>OX638360.1:29828130-31028130 GCA_951812935.1 Hermaeophaga mercurialis | reverse complement strand
GATATTTATTGCTAGTTAAGGGGTTAACTTAGCTTGTCGTAAGGTTGGTACACCCTGTATAAAAGATGCAGAGTTCCATTTAAAAATCGCCACTAGCTCCAAAATACCAGGGATCATGATTTTAAATTTTCAAGATATACCTATACAAACAAGGGATAATTAGAAAAACTGTTAAATTTAGAAAAAGAAAATGCTAGGTAAAATGTCAGTAAAATAAAATGTTTTAAGTAATTAAAAAATGTTACTATTTTCAGATAGTTTTGTTAAACAAAAAATATTTTATAGTGCAAATATCTAAGAAATTTGCTTTTATTATAAGCACCCTCTATAATATATTTCGAGTTACTTCCACTTTCAGGCACTATTATTTTTCACGTTTATCTAAAAATAAATAATTGAATTTGTACAAAACTTGAATTTTATTTAAATAAAATATCAATTACTTGTGAGGCCGTTGCCATAAAATATCATTATCCCTTTCCATTACGGTTACGGCTATGACCGGCGTTAATCCTCTTAGATACTCTACTATAACAATGAAAGATAGTATAATAATACGATAGTCCTAGATATGTATTAAGTTTTTTACTAAAGTTGCCGAAAACAATTTAAAGTCAGTTACAAATTTTGAAGATTTACCGCATGTATTGTACTATGATTTGCATAATTATTTTTAAGAACTTACTCTCTCTTAATGTTTAAATACAGTATAAAGTATACGAAAGTCACAATATTTCCACTTTTTTTTATAGACAATGACATAATTAATTTTTCTGTTCGGAGAAAAGAAATGGAAAGAAGAAATTTCCGATGATGTCTGTTTTCTCTCATAATTTAAAGTCAACTTTCGTTGAATTCCATCAAAATTTGTTGCCTTTATAAATCTAACAAAATGTTTATCCCTCGAGTACAAATAGAGGTTTAAGAATCCCCAGAGCACTTGACAAGCGGCGCAATTGTAGACGAAGCAAGTTTTCAACACTTTATTTAAATTTAAATGTTGGGTGGTCTCCAACCTGCAAATATCGATAACTTTTCCTTAAGGAACTTTGAGATATTTTGTGGTTGTTCTAGTGTCGACTTATTTTACGGCTTCGTTAATCATGAGAAACAAATGTCACCTAGAAGTTCCAACTTTTATCGGAATCTATAAACGTTTCTACCGTTAAATCACTAATCATTCATCACCCACGTGCTAATTTACATGTGCGAAATTTGTGTAGATAGAGTTTAATATATGAAATCAACGAATTATCTTGAAAACTATTCAAGTGTTCTAGCGTGTGTAATTGTTGTAATTGCATTATTGCTAAGTTTAGTATTTTTCAAATAATATGAATTTTAAATGAAATATATCGTATATTTCATTTGTGAATTCTGTTTGACGTGCTAACCTCAACAATGTTACATATATACGAGGATGTATCAGAAAAAAATGGGACAATGAAACATTTATTTAAAAAACTTCAACAACTATACTTCAAAATACTCTCCATTTTGTTCAATACATTTATCCCAGCGCTTTATCCACTTGTTATAAACTTCTGAGAAACCATTTTTTGATAGTCTGTTTAGTATACCCATCACAGCGTTGTTGAGCTCTAAATCAGACTCAAATCTTCGACCTCTCAATTTTTTTTGACTTCAGGAAAAAAATGAAAATCACTTGGAGCAATGTTGGGAGAGTAGGGGAGGTGAACCATAATTTTTACCCCTAATTCTTCAATTGTTCATTGACAAATCGCTGATCTTTAAGGGTCCTCGAAGTACATTATAATAGTACTCCTCAGTTATTGTATTTGCGTCTAGGTACAATGTGATCGTAAATAATGCCACATTTATAAAAAAAAATTAAGTGCATTACTTTACCAGCTCTTTTAACAGTTTTGGCCTTTTGCGGTCTTGGGCTGCCTTTATGCTTCCTTTGCATACTTTGAGACTTTAATTCAAGATCGTAATGATAAAACCAACTTTCGTCACATGTAACCACATTATTTAAAAACTGTGGATTACGTTGCAGTTGCCTTTTCCACTGCTGACAAATTCTCACTTGATTCGCTTTTTGTTCATCGGTCATCACTTTTGGAATCCATCTTGCTGCGACTTTCCTGCACCCTAAATCTTCATGAATAATTTTTTGAGTGGAACTGTATGACAAATTAACAATGTCAGAAATTCGTTTTATTCCAATCACGCGATCATTTTGTATCGAGTCGTTAATTTCTGTAATTTTTGTGTCAGTTCGCGCATTTTTTGGTCGACCAGGACGAGGTTCATCTTCAACTGTTTCACAACCGTCTTTAAACTTCTTCTGCCACTCAAACACTCTACGTCGTGATAAACTATTATCTGGATATGCACTTTTAATCATTTCGAAAGTTTCAGTTGGTGTTTTACCCAACCGAACACAAAATTTTACCGCATATCTTTGCTCCACTTTCATTTTGTCGACGGGTACGCAAAACACTGACAATTTAATAATTAATTCGTAATAAACGTCAAAAGTTAAAGCCTACTTGAGGAAAATTACATAAAAGATAAAGCTTTCATGTCACATTTTTTTGTGTCATAAAATTCTTCCTCTGAAGAAGTTACAGCACCAATCTCGTTATTTTCTGATACATCCTCGCATGTCGTAATTTCGATTTCAAATTTAAATAATAACATTAATTTTGAACAAACTAGAATTTTGATTTAATCTAAATTTGTTTGCACTGCTGAACAAAAGTTATTTGATCTAACAGAATAAATGTTAATTAATTTTGATTCATTTGTATATTAACATTATTAACTCTTTTATTTATAAAGTTAGGTACATTCAACGCAAACTTCTTTGTGAATACGCCGATCAAACGCTCTTGTTTTTTTTTTGATTTGAGCATCGACTGAGCAGGCCAAAGCAGAAGAAACGAGTCTGGCTTGCTTTTAGCTTTAGTTAAATCCCTTGTCGACGAAAGCATACAAACTCCAGTAAAGGATTGCTGCCATTAGACATTTACGACACATGTTCTACCTAAGGTAGAAGGTAGCGTAGTCTGAAAATCTAGATTGAAATATGCGAAGTTAAGTTAAGCTCGTATAATACTTTTCGGTATTTATTTAAAAATATTCTCACAGTAATCTGTAATTTAAAAAAAGCGATGAAGTTCAATTTATTTGTATGGCGTTATTACATTTTTAACCCCACAACTATTTTGGAGAGGGGTCACATAAAATTTTCGACTTAACACGTTATGAAAACTTCTGCATTCCAGAAGAGGAATGGTTAAAAATAAAAAGCAATTTTAATTAAATCCTATATAATTGGCGAACATGTTTTTGTCAACAATTTCGTAATATTGATATTTAAAACGAGAATCATTATGATTTGTTCTAGTTTGAAATAATTGTTTAAATAGGTTTCGAGATTTTTGTAGTTCAATGAAGGAGGTTCATACAAAAAAGTAACTTATTGTTGTGAAATTCTGTAACACCCCGTATATGTTTACGTAACCGCATGTATAGAGCTAGTATAGTTTTCTGTGCCTTTAATTCAATAATACATACTCTTCTGCATAACGAAACAGAACCAATATTTTGTTTTCATTTTCATACATTTATTCATACCGAATGCAAATATCCTAACTAGCATATTACTAGGAAATTCTTTCTATTTCTACACAGAGAACGGTTCATAAACCGGCGTGTACAAGGTTTATAAGCACAGGCGACAAAAGCTCTAATTCATACCACAAGTTGGTTAATTAAGACTCTAGAGGCCACTAAAAATTAACCTGCTACAATGAATGTCGTTAATTAGAGCTGAGGCTCTATTAAAATGTTAATTTTGTTATTTTATTGGAAATAATACTATACTATAATACTATACTCATGTGCAACTTTCAATAAAAAATAATATGGCCAAACTTTGAATTTTAACACTTTGTGATAGTGTGTGTTGAAATTAGATACAGTGAACACTTATGATATCGATTAAAACAACCAGATAAGTCGCATTACGTAAAATATCTCATTGATACTCTGATTACAAAACAATAGAAACAACAATGAATATCCTTCAAATATGGGATAAGAAGCAAGAAGTTGATTTTTTGGAAGAATCTGAAATAAAGAGACATCTACGATATCCTCAGTGAAAAGTACTAAACGCCCCCTGTAATAAATATGTAATCACCAAATGTTTTAGAAAAAGAAGAATATTATTGGTTAGAACATCTGTAATATAAATTCTAATAGGTATGTGTAATGCCTGTCAATTTCGTTAATCTTATCTGACGATGCCATAAGGAAAAGCAATTATCACAAGAATATGTAAAAAGTTTTTAGAAAACCGTGGATTTTAAAATAAGTATATTTTATGTCTTACATTTATAACAAAATTAATTGCAAAACATACAATACAAATACTCTTTATTTCACAAAAATATTGAACATTTAACATACATGTAGAATATTCAACATTGAATAAAGTAATGCCAGTAAAAAAGAAGAGAAATTTTCATTGGTTAAAATAAATTTCTAGTATATAAGATTCTATTTCAATAAGTAGATTTTATACTTCTCGTTTAAACTTAAACCAAAGAAAACTCTGAATCTTTACTGCGAAACGCTTTAATAAAATAGATAATTAGTTTCCACGTGACCAGTCATCATCAGGTCAGAAGCAGCAAAAAATTCCAAATTCAATAAAATAATATATAAAGTTCAAGTAAAATTCCAAAATACACATGAAAATTAAATTACAATATTAAAACAAATAAGAGGTTAACAATCCAATAAGTATTTAATATTTAAAAGTAAAAACATATCTTGTTAAATCGAAACAAAAGTGAGTCCACCTAGTGGCTATGTTTAGAACTGGCACTCAACAGGTTAATAAAACGATTTTGGACGTAATCAAAAAATACCTATTGGATTAACTAGCCACTTGTAAACACTGACAAATGTCTTAGTAACTACTTAGTAAATATTTGTAAAGTTTGTTACTTTTGAGGTCATGAAAAAATGTGACACATTAGCCAAACATAGGCGTGGCGTGTAATTTTTAAAAGGTATTACCATTTTCCTAAAATCTAATAAATACTGTCAAATATTAGGGTGGACTGTTCTGAGAGGATCACTCTGTATAATTATAAAAATGCTTCTTACTTTATGTGGTCATTTCCTAATATGGGAGTTTCAGTATATCTAATACATGTGTATTGGGAACATTCATAATGTAAGTACATGGTACTGCACCTGATACAGTAATAACTTAAATTAAATTCACGAGTTACATTTTCACAGATAAAAGTATTTACGTAAATATATAAAAAATATACAGGAAATTTTACTTAAATTTTTACTAGTTCAAACATTTTCGGTGAAACCAACAGTGAACTATTTTAAATGTTTGTCAGATAATACGAAACCTTTAATGTTCGGTAGTTCGATTTCAGTTTTCTAAATAATTGTATTAGTATCGGATGCAGAATTGTTCATTTTTAGAAATTGTGAAGTTTTATTGACTTCCATACAAATAATAGGTTTAATTGTTGACTCTGATAACTGTGTCATTTAGTCCTGCCATTATATCCATTTTTATGATATGAACACGAAGGCTAGCTTTAAATCTAATAAGTTTTATAGCATTTTTGATCTACTTACTGGAAAACACGCAAATATTTAAAAATAATAATAATAATAAAGTCTACTAGAAGATTAATAATATTAAACAAAATTTCGATTTTTTTTATGCAATATTTATTATTTACTTGTTAACATATAACCAAAATAAAGAGTAATGAGTAAATATATTGAGTGAAGCAGTCTTATTTCGAAATTTTACAGCGACAATTTATCTAACCAGAGCCTTTGATCAGTTTTTTTATCTTCCATCTTCTAGTGGTTGGTGAGGTTCTTATTTTCGTGGTTTCTCAGTAACTTCTGTAATTAATGGAATGTTCAACTTTTGTATATGATTTGGTTTGAGACGTATTATATACTATAGAATATTTATTGTCACTTAAAGGGTTTTTGTCTGATATTAGATTATTCTGCATATCCTTACAATTCCAAGCCATAAGTTTATAATGACTTAAGTAGGGTTTTGTATAATACTTTTCAGAAAGAGTTGGAAATATGTCATAATCTACTAATTAAAATGTCTGGTCTAAAATTCCCGTTAATGCTTCTGGGCACCCAGATCCTTTCTTTAATCTATTTTTTATTTTTTCTTCACAGCATCCATTTGCAGGTATAGTAGCTCCTAAATAGTCGAAACTCTATTCTCTTTCTATTTTCGCTTTCTTTCTATTTTCCTTCTAAAACAAAAATCTCTTTTTTATTTTACTCTGAATTCGTGGATTCATATATTTTTATTTACTGTACTTAATTTCTAACCATACTTTCGTGAAGTTTGCTTAGAATTACTGTTGAATTTTATGCATAGCATAATTGGTTTTACCTAATAGTAGACTGTATTTTGACGTGGATATTGGCTTAGAATTATTTATGCTTAAATATTTATTTTCTTAAACAAATCAATTTCATCCAATGAAGTAACTGATAAATTAATTTATTTTTAACAATTTTAATATAGATAACTAAGTTAGTTCAAAATTTACATTTTATCAATAACTTTGACGCAAGCTCTTGAATGATTTACATAATAATTGGCATCAATTTCCAATGATTCATTGATCACAACTTAAACTAAACTTAATTTTAAATATGTGGCCTGAAGGGTCATTAAATATTTGAACATAAACTTGGAGTGACAATTTATATTTTAAATTATGTGAAGGGCGATAAACAACTTGAGAGGATCTATTTTCGAGCGGAGAGTGAGTGTGTGCATCGCTCAGTGACTTCTTAGCGACTTTTTTTTCTGGAACTGGAGTGACTATGACTGTGGCAGTGGGAATGATCACACTGATTGGTTAATTGTGTGCTTATAGGGCAGTTTTCATTGGTCAATTTTTGTAGCATATATTAGCGAAATATTGATTGGTTGAAGTAAAAATTGGGGCGTGACAAATGCATAAAATTATTTTGGAAAATTTCCAGGGTGTACTAATGTAAGGTATTATTATATATTATTTTAATTTGTTTAAAATGAGCGAATTTCTATAAATAGTTAAGGTTTAAACGTACCTTTAATCCTATAAAAAAATATGGAACTTTAAAGTTTCATTTTGGTATTATAAGCGATTGAATGAATTAATCAACTGAACTTTATTAATAATTATTCACAGAATTTGGAATTGTAATTATTGGAATCCATTTCAGAAATTATAATACACTTAAAATAAGTTTTAGAGTGATTTATTATGAAAATAAGGTTGTGACTTTATTCTTAATCGAAACGAAAGTAGAAAACAATATTTTACGTTTTCGGAGTAAATGATGTTTAATGCATTTAAATTTTTTAGCGTATTTGTGTTAAGTTTAGTGACGATAATAAGAAACTACTACCATTGTATAATCTGCCATTAGTTTTGCGCAATTATATTAATGCAGTTCTGGCGTTTAATATCGATATATATTTGCTTTCATATTATTAAATAATAGTTAAATAATATGTTCTCTTTTATATACGAAGAACTTTCATAAATAAAGCAAGATTTATTACTATTTTATGATCATTAATATATCATCTCTGTATTTTAATTCAGGATGCAGGAGAACCGTTGTTTAATAAACGCAGCATGTTGATAATTAAATTTATCATCAATTTATGTTTGAATTAAAATTTACAGTATGAAAGATTTAGTGCCAATTTAATAACAAATGTATCGAGTACATGTTTATTTTTTCATGTATAATGAAATATCCGTTTCCTATATGTGTACTTAATACACAATTTTTTTAGATAATGAACTCAACTTCAATAATTGGCAGAAGGTTTTAACCAATCTGTATTACATAATTTTATAAAAATACCGTGCTTCTGATTTTTGTTATTTGTAAACTGAGGTTGTTGGTTTATAAGCGGTGATTATAAAGGGTGTCCCAGGAGTTCGTACTCAAAACACGAGAGATGATAGATGGGCTAAAAATAATGGTAGCACTTCATATAAGACTCAGTCACAAGTGGTAGTAGTGCAGATTTGCTTACCATCAAGTTCCCATTTATGGTTAATTTTTTATTAATTTCAAATAGTCAGTTTAATAATTATAAAAAAACCATTTGTAATTTCTAACTCTGGAACCCTTGTACTTCCTTAACGGAGGGCGCAAGGGACAAATTATATATGAAATGCTATTATTATTTTTAGCCCTCCTATCATCTCCCCAGTTTTGGGTGTGCACTCCTGGGAGACCTTGTATACCTTTAAGATGTCTTCTTTCGTTGCATTTGGAAGGTTACCAGTTATTGGTTTTGCTGGTGATGCCTTTTGGTTGGTTTGAATTGCTGACGTTTTCATAGGCTTTCTTTTGGTTGTGTGTTTCTTGGTGAGAAGTGACTATAGGGAGCCCTTGGATATCATTCCTTGTGTTTAATTTTTCGGTTGTTTCTTGATCTTAGTATTTCTCTAATAATTCTGCTTTTTGTGTGTTCTCCGATGGGTATTACCATTGGTGTTACCGAATCTGTAGTGCGGGATGTTTTCCTAATGGTGAAGTTTCGTCTTCCTTTCGGATGGCGTTTTCATGTTGGTCTTTGTCATTTTTTTGAAAAATTCCACATTTTTTAAATATAATAACAACATATATTTTTTTTATTTTCTAGAAATGTATACATTTTGACTTTTATCAGTTTTTATCCGATCTCTTCTGGGGCTACAATAATTTTATTTCTATGTCAAAATGTTATTCATTTAAGTTATTATTATAATCATACAAAAATTAATATGTTTTCTTTCCACCAATACGTAAATTTTCGTTTTATTTCAGCTGTATCTACAATCATCGATTCCTTAGATGACATATACTGCCTTCAAGAATTCCAACCCCAGGAACGTGCTCATCTTTTGGCACTTTTAGATGACACCCGCCTTCATATATTACTCGAGGTAAGACTTAAAATCTCTTTTTTATTCCGGTGTGTGGCTGCTTCTTCCATTTTTATATTACAACTTCTTCAAAAAGCTGAAATTTAGTATACTTCAGATTCCAGTATGCAAAGCTTGGATAATGCATAATAAAAGTATACGTATTATTATTAATATTAATAAAACTTTTTAGTTTCAATGAATGATATTAAGTTTTGGCTACCCAACATTGTTTTCATACTATACAGGGTGATTGAGAGTTAAATGTGTATTCATTATCCTTGATTGTCATGTCGCAAAATCTGTTAAACTTGAGACGATACGTCGTATTTTTAGAGCGGTTGTCAATAAATTAGATTGGAAATCTTAGCGTCAAATTTATAAAGAAAAGTTTAGTAATAATTAATCTGGTAGGGTAGACAGCGTTAATCAATGTTCCTGAGAATATAATCATAATTTAGTATTAGTTCATTTTAATGTTTATGGATGAAATCTTTGGCGGGTCATCATTTTCATTATATCATCTATTTCAGCTTTCTTAGTTTTTTTGGAATTATGCTCTTTAGGGGTTTTGAAGGTTGTATCATCTACGGTAGGATTATCATCTATTGGAGGAGTTTCAATTTCACTGATTTTTCGTTTGCCGGTTTCTAAGGGTTCATTATTTATTATTTCCATTGGGTTTGTTACAGATTGAGTTAAGTTGTTGGTGGGTTGTTGTTGGGGTATGGGGGTAGTAGGGTTTATGCTAGTTATATCAGATTGGGAGGGTAATGAAAGGTTTTGAGTTGTTGTAAGTTCAGTTGGGTTGTTAATGGCTTGCTGTTGGGATGTAGGGGTAGTAGTTTTAGTACTACTTTTATTAGTTTGAGAGAGTAATGAAACGTTAGAAGCATTAATAATTTGATTGGAGGAGGGGCCAGATTGTTTGCATTTGTAGCAACCCTGCCCATCAATATTTAGAAAGATGCGATAACTGGTTGTATCAAATTGTATCAGGAGATTTTCTGGTATGATGTGATTATTTGGTGGAGCAATGTATACTTGACGGCGGAAACTAAGTATGTGATTGTAGACAAGGTCAATGACCCCAATTCTAAGAAATGTTATATTGCACATTGTTTTTAATACAATATTTTCTAAAGCAGTTTGGATAATTTCATTGGGGATTGAAGGACAAACATTTGAAATTATAAGTCTTTCTGCCGGAGTTATCATCCTGCGAGCTTTGATCTGTTGGCCGTTAATAGTTATTTCTCCTCCATGGTCATTCAGAAATTTGTCTACTATTTGTTTCGATGATAAATATATGCAGATTCTATCATTTGACATACGTGAAGCGTATAATATGTTTTTTGGTGAAATCAGGGGACCAACTTGATATAAATAGTCTCGGCATTTGATTCCAGTAATTGAAGGAAAAATGATTGTTTGTTCTTTTGGCGGGTACTTTGGCTGTAGGTTTTGTCCTAACACACTCGAATATGATGTTCCAGGTTGCGAATTTTGGATTACTTGTTGCGAATTTTGCATTGATTGTTGTGAAATTTACATTGCTTGTTGTGAATTATTCATGGTAATTTTAAAGTTATTAGGTATCTACCAAGACAGAGTCAGAAATAAAAAGTTGGTTAAGGTATTCCTCTTGATAACAGATAAGAATATTGTTTATTTTGTTGAAGAAATTTTAGAGAATTTTAGCTTGTATGTATTAATTCAATGGTAAATCGTAGTATTTACGTTAGATTATTATTTGTTGACACTAACTAATTTAAATTTGGTTCTCACACAATTTGCTATTCTCTAGGAGCTGATCGTTTTCAGGTAGTACCCAATAGCGGTCAGGACCGTCTCCAATTTCGTCGACCCAAATTATTTTTAATGTTTTTATACAGAAAGGACCACGGACTAATCTTATGAGAAATGGGTTTCCGTGAGATAGGTTTTAGATTCAGATATGTTGTAGATTTCGAAATCCTGAGCAAAAGTTACCATTGCTGCGATTTTCTATAATCAACCGTTTACATAATATAAGATTTAGAATATGAACTTTTTGATATTGAACTAAATCCATTTTAACTCTCTCATATAGTGCTAAATTTAAGGAAACCAAAGTTTTTTGTCAATAACAATCTCTTGAATATGTGATAGTTATTGTTACAAAAATATATTTTAATTGTATACAGGTTGATAAATTAAATTTTATATAAAAAAAATCACATTTAAAAAAAAAATGTTTTTAAAAAAATGGCTCCAGAATTTTTTTTTTTAAATATTGTAGTTTCTAGATACAGGGTAGTCAATTTAGAGAAAAATATTTTGTCGCCTAACTATCAATCATGAAAATATTCTAATTTAGATTCTTTTTAAAATATTTCAGTTTATTTATATACAAAATAATCTTTTCATTAGAGAGCTAAGGGTGCTTCTCATTTAACATCTAAAATTTTAACAATTGTTCCATTTTTCAGCTCATATTTTTCAATAAAGTAAGTCTTAGGTTGAATCCCTGTATTCAAGATTCTGATTATTATATCGTAAAATATTTCAAACGTACTTTTCCTATTAAAATAAAATGCTGCGATTTTGTCAAATCAACCGTTTTTTGGATAATATAGGGTATTGAATATGAACTTTTTGATATTGGACTAAATCCATTTTAACCCTCTCGTATAGTGCCCAATTTAAGAAGAAGACATTTTTTTTGCAATTATCAATATCCAGTAACATTTTCTTGAATATGTGATACTATTGTTACAAAAATATATTTTAATTGTGTAAAGGTTGAAGGTTAATATACTAATTTTGTTTAAATAAGAAAAATAACTTTTTTTTTAATAAAGCCATCTTTTTTTCATAAAAAAAATACTAAGGTTCTTGTAATTTCTGTATACACAGCGTAGTCAACTTAGAGGAATATATTTTGTCACTTTTGCATTCAATTATAAAAACATTCTAGTTTAGTTATTTTATTAAAATTTGTTATATTTTCAGTTTATTTGTGGACAAAATATCATTTTCAGTACAAAGCCTATATACAGGACACTTCTCATTTAATATCTAAAATTTGTTTCATTTTTCAGCTCCTATGTTTCAAGAATGAAATAAAATATTTCAAAAATATAGCACAATATTTTTCCTTCTAATTTTGTTTTTGTTTTTATACATATCATTATAATGAGAGAACCAAAAAGTTTGATCTAAGTGCTGAAAAATCTTACAAATCATAATATTTTATATATTAAATGAGAAGAATGATATTTGCTTTTATTGAAAATGTTATTTTGGCTATAAATAAAAAACGTAAGTTCTAAAAAGTAACTAAAGTATAATGTTTTTAATAATTAAATATACATATATGTGACAAAATATTTTTTTCTATAACTAATCTGTATACAGAATCTACAGAGTTCTTAATATTTTTTTTCATATAAGGATGACTTTGTAACGAATTTATGGGATTTATTTAGGTCGAGACGTTTTTTCATGATTACTTAATTCCAAGGCTGCGTTTTGCAAATTAAACATATTTAATAAAAGAGGGAATATACCATCTATAGTCAAAAATAGTCAATCATACTGCAAAAAAATTAAAGTCTTGATGCTTAAAATAGTTGTAATAGTGACATTCAATGGCTAATTTAACAAAGTCAAATTATATATAAACGAATTTAATAGGAAAAATACGTTTACGATATAATATAAGAGTGAGCAGAATCTTGACTACAGGGATACAACTTAAGACTTAGTTTATTGAAAAATATGAGCTAAAAAATGGAACAATTGTTAAAATCTTAGGTATTAAATGAGAAGCACCCTTAGCTTTCTAATGAAAAGGTTATTTTGTCTATAAATAAACTGAAAACAACGTTTTAAAAAAGTAACTAAAATATAATGTTTTATCAATTATGCGACAAAATATAATAGTTGACTACCCTGTATCTAGAAATTACAAGGGCCTTAATATTGTTTCCACATATGAAAAAAGATGGCTTTGTTCAGAATATACAAAACACAAAAAAAATTCAGGAACCGTTTTTTAAAAACATTTTAAAAAAATATGATTTTTCTTCTTTATATAAAATTTAATTTATCAACCTGTATATAATTAAAATATATTTTTGTAACAATAAGTATCACATATTCAAGAGAATGTTATTGGATATTGATAATTGCAAAAAACTTTGGTTTCCTTAAATTGGGCACTATACGAGAGAGTCAAAATGGATTTAGTTCAATATTAAAAAGTTGATTATAGAAAATCGCGGCCATAGTAATTTTTGATTAAGAAGTTCACATCTACAACATATCTGAATTTAAAAAGAATCTAAAGGAAAGCAATTTCTTTTAAAACTTCTAATAAAAATCTAAAATTTTTACCATAACTATTTAATTCAAACTTAAAAATAACAACGACGACTAGTTTCGGCTAGAATCCCATCTTCAGGTCTAAAAGATGAAAAATAGTGAGGGGAGTGACCAAGAAGGATGGGAAACAAACACAAATAACTTTAAAGGAGACCCAGTGACCATCTAACTTTAAATTATGATTGAAAAAATTAATCGGAACATAATTATAAAAATAAAGCAGGTGAAGGGGGCTTACAAAAGATCTACTAGCGTAAAAGTTTGAACAGGTTAAATTGAATACGGGTAGAAAATCTACCCAAAGGAATGAATTTCCACAAGATATAGGACTTATAGGTAAGAAAAACTTGAATAACAAGTGAAAATAACTTTGTAAAACAACAAAAGTCATTAATTCGGTAAAAAAGCCATAAAAATTGACATAAAAATTGAGGTCCAAAGGAAGAGGAAAACCAACTTCATTAGTTGACAGTAAATTGTAAAATTGGCAAAATTAGGAACATTTTTTTGTGCCATAATTTAAGTTCTATAATCCCTTAATACCACATTTGAGAATATGGATAATCTTCTTCAATTTTTTATAAGATTAGTGCGGAGTCCTTTCTCTATAAAAACATTAAAAATAATTTGGGTCGACATTTAATGTGATGCTTGCATTCAGTAAAATAATTATATTCGCAGGAACATTGATTAACGCCTTTTATTCTGCTTAAGAATTTATACGCTTATATTCCTACCGGATTAATTCAAAGATGTTGTAAATACAGGATTCGTAAAAAGTCTAATATCTCTTAAAAATTAAACGCTACGCCTATGGTTGGCTAATGTGGAAATAATTTCGACTCGGCAATAGAATAGACCATTTTGGACGTAATCAAAAAATAATTATTAGATTAAATAGCACCACTGGTAAACGGTACCAAACGTCTTAGTAAATATTAGCTAATATTATTTTTGACATGATGAAAAAAATGTTACACATGAGCCAAACATAGGCGTTGCGTTTAATTTTGAGATATTTTTTACAATTCGGTTATTTACACCCACAGTTAAAGGGTTAAAATTTGTCGCTGAAGTTTCCAACTCATTGTATTGACAACCTCTCTAAAATAGACAAGACCGTCTCGAGTTTAACAAATGCACATTTAACTCTGATTCACCCTGTACAGTATAAAAAAAACTTGGTTAGCGAAGAACTGCTTTAAACAAGCGTGTTTCTATAAAACATAAAATAAATTAAAACAGTAGATACATATCTTTTTTCGAGAGAAAAAACCCGAACGTTATTAAGTTTGCTGGAAGCAACAAAATTGACTTTTTAACATGCGAAACAGCGATTCCTACCTAACCGACTCTGTAAATTAGAGAGAACATGTTTTATTCAATGTTGCCAGTGCTATGGGAAATGTTGCACCTGCACTGCGAATAGTTATATAAATTGGATATTAATGATAAACCATCCAGTCATAATTAGAGAAGTACGAAATCATGGTTTTACATAATTAATGAAGTTTATTCTCATCTTTCAACTATTGAGTTAAATTTTTGTCTTATTTGCAATATAATTTGAATGCTTTATTATAGTCCTCCGCAAAGGCAAAGGCAAAATTGTTCTGGATTCTTTGAAAATATTTCTTCCTTTTCCTCTTTTCCTTCTCTTCTATCTATTAGTACGTCGGATTGAGGTTTTCTTTTTCTTTTTGTCTTCATTAATTTCGTCCTCCCCATTCGAACCTGTGTTAACTTTTTAATCTCCTTTAAAGTATTCCCTCTTTTATCTCCTAACTTCTCATTTCTCTTTCACCATATCTTCCTTAGTTTTCTTTTCTTTTTGCGATCCAGATTAATATTAAGAGGTAGAAGAGAAAAAAGATGGAAATAAAAAAAATTACGAGGTACTAGGATAATTTCTAATTATACGAAAGTATAGGTACTGTGCTAAGATTAACAGTGTCTTTTTTTAAATTATTTTGTTTTTCTTTATTTGAATCATATCTTGCAATCATTTTTGTGTCTGTTCTACTACTAACATTCTCGAAGTTAAATTTATATATCTAAGTAATAAAAATGTGTTCACTAAGGCCAGTTTTTTTTTGAGAAAGTGGTAAACAATTTATGAGGTCTGTTGCTCTCTTTCATTTCTTTCATTTCAGTTTTTTCGCACCTTCCAGTTTCACTCATTACATTTCACACAAGGTACTTTCTATACCACACCACTAATAACGATTTGTGAGGTTTTTTTAAATTTTTAATTTGACCGACCACATTTCCATTCTTGAACGCTACTTTTCAAGTTTTTGAGATAACTTTCCTATATAAGAAATTTTTGTAAATTTTGTGCATTTTCTAGAGTAATTTTGGAGACCGAGTTTAGAGATTTTTTACAGGGTTTTGTTTATTATTTTTTGAATTGATAATAACATTTAGTTTTTGATTAAAGGGGTGATGAGAGTGAAAATTGAGGAGTTGCTCTGAAAAAGTGCGCTTATGGTTCCAGACTGTAATTATTTTCCTCTCTTTCTTTTCTTCTCCTTGGGAGTTTCAATAACTTTTCATATTAGAGTCCATTCTCTTTAAATGTTTGTTTATTTTGATCCTTTTTTTCGTATTTTCTTCCTTCTTATTTTAGCGAGTTTTGTTTTACCCGCTACTTTTAAAAATTATTTTTCGAGTGGATAGATTTTTATTTGTTAATTTAAAGTCACCGCGGTATCTATAATATAAACTTTGTATTACCCTAAGAGAATAAATTGTTTAGTAGTTTTAAGAAACAGCATAATGGATATTGATGTGAAAATTTGATTAAAAGTCATTTTGAAATATAAGAAATCAGAAAAATTTTATTAAAATGTTACCCAAGTTAGTTGAAAGATTCCGTGATGAGCCACAAATGCCAATTTCACTCAGGTTGAAATTCGCGCCAAACAAATTCAAATTAATTTGTGCCAATAGCATTCGTTGTCGTTGTTGCCAACAAAAATGGTTCTTTAACGTTCTGCATCTCGACGCTCAGATCTATGTTGATTTTTTAATTATGAATTAGCTCTACCCTATTTTGGAGATATTTGGTATAATTCTGTTAATCTTTTGTAAAAAAAATCTTCCATTAGGTATGAATAAAAGATTGGGTGTATTATTATTTTATTAGAATTGTTTCTTAAATTGTATTAAAGATCGGCAAAAGCGTAGAATGAATACATCGCTGACCCCTCCGCAAAAAGAATCAAAAGTACCACAAAAAGTGGTTGAAAAGACGAAGAAACCACAGCTACCACCGCCAATAATAGTGGAAAAAACCACCAGATTTCCTGAATTACATGAAATAGCTAGAAATAATTCCAACAAATTCAACATAAAAGTACTAAGCGACACCAGCGCAAAAATTAACTTTGAAAATGAAGAAGATTTCAAGAAAGTTGTCAGAAATTTAAATGAAAATATTTACATGTGGCACTCATATGAAAATAAGCAAAACCGACCAATCAGAGTTATGGTCAAAAAGCTTCATCACACTGCTGGAAAAGAAGCCATCATGCAGGACCTTACAAGGAGAGGGTACAAAATATTGGATGTAATACCAAAATTAAGATATAAAACAAAACAGCCGCTGAACATGTTCATGCTAGTATTTAGCAACGATGAAAGTTTAAACAAAATACATGAAATTACCGATATACTCAATATCAAGGTAATAATAGAACCACTGAGAAAGACAAGATTAGTACCGCAATGCAAAAGATGCCAGTCATATGGACATACTCGAAGATACTGCGGCAAAGAACCCAGATGCGTTAGATGCACTGCAAAACACCTAACAGTCGATTGTGATAAACCAAGGAACGCAAAACCAAAATGTGTAAACTGTGGTGGAGAACATCCGGCAAGTTACAGAAACTGTATCGTTGCAAAGGAGATGCAGAAATTAAAGAATAATAATCAAAACAAAAAAAATATTAATAAGAATCTACCAAGACAACCACAAAGAGAACAAAGAAGAATGAGTGAAATTCCAACTCCAGAAGAAAGAAAAAAGACCTTTAGTCAGGTACTATCTAGAAACGAAGAACAAAAAAACGAACAAAACAAATCAAATATAGAACAAACTCTACAGCACATACTAGAGAAACTATCCAATCTGGACGAAAGAATAACCAGAATAGAATACAGCACCAAAGGAGCTATACCAAAAAGGGTTTCTAATGGCGGTAAATAGTCTACGAATCCTAGAATGGAATGCTAATGGGCTATTACAGCATCAATTAGAGCTGCAAGCCATATTAGAGATAGAAAAAATTGATATATGCCTCGTTTCTGAAACACATTTCACAAACGAGTCATACGTTAGATTTAAAGGATATAAAGTGTATCATACCATGCATCCTGACAATGACTCCAAAGGAGGTAGTACAGTCATAATAAAAGACAGTATTAATCATTACCAAGAAATGGATTACAAGACAAGAATAATACAAGCTACATCAGTAAACGTAAGAACAAAAACTTATGAGATAATTGTCACAGCGATCTATTGTCCGCCCAGGCATACTATCAAAAAAGAACAATACATTGAGTTTCTAGAAACACAAGGCTATAGATTCATCATAGGGGGTGATTTCAATGCCAAACACACCCATTGGGGATCAAGGCTCATTACAACTAAAGGAAGAGAACTCTTTAATGCAACTAAACAGTTGAATTGCGAAACCTTATCAACAGGAAAGCCAACATATTGGCCTACCGATCTGAATAAAATTCCAGATTTGATTGACTTCTTCATAACAAGAAATATATCAGTAAACTACATGCAAGTAGAAGAGGCATGGGATATGAACTCTGACCACTCTCCCATCCTACTTACACTTAGTGATTCAGTCATACAAAGGCAAAACCCTCCAAGTCTTGTCAACAGGCAAACAGACTGGCGGAGTTTCCAAATTCTGCTGGAAGAACAAATTAATCTCTCAGTAAAACCTAAAACAAAAGAAGAGATAGATAAGGATGTCGAGTTACTGAACAACTGCATCCAGCAAGCTGCATGGGACAGTACCCCTAATTTAATTGCAAGAACAAAGGGCAATAACTACCCAAAGGAAATAAGAGAACTGATTCGCGAAAAGCGCAAGTTAAGACGGAAGTGGCAACAAACTAGAGCACCAGAAGACAAAACTAGATTGAACAATGCCACCCAGCAGCTGAAAAGGGATATTCAGAGTATGAAGAATAATGCTATAAGCGAATATTTAACAGATTT
Source organism: Hermaeophaga mercurialis (assembly GCA_951812935.1). Lineage (NCBI taxonomy): Eukaryota > Metazoa > Arthropoda > Insecta > Coleoptera > Chrysomelidae > Hermaeophaga > Hermaeophaga mercurialis. The sequence goes on along the minus strand of OX638360.1, from coordinate 31,009,536 downwards.
GACAAACGACAAAAATACAGATTACTCATTATGGAAAGCGACTAAAAGACTAAAAAGACCAATTGTCCAAAATCCACCAATCAGAAATGAAGGTGGAAGTTGGGCTAGAAACAATCAACAAAAAGCAAATAGATTTGCAGAGCACCTAGCAACACATTTACAGCCAACGAAGGAGAAGAGCAACTAGGTCAAATAATATTAAATCAGAACAATTTGGAAATAACCCTTACTACTCCGAAGGAAATATCCACAATGATCAAAGAAAATATCAATCCGAGGAAAGCACCTGGATTTGACCTAATTACAGGTGAAATACTTAAACACTTACCAAAGAAAGCTATAGTTAAATTAACATATATTATCAATGCAGCCTTCAAACTCAAGTATGTACCTATCTTGTGGAAAGTAGCTGAAGTTATAATGATTCCCAAACCAGGGAAGCCACCAAATGTAGTATCATCTTACAGGCCAATATCTCTATTACCAGTGATATCAAAACTATTTGAGAAAATACTACTGAAAAGATTAAATCCTATACTTGAAGAAAGAAAGTTAATACCATCGCATCAGTTTGGCTTCAGAAAAAGTCACTCCACCATAGACCAAGTACACAGGATAACTGATGTCATAGAAAAATCATTAGAAGAAAAGAAGGTCTGCTCCTCTGTCTTCTTAGACGTGGCTCAGGCATTTGATAAGGTTTGGCATGAAGGACTCAAATACAAATTGAACAAACTCTTGCCCAAACAATATGCACAACTATTAGACTCATATATATCACACCGAGCTTTTAGAATAAAGCAGGAAGATGTTTATTCAGATCTAAAAGAAATTAATGCGGGTGTGCCACAAGGAAGTGTGCTAGGACCAGTCCTGTACCTGCTGTACACTAGTGACATCCCTCAGTTAGACAACGATACCATTGCTACATTTGCTGACGACACAGCCATATTGGCTATAGGCAATAACCACGAAGAAGCAGCAAATAACCTGCAGACATCACTTAATAAAATTAATAACTGGACGAAAAAATGGAGAATTACCCTAAACAAGAATAAATCGGTACATGTTAATTTCACAAACAAAAGGGAACAATATGTACCAATCAGAATAGATGATGAACAGATACCACATGCTAACACAGCAAAATACCTGGGACTAACTCTAGACGCGAAGCTTCGCTGGAAAGCTCACATCAAAAAGAAACGTGAAGAACTCGGATTTAGATACAAGAAAATATATTGGCTGCTGGGAAGAAAATCCACTCTGACAATATACAATAAATTATTAATATATAAACAGATCTTAAAACCGATATGGACCTATGGGATCCAACTATGGGGTTGCGCTAGCGAAAGCAACACCCAAATCATCCAGAGATTCCAAAATAAAGTGCTGAGGAAGATCGTCGATGCACCCTGGTACTTCCGAAATAGTGACCTCCACCGGGACTTGGAGATGGACAATGTTAAACAGGTAACCACCATATTTGCCAAGAGTCATGAACAGCGACTCTTAGATCACGTGAATGTTGAGGCAATCCAGCTCCTCGACAACACCAACCAGACGAGAAGACTCAAGAGGACAAAGCCATTTGAGTTAGTTATTTAAGTGCCTAGTGTAAAAGCAGAGCAAAGTGCGAAATTTTATACGATAGTGTTAGTGTTATTTTTAGTACAATCTAAGGAACTTCTACTGAGTAAGACCCTTAGTTTTAAGACATTCGTAGTAGTAATTTAGGCTAGAATAAAATTGTTCATTGATCGCGCTGATGATCAGATCACAATGATAAGAAATTCCCTACAGGTGTTTCTAAAAAAAAAAAAAAATCCGGTTTATTTTTTTAATAATTTGATACATGGTGATTAAACCGTTTTGGTTTTTAGAAACTTTAGGACACACCGACAACATTGCTTAATCACTTTTCATTTCCAGCTTTTCGACCGTATCGAGAACCGAGTGGCGACACCTTTGAGGACGCCATTGAACGACGCCGTTCAGTGCGCTCGCGACGCCGCCGACGCTTTAAGAGATCTCGAACATCGTCGGGATACCGATTACAGGGACCTACAGGAATTGAGGGACCTGCTGTGCCGACCGCATTTTAAGGTAAGTGTAGTTACTGGTTTTCGACATTAGAGGGACTACTCTTGTCTTTTTGAATTTTTTTCATACTTAATTTATACATTGCGATTTGAAACAATTTATTTTGGTGAAAATTGGTGATTTGTTAAAACCCATTATCCGTAAATTACATTTTGCTGCTCTGCATTTTGATTGGTTTAAAATAAAAGTAACGCGTAATGTAATATTCAAGAAAGTCTAACTTTTTGATATTTACCTGCGAATTCTATGACAGACAATTTTTAACATTTCTAGTATACCTGTCTGTGAAAATAATGCATATTTTTAAATGGTATCGAGAACGTGTCATTTGCAATAAAATATTTTAATAAATTTACTTTAAACATTTACTCGAAAATTTATACGTGGCAACACTTCACACTTTTAATAAAATATGTGTCATGTAACCAAGGAATATCTACCTGATGAATCATAAAATTGTGTTAGTTTGCACAAGATTCGGATCGTTTAATCGTTTTGAGTTTATCGTTTGGTAAAGTAGTTTCAATAATTCAGTGGAAAATGGCATTTCATTCAAATGAAGAATATCACATGTTAATTAATCTAATCGACGATGTTTTGTCCCTAATATTTTGTTGGAAGCGTGTAGAAAAAGTAATGGTAGAAATCGTTCGGATGTGTTATAATTGCTGAGAATATATTTTTCACTCTTCAACATGCCTTGTAATCGACCATTCTGAATACCCAGGTGTAAAATAAAAACGTGTTTTTAGAAAGAACCATTATTTATACTTGACTGAGTTTTTAAATATTTTGGTTGTTAAAATGTTCTTTTCAATGATTTTGATGGGAAATTACTGTTTACAAATTTTTTGGTGGTGTTATTTCAACATCTATTTTTTTTAAATATTGGTGGCAGTTCAGTCTATTATGTGAGATATTATTTACCATGCATGTTTTCTTATGTAGGGTAAATAGACTGGCCTTTTACTAATAAGTAAACATCGAGTTGTTTTTCTCCAAACTTTTACTCCAATATGTATAAACTTAAGAATGATTATAAAGTGCTTTATTTTCTCATTTTTAGATTATTTTCACTAAATCCAATATGTACTAATTCCAAAGAACGAGATCTATTAAAATTTTCAAAAATATACAGAGTTTCCCATTTAAATATAAAAAGTGAAGGTATTTCCGGTTATACCTGAAATACATTCATAACAAAAAAAAATATTTTCAGATACATTATTCGTCAAAACAATTGCCTGCAAAGTTTCATAAATATCATCCTTTTTGTTTGGTTCCATACTTTATCCCAACCCAGTATATTTAGGAACTAAGAAAAATACAAAATAAAACAAGGCCATATTAAATTTAAGCGTTTCATGGAAGTTATGAAAAAAGTTAAACAATTAAATTTTAAAGTAGCGACTTGAATGTTAAATAAGAAACATTCTACGCAGAAATTTCTATCGTTTGGTTGATATTTCCAAGTACTTATCTTAGCTTTTTTTGGCTATTGTTACTGTGGACTTCTTGAAAGTTTATTGTACCATATAATGCATCTACGTCTGGTTGCTACAAAAAGATAATGATCATTATTTTCAGGATTTTCGTAGAGAACGATCTCGTGGGTAGATATTTTTATCTAGATTATTTCTTTGAATTCTATTATGGGGACTTTCTCATGATTGATATTTTTATATATACAAGGTAACACAGAATAACGGGAATTTTTGAAACATGGTTTCAACAGGATAGAGCGATATCACAGATTGCACGGAAATCAATGGAAGCTGTGCCAGAATTGTTCGGTAACCGTGTGATCTCAAGATTCGGTGGCCCCCTAGATCGCCAGATATATCCGTTTGTGATTTTTTCTTGTGGGGCTACCTCAAAAGTAAAGTGTACACGACTCGACCAAGAACTCTGGATGAGTTAAAACAGAGAATTCGGGATGAAATTCCCAGTATCCCAGCTGATATGTTACAGCGGTCAATGAGGAATCTGAACAGCAGATTTCAAGAATTTATTCGTACAGGAAGAAGCTATCTAAAGGACGCAATTTTTAAAAAATGATAAATTCCATCAATGTTTCGTAAATGACAAGTTTTAAGGTTTCAATTACTATGAATAAAATGTATTTCTTTTATCACTTCTAGTTTTATTAGATTGTAAAAAGTACTATTTCATACCTTTTTTAAGATTATACTATTATACGAATTCATTCTGTAAGCTTTGGAACGGTTCAGGGTCAGTGATACAAATTACAAAAATAAATATTTTGTCAATATTTGAATTTCTAAAAAAGTAATATGAAGTATTTTACAGATTACATAAAAAAGTTGACAATGGGTCCAGTCTCGAATTATTTCTTACCATTGGGCGGTTAACGAGTTAAAAGTTGAAATAATTAATTTATTATACAATCGGGAAAAATTATGATATTATCTAATATTTATCAATATTTTTTATGGTTTACCTTGATTAGGCAACAGTAAGATATTACTTTATTAGTACTTTAAATTTATTGTTCCAATAAGCAGATAATGAAGCCATTCTTCGTTATTTACACAACTTACACAACTAGAAGATAATTGTGTAACGACTTCACAAATGACCTGTTTCTGGAAAATGACCGTGATTTTCCAGACCTGTTGACCTTGTGTCCTTATTCCAGTGTCTCCTTTCATTGAGCTTTGTATCAACAGAGGGAGCCCTCTGCGTTAAATTTAAAGAGTACATTCCTCGAATTTAGATCAATAAAATAAAACTGATTATTTCGGGTTTTCTACTTCCCGGAATATTCTTAGAATTTTATTTTTGTATTACAATCGACATTTAACAATTCTCTATAGACGTTTTTGTTCTAAAATAAAAATACTGGGTGGCTCTTAGCCACAATACAACGTAAAAAGTTAAGAACTTTTTGTTTGGTAATATTTTTTATTCATATTTGGTTGTAATAAAGTATTGGAGATTCGAGTACACCAGAAATAAAAAAAAATTAAATTGTTGACTGTTTGAATCTCATTTTAAAATAACACTTTATTGTGATGATTTTGAAATAGTAAAATATTAGATTAATTAAAAGTAACAATTAGAAAAGTATAAAAATAGTAAAATAATATATAAACAAAACTTTTTAAATTGTTTCTCCGATGTTGTCGTGGGCCAATCATTTCGTTTCGGAAAGCTTTCTTTTATAAGAAATAGGTATACTAAAACAGTTTTCTAATATCTTTCATATTTTTATTTTATAATCAACAGTTTTGCTTGATATGTAGAGTTAACATTAGCCAATGGAATAAATATCTACAATCTTTTAACATACGATTTATAAAAGAGAAAACGGTGTATGGTTTGGTCACAATAACAACTGGTTCTTCACTCATAAACTCTATTTACTACAAATTGTCTTTTTTCTTTTTACTAATTTTCTTTGTACACCTCTTCTGCGAGAAACCTGCTTTTTAAAAATAATTGTCCACCAATCTTTAAAAGATGTAATCTCGATACGATATTTTTGTGTCTTTGTTGAGAATCCAATAAACTTTTCATACTCGTGAGGGTAATAAAAGCAATCATGACGTCCTATTTTTCTCTTTACAGAGGCAAAATTGCGGTTACAGTTATTGATAGAATATTCATGTTAAGTAAATAGAACTTTTTTTATTTCCATGCAAATTCATGCAAAAAAAATTATTATCGGTTGCAACAAATTACGATCGATTAACCCTTATAATATATATAATAATAATGTAATTATATAATAATATATAATAATAATTAATAAGATAATATTAATTGAAAATAGTCTTTAGACATTTTATAAACATTCGAAAAAAAGCAAAATTTTATTCGTGAAATCTTCTTGAATACGATTCTGTTTTTTTATGCACTGGTCCGAAGTTAGAGCCAAATTATTTAAAATCATGTGAAACCAAGTCACTTCTTGTTTAGGATGAAAATACAAATTATACAAAACAATTGTTCATTCTGGAGCACTAACACCTTTCTCTTCTTATAAAGAGCTCCCAGGTACGTAATATTGCATGTAAGTGTTAAAACTTCAAAATCTAGGTTATGCTTATTTTAACTACTTGTTAAATACTACAATGGTTTCATTAACAATAATACAAATATAAATTCCGAAGGTATATAGGTAATTAATGATTCATATTTTATAACGAAACTTACAGTTAAATTGGACTTCATGGAAAATTTTCAATATTTTTAGGTTATGTACAATATTTTTCAGAAGATTTCCATAATTTCTTTATTAAGAACTGAAGATGCTTTGCTTTTTTAGCTACATCAACGATATTCACCATTAGCAATTCAAAATTCAACTGGTAACTGTCTAACGCAAAATTTATAAATTTTATGGCTCATATTCTTCTAAAAAACCTAATATTTTACAATTTGTAACTTTTTGAAAAATTGTAACTCCTTATAACTTTAAATACATGATTGATCGCAAAAAAATAATTAAAGATTAAGAAAGCTCCTTCTTTCTTCTTTCAAATGCATGTAATAAGCTTTTGTGTATCTAGTACATTCATAATTAATTTTTTTTTTAATTATTCAGAGTCATGTTTTTGTATTTAATAAATTTAAATATCAATAATACAATTCATAATTTGTTGCAATTCCGTTATAAACTTTATTCTGAAAATAACCTCATGAAATTATCTCAGCAAGAGGTTTATAAAAATGTAAAAATATACGGGGCATTACATTAAAAAAACATAACTTTGATATGCATTGACCTTATGAGACACACTATAATAATAAATAATTTTAAAATGTGAAGCTGGACTCTATCTATAACTTTTAATTAAAACATTTCTTCCTATTTCTCAAGATAACGGATATATCAAACGGAGTATAAGTTGATCAACCTTGTATACTATTTTTAATTACTGATTTCTAGTCAAACCATTGTTTCGTACTTTTCGTAAATTAAATGATTATATAACATGTTTCTAATATAGGCCTTTTTTCTCTATATTTTATAATTTTTTAAAGAAATTGATCATTTCAATTATTCGTTCGATTAACCTTGACATTTTCTAATTATGGTAATGTTATTGAATTTTGTTTACTGTAATTTGTTTCAACTAATTATATAACAATTTTCGTTTCAAATAAATTTTATTTTTAATTACTGCTAGATCAGAATTCCCATTACATTAAATTCCCGATATACATACGAACTATTATTTTGGCATATTAGATTTCCTAATTATTTTACGATAAAATCCTATTACATTATATGTATATACATATTTTCTAAATTAATCCGTTCAATATTCCCTAATTTAATCGTTTTTGATAATTATTTTGTGTAGTAAATATTGTTTTCTATTCTCGTTTAACCTTCTGCATAAACTACGTCTGGTTAATATTCTAGAACACCAAAACAATATTAGGCAATTGCTAAAACCACCCTTATACAGGAGTGGACGAGACAATATCTACGATATGATGGTTGTGGTCTAATAATTGAATACTCATTTGCAAAGTACGTATCTTTCAATTTGAAAAGATAGAAAAATATTAATAAGCAAGCAAAAAAGTATTAGTTTTTAAAATCCCACAGTACGAAGTTCTAAATATCAATTTATACATAAAGTTGCATAATTTTGATTGTCCCCATATGATTACAGTGATAGGTTTCTCTTTTTGTCAAAATTGATAAAATACACGTTTGTGATGTTTGTAATAGCACATCAAATTGGGCTCTAGATAAGCTTTCAATTCATGCAATTCGTTTGATGTTTGACCGCAAAAAAGTGATATTGTACGTTTGTACATATTCACAGAGATATTTCATATCTACCAAAATTGTTCGATAACTAAATGTTTTTGGGCATTTCTTCCACAACAGTACAAATATGATTTGAGTCCCAGTATTATACGGCGTGTACATAAAGTATGGAATAAATTAATTTTAAGGTAAACAAACAATTTTTAGGAAAAATCCTTTGTGAGTAACGATGTTACCTACAATGTTTTAAATGGCACACCCTGTATGTTTTATTTTTTTTAGTTTGCAAATTTCAAGACGATTCCAAAAATATATCATACTTGTGTTCGGTAATTAATAGACCTTTAATTAAATAAAAATAACAAAATAATACAACAATAAATTGCCATACAGTAAATTACAGTAAGTGTTCGAATTATCTTCCTTCTTATGCTTGACAGTATCCTAAGCGATGAATAAATTCCTGCTGAACTTTATTAATGGTTTCCTGCGAAATGTTATTTATTTCATGCCTTATTCTATCTTTTAAATCACTTATGTCATCGGGTTTATTTTTATTCAAAACATTTTTTAGATGATCCCACAAAAACAAATCTAATAGGATGAGATCCGGTGACCTTGGTGGCCACTCAATGGGTCCTCGTCTACCGATCCACTTATTTCGGAAAACTTCGTCAAGATATGTTCGAATGACGGCTGCATAATGTGACGGCGTCCCATTTTATTGATACCACAGACTTTCATCGGTATTTCCGGGAATGTTTGCACTAGGGAATAAATTCATTAAAGTTCATTCAAAATTGCAGATAAGTTGGTCCGTTTACAGTTCCATCAAAAAAATAGGGTCCAATGATTTTATTTCGAACAATTCCTGGCCAAACATTAATTTTCGGTGGATATTGAGTGTGGTGTTCTATCATCCATTTATATCTACAATTCTGTCTGTTGACTTCACCGTTAAATGCAAATGTGCAGTCATCGGAAAAAATAACGTTTTTTGCTAAAAGTGGATAATTACTACACTTATCCATCAAAGTTTCGCTAAATTCCATCCTACGATCCGGGTAGTCATACTTTTTGTACAAGGTGCACCTTAAAGGGAAGCCGCTTTTCATGTTTTAATACTTTATGAATAGAAGTAAGTGCTGGATGGCCTGATTTAGGTAGATCTACTACGGTACCAAACTCTTTTAGTTTTTTTTCAATTTTGCTCACTGTTGACTGATTTACAGTTTGTTCTGGATATTTATTATTTAATATAGCAGATACCTTTTGTTGAGTTCGCATCTTATCGCCACAACCAATTAACATAAGAACTTCAATCCTTTGTTTTATAGATAAACGCATTTTTAAAGTCTCAATAAGCAAATTTAGAATAACTAAACTTTTTTTAATTTTTATGTAAAAATACATTAAATTAAAATCAAAAACCGATTTGTCAGGATTTTTCCTCAAAATTGTTTGTTTAACTTAAAATGAATGTATTCCATACTTTATGTACAAGCTGTATTACGAAGGTATTCAATTAGAATTTTTTGATTTCCGAAGGTTTGATAAAATTATTTAATGATTGCCCTTTATTTAATTTCTTTCATAATTTCAAATAGTACTACTCAAATTTTGTTTAATATAAATACTCTGTATATAACTAAGAAGACACTAGATTTGAAAATCATATTCCTATATGCATATCTTATACGCTGCTCAATTTCTTAAAAATCATTCATATAAAAGAACAGACATTACATACGTTCTTTTTATCTTAGATCGCAGTCTTCAGAGCTACGTCAATGATTCTTTTGCTTTCAAAACCTAATATTTAATAAATTTACGTAGAACGTATATTGAATTTTGCTATTATTAAACTTGCTTGCAAATATGAAGAATGAATCATTACTGCACTGCTAATCTGACGATAATTAAAAATTAAATAAATAAATAAAATATGTAAATTCAGAAAATGGTATTATTCCTAAGACAGAATGTTCAGATTTATTAATATTCAATAGCAATAAGACATGTTTAATCGTATCTTTTAAAAAATGGTGAATGCGGCGCTGTAGTGCGATAATAAAATTGCCCATATCTTTAAAACCGTTAATTTAATCGATTTGTCACAAGAGGACATTTTTCTTTTAAAGATGCATAAGGATTTAGGTATTATATTTAGAAAAAATTACCTCATTAATCATTGAACTTAGTCCGCACCTGAGTTCACTAGCGTAGTACAGATTTGTTTATAACGCCAGCCAGTGCGTGTTTGTGTAGTCTATAAATTGTTCATTTTTTATTCATGTCAAATAAATACTTTAATAATTAATAATAAAAAACGTTTTTTAAGATCTAACTAGATCCCTGTAGTTCATTAACGAAGGGTGTAAGGGACACATTTTACGTATCTTTTTAAATCTTTTTTACTAAAATTAATTCTTTTTCCAAATTTCTATAACATTTTACAATAGTTATCTAATGTATTGCAGAGATATTTTTAAAATTCTGATTTTTGTAATATTCTTGAAAAGGACAAAATTTTAATTTTATTTTATTAGAGATTATGTTTTTTTAAGATTTTTATGGTTTTTAGTTTTTATTTGAATAATAAACATTTTTTAAATAGGAAGGTTTATTTCCCATAAAAATTGATAAGTTCAGGTAGGGCATATAATATTTTATCGAACATTTTTTGTTAAAATTGCTCTCCTGTAAAATTTCTGTATTTTAAATACACCCTGTATATTATTATGTGTTTCGATAAAGCAACTTTTAGGAACTCTCTCAATATAGGCTTTTGCCACCTTAAACTGGGTGTTTTACGAAATTTGACCATCTTCATCACGAAAAAGTGTCCGATTTGTCACTCGTATCTTATAATTGATGAAAAATATATTCTTTTTTCTCATACTTTTTTTTTTAATATTGTGTATTTTGATTAAATTCGAATATTTTGTGAATAGTATTCATTATTGTACCAGGTGATTCAAAACGAATATGTAAAGATTTCCTGACATTCTTAAATGAATCACCCTGTATACCTGCATATTATAACTTTGGAAAAATTCTTACTGCTCTTTAAGTTTTATTAGCGACTCTCTTTATACCTAGATCGAACCGTTATTGAAATTTTAGCTTTTAAGGAATAGATTATGAGATTATATTTTATCTGCATTAAAATGTCAAAGAAAAATCACAATGAAAAATTTAAAATATTAAAGTAAATGCACAAAATTATCTCCCTTTTGTTGCATACATTTATTCGTTCGTTGAATTATAGCAGTCATTGTTGCTTGTCTAATCTTCTTTAAAAGCTAAAATCTCAATAACGGTTCATTTTAGATATAGAGAGTGGTTAATAATAGTTAAAGAACAATATCAATTTTTTAAAAAAAAGTAATAATACACTTGGTATCGATTAGGAAATTTGAAACATTTTTAAATATGCGATTTGAATCATCCGATATAATAATATATACTTTATTGAAAAAATATCCAAATATAATCAAAATACACAATACTAAAAAAGATTGGTAAGAAATAAAGACAGTAAATTTTAATAGAGATACAGGGTGACAAATCGGACACTTTTTCGTGGTAAAAATGGTCATATTTCGTGAAACACTCAGTGTAATGTTAGCAAAACCCGCATTGACGGAATCCGTAATCGTTGTTTTATCGAAATTCGTAATAATCTACAGGGTGTTTCATTTAAAATAAAGAAGTTACAGTCAACTTCCGGTATAATATTGGATATTCTAAATATTTTAAATCAATTGGGCATATTCGAAAACGTTATACCTCAAGTTTTCATATTTTAATTTTGTTTAGTTTCTCTAAAACGTATTTATAGTAAGATGCATACATTTTTTGGAAAAAATTTTAGTATTGCTTATTAAGCAAATATAGTTTGGTAATAATTTTAGAGTTATTTTCACTAATTACGCTGAAAATAAATTACAGTCTTAAAAAGTTTTCTCATAAAAATGAGTGATTTCAAAATTGATGAAAACAATAATGTAACAAAAATTATTCTCCTCATTTTTAAAGATTTGTGCAGGGAGAAAAGTAACTTTTAGATTAATGACAAAGATAAGACAAATTACTTTTTTCTAACAGAGTAAAAATAAGCTAAAATTTTTTAAATAATTAAATTTTTTTCTATCCATTCAGCGTAAAAATAAATCCTAAATTTACAGTAATTACCATTCATCGCTAGTATTACTGTAATTATAAATGTACCGCAGGAGTTTAAAATATAACTCCCGCATATTTATATTACCTGTAGTTTATGTAAGGATAGAAATAAATATTTTATGTTATAAATAGAAACTACTGGTGCAAATACGCCTCTGCTTTTGTGTTACTAGTTATGAGGATAATAAAGTCGGTAGAGACATGCTATTTTGCGAGTCTTCACCATCTCATACAACCGGAGAGGATATATTTGGTAAATAAACCGAACGGAATGGATTGGAAATGTGGGAATGTATGCACGGATGGTGCAGAAGCTTATAATGAGGTAGTAACAAAAATAAAAAGTGAAGCTTCACTGGCACAATATGTTTGCTGTTGGTTTTTAACAAAATTATGTCCTGCAGATTTGGAAACTGTCCCGAATGGCGCTGTAAATATAAATACATTTTCAAATTCAATGAAATACAAAATCAAACCACATAAATTTTATTAAAAGGTCATCTTCAGGTCTGAAGAGAATATAAAAAATCATCACAGATTTTTTATATAAATTACATTAATAAACTTACCAAATAAAACAACAATGTTAAAAATTAAAAGGAGACTCTCCCAATCTCTCACAAAATGAATGCATGTGTTACAAAATCCATAAATAACAGTTATGAAAAATATTTAGATGCATGTACAGTTTGAAAATTATTGTAACAATAAACGAAAAAACAGGTAATAACGTCAAACTAAAGGTATTGCGAAAAAATTTAAGAACTCAAGTTTAGTAATAATAGGTATAAAACTAGGAAACAGGAACATGGAAAAATAAGAGTAGGAGTTCAGAAAAACCCAACAAAAGAATAATAACCTTGTTTTGCATAGGGAAAAATTGTAAGGATAGTTGACACATGTCATGCAACCCCTAATAAGGGTACAGATTCGTGTAAGAATAACTCTTCTCCAATATGAAAGAAGAAAATAAACGAAAAGGGAAGGCACACAGCAGCCACCCGACCCTCTTAGATGTCTGGCATCCGGTAACACCAGAAGAGACATCATTGAGGGGGACGAATGGAACAAGAAAACTTGTAAGAAACAAAACCCACGTAAACACGGGGTAACACACTAGCACCCTAAAAAAGAGTGCGAAATAAAAGCCCCCTAAAAATGGGGAAAAGTCAAAAATCATAAGTTGGAAATATGTAAACCAGCCAAACTGGCAAACACAAAGAAAGACCAAATAAGATCTCAAAAATTACTTAATACTAATAAATATTATTTAAGTCGAGCACTAGTGTAGAATTTTATGCATAGCATAATCGATTGTTATTTAAAAATGAACTGTAAATATCGGCTTAGAATCATGTATGCATAAAATCTTTGTGCTTAGTTTTTTAAACAAATCCATTTCATACAAAAAAGAACTGAAACACTAATTTATTTTTTAACAGCTTTAATGAATATAACTATTTTCGAAACATATAAACTTTAACAATAACGAGTTTTTCCAGTACTTTTCATTATGGTTTACATAGATTTTCATTGTTCACCACTTAAAATAACACTAATTTTACATATTTTGTGGTCTGAAGAGTCATTAACCGTTGTATTTAAACTTGAACGGACAATTTATATTTTAAATTATGTAAAGGGCGATAAATAACTTGAGATAATCTATTTTTGAGCGGAAAGTGAGTGTGTGCATTGCTCTTCTTCTTAGCGACTCTTTGGCGGGGTGAATGTGTTCTCTTCTGTGTTGCATTCTGGAGTCTGTACGTATCTTTGGGGATGTTGACGGTCATGGCGTTTTATTGGTCAGTAGTGAGGTCAGAGTGGCAGTTTTCATTGGTCAATTTTTATGGAGTATATTAGCGAAATGTTGATTGGTTAAAGTAAAAATTGCGAGCATGACGAATGTCTTGTATATAAAATTGCTATGAGAATATATGGGGTGTACTAATGTGATTTGAATATTATTTTAACTTGTTTAAAATGAGCGAATTTTAAACAAGCTACATTCACGGTTTGTTTAATGATTTATGTGAAGAAATGGGTAATACCTGTAAAAAATTATCACAAAGATATTTATTAATTAATTAATGGCATAATCGATTGTTACTTAAAAATGTACGCATCAAATCTATGTGCTTAGTTCCATAAACAAATTCTTTTAATCCAATAAATAATTGATACACGGCTTTATTCTTCAACAATTTTAATGAAAATATCTATTTTCAAATATTTAAACTTTAATAATAACAGATGCTAATTTTTTGAGTAGGATTTATAATGGTTGACAAGTATTTTCACTGATCACCAATTAAACTAAAACTAATTTTACATACTTTGTGGTCATTAAATATTTAGACTTAAACTTGGGCTGAGAATTAATACTTTAAATTATGTGAAGGGCGATGAACAACTTGAGAGAATCTATTTTCGAGGTGTGTGTGTGTTGCACAATGACTTTTAGTGACTTTTGTTCGTTCTTGAATGACTGTGATTTTGAGTGAACTCCATTTGGGGTTTTCGACAAAATTAAAGTTCTAAAATTAAAACGCTAGAAAAGAAATGTTTCACTTTAAGGCTTTGTAGAAGAAAATTAGCTTTTATTCATTAACATTTTTGGATTAAAAAAAAAATCAAGAAGATGGCAAGAATTTTTTTCTACTGCTAAAACAGGACAATTATTTGTGTTGAATTAAAATTTAGATCTTAAGAAAGTTTTTAACAAAACGACTCTTAATTAGGTTTAAAAACAAAGATGTCAAGACTAAGCTGCGATCATTGATTAAGCAGTACAATTTTTATTGCACTTTTTAACACCCTACACCCTACACCCACCAAAACGAAGTTTAAAATTTAGCCCCATTACGGCAGATATTGTTATTTTGAGCTCATCATTACAAGCGCATATATTTCGTTAACCTGTCTGTTATTATTTCTCTCTTTTATCTCTAGTTTTTCAAATACATTTTTTTGTATATTTTTAGGTAACGTATGTTTACTTTTATTTTTGTTAAATTTAACCAACGAACATGGTTATATTTCTAGTATTAGGCCTAATATTAATATTTGATTGTATATATTCTTAAAATTACTATATACTAGCATTTAAAAGAGCTATTTAATATACTACGTCGGCTATGTGTGTTTCTATTTAAAAAAATAAGTTTCTGAATTAAAAAACTGGTTTAAAAAATTAATACTTTTCGAGTAATTCTGTACCAATTTTTGATAATTTGAATAAGGTCACTATCACTAGATTTAAAAAATGTGGCATATACATATCTAATAAATATTTGAAAATTGTGTGGCCCATAAATAATTTACATGCGGCATAATTACACTAGAATGTATCATTTGCAACAAAATATTCTAATACATTTTTTTCTAATATCATTAGTTTACACTTTAAACATTTATTCGAAAATTAATGGTAGCAACATCTAACACTTGTAATAAAGTATATGTTGTGTAACCAAGGAATATCTACCTGATGAATCATAAAATTGTGTTAGTTTCAAGAAGATTCAGATCGTTTAATAGTTTAAGTTTATCGTTTTGTGAAGTAGTTTCAATAATTCAGTAACAAATGGTATTTTATTCAAATCAAGAATATCACATGTTAATTAATTTAATTCGCGATGTTTTGTATTAATGTCCTAAAGATTGTTGGAAAGTGTAGTGTTTTACCTAAAAAAAAATAGTGGTAGAAACCGTGTAATAATTGCGAATAATACATTCTTCACTTCTTCTACATCCCCTGTAATCGACTATTCTAAAAATCAAGGTATACTAAAATAAAAACTTTTAGAACGCTTAAAAACCACTATTTATACTTGACTGAGTTCTCGGCCGATTTTAGTTGCATTATTTTTGCGGATACCTTGTATAAATGATTCGTATTAAGGGTGTCAAGTTCAAGGTTTAGAAATTTGAAATTCACATAAATATAACAAAGCACTCGTTCCTGTACAGATGAGTTATTCATTTTGGTTTAAGGTTTAATGAAATAATCTTAATACTACAGAATTGTGAAAGGAGCTTAAACTGCCACATTTATCATACTTTCGCGGGAAAATTAGCTCGTTTATATGCCTATACAGGCTTTTTCCTTAACATACAAAACATTTAATAGATTTTGGTTAGCAAATAACCATCAAAATTAATTATAATTTTGTATAAATACGTGCAAATGTGAATGGAATTGTTAATAAGCTTTATTGCCACAATGCAACCTACTAAAACGAGTATTTTGGCACCCCTAACGCCAAGGAACAATGTTCTCCAAAACGTTATCGCGTAATGCATTCTATGTTTGCCAAGTGAAGCTGGAGTTAATAATAATGTCATTACAAACAAAATTGGAGCCAAGTGTGGGACAATTAGATTTTTTACTTATTTTTGCAAGAGAAAATCTTGTTCACACGCGGCGGGGTAAAAATAGTTTTAGCAACATTATAATAACGGAACTTTGTTAAGCGATGTCGGGAATCTTTAATATAGAAGTTTCAGAATGATGTATTTTTGCTTATCCATTTAAAATGAAGTTATAGAGTTGCTCTAAATATATTATTTTTACATTTAAACTTTTTAATCATTTTATGTGTTTAATGTTTAATGAATGTTATGTTAGGTATACATATATACGGTGTGATGATAAAGTTTGGAACCAAGTTTTTAACTAAATTATGCAACGTGTTTAAGAAAGTTCCTCAGATAGGTCAATTTTATTTTTTTAAATGACACTATTCACAAGCAAAGATTAAGTCGTTATTTATTTATTAAATCTTTAGTTTTTGGGGGGTGACGTCATAGTTAATTTTTTTCAATGGCAAACCCCAATTTTTTTCTGGTTTTTGATAAAGGATTTATCACTTGAATGACGATATAAAAAAAATAATCTTGCATAACAATTTTTTGAGACAGTCATTTTTTTCAGGAACTCAAATTTCATTTTTGACGATTTTTATTTGGCGAAAAATAAAATTGACCTGTTCCAGGAATTTTCTTAAACACGTTGCATAATTGAGTTAAAAAAGCTTATGTTATCTTAGAATATTAAAATAAAAACAAAAATTCAAATTAGAGTTTCCATTTTTTTGAAAGCTCGGATTAAATATTTCCGGTTCCAAGCATAATTACACTTCTTTATTCATCACTTTTATATTGTAAAATTTAAAGCATGTACTTTTATAAAAAAATAATTAGACAAAAAAGAATGCATTAAAAAAATAAGACATGTCAAAAAATAATTGTAACATGGCGAGATAAGGTATAAAATTGTATAAAATGAATGTTCAATTGCCTAGTAAAATCGAATTTTAGAAAACGTTTTATCGAGATTTTCAAACTACTTCACGGCTATTCACTAGGTGGAATTTTCTTAAAAATACACCGAATCTGAGCTTAATCTTCACTCAAAACCCCTTTTTTTTCTTAGAAAAACTTTAAGACTGACAGAAAAAGAAATGCTCCTTTTCTTATTCCATATACCCTTCAAATTATCTTTACCCTACTTTTTTTTATTCAGAGGAATAATCCGTAAATGCCGAGAAAGCGCTAGCCTTGGGCTCTAGGGAAAAGAAATTGTAAAAAAAACTCATTTCAACTGGTGCCCACACATATTTTGGCCGACATGCTACATAATTATCTTTTTGCATGAAATGTTTTAATCATACATACAGACAGTTATTTTAATATTAAATTAAAAATAATTGCAAAAATATTAACTCAAAGATAACGAACATGAAATTGTTATTAATACCCGTCCAACTTACTTATTTAATTAGATCAATTGTACTATTTTTAAAAGATATTCCATTTTTGAAGATATTATCAGCTATTTTGTAAACTACTGTTTTCCTATATCTCATTAGTGGTAACTTTATGATAATTAAATGAGAAAACAGATAGTTCATAATTTTGCTGGTTGCAGAAAAAAATTCAATTAAATTCATCAGTGATCGTTAAAGAACATTTAGATGAAAACCTTTCCGACGAAATAGTATTAATAAAATGTTTAGATATATTCGATTGAAACACGTCGTTTTTTTTTGCAGAAACCGACTTAAACAAAACATTTCGAGTATTCTTTCTTATCAATTGGTAACGTAGACATGTCACTGTAGAGGCCGTAAACGAAATAACGGAAGAGAAAGTCCCGATAAGATCAGTTGGAAATGTAATCAATTAGAATGACAGGAACAGTGTTGAACGGACTGGACGTAATGACCTTTAGCACTATCCAAACACTTCTCTTGATTAAAATTGCTTCTTGAAGGCAAACTTCGACCTCTATATGAATCTTTTATTTTTCGGTAACAATTTATATCATTTTATTTGTTTCCTTCGAGTATTAAGAGTACGTACTTAAAAAAACATACAAAATTTATAATAATTCATTGTTTTTTTAAATTTTTAAATTTTAAATTACTTCAAAACGGTTCTTAACTACCGTAATATTTTATTTATTATGATTATGGTTTTAGTTTTTTTAAGTTAATGAGTGAAACATAAGTTTTTTGATCCAAATAAAAATTAAATTATTGTTAAGCGTCAAATTATTTTAAAATTACATTAAAATGCAACGATCAGAAACTAGACCCAAGCTATTAAATAGAATATTTCTTTTAACTTTAACCACATTAATAAAAATAAAGTTCAGAATGTATCAATCCTAAAATAAAAATGGTAAATAACTGAACTAAACATAATCTGTCAAGACTATCTGAAACCACGAGTTCAAGATGCGCAGTATCCGAAACAAAATAAATGGTAACATTGGTCATTCGAGTGACATTCTTTGAGCTGTTCACTTCGTAATATCGAGGGTTGAAAATAACTAGAGGTAGTGCAAAGTTGCCGGATTGACAATGACGACAAAAGTGATTTGTTTTATAATATGCCAACATTTAAATATTATCCACATAAATTTCAGACAATAGATTTCATAATCAGTTTTTCTAAAGAAATTCTCTATAATTAATAACATTAATATTTTAGTAACTTGATCTGACTTTTAGTGGTGACATACAGGGTTGGGATAAAGTATAGAACCAAGTAAATATCTTTATAACGAAACGAATGATATTTATGAAATTTTGTAGGTAAGTGCAATGGGCCAAAATGCATCTGATGTATATTTTTTTGTTAATAATGTACTTCCAATTTCACCGGAAATACTCTCAACTTTTTTAATTTAAATGGGACACCGTATGTATTTTTGCAGATTTTGAAAGAGCTTGTTATTTCTCGAATTTATACATATTCTGTTTAGTGGAAATAATTTGTAAAAACATGAAATAACTCACTTTTAGTTGTAGAATAAGTAAATTTATTTACTTTAGACTAACGAGAATAATAATTTAAACAAAATTAATTTAAATGTTCAAAATGCTCTCCGTTCACCTCCTATTAATAAATAATAATCATAAATATCGTCTGTTTCGTTTTAAATATATTTACTTGGTTCCATACTTTATCCCAACCACGTATATACTTTCCATCTTTTTAACTTTGACCTGTGGGGAATTTTGCACATTTATTTATGTAACAAATCAACTGAATTTGAATCTTAGATTTTCTGTACTAACTTTTATTTTGCTACAAAATTATTAACAACCAAGAAGCAATATATATCATTTTAATAAAAAGAAAAATTCAAAAATCATAAAATTTCTGTAACAATAACATATTTTTTTATTTATTGAATAAATACTTTTCTTCTAATCTTATTCTAGTTTTACTGTACTGACAACCTATTACCTAACGAGAATATTTTCCAAAACATCCACAGATAAATCTTTGTCAGCATTCCAATATATCAGATGGGAGTATCTTTAAACGGACATATCTCTTGTATTTCTCATTGTGAATGACGCGGAATTGCCCTTTGTCATTTTTTTTTCTGGCCACATCGCAATTTCAGAAATGATGGATATAGGTAAGCATCGACTTTTGCGTGAATGGAAAAACTAATGTGTTGTGCATTCCCGGATATTTAAGTGAAATGGTTTGGAAAAGTGAGAGGTTATCAACAACACAAAAGTAGTGAATGTAGTTTGGCCCCAGATGTCATTATTCAGTCTTAATTCTCCTATCACATATGTACATCAGCCTAAAGCAAGAATAACAAAAATAATGTTTTTGGTAAACAATAAGTTCTCTGAATAGGTTTGAATTGGCTGAGAAAATATTTTCGATAAAGGACTCAATATTCTGTCCATCACGTAACAGAATTTGTATTCTATCGATGAGATATGCAAAATATCTTCACTTGTATATTTTGCCTCATGGGTTTCTTTTCACTTACAAAATATTATATTGATTATCTCTTATCGTTCTTTGGATTTTATGGGCAATAAATTTTCTCTAGCATTATTTGCAAGTTCTTGTAATTCTGGTCTTCGTCTGAACTAACATCTTATAAATATATTCATGAATCTAACTTTTAGAAAAGAAAAATACTGCGTTACGAAATAGTTATTAAATTTAAATATCAAATAAATTTTTTACTTGAGAAAGCGACAAGAGTAAAATTATAAGTAAATTAATTGTTTCAATTCTTACTTTATGGAAATTATTCATAATAAATATGAAAAGATAAATAATACTTATCTTGAATTTCCACAATTTTCAAAAGCGTTTTAATATGTATTCAGATCTACTTAGGTTTCGGTATCTTGGAAAATGATATATTGTCAGATACCGAAACCTAGATATATTTTAATACATATTAAAACGATTTGGAAGTCTGTGGAAATTCAAGATAAGTATTATTTACCGTTCCATATTTATACTTATCTGTGTTTCCACAGGATTCCAACGCTTTTTTAGTTGTATTAAAACGACCACGGTTTTGCTTTTTTCACATATAGCATTATCAAGTTTTAGTAGACAGATCTATGACAATCATAAATATTTCAACCAATCACCACTAGTAATCTATCTATCTAATATTTTGGTTATTATTATATTGGTATTTAGTCCAAAAGGTAATCTAAGATAATTGAACTTCCCAGGTTTATTTGATTGTTCAATACTGTACATTGGGGACATTTTAGGTGTTTTTTTAGTTCATATTCCTCCAAAAAATCAAGTTCTTGTTACTGAAGTATTTCCACTGTTGTTTCCATTGTGTTGTTAAGTGTAGGTTTGTGTTTAGTGGCGATGAGGTGTTTTGCGTAATGTGATTTATCTGGTGGTTTTAATCTATAAGCATGTAAATGTTCACAGTAGCGTATGTTAAAATTTCTACCTGTCTGGCCAAGATAGATGGCGTTACAATGCGGACAATTTAGTTTGTAAATACCCGATTTTGAAAATTTATTCATTTTAGGTTTTACATTTAATGAAACAACAGAGGAAATACTTCATATAAGTGACAAGAAAGAAGAATGAAATTTTTTGGAGGAATATGAAATTATATAAGAAACACCTAAAATGTCCCCAATATAGGGTATTGAACGAACAATTAAATATGGGAAGTTCAATTATTTTAGATTATTTATATAATAAAAACCAAAATATTTTTTAGAAAAAGTAGAACTTTGTATACATAGATTACTAGTGGTGATTGTCTGAAATATTTATGAGATGAAATAATTTATGCTTGTCAAAGATCTGTCAATCTTCTATTCTATTCTATTCTATATGTGAAAATAGCGAAACCATGGCCGTTTTAATACAACTAAAAAAGCATTGGAATCCTGTAGAAACACAGATAACCATAATTAATCTTTTTCAAATTTATTATGGATAGTTTCCACAAACTAAGAGTGCAAACAATTAATTTAAAATTATAAGTGGTAGTTATTGTTTTTTCGAAACATTTTAATCAGAAACCAAATTTTTACAATAGAAATATTTATTGCTAAGATTAGATGGTAAATATTGTAAACTGTATTGCACAAATGACTTTGAATTATAAAAGCTCTTGGTAAATAAACACATAATCAAATCAAATAAACTATATAATTGGATTAAATCACACCAAAGCTTGCATCTAATTTCCATAGTTGAAATACCTCAGCATATTCCAAATTGCAACTCCAACTGTGCCAGGAAGAGACGCGCATATGGCTATCGTATTCAAAATTATGGTTTCCAATTCCGAAGTATAAATTATAAGTATTGAGAGCTAAATACAGAATAAATAAATGATAAGAAATTCTGAGTTGTATGTAAAATACATAAGGGACCATTTTAATGTGATTTGCTCTTCGTCATTGAAAACTGAAACAAACTTCCGTATTTCGATAAAAGCCTCATTTAGGATATAGAATACATTTTGACTAAAATTTAGACTTACTCTTTAAGCATAACAGTATATAGAACTTTTACTACAAAAACGAATACACGATATAGAGTATGTGGTTTTACTTTCAGCACATCCGTACAGAGTTGTCTAAACAACATAAAACTAGAGAAAATCGAGAGAAAAGTAAAAAAATGTAAGGTTATGTTTCATTGTCATAGTTTAAATATTTGAAACAAAAACGTTTTTTTATATGGATTTCGAATATATCCGCCTTTGTATGTTTGAGCAGAGTATAATAAATATTTTATTAATCTATGATTTGCAGTTTAATCCTGTAACAATATTGGTAGTGTAAATTAAATTTAAAAAACATTATAGCACATATATAAAGATATAGTTACTAATACGCAAATTCGTATTATTAATAATTTGTGCTAAAATATAATTATCAAGAAAGACATTTCTTTATTGATAAATTGTTCTGGTTAATTTATGGATTTCGGTTTTAAAAATTAAAAGAAATAATTAAAAAAAAAGAAACAAATATTTTTCTTGACGATTCTGTTTATTATATTTAAATAAACCATCTTCAGGAGAGCTACAATTACAGGTTTTCTATCTTTAAACAATTAAAAGTTAAAAACTTACATTTTGGATGTTGAGCACAATATTATGTTTAACGTAACAAAGGTTTGTCATGATTGTGATTAATTAAATTTAAAATGTGACAATTGACAAATTAATAGCAATATACCGTTTGATTGGCAGTAGCAATATCATAATCAGTTTGACCAACAGATCAACTTCACTTTAATACGAGATTCATGGGTGTCTATATTTTCAGAGTTATTTAATATAAAGTATAGATTAGTCAATATCAAATTTACAATATTTTGTCCATAAAGTTTATAAAAGCTGTCAGTATTGTAATTTATTTTCTATCGCAACAATGCCAATATTTAATTATTTTTCTTTGACCGTTACATTTAATTCTTTTTTCTCTGGAAGTAATTGGGCTTTTAAAATTAAATCTGGTCGAAAACGAACTGCTTCAGGTACTGGTTCTTTTATAGTTTTAGCAATAAGGGGTGTTTAAACCACTTTTAAATAACTTTTAGTTTATTAAATAACTTCAACTGTAAAAGAAAGTTCCATTACGGTTTATCAATTAATTCTATACCGGTCCTGTGCTACACTGCTTATTTCTACTTAGTTTAGTAGATTCTTTTTGTTGCTATTTTAAGTTTTTGTTTAGGTTTATAGTTAAAATCTTCAAGTTTTATTGTCTTAACTTTTTTAATATAATAACTGAGAGTGGTTTACGATTCAAAATTAAAAAACGAATTTTAGATGTTACGGTTTAATCGAATGGATGTTTCTGTGTTAATATGTATCGAAGGTGAGAAATTGGCTACGTGATTTTCTGCTTTTAGAGGTCGGTTTCAAAATTTTTTAAAATATATGCAGGTGTGAGTTTGAGGAAGAGAAAATTGGTATAAGGGTGAGAAAGTTTTGTTTCTTTTATTATTAGTTGTGCAATGGGATTTTCCACCGAGAGCCTTACAATATTGTCACGTGCATAAAAAATGCTTGTTGAAAGTTTGTTTTGTTGGCAATATTTACAATAAATTAGAAAGGAACAGACATTTTTCTGTATAAAATTCATTCTTAATGAGCCGTTACATACAAATTTTAAATAATCTAAATGATCACTAAAATTCGCCGGTGGCCAGTTGTCTGGAGGTATTAGAATTTTTGGGTTCTGCACTGTTCCTAGAGTTTAATTTATTATAGACATAAATGTATATTGAATATATTACTATTTTATTAGCAGAATCTGTTTATCATGTTCATATAACTATGATTTTTTTAGTCGAAAACGTACAAAGTTTCGTGCTGTTTTTTGAACTGAAGATAAAATGCGGTCATTTATTAAAGTCTCTGCTGAATATTGTTAAATGAGTTGGATAAATTGTCCAATGGCCATTTACCATTAACCGATTTCGGAACATTAGGTCCACTTTTAAAAGACCTATTACCCATCTACTTTTATAATGTAATAATTTTTCTACAAGTTTGCTCATGTAAATAAACGGTGAGGATAATATGCGTTCGATATTCCCTAATCATGGAATCTCCCTATTTTTATTTTGGATAGTAGTTTTAAATACTATCAATTTTACTTTTTGAATTATACTAACAAAATTAAAAATCTATTGCATCTACTCATTATATTTAAACATTCACTGTAAAAAACTGCAATGAAGTGATTTGCGAAAGTTTTCAGTTATGTTTCGTTTTCCGATAGATTCCATCAGTCCAAATTTCTTTCGAGGATGGATCCAATAACTTTATTTTCTAAAATTCCATCTAAGTTGTTTGGATAGTTCGAACAAACTTTTCATGGAACACATGCGGGGTCTTGTTATCCAAAATTGTGTAGGCTAAACGTTCTTTATTAAAACAAAACCGCCTACAGCTATTTTCTTGTTTTAGACGTAACTAGTTCAAGTTATAACATTTCCTATACAGCATTTCTGAATAAATACGAGTATTAATACAATATTAACATACATAATTAATAAATGTTTTTATTTTCAGAATTTTTCCTTCCAATGAAAAATTTAAAAGAGCTGTGAATAGGACACTTGTTATCTAACTCACGATTAAAAAAGCATCCAAACAATGATTATTAAAACACTAATCTACCTTTTTTTTTTATTTTGAAAATTCACCTTCTTTCATGTATTTCTTGGGTTTATTGCTTTATCTTCTGTTCTGATTTACTGTAAGTACAGTCTGGTGCCATCTGTACTGACTGTTCTATTAATCTAGATCTATTCTAGGTTATTTACAGATTATTTATCTGGAGCTTTATGTTTTTTATTTTATTTTATTTTTTCTGAGCTATTTGTAAGGGCTCTTTTTTTTACAGTGATTTTTATTGAGGATAAACGTTGTTTTAAGAAATATATTTAACAATTTTTGGATTTTTAATAAATATCCCCCATATTTACTGATAATTTTTAAGCTACTGAAGATACGTTCGTCTTGCAGCATAATGAAAATAGGATGTGCGAAAATATGACTTTATACGAAAGAGATTAATTATAACTTAAAAAATAATCATTCCTTATTTTTTTGAAGAAATGGTTCCTTACTTCTATTAGATTTCTTCCATTTTTGAGATGAATCCCGAAAGTTTTTAGTTCTCATTCACAATGTGGAAACATAATGCCACTTTTTTAAAAGATCTCCTTAATTTTTTATGAAAATGTTGCAGTGTGTTGTTCGTTGTATGTTTCGAAATATTTAAACTAAATGCTAACGAAAAATATGTGGAATATGTTAAATGGTGCAAATTTGAGCTAACAGAAAATATACAAAATTCTACTCAATAATGTGGAAAAACTAATTGCTGCATAATAAATTAGCAGCACGTTCTGTGTCCACTCGCAGTTTATCATCTTTTTCCTTACGGTTCACTCGGACATTGCTTATCTTATTTCTTAGACAAGCAGACAAAAAACCAATTTGCTGCATTCAGATTAACATTCGGTGCATATCTTTCGACCTCGACCCGAATGGCACTAAATCATTTGCTTCTCCTCGTTCCTCCGCTTCAACCTAAATACCGCAGGGAGTTTCAACGATCCGGTTCCCAAGTGTCGCATATGGTTATTCTATTGCGGGGCCTAAATCAAAGCTTTCCACCAATTTTGAATTTATTAAAACTACGTTTGGTAATCCGAATGCGGAAAGGACAAATGTTATAGCCGGAGTAATATACCTAAAGAGTGTCATGATTGGGATTCAATGTGTTATAGTTCGAAGATGATTTTGAAAAAATTGTGGCAAAAAAATGGACTAGTAGTTTATGCATTGGAATTATTCTGGCTGGGTTTTAAATTTATGATTTTGTAGTTTCATGCCATGGAGCTGTGGTTATTGGAATACCGTGTTTTCGCGTCCGAAAGCTTCATCCGAAATAACGAGTCTGTCACGGCAGTTCAACTTGAATTCCGTCGCCACTTCAACATTCACCGAAATCGAAGTGTTCCCTCACGAAACACAATTCTTCGTTGGGTTCAAGCACTTTGTACACGAGGTGTTTTGACGAACAAAAAGCACCCAGGGGCTCAACGAACGGCTCGACCCCAGAAAATGTTGAACGAGTCCGACAAACCCTTCTGCGCAGTCCAGTCGATCTGCTCGAAAGCATTCCACTGAACTTCGTTTGAGCATTTCCACCCCTACAAATTGACAGTTGGTCAACAGCCAGGGGATTACGAACAACGGCTCACCTTCGTGCATGACATGGAAGCACCCTTTGATCAAAATGAGAACCCCATTTTGCTCATGTCTGATGAAGCTCATTTCCATCTGAACGGCATAGTGAACCAACAAAACTGCCGTTATTGGACTCGAGAAAATCCGAGAGAATTACACCAAAGACCGCTGCATAGCCCGAAAGTTACAGTTTGGTGCGCAGTTTCCAACATTTGCTTTATTGCCTTACTTTTTGAAGGTGCCAATAAGAGAGCTGTAACTGTGACCTCACGGCCCTGTATTGACATCATCAACAACTTCTTTTTGCCTGAGTTACGACGAAGGCGAATCCCAATCCGACGTCTCTGGTTCCAGCAAGATGAGGCAACGGCCCACACTGCGAACGCATCAATGCTCATTATTCGCCGTCATTTCCCAGGTCGTGTGATTTCCCCGTTTGTCCACCTTGATCCCCTGATCTATCGTAATGTGATTATTTCTTGTGGGGACACTCGAAGGCGTGTGTGTACGAGTATAAGCCTCGAATTACGCAGGATTTATAGGAAGCAATTCGCGTGGAAACTACTGCGATCGACAGTGATGCTTCCAAGAACAGCTTCAGTGGTGTATTGTTGATCGTGGCTACTACAAAATATGAATAAAAATTTTTTAACATAAAAATTGACAATTTTATGACTTTTTCAAAAGCGTCTGTCTTCACTGCCCCTCCCTGGTTAATACCCAATATATTTTGCAGATAAAACTCTTCTTCTTCTTAATCTAAAGGCTTTCTTTTTTCTGTGTAAGTTCGACGTAGATAGTTTTTATTTGGTTTAGTTTGGTTTCTTATAAAATTTCTTCTATTTATTGCCTCTTTTCTCAGCCCTGTTTTTACTCCCTTATTTCATGTTTTTCTTCGTTTTCTCTTGTATTCTTTCCTGTCACATAAATTCTGTTGCGTAGTCTATTATATTTGATACGGCAAAGATGATGTTGCCATCTTAATTGCTTGTCTTCAACCTCGTCTTGTATGTTTTTGATGCCTAAAATGTTTCATTTTTATTTTGTCTTTTTTTATGTGTTTTCGTTAATGGCCATGTTTCACCGCTATAAAATACTATCTGACAATTTGTTTTGTTACCTTTATTTTAATTTCCTTCTTTCCCAGAAATCAAAATTTCAGTGTATTGATTATCTGGTCTGTAATTTTAACTATTTCCTCAATTTCTTTATCGTGTTCTAAAACACACATAAGGATAAATATTTGGATCTCTCGTTCTCTTTTGATTAGGTCATGGTTTATAAAATTTTTGCTTTCTGGTTTAGTTTTCGCTTTCATTACTTTTTTCCGAGTATTCCTTTATTACCTTTATTTTCTACAAAAACGTTTTTCCTCCTAGTTTTATTGTAGTTTCCAATTCGACATTTTGTATTTATACAGGGTGTCCGCAAAAATAATACACATATTTATGGATGAAGCATAAAAACGTATGCCGAATAAAATATCATAATTTTTTTTGTAAAGTCATCCGTTTTCAAAGAAATAAATATTAATTAGTATTTTAAATTTATCTAAATATAATTTACCGAAAAGCAACTAAAGCCGGAAACACAACAATCTTTGGAACAGTGATATAAAACATCGGGGATTAGATTAATTAACATTTCTTGATTTGAATAAAATACCATTTTTAACTGAATTATTGAAACTACTCTACCACACGATAAACTTAAAACGATTCGAAACATCTGCAAACTAATGCAATTCTATGATTCATCAGGTAGATATTCCTTGGTTACACGACACATATTTTATTAAAAGTGTGAGGTGTTGCACCGTATAAATTTTCGAGTAAAAATATGCATTATAGTCGCGGACATCCTTTATATTTCAAATACTCTTCTTTTAAAAAAATTTTGGTCCCATTTTATTGTGATTATCAACTAAAATAAATAGTCGAAAAATATCCTGAAGGGCCCTTTCTTTACACTTAATCAAATCCTTTTGATCGTCCCAGATTGCATTATCCGAACAAACAGCAGAACACATTAACCCAATTTGAAAAGGGCCTTTGTCGAACATCTCGTTCCATTACGGCAATTCAAACGTTTCAGAGGCGTCATGTAAGGGGCATCAATAATTTATTATTTGTAGTTTATTATTTAGTATATAGCAACATGCAACATCTAGTCTATTTGTAACATACAAATATATTACTTCTATCCCGGATGACTGACTGTATGAGTTTTTCAGTGGTTTTCTCCTAGCAATAACAATACTGGGTCAGTAACTGCCTTACATAGTACCATTTTTTCCACCTCATCTCCTCAGAACTAATCTAAATTCCGACCTGTGCGGTTGAAATGGCAAATGATATATATAGTACAAACCTTAAACTGCAAATTAAAATTAAGAAAAATCGCGAATCTGATTTGATAATTAATGGGAAATCAGTTAAATGCCAAATCAAATACAGCATTAAATTTATGAAGAAAATGTACACTAGTTTTAATCCAGGCTACTCATACTACGCTTCGTCTGATAAATTTTTCACTTCGTTTCATTTAGTCCTGATTATTTTTTACATGGAGATGCAGATAATTACTAACAATTGCTTGATATTCTCAATTACACAAGAAAAAAAGAAATGTTTTTAAAGAACGATCTGTTGGCTTTGAAAAAGTCTAAAAGTCATTGAAACCCGTTGAGTTATCCGTACAATCTAAATTGACGCCACTGGCCCTTTGCGGAGCAACGTGAGTGCGAAATGTTTTGTGGCCTCTCATTTTTTTCGTTTTTTGTCGAATGAGATGTTTCATTTTTATACCGCTTTTCAATGATGCTATTAAGCTGATGTGGCATGGGGTGAAAGAAATACAGAGAATACGTAGTTTTATGGTCATCATCGTATTTTTCCCAAGGTTGTATTTTTAATAGGTGATGGTTTGAGGAAAGAAAAAATTGCTTTTAGGGACGTACAAATATTTTTTATTTATTTGTGTCGTTAAGATGAGATGGTCTTATTTTAATACATTTAATTATACGTATAAAAACTGTTTAACTGTTTAAAATTAATTTAAAACTCTCTTCGTTCGCCCAGTATGTTCTTCAAACAATTTTATGCATTTATGTGACTAAGTTCGTATTTATAACAGCTAATTAATCTTCAACCAAATAAAAAATTAGCTAAACTAACACTGAAAAATATGAATTAACACAGTTAAAATGTTGAAATGCATAGCGTCCATGTTATGGTACCTTGATGCACGCCTTTAAATATCCACATGTGGATACCTGTAGTAGAAGGGGTTAATGTAACAACCTTTAAGGGCTTGATTGATACACCGCTGTCAAGAAGACAGATACTATAAAATAAAATAAATGAATAATGATGTTGATTTTGTCAATTACTTGTCACATAATAAATAAATATTAAGAAATTCTAAACTACTACAGTCCACACGTTCCAAGAGTAATGATGGGTGTAAAAAATACCTTGTTATTATCCTCTATTCTATACAGAGTGGGCCACAGAAAACAGTCCACCCCGATATTTGGCAGTATTCTATAGATTTTAAGGAAATGCTTAAATAATTTAAAGTGCAAAACCTCTTAAAAATGAAACGTAACGCCTATGTTTTGCTAATGTTTGAATTGTTTCTTTCACATCAAAAGTAAATTAAAACAAATTTTGCGAAAAATTAGTAATTTGATACTAAGACAGTTTGTTTAACATTGCTGTTAGTTAATCAATTTAGGTATTTCACGATTTTCATAGTTCTTTTTTTTTTATTAGCCACTGACCCTGTTTGACGAAATTTTCTCACTAGCTCTAATACGTCTGATTGATGAAGTTGCCTGTCTTCATGAAGCTGATTAAATAAATTCGCTGTTCTTCTTGCACACTTCCCGTTTTCAAAAAATCTGGAAATAATCTCAACTCGTTCTGCAATAGAATATACTATTTTGGAAGTATTCAAAAAACACCTAAATTGGTTAACTAACAGCAATGTTAAACAAACTGTCTTAGTAATCAAATTACTATTTTTTTGCAAAATGTGTTTTAATTTACATTTGATGTGATAGAAACAATTAAAACATTAGCAAAACATAGGCGTTGCGGTTCATTTTTAAGAGGTGTTACACTTTAAATTATTTAAGACTTTTTTTTGCATAAACGGTGTAAATATCGAAAAAAAATCGTAGATGATCATATGCCTGAATACTCAATGTAAATGCCTTTCTAATGATTTGCCACACATGGTATATTCCCTATTTAAAATTAAGGGGTTGAGGAAGTGGAAGGGAGGGGGTTGACAAATGGCAGATGTCTGTATCGTAAAAATGTGTCCCCCTTAGAACAAAAATCGACATTTCAACATTTCCTTAAAATCTAACGAATACTGCCAAATATCGGTGTGTACTGTTTTCTGTGGCCCACTCTGTATAAGCTATGATAATCTTTTCTTTATTTTCGTCTTTTTTGTTGTTAATACCTTGAAATTATGCCAACCTTTCTATAGACAAACAAACAGATTTCACCTAAACAAGATCTGAAGAATTTTACATAAGAGTTAAGAATGTTGTTGATGTTCAACAATTGGATTTGTTCAGGCTCGTTTTGCTTCCACTCGTCTTGCCTGTTCTTGAATCCCAACACAGAAATTTTTCCTCTCTGTAGACTTTGCATCTGTCCAACTGGTAGTAGAAGGTTTCCTTCTCTTATCCACAATTTTGATAGTATGGGCCCTACACTATTAGGAATAATTAGGAGAGAACCAAAGGCTTCAAAATTACAAAATAGAAGGAACACTAAAAGGAAAAGATATAGGAAAAGTCATAAAGACTACAATAGTATGGACATGTAAAGAAAATGGAAAATAACAAGGAGTAATTACAAATTAAAGACTGGAGATTACGAGGAAATAGGCGTGAAATAAGGCAAGACCAAAAATTAGATCGAAAGTTCAACTGAAAAAAGAAATTTCAAGTATTGGAATAAGAGGTTAGAGAGAACTAAGGAAGAACAATCTAAGATGCAGAAATATACGGAAAAGAGTTGAAGTTGTAGAAATTAACAAAAAGAAGTGACTCACTACAAAAAACAAGAGATTAAGGATACAAAGAGAGTGGCTACTATCCCGTAAAAGGTTTGTAAAGAAGGGCAAAATTCTGTTGTATTTCCAAATCTTCTGTCAGAACACTTGCTTCTCACTTAATTTTTGCGCTGTGTAAAACACCAGAATCCCAAAGAAATCCTGTTTGGTATAAAAAGCTCCTCTCTGTTTCGACTTCACCCACGTCTGGAATAAAGATGTGAGTCATAATATAAAGATTTCCAGCATATCCAATGAGAAAATCATTTAATATTGGATACAAAATAACCGTGTTGTGGGAAGACAATTACCGTAGCAGTTGACGCTGGTGACAAAAACTGAGGTAGTTATTGAAGCATACCACAGGTGTTTTTAAATATTGAATTTTTATGTGGAAAATAATCAAGTGTATTTGCAGCGCTAGTTCTATTTTATAAAAATTCAAAGAATAAGAATGAAATTTAATTCGTACTCGTATAGTTGTAAATTTTACTAATGTTTCTAAATACTAGGCTTCCCTTTAATAGTACTTATTTCCATTTAAGAGAGAAATAAAATTAAGGTAATATAAATTTTTATCTTCAAATTCCTTTTACCATAAACCGCGAATGGTTTAATTCCGCTCGCTAAATCCGTAAAAACATTAAAGATGACAGCTGCGGATCATAAAATGTCACACTAATTAAACAAAGCCCTGTTTTACTGACCTACATCGGTTTTATTTTATTTCAGTGTTTGTTCAGAAAACGCAATTAACTAATGTGGCCAGTCTCGACCAACTCTCCACGTACAGTGGCGTAGTTGGGTAGTTTTCAGAAGGAATATCATTATTGATTTTTAACAGTTTATAAATATAATCAGTAAATAAATAAATCTTGTGCTTTGTTTTTGTGAGTTCATTTTATTTTATAAAAATAATATTTTGCCAAACAGTTTTTCAAACAAGAAATATCGGAAATTATAAAGTCTTTCTTCACAATTCTTTTTTTTTACGACCAGTTTCGGAGTTTATTTCATGTATAAATATAAAAGATACATTATACTTATATTGAATTTCTACAGCATTTCAACGCTATTTTTTCAACATGTTTCTCTAACAAGATTTCGTTAAATCGTATTTTTAAAAATAAGATTTAGCGAAATCTGGTTAGAGAAACATATTGAAAAAATAACTTTGAAGTACTCTGAAAATCCAAGGCAAGTATAATTTATTTTTTATTTTTATTATGGATAAATTCCACAAAGTTATCAACATTCAAGTGATAAGAAAATATTGTTTTTTTAACCAACTGCAAATATTAAGTACTTTTTTTTAAATAATAGGTTATAATGGTAAATTACTAGAATTGTTATTTTTGTTGGTCAAAAACTAATATTTCTTTTTAACTTGAATCATTACTTGAAAATAAATGTAATAAACTCTGAAACTAACCTTAAGAAAGTTTTAACAAAGAATTGTGTGAAAAAACTTTGTAATTTCTTTACTTTTTCTTTATTGATAATTTTTGGAAAATTCTTGTTTTTATAAAACAGAAGAAAATTGACAGCAGTAATGTATTTTACTTCTTTTAACACGGAATATTGAACTTCTTATTCCTTAGTTAATACTGAAGATGTGTGATCTTTAGGATTTCTAAAAGTTACTGTGGAAATCACTCTTTTATACCAAACTTTATTCCTGTACAACATCAAAAAGAATCCTTTTAGTAAAGTTTTTATCTGAATTTAAAATATAATTTTGTAGGTTACTTTTCTATTTAAATTCTTATTTCACTGTATCGATATGAGCAACAGGAAGATTTTATATTGATTGATTAAATGTCTGGTCTGATTAGTATTTATTTCTTGAAATTCTAACTAGCAGGAAGATCTTTCATACAAAATGCTACATTAAACAAGATATCGATTTGACTATTCATTTTCGAGGAATATATTTCAATAATTAATCTATAATTCAATCGACACCAGGATTTGGATTTAAGTTAGTTTTGGTTTAATTCTTATTTTTCTCGGGGAAAAAGTATAATCCTTCTAGTCTTTAGTTTATTATTTCTGGAAAACCAGATTCGTCTCAATCAAAAATTTTATTTTTTGCTGAGCGAACTATATTTTTTCCAGCTAGTTCTTCACTGCAATTTTGTAGTCTTATTGTGTAAAATTTTCTCGTTTTTTATATGAGTAACTTAATTAAAAGCTGAATTTTTAGTAGCATTTTTTTGTCTCTAAAGAAAATAAATGAAAATTAAGCCATCTGGTTATTGTACACGCTAATAAAATATTTTGAGTCTGTGGTTTACAAAAAGCTGGTCAATTCATTGGCCGGCACCTTCCCCGGATTTTGTACCCCTACATTTTTTTTGTTTAGCGATACCAATTTAAGAACGTAATGTCGATATTTATTGTTGCTTCACCTACATTTTACGCATCATCAAATTAATTGTTTGACAAATATTTAAGACTACATTGATTATTCATTAATAAATCTAAATCAGTAATACTCTCTTCTCAGTTAAAATTTATATCTTAGCAAGAAAGTGATGAATTATTCGGAAATATATATGGCTAGGATTGTTTCTATTGAAGTTCATCTAGCCAAAATGATTTTTATATTTATTTTTCGATAAATTATATTAATGTTACAATTGAAATACCGTGATTAAAAATTGCAGATATATTTTGGAAAAGAAAATATTTACACAAATTCGAGAAGCTTTTCGTATAATTTTGATAACCATAAATGATGTAGATAGACAAAGTTATGTAAGACGCAGCATTTCTGTGTTAAATTTAAATTTTGCTTGGAAACTAGTTGTGAAGTGCAGAAGTTTATAATAATTACTTATACAGTTTTAGTGATATTTAGTCATTTGTTAGTTAAATGCACCTGTTAGATGAGATTGAAAGACGCCCACTTTCTCGTGGAATTGTAGGAATGTTCGCCATGCTTTCTGCCTTTTATTATGCACTATATTTCGGTTAGCTCATTTGCTTGCTTTTCTTACTTAATATGCATATGCACGTAATGTGCGAGTAATTCACTTTTCAACTCATATACACTAGTTAGTAATTTAAGTAGATTTAGTTAAGGCAATTTAAAAACGAAAACTTTTAAAATTTCGTTAATTAAAATTAGAAACAGTTAACTGAAGTGAATGTAAAGTAAGATTTTTGTTAGTTAGGTTTGTATATGAGAAGCATATAAATTGAGTAATTTCGTATATTTCATTTCCTCTTCAGTCTTCTGATGTTGGTGGTTATTCGGTAGCTGAAAAATGTTTGTATTTTCTCTTTGGTGAAGACCATTTTTAAGCTGCTTTAACATTTTTTAATTTCTTTTCTCTCTTTCACATATACCCCACTATAACTAAATTTTGTAATCAAATTAGAAGAAGAAATTTAGTTATAAGAAATTAAAATCAGTTATATATATAATTATAATTAAAATTAAACATCATGTTAACTATTGGCACACTGATTGATTTAAATAATTAATGTTAAACCTAGAATTTAAAATTGTATGTATCTCACCTGATGACGCTCATGTAAATAAAATATTTCAAGCATTTAATTAATTAATAATTAATAGCACATTTTACGGAAAATATAAAAAATGTAACAAAAAGTCATGAAACATATAGTCATTCCTTATAAAAAGCATATGCAAAATTATACTATAACTGAAACTTGTATATTAAAGTTTGAAAAAATATAAGAAAGAATTTTTGATATAATTATGAAAACATGTTTTGTATCTAAATCCAATACCTTTAAAATATGCATTTTATGTTAAATATAAGTTGTGCAATTGAAAAAAAAATTTTTATAAGAAACCTTGTCTTCAAAATCTTCTAAAAGAAATATTGGACTTTTGATAAAAGTTTGATTTATTTAAGACTTTGTATTTTGAATATAAAAACCGTGTGTGCCTGCTAAATTTTAAATTCGTAAACTTATAAAACTAATCTCAAATTGTGCTAATAAAAAAGTAAGTTGTTAAAAAAACTTCTGTGTTTTTCTATGAACTTTAGTTTAGTGATAACATTTCTTCGATTACCGAAAGGAATACCAAAAAAATTTCCCAAGAAAATAAGTTTCTACATCATATTATCGGATCTTAACCTCATATTTTGTAAGTGAATACACATTTTTACAAAGTGTAGCAGCAATTAAAGGTTTTTAGTTTGATTAAAAAAAAAAACTGGTATATTATTCATAATTTTTTTCTGTTTATCATCACAGTTTGTTCAAAGTTACATGTTTAGTTTTATTAAAATTTTAAAATTAAAACAATTTAATTTTAATAAATTTAAATTCATCACTTTTTTAATAAATTTAAAATCATCATTTTTTTAATAAAAATAGGGGGTATCCCGAAAGTAATGAATATATTTTTGGATGAGATATAGAAACGTATGCAGAATAAAAATGGCTTATAAAATGTTTTCTAAAGTCAGCCGTTTTCAATATTAGTGTTTTAAATCTATCTAAATATTATTTACTGAAAAACAACTAAAGCCGGCAACATTGATAACTGAGTCAAATATACATAATGGATTTTTAAACGTTCTGAAAATAAGTTTTTATATTAGTGCAGCTAGATATTCTTGATTTGAATGAATTATTGAAACTACTTTACCAAACAATAAAGTTAAAATGATTAAACGATCTGAATATTCTGCAAACTAACACAATTTTATGATTTACCGGGTATATATTCCTTGGTTACATGACACATATTATTAATAAAAGTGCGAGGTGTTATCACGTATACAATTTTTTAGTAAATGTTTAAAGTGAATTTTACTGATTTATTTTGTTTATATTTCATTAATAAAAAGGCTGAAAGAAAATTACATAATTTCTTTTCAAGTCGACATTTGCTGTAATACAGGATGGTAGTGCGGTGAATTACAAAAAATCGTGGCTTCTACGAAAGTTTATTACAAATTATAAGACAGGAAATCATTTAAAAACTTTTGAAATAAAGCTAAAAGTTTGATGTACATCTGATGGCATGTTTGTAGCCGAGCGAGGAAGGAAATAAAGTGAAATTTCGTGTTCTTCTTCATAGTGTCCATAATGCGAAGAGATTACCAACACGAATACAAAATAGAACATTGTTTTTTAAAATATATCTCTGAGATTTTTAAAGGTTTCAATTTAGATATAAATTGACAATCATAGAGCTTTATACGAGGGTTGCTATTTATGTATTGAGAACTGGCAACACCAGTGTTGCCAGGTGAAATCTGTCAACGTCTTGACGTGCGAGTACTAAATGTGTTGTTTACAGTAAGTTGAAAATCTCATCTCGGCCAAAAAATGGAATTAGCTCACGAACATTTTCGAGCTATGATTTATTATGACTTTAGACGTGGTGTAACTGAAGAACAGTACATCAATCACCTTAATTCAACTTTTGGCGATGAAGCACCATTCAAAGCCAGTGTATATCGCTGAGACACTGAATTCAAACGTGGCCGTAGTTCGCTCACGGACGAAGTTAAAGAAGATCGTCCAAAATCGGTCGTTGTGCCGGAAAACATGTAACATACCCTGAAATCGAGGCATGTTTAAGCATTAGTATGACCAGCATACATAAGATTTTGCACGAACATTGTGTTCGAAAGCTGTCTGCGCGTTGGATTCCACATTTGTTGACAGATGCTCAAAAAAAGGATCGTGTCGATTGGTGCCGTAAAATGATTAAAAAATACAAATGTGGTACATCTAAAGCCGTATACAGCATCGTCACAGGTGACGAGTCGTGGATTTATGCATATGAGCCAGAAAGAAAAGACCAATCGGCAGTTTCGATGTTTCAATATGAAGAAAAGCCAACAAAAGTTACTCTTTCTCGAAGTGTTAAGAAGCAAATGGTGGCGTGTTTCTTCACGAAAACTGGTCATGTGACAACTGCGGCTCTCGAAAATCAAAAGACCGTTAATTCAGCGTAGTATACGACCATTTGCTTGCCAGAAGTTTTCGGTAAATTGAGAGAAACCAATCCAAAACGACGAATCAGTTTGCATCACGACAATGCAAGCTCACACACATCAAGTGAAACAAGCGAGTATTTGGACACACAAAAGATCGAATTGATGGGTCATCCGCCTTACAGCCCCGACTTGGCACCTTTTGACTTCTTCTTGTTCCCACAAATTAAAGATAAACTGCGTGGACAACGATTTTCATCGCCCGAAGAAGCGGTTGAGGCCTGCAAAAACCATGTTTTAGAGCCATCATCTTTTGACTGGACAAAGTGCTTTGAAAGGTGGTTCAATCGCATGCAAAAGTGTATAAAGCTTAAAAGCGAATATTTTGATAAGCAATAAATATATTTTTGATAAAATTCATTTGTTTGTTCTTTCTATTCACAATACATAAATAGCAACTCTCGTAGATAAATAAAATTATTTTGATCAGATGATTACATGCCAGATCACGAAGTACGAGTATTTGAAATGCAGCCGTAATCCCAAAGTGGTTTAACTGAGACACGCACTTACAATCACTGTATTTTTATGTTGTTTTTGTGGATAAAATATCACACTGATTATAGACATACTGTTCAGTTTTCACAAGCATAAATTATTAATGAATTAACTCGAAAAAGATACTGCCTAAAGATTATTATTAACTCAAACTAGAACAAAGGATTTATGCATTTAACAGTCTACGACTACTCATATTACTAAAGTTTTGTTTACCTATCTTAGTCGATTTTCCAGTCTGCACAGCTGAAATCTGTTTTCTGTCCTAGTTTAATATTGAATTAATGTAAATC
Organism: Hermaeophaga mercurialis; assembly: GCA_951812935.1. NCBI lineage: Eukaryota > Metazoa > Arthropoda > Insecta > Coleoptera > Chrysomelidae > Hermaeophaga > Hermaeophaga mercurialis. Next base: position 30,971,082 of record OX638360.1, on the reverse strand, counting down.
AGTCGACTAAAAATATATTACTTTCAATCCCATGAATACGATGCATAATTTTTCCAACAACCCCATCTTGTGTTCTCGAAATCAGTAAATGTCTTTGTAGATAACAAAATTTGTAGCGATTCTGGCTTTATGTATCTAATCAAACGCCGTAAATCATCGTGAGATATTGAATAGGCTCGCCTCTACCGTTAGCTAATATCCAATTACCGGAAACGGTAGTATTTGTCTTCTGAGTGTTCTTCCGGTTTGCTAGAACAATAAACCTCGGGTAAGTTGTTTAATTGCAATTCACGGCCATAGTTCTAATTATAAAATTAATTATTGTTGTAGACTTAGCAAAAAGGGTAGTTAAAGAATTTATAGCTTACGTTGGAAAAATAAAAACTGGTCTTGTTATTTTAGTTCTTCAATCATAGGGAATTTGTTTTAGCTAATAGCTAATATATAATGTGTATTTTCTGGTTTTGGTTGTTGTAAGCATCTTGGAATGATTGTTTCTATCAATAAATCCTGTGATTAAAAGATTCGTTCGTTAATTCCACAACTCGGTGCAGAACATTTGAAATTTGCATCAAGATGTTTCTTTCAGTGGTCATTATATTCTGCAATCTTAGAAAAAATGTAAATGAAAAATTAAATATTGGTTGTGAGCGTAACTTTAAATAGCAAGCAAAATACATTGTACGTTTACAAATGAAACTAACACATTAAATAACTAAAACACTTAATAGCAGGGATAGGTACTATCCACTTCTCGATCATCCGAGAACCCAAATTTGACTCCCGATCTTTACTCACCAAGAAGACCCTAATGTTTATTAATTTTGATGACTCTACTAAAAATATTTATTAAACATTCGTTGGCGGCCTTGTCCCATAACTCTCGCTCACGTAGTAAATATTATAATTTGGAAAATAAAAAAATTAGTTTTATGTATAGGGCGATATTTAACTAAATCCCTGTACCTACTATCTTAACAATATGAACAAATATGTTCACTTTTACAATTTTTAATTCCATTTTTCGCGAAACGCTTATTACTTCATTTTGGTTTCTCGGAATATGTGAAAAAATTTCTTTCTTGCTATATATACTTTTTTTAATGGAATGGGTATCAGTTGCATTAACATCTTCTTTAATAAATATAAAAGATAAATTATATATGTTTCTCTAACCAGTGTTCGCTGAATCGCATTTTCAAAGAATGGCAGAAGACATTTTAGATATGTCTTCATTTCAAATTTCCCCAAAAAATCAAGTTCTTTTTTGTCACTTATGTGAAGTACCTCCATTAAAATAAGAAATAATGTAGGTTCAAACTAAGTTGTCCAGATTGTAACGGCATCTATCTTGGCCAGACCCTTAGAAATTTTGTAATAAGGCACAGTGAACTCTTACGATTATAGATTAAAACAACCAGATAAGTTACGTTACGCAAAACACCTCATTGAAACTAAACACAAATCTACACTTAAAATAACATTCACTATTTGATAATGCGATTTAGCGAAACCTGATTAGAGAAAAATATTTAAGAATAGCTTTGAAATACTGTAGAAATCAAGGTAAATATAATTTATCTAGTATATTTATTACGGTTTCCAACTTTGAAAGGATTTTCTTCTTCCATTCCATTCGCTCTAACTAAACACTTTTTATGTAGACCTTCAGCTAATTTTCTCACATTTACTTTCGTGTACTCCCCAAAATTTAAAATTCTCCATTTTTATTATTAACTTTTGTCCTTTTTCAAATTGAATTTGAATTTAAACTTACCATCATTTAAGTAAGAAATCAACATAAAATAACCACTTTCAAAAAATTACACAGGAGGGATAAATACTGATGATGATTATAACATAATTGCAAATTGTTACTTCAAATATTATTTATTCTCAGTTTTTTAGGAGTCGTAGAATCTTTAATTTTTAATTACAATTACAATAACCAAATAACTAAATATAACTAAATAACTAATTTCGTTATGGAATAATTCAAACATGAAATTCACCCGTTACCTACTACTCAGAGGGAGATGTATGTTGTACGAATCGTTGCTACATTAAATAATTTGAGAGAGCTTTTTCACTGCATGCACAGGCCTTCAAATATTTATCGCGGAATATTTTTTATCCTTTATCCCCGGCTACAAAAGCTTGAGTTTGATAAATCTTAAAAAAACATCGCACACGCACGACTCCACATTTCCCAAAGAGCTTTGGGAGAAACCGGAAAAAGAAAACACTGAAAATCAAAACTAACCAATATAACAGACAGAAATATTTCCGAAACGTGACTTTCCACATTTGGTGTTGTGATACTCATATGTTTTCCCATCTTGCTGATTTGTCCTTCCGTTCGCTTTCACACATTTCCCATAAAATTGAGAGATTCATGATTATAACGTCTATAATAACAATATTAATAATGGTATCGAAGGGAAGATATAACTGTATACATGAAGATAATGGATTTCAACAGGTCTCACGTAAGGAAATGAAAGGGTTTTGTTATAAGTTAAATAATGTTCATTGCAAACGATAAATTTTTCTTTTGCCACGAGTATGTTAATTTATTAAAATATGTAAATTCATAAAGAAAAAATTATTCACAAACTACACTTCAGTTAATGTGTTTCTAAATTATTTATTTCTATTATAAATTATATAACAACTACTTTTCTAATTAATTCGGGTCTTTGAACATATATTGCATGACAAATTGATAATTATGTTGCACAAGGAAAGTTTTTATGCGCCCTCTGTGGAAATGCAGTAGTATATTGAAAAAGTACTGGAAGGAAAAAAGTCTGTAAAAAACAACTATAAATATGGAAAGATAAATAATACTTATCTTGAATTTTCACTGTCTTCCAAAGCGTTTTAATATGTATGTAAATAGGTTGATTAATAAAAAAGAACAAAAGGTTGCCATTAACCTGACCTTTCCGAAACAACCTAAACATGACGGGTCATACAGAACAATTACATATTTTGGAGATATTTAAAAAAAAATATCAAAAATTATGTTTCGTACAACATCATCTACAATATCTTTTAAAGTAGGAAATAATGTAGGGCCGTTTTTATTAAATGTAAAACCTAAAATGAATAGATTTTCAAAATACCGAAACCTAGGTACACTTAAAAATATACTAAAGCGCTTTGGAAGACTGTGGAAATCAAGATAAGTTTTATTTATCTTTCCATATGTATTATGAATAATTTCCATAAAGTAACAGTTAAAACAATTAATTTAAAAATATCTATATTTTTCTTTTTTTCTCTTTAGAAAGTAGAAAGCATTGAAATTAAAATGATAAAATTAGATTATAAATTATACTGGTAAATAACATCAATCAGCTTTTTTATATAAAGAAGCAATATAAGTACGTCTCAAGTTGGAGCTATAAAACATAAAATATTACATATATCATCCGAAGTAGATATTATCAAAAGATTATTTCGAGTAAATTGGAAAGTATAGTAACAAAAATATCTGAGCTGATAACATCATTTAAAATTTAAACTTGTATCTAATATGATCAAAGAATATTTTTTATGAATAAAATAAGAGTTCTCACGCTTTAGTGCATTTTAGTATTTTATTTGTAGACATTTATGTATAAAAGAAAGGCTAAAATTTTTGTATTTTAAAGTGTGTAAAATTCTTTTATTAAGAAGATATGTGTAAAAGAAATATATATATTTCTTGAGTCAAAAATGTGTCAAGCGCTTTCGGCAATACAATGCCATCATCAGGACAAAAAATAGTGCAAAGTAGAGGGCAGTAAGATTGGTTATAAAATTCTTTAAAGAACATTTACACAGTGACAATACATCTTACTTAACTTTTTTAATGTATAATGTATAATCTACACACAACCAAACTTATATGGAATCACCTATTATTTTGCATAATTTTTGAGTTGTATGAAATTTTTTTTTAGTATAAATAAAACTCACTCCTTACCAAAAACTATTAATGAAAAATAACCCACATTTCAATAAAAAAAATTCTTAGCTGACAAAATAAACACAATGGTATTTTTATTGGTTTCTGAAACGGAATAACGAAATGAGATTTAAATTTTTAATTGTCAAAAAGCAAAAATAAAAACAAAATTGGTATTTTAATAATCCGTGTTGGCACCTCTAGCCCTTATGCAAGCTTCTATTCGCGTTGGCATGCTTCTTATTAAATTGACAACATTTTCTTGGGGTATGTTTTCCCATTCTGCTAATGTTGCATCAATAAGCTGTGCGACATTTCCTGGATTGTTTCGACAAGCTCTAACCGTTCTTTTATGCTGGTCCCACAAGTGTTCAATAGGATTTAGGTCTGGTGAACAGACAGGCCAGTCTAAAACTGTGACACCTTCCGTTTCAAGACATTCTTTAGTCACTATGCTGGCTGGTATGGGGAGGTGCATTATCGTGCATGAAGATAAAATTATCCCCAATTGCAGCTCTCCAAAGCCTAACGATTGGTTCTAGCCCTAAATAAACATACCTCCGACCGGTTAAAGTTTGTTGAAGTGGTAACAATGGAGTTTTTGCTCCCAGCATAATACCTTCCCAGAACATTACAGTTCCACCTTTATATCTTGGGACAGATCTGGCAGCTTGGAGTCTCGCTCGTTTTCCTAGAGCTCTGAGAATCCAAATTCGATGGTCATCTGATCTTAACCCAATTCTGGTCTCATCCGAAAAAATATCATTTTGCCAATTCTCAATTGTTCAGTTTTAGTGTTGAAGACACGAATTTAGCCGGTCAATTTTATTTTGCCTAGATAACTGTGGGACCCGTAACTCTCTCCTACTGTACAACTCTGGAGCGCTAAGTCTTTTTCTTATGGTATCAACTGAAACGTTCACACCTGTAGCTTCCAGAAGTTTTCAGTGCGGCTCTGGATGAGAAACACTGGGATTTCTTCTAGCAATTTGGCACACAAAGCGGTCCTGTTGTTCAGTTATGACTCTTTGACGAGTTTGTCTGGTCCTGTTCTTGAGAGTTCCTAGTTCCAAATACCTTGCATATGTTTTCGATACAACATCCTGTGTAACGCCTGCTATCTCTGCAACGTGTCTTTGGGGCATTCTTTGTTCAATGAGAGCAATCATTTTCTCCTCTGAACATCTGTTAGTCCAACATAAGGCATTTTTTGGACTGAAATAAAATTACCGGAGAATCCTGATTTTACTACTGAACACAAAATCACAAGATAATAAATCGCAGCAGTCGTTTCTTCTTTATTATTGTTGTTTACAACAAAAAGCCTCATCTTAAAGTTGGATACCAAATTTTTTCCTTACAAAAAGTTTAGAAATACAGTATGATTCCAGATAAGTTTGGTTGTGAGTATATCATAAATCATAATTAAAAATATAAATATTATGTCGGTTTAAGTAAAAAAAAATAATTCACCAATTTTTCAAATACTTATTTGTATGTTTTTAACTTTTTTAATTTTTTTTTCAGGTTAGTAGTTTCCTAACATTACTGGAAAGACAGTAAGTATAATATATTGTATAAGAAGGTTAGAATGAAGAAATTCGATACGAGTGGAACATATATTGATGCTAGGTGTGCAATCATCATAATATTTTTTAGATCGTGCACTACAAATTTTTTTAGTCGCTCAAACATCTAGTACTGCAGCTATCTTTAATTCTTTGTCTAATCATTTTTATTTATAAATAGTTTATGATGATATTAGTAATTAGCTCGCCAGACCTGGAACGCTATTTGTGAACAAAAAAATGGGAACAAATCTACAGTTGTGCAGAAATGACAAAGACGATCTGTTTTTTATTTTATGATTCTAGTGTACTTTACTTTTACCCCTTCTCCTCATTCATTTTTAAGATTAAGAAATAAATCTTTGCTTCTCCATTATAAAAGCTTAAATGTTTACTCTGTTATCTACTAATTTTACCTCCACGATGATTTTTGATAATTTGAAACAATGGACAATGACGAACCAGGAATTCGTCATACTTGTTTGACCAGCTTCAGGAAAAATCTTCAGAGCAATCAACCCAGTGCTTAGTTTGCGTTAAAACCAAATAACCAGCTCCATCAGAGCAATAGAGAGTTTATCCAATAAGGCAAGGTTAGGTAATCTCCTAAAATAGAATGAGATAACCCGTTCACTACTGTAATATTTAGCACAAACAACTTTAGAATTCTTGCAGAACTGTTGACCAGTAAACAAGCATCGCACAATTTTAGACTTAAGTGCCACATCAAGTTGAACTGTATTATATGGATTAATATAAGTAAAATTATGGATGAACTGCATTTTCCATACAGACTAGTTGATTCATATGTGGGATAGAAAAGCTATTTACAGTTTTCACTTTGACATAAATTTAGTCCCTACATACATCTATTATATTATCACGCAAAGGCCCTTGAGTTGTGCTAATTAAAAGGTCACCTTTGCCATGTCTCAACACGGCCCTTGGTCATGCGGTAATAAAAGGGGTTAATAAAAATGGTTCAGCAAACGATAACTTCGACCATGTCATACAAAGCGAGCTCTTTCCTGGATAAGGGCGCGGTTTCCCTAAGTCTGTAAGAAGTGAAGTAAGAGTTTAGCAACAACTATAATTTAATAAAGATAAACAAAAAAGTGCTAAACAAATATATAAAAATAATATAAAAAGAGTTCTTACCAATGAATGCTCTTGAGGGAACTCATGGCGTTATGGTACTTAGACACTAAACCTTCCCGTGGGGTGTTTTATTACCCCACAGTTTGGGATTGCTTGAATTTAAATACATATTTAAGTACATATGGATCTAATTTAAAGGTTGTTATACATAAATCCGAAGTTATGATTATACTCTACAAACTGAAATAAAACACGTGTTCTATTTCTATTTTGTGGTAGTATACCTGCTTTATACAAGAGTAAAAGAAATAGTGGGAAACATCACAGCAAAGAAAGACTGTTTTATTTGTTCAGGAACGTTTCGACGTATTTTGGTCTTTTTCAGGTTAAAAATATGGTATACACATAAGATACATATTTCATTACATAAACACAAATAAAATTTTTAAAAATTGCTATAATTCAGCAATGATGTTATATTTGGAAGGTATGTTATCTCCCTATACAATTCTTTTTTTTTGTATGAAAGGGTTGATAGTTGAATTTTTGAATATTTAAATTGTAGAAATTTTGGAATTTTTTACATTTGAATATAAAATTCTTAGATATTAAATTTTTGAGTTTTTCAATTTTCGGATTTTTAGATTTCGACCAAAAATATGATTGAAACATTGCTGAACAAATAAAACCGTATTTCTCTATTGTCCTATTTCCTTTACTATACGTGTCTTATTTCCAAAATATGGAACACCAAATGAGACCTCAAGTTATAATAACAAAAGTGTTAATTAATTACAAAGTTAGATTGCTTATAGGTTTGTATTATAAAATAGACGGGTATAACTGCATTAAAGAACTAGGGCCTGTGCGAAATTTACCAGAAGAATCATAAACTGGTGACGTGAAATCGTTATGAAACAATAAATTTATATTTCGTCATTGATATACTAAAACAATATAATTGTATCAAAATTTGAATATAATTTCCGTTTCACTGGCCGAAACCATTTACCATTTAGCATTAGGTCGACAAGATTTATGGCATCGATTGAATAACATATCGGATTTAATACACCACATAACTAAATGTTGACAACTTTCAATGTTTATTCACATAATTATTTATTGATGCAATAAAATTACCGAATATCCAAATACTACTTATTCGTAAAAATTAACTTAAATAATAGAAAAGATAAATTATACTTATCTTGAATTTCCACAGTATTTCAAAGCTATTTTAAATATCCTTCTCTAACCAGGATTCACTAAATCTATTTTCAAAGAGTGACGTAAGATCCACATATTTTATATAAACGTACTTTATTTCATATAATAAACATTTCACCAATAATTATTAAACATGTACCTATTGTTTAATAGTATTATATCTTGCCATACAATTTTTGAAATAATAATATTCTCCTTTTTCTAAAAAATGTGGTTAATATTATATATGTAGTTTAATTTTATTTATTTTATTGCTATAATGGTTTTCTTTTTCCCCCATATGTTTTACTTCTAAAAAATAGAAAGTACAAGTGTCTCAACATATTTAATAAACATTTAACGACATAATATTCTGTTCCAACAAGTACAGAATTCATTTTATTTTGGCAAATGGTAATAATTTGTTAACGATGTTAACGACAATTTTTACCTGTAAAAGTATTGTAAAATTTAGTGCAAAATTCCAGTTCCTACTTCACGCTGTGTTGAACATGCAATTCACCAAATGAAAAATTATAAATGTACATATTGTAGCAACTGCACATATTTATGCATACGAAATCTGTTTATTCGTATACGGGGTTGTTCAATATAATTGCGTTTTTTTCATATATCCGGTTTAAAGTCACGTCTTCGCCAGTTTGTTTTATTGAAATCCTTTATAATAAATACAATGTAATATATACATCAAAATTTTCCAAAATGAAAATTATTTTTTTAATAACTACCCATTAAAATCTCTTATGGCCTATGTCTCAAGGGATTTTATTTTAAGTTGGTAGGAATTGATCTCATGAAATAGTAACAATACTTTCTTCAGTAAAATTACACAACATTGATAGTCTCTACTAAATCTGTTTAGTACATTTTTTCTAACATCTATTTTTTTAATTTAAAAATATAAAACAATTTTGTATTTTTATATATGTATATATATATATATAGCATGTATCCGTAAATAAAACTGTGAGCTCGTAAATATAAAATTAAACCTAAAAGAACATAAATGTCCATCCTAAATATTGAGAACATCATTATACAAAATTCAATGGATTGTGTAGATTTTTGATCCGGAAAAAAAGCGATTTGGAAAAATATTGGAATCAGCCTACAATTGACTGATTTATGGTCATTTTTGGGTTTTGCCAGGAATTTAATACGTCCCACGACTAGATGAAGCCGTTTTCCTGTTATTACTAAAATCACAGAGATTCCCCGAAATCTCACATTACGTAGAATCCGAGAATCGAGCGTTTATACCGAGAAGATCATTTTCCATACAGATCCAACTTAAGAATTAGTAAAAGCATTTATGTATATGAACTTCCGAGAATTGCTATCAAATTATTCAAAATATATAAAATTGATTTTGTAGAACTTTATTTTTAAGAGAATAGTGGCTTAGAATTATCTATGCATAAATATCATCTTCTTAAACAAATCAATTCCATCCAATGAAATAACTGATAAATTAATACATTTTTTAACAATTTTAACGATGTTCAAAATTTACACATTAACAATAACTTTGATGCGAGTTCTTCAGTGGTTTACATAATAGTTGATACACATTTACAATGATGATTTACAGATCACAACTTAATTTTTAATCTAACGAGTCGTTAAACTTTTAATCTTAAACTTGGGGTGACAATTTATATTTTAAATTATGTGAAGGGCCATAAACAACTTGAGAGAATCTATGTTTGAACGGAGAGTGAGTGCATTGCTCAGTGACTTCTTAGTGTCTCTTTCTTTTCGCTTCATCTTGTTAGGAAATGTAAAAGATTTGAAGATTGAAATCCTTGTTAATCAATTTTTTACTGAATTATTATTCAATGGTTTATCCTCGCCGCCAATTTGTTATATTTTTAACAAGGAATGAGGCCATAAATTGTTCTTTTAAAAAGTGTAATAACAACTCAACTTTAAAAAATAAACAAAAATACGGCGATACTTTTGGAACAAATATTAATTAATCATGCTTTTGAAATAAAAATGATGATCGATGCGATAAATAGATAATTGTTCCATAGCTTATGATTGGGATTTATGATCATTGTTTAAAATTTACTTATTTTAAACAAGTAAAACAACATTAAAATCTTTTTGTTAGACATGCTCTTGAAATTTCAATTACAAAACTTGTGTCACGTAGGTAATATTTGATTCAACCAATAAGCAATACTCCAAAATATAGGAATAGAACTGTAGTATATTAATACTCAACACAAGATAATAGACGCTGCTCCACAATTTTATTTTAACCTCATCTCTAATTGCAAATGTAAATGATTAACTAAAGTTTTTAAAATATATAGTTAATAAACAACTCTTCAGTAACTACGATCAATATTTGTAATTTAATTTTACGTAGGGATTTGTGAGAACTGAAATTTGTTCAAGGGAAAACAAAATCCACTAGGTGAACATAAATTTTTATTGTTAATGTGTTTAATGTTTGTAAAACCAACATTTTCATTAAAGTTTCTTAAAACTGAAGGTGCATTTGGTTTTTTATTGAGTGTGTTTATGGATGAAGAACGGTCTTATAGAATTTATGTGTACACGACACTGTTATACAGTCCATATTTAACAACAAAAGGTCATGCTGCACAAATAATGCCTACAATCATTTTCTAAATGTTATTTATTTATAATATTTTTTTCATGTTTAGTTGGTGTGTTGTACATTTTATTGTGTTATTGCAGATTAATCAATTTTCTTGTAAAGTAAATATTACTATTTATTTCACATTATCGTCCCCACTCCACCACTGATAATTACATAATGTAGTAAGTCGCTCTCTCTTATCCTCACGCATTATGTTATGAAGAATACGTCATAGGTATTCAAGATTGCAAATAGCGTTCCAAAAAATGCCATTAATAATAACAAAATTTGAAAAATTTAAATGGATTCATTTTTTGAGGAAATTTTATATGCTTTTATCTGTTGGAGTTCATCCACCGTAAAAATAGGATTATTTATATTTTTTTTAAATACAACAAAATTACGTGGCTTGCATGTTCCTATTTTTATATTTGGGCAAAACTATTTACATAATACCCTTAATTTGTAATATGCATTTATAGTTTCGACTATAGTTATTATATTTTATATAATCATTATGTTTTAACTATAATAAACAGAAATCAAATAAATAAAATAATTTTTACCTACGTACAAACTACAAAATCCTATTAGATGGTATATACGTTAGTTGATAACAAAAGAGAAATTTATTAAACAATTAATAACAGAAGAAACCTTATCTTTTAGCAAAGTTTTCTGGATTGCTGAATCAATGGTTTTTCTCACGGTGTGATTTATTATGCCTTTTTGGAACGCAGTGTGTAGATATATAGCTACTTATTTTGGTTCTTTTGTTTGTTACTTTTCTGCCACCTTAAAAACCACTCTTTCGTATACAATACTTTAAAATTTATGTGGAATAAAAACCAACAAGAAACCCTTCAGTTCTCTTTTAAAAACGTTGACGGAACAATAAAATCGGAAATCACTTTATTTTAATTATGTAGATATAATCAATTGGTAAACATGACTTAAATAATTAATTGAAATTATGAATTAAACAAGCGGCGAAAATTCGTCATGTCACAAATCTGATCCCGTCTCTCCAAAAATCTACATATCACATATCGCATTTGCTACATTAATACATTAAGTAAACGCGTTAAGTGCATTTAGCAAATGTTCATAATATTATAGCAAATATTAGAGGAACTTGTTTAACATATCTTCAAATATTTGATTTTATGTATATTTTGATTCTAAGGAAAGGTCTAAAGTAAAAAATAGGATAAACTTAAGATTTCTATGGTCAGCAGATATAACAGTGATTCACTTAATTGATTTGTTAACTAACGAAGCGAATTCGACTATCAACTATAACATCGACAATGAAGTTAAACTCGGCACACGACGTTCGAATCTGAGGATTAGTGGATTATCTTGACTTCTAAGATTTTTGAAGATTAAAATAATGTACATACATTCCAGGGAAATTGTGGCAATGACGAAAAGAATCTAGTGAACTTGTGATACTACTTGCAGATATTTAAGCAGCAGCCACCAGACTATCCAAAAGAAGTATTTCCATAATAGTTGAGGAAGAAAAAAGACTGACATGTCTCTTAATTTTCTTCACCAAGAAAGAATACAAATAAACCTAAAACGCGGGATAGATCAGTGTGACACTAGAAAAGATAATTTTGTTTATGTTAACGCAGCAAAACATAATTCATACAGTCAATTTATGTCAAGTTATGAAATATAAAGTTGGTCTTGACAGTTCATGATAACTTCTTCATGACATTGGATTTCGAAAAGTTGTCATGGTAAGACGCTATATCCAAATATTTTCATCGGATTAATTAATTTTTACTAATAGTTTTTCGACAGTGTTTCAATGGACGAAACATACTAGACCAGGGTCGATAATTTTTGAAACGAAATAAAATAATAGTAGGATGAAACCCATTGGAAAAGGAAGAGAATATAACAAAAATGAAAGGAAAAATAATTTACGGGCGATCTGAGGTCGGGAAGTGGAAGGGGGTGAGTTTTTAAGGGTAGAAAACTGTTTATCTCGATTTCCGGCAAAACTACAAGTCCTATGGAAAAAAGTGAACGGCAAAGTTGTAGGTAATAAAAAGATCTACAACTTTTGTATTTACTCTTTTTTCACATAACCACAAAATTTATGTGAAAAATTCAAATAACCAAGTTTTTGGTTTTTTATTTTTATCTTTTACAAAAAAAATTTTTTTCACGAAATTTGGTGAAAACTTACCTTTTTATGTCCCAAACACACTGTCATTTTTTTTATTTAAAATATTTATTTTTTCACCTTATTTTGACTTAATATTGAAAAAGCACCCTAATTTTCAATCAAATAAAATTCAGAATTAAAATTTGAGTAAAATTATTTACATTCATTAATTGGTCTGTATAAAAAATTATTAAAGTTACACCAAGAGAATGTTCAGGCTACAATTAAATAGTTATCTTGAAAAAATCTTTATCTTCAGAGGAATCAAACACGTACAGACCAAAATACAAATTGAAATATTATCCAACATTTCATTTTCGGTAGTTATATTCTAAAACTAAATCCAGACTTTGAGTTTTTTAAAACCAGTTTTGCAGTAAACGAAATCTACAGCTTACAGTTTCGCCTAATTCCATATATCCATAGAACCTTGATGAATTGCAAGTCCAAAATCAATAACGATTTCTTTGGGATAGAACTTTAATTTTAATTCCGTATATTTTCCAACAATAGTTTTATACATATTTCCTTCTTTTTGTCTGGTAATAGAGCGAGACTGCAGGTATAAATAAAAATTTAGACTTTAACAATAACTTCATTAAGGAGTTTTTGAGTGGTTTACATAATAATTGACACACATTTCCAATGATTCAGCAAACACAACTTAAATTAAACTTATTTAAATTTAATATTTCATGGTGAAAAGAGTCATTAAACTTTTAATCTTAAACTTGGGGTGACAATTTATATTTTAAATTTTGTGAAGGGCGATAAACAACTTGAAAGATTATATTTTTGAGCGGAGAGTGAGTGTGTGCATTGCTCCGTGACTTCTTAGCGACTCTATCTTTTTGGAATTGGAGTGACTGATTGAGACGTTGGGGGTAATCACGATTAAATGGTTAATTGTGTGCTCATAGGGCAGTTTTCATTGGTCAATTTTTGTAGCATATATTAGAGGAATGTTGATTGGTTGAAGTAAAAATAGCGGACGTGACAAATTGCATGCATAAAATTATTTTGGAAAATGTACGGTCTCTACTAATGTGAGTTGAATATTATTTAAACTTGTTTAAAGTGAATGCATTTTAGACAAATACATTAACTGAAAAAGTGCCATATCATCAAGTAGATAACTAAAATTTTGTTTTTTTACCTAAAATTTTTTTCGTTACTTATACTTCTCACAGTGCATAACCTTCTACTAGCTGTGGTAAAAGTTAGACTTATTTAGTATTTTTTAATAGAGATCATAGTTTGTTTTAGATTTGTGTGTGGGTATCTTGAAATGAAATAAGTCGAACTAGAAACTAATACACCATTGGGTCTTCAGACAAATGGAACTCATTTACTTTCTAATTTAATTTGTAATGCTGTAAGAAGTTTTCTGATACTAATCTCTTTAGAAGTTGTTGGAGCGTGCTATCAATTCTCGTTTCGTTGTTGCGAACCAAAGGATGGATCATTCGGTTCTCATTGGAAATTTTTTACAGACGAAAACCCAACTTTGTGATTTCTAACAACTTTTTTCTCTACATTTACAAGAATTTAGAAATAGTTCTAACTATTAAATAAATATCAGATCTGAAATATTTTACACTCTCTGGTACGAATAATGACCCGTTTCATTTTTTTTTAATTTAAATTTTGAACTATCTATGATGTTTCGTTTTTATAATAGTTTAAATACAAATAAAACAGTATGTTTTAAGTGGTTTCTAATAAGGATTAAACATTTATTTAAAGAAAAAACTGTCTTTATGAGAATATTCACAAAAAAAATGTTTGCACAAATCAATTAAAAGTTGATTATGGATTGAAAATAAATACAAAACAGACAATGATAGATTAATGGAAAAGAAGGAGAAAAAATGTCAAATGTGGCAATCAGCAATATTAGAAAAACACATGTGGAGGTTTTAAATAGAACCAAAAAAATAGAGAAAATTACTTTTCTAGTAAATTTAATTATTTTGTAATTATATGTATGAATTAAATTAATCACTATTAAGTGATTTATTTATTATTTCTAGTATTTTTATTTTAGAGATATTGTAATTCGTGAAATTTTCTTTATAGCAATTTTCACCAAACCGATTTTCTTATAATGAAACCTCACTTCGCAGCAATATCTTAATAGTTATTAAAAGATATGAAATTCCTCTTATATCGTGGCCATAAAACAACACGTGAAGCTTATCGATCATATTTGGGACAAGCTTCGGCAATTTTAGAGTTATGTTTCTGATCTTTTAATCTTAAATAAGTTGTAACAAGCTGTTTTAAAGGAATGGATTCTTATTCCTGAAGAGGTTATTAAAAAATTTTTGTCTATGATATTACACCTCTCTCTTACTTGATGAAACCAAACGTTTTTATTGTTTTACTGTTAAGAAAGAATGCTAAAGTGAATTATACCCAAAGAAAATGATCACCTGTACATACATTCCTTAATAATTCAATTATTTACGCTATTGTTTTTGATAAAATTCAACTCTGTATATAAAAAATTTTTCATCACATCTTGTGATAATTTTATTATCGTTTTAACTTTTCTTAATTGAAAAATATTCTTTTTCAATTTATGAAGTCAACTTCTTGTTGTTTACTTGCACGTAAAAAGTTAATCGATTAGGGTTTAAAGTCGTATTTTGGATATTTATCTTCGGAGTTAATTATTATTTGTAGTATCTCGTTTTGATAATAATTTAACCCCAAACGTATTTCTAAGCAAAAGAAAATCTAGGACTAAATTTAATATTTTCTGTACGTGGTTTATTAGAACTTGTTAAATGAGATTCAATTTCTATCCTCCTAAAATTTGGCTCATGGCAAGTAAACACAGCTGGCCCTTCGTTTAAGCACTTTCGGATTCTAAAATTATAAAATAATTATTCATTTCTGGCTCATATACTTCCAACTAATAGTTCTAATATAATTCTCCTCTACTGACTCGGATTATATACATGCTTATTGATTAGTATCTTTAACAGTACTCACTTCAAATTTTTAAACAAATAAGTTTGCTTCAATAACTGAACTAATAATGCAACACTCTCTATATCGTTCTGGATACGGCAATTTAATAACATCCTCGAACATATCCATTTTTATTTGGTTAGTTTAAAAGTTAACATGGGTCGA
Source organism: Hermaeophaga mercurialis (assembly GCA_951812935.1). NCBI lineage: Eukaryota > Metazoa > Arthropoda > Insecta > Coleoptera > Chrysomelidae > Hermaeophaga > Hermaeophaga mercurialis. The sequence goes on along the minus strand of OX638360.1, from coordinate 30,955,291 downwards.
ATGATTATAATAATAATAATAAATATATTCCTTTATTTAACAAGTATCTTACTAAACATAAAACGAAATAGGTTCAGAAATACAAAATACGAAAAAAGTTTAGCTTTAATATATAATATTGTATGTATATTTAGTAAACCATTTGTGATTTTTAGAAAAAGTTTGTCTAGTCACTAACAATATATTCTCTTTGATATTTTTATTACATTTTATAAATGTCAATTTCTAGATTCTAGTAGTACCACAAGATATTTTTTCATTGACTTTTAAAAATAGAATAATTAGATAATGGTCGGAATTATTTTATAATCATGTTTTATTATTTTTAGTCTATATTACTTTAAACTGCGTTTGTATTTATGTGATTTGTGATTGTCTTCTGTTCTATAGATTTCAACATCAATCACGGAAAGGGGTTACAAATATTTGGAATATTTCTCTGTTACCACTATACCATCGCAATCAATCAACTAGTGTTAACACAGTAAGATTAACGGCCAGGAAAATAGTGAAGCACTATAATTAATATATATATATCTCTTCCAATATTAATTTAAAAGTTTGCTTCTTATGATGAATTTAAGACTTAAATATCTCTGCGGTTTTGTTATACTTGTCTCATTTATTTTTTTATGTAGTTTCCTTTCATCAAAAAACGCAATTCTTAGTTCACTACTTAATTAATAAATTTTATATTTGAAATGAAGGATTGCCAAAGGGTAGTCTAATATCACCAATTTTGGCAAATATTTTTATGGATAATTTGGAATAAAAAATGTTTGATTCAAATATCTCCAGGAATGTATTGTTTTTGCATATATGTATTGATGATGTTTTGGCTGGTTTTACAGGTAGTGAGAGACAATTGGATGTTTTCTTTAATTTTATTAAAAATCTACATCCAGAAAAAAAAATACCGTTGAAACTGAAGAAAACAGTTCAATAAACTTCTTAGATATAGATACCAAAAGATAAACTGTAATCTTCAATATTCAATTTGTCGTAAACTGACTCATATAAATATGACTATCCCTTGTAACTCCAATCAATCCACAAATTAACAGCTTATAATAAAGAAAAGGTTTTCATTAACCTTTATTTCCAAAAAACCTAAAGATGTCAGGTCATAAAAAACTATTACATATTTTTGAGATATTTCAAACAAAATATCATAAATTATACCTCGTACAACATCTACAATATTTTTTAAAGTAAGAAATAATCTGGGTTCATTTTTATTAAGTGTAAAAATGTAATGTGTAAATTGTCCGGATTGTAACGCCTTCTATCTTGGCCAATCCTTAAGAAATTTTAACGTAAGGTACTGTGAACACTTACGAGCTTATAGATTAAAATAGATAAGTCACATTACGCAGAACACGTCATCACCACTAAACACAAACCTGCATTTAACAACACAATTGAAACAGCAGTGGAAGTGCTTCATATAAGTAACAATAAGTACCATAATTATGAACTTGATTTTTTGGAGGAAAAAATATTTAAAATGTCCTTAGTATGTAGTATTGACTGAAAAATAAACCTGGGCAGTTTAATTATTTTAAATGACCTTTTGGACTAAATACTTAATATAATATTAACCATAATATTTTTAGGAAAAGAAGAATAGTACTGGACACATTCCTTGGTAATGAATGATTGGAACGTTTATGGAATGTAGTTAAGTACGCTTTGTCAATTTTATGTCACTTTTTGATAATGTAATTTAAGCGAAACTTTGGTCAGATAAAAGATTTTTTTAAAATGAAAAAATTATTATTAGTAATCAAAATTACCTATCCTATTAAAGCAACATAACAAAATTGTGACAAAGAAAACTTTCCACTTATACCTAAAAGCAAAATAAACATATTATTAATTTCACTTCACTCTTAATTTATTCCTGTCATAAAATGTCAAAAGCATTAGATTACAGCCATTTGGAAAATTACGCCATTAAAAAAACACTGAACATATCCTTCATCGATCTCTCTTCTACACATGTATTTGTATTGTAAAGATATAAAACAAAGTGAAGAAAATCTATTTAAAACCATCATTTATGCAATAATGTGTGTCATTTACCAATTGTAATAATTTACAAAAGCGAATTTGTAAGAATTTGAAATCTTTCAACGTTTTAACTACACAATAATTCAACTTTGAGGTAGAAGTAACGGATTTTATTTTCGGCATTACTAAATGTCTGAAATTAGTCCACAACACCACCTGCAGCTGTTCATTTTACCAAACACATTTGGAAAACCACCATTTACGTTCATCATCCAGTTTTATGTTCTTTTTAATATAGTGAACATGGGCATGGACACCATCAGACAACTATTTGTGTTACAATAAACATATTTAATTTCCGAGCATAAAGGTTTGTCAGAGTAGAAAACTTTTAAATTATTACGAAATGGAGAAGACAAGAACAACATTTCTACACCGCTAACCTCAAAGGACTAAATGTATTTCTGCCGTGCTTTGCTTGCTAAATGCTTAGTTAACATTATGTTATCACCGAAACACAACTTTATACTCAAAAATTCAATAGAAATGCGTTATGTTATAATAATAGTTTATTACACTAGCTGTAGAGCACGCATACATTGTTTTCGAGGTCACCCATCCACTAACTCTACCACCAAATAATTGAACCATTATGATACGAATCGATGCTAAATAATTATTCATTCCAATAAATCCCCTCCCTTTATCTTGAATTTGTTTATATCTACACATTGCAGCCTAATATTTGCCTATAAATATCCAAAAAAAGTATTTCATTGTGCAATAAACATTAGTTAATAAAAAAATATAGATTTATTGTTTTACACCTGCAGACTCGAGAAATTTACGCTTTTTTTACCTTTTTGGTTTATAGCAGGTTACAAACGGGTGATAAAGGTTTTAACTTCAAATAACTTTTAATCAGTTAATTACGTTGGAACGCACAATAATAACATGACCAGCATTCATTAGTTGCTAAAGCCGGCCTTTTGGGATGTCAAAATCGAATTTTTCTGGTAAACCAGTTTTCATTTGATTTTAATATGTGGCTTTTTATGATAGAAGTAGTAAAAATTAAAAGAGCCATATGTTTCATATTAGTCAATAAACTACAAGAATTTATAGTTATAATAAATTTTAATATTATAAAGCCGAAATGTTATCACGCCCTAAGAAAAAGTTTAATAGCTTTGACATATTTACCATGGCTTCTGTATAAAAGTGGTTTTAATAATTGTGTGGGGACCCAATAAGTGTGGATAAATTCACTAACGATAACAATCTATTGTAATAATAAATATGATCGGATAAATATGGCACACGACACTGTAATGTATATCATATGTCAATTAATTTAGTTTCTTGATACCGCGTAATATCGTTACTCTTGTTTAAGACCGCTCCACTACCTCAGTCTCATGAATCCGTATTTATATTAAATGTTGTTTTGGTGATCTTGAGTGTTAACGTCGCGTACAATTAAATGCTCTATCAAGAATTTAACGCAATATTTACGATACGAAACTATTACTAAATACAAATTAGTCCCATGAACTATTGAACGAATTAATTTGGAACAATATATCTAGTGCCTTTTCTATCTTCTACTCATTCGGAATCTCCATTTTCTTTATCAGTTCATGGTCGATGTGAATACCAAAGAATTTGTTTAGGACAATTGGGGTCTCTTTAGAAGCCATGACCTTTTCCAATTGAATAAGGTTTTTGTGTGGGTCTTCCTTTTTGAAATATTATAATCAGCGTCTGGTCCTCATCCTCAAACAGGTCTTGTCGAAAGAAGCTGCTTCCTAGACACGGAGAACGCGCTTCAATGCGGCAGATCCGCCTGATGGCTCTGTCGCTGCTCTCATTGAGAGTTCCCGCCAGGCGCAGTCCCCAGTTACGCTACGGCAACGAAGCCCGGATTGTCGGTCTCACGCGGCCTAAAGGCTCGTTTTCAGAAAAGCGAAGGAACAATATCCCCATCTTTTGCCATCTTGTGCGTTTAAAAAATGAGCTCCTATGTTCCGTAGAGGATTTGCGCTATTGTGAAAACAAGGCTTCATTTTTCGGTTGGAGAGATATTTCCGGGCGATCACCGCGTGGTGAGTTCGCATTCAGCTGGGAGGCATATTTTTCGCACGTGCAATACCGGTAGATTGAACGCACAACGCACACTGACCTTAATCTTGGATAAAGTGAAAACGAGTGAGCTACATCACCACTCACGTATTTACCATGTTTTAAAGTAGAGCTAACGTGTTGAATTTTTAGGTTATAGATTGTTAGTTTGGTAAACGATATTCATATTTTTTTTTAGGTGTAGATATCACTAATTAACTAGTAACTAGCAGGTTTTATGTACGATTCGAATAATTACCTCTTCTTGAAAAAATCCCTGACTAATTTCATTAATTTCTTCAAGACGTGAAGCCGTGCATAGTTAGAGTTAATTAAATATTTTTAGACTAGAATGCACTTGAAAAGTACAATATAACTTCAAGTCAAATAATTGAGCGGTCTAGACTTTCGAATCTAGACCAATTGAACAAAAGTTTTGAGAAAAGTCGGAAATATTAAATGCAGGAGAATCCATTTGGAAAATAAACCTTGAGATCTCCTGTATTAAAACATTTTTTCAAAAATAATAAATAAGCTTCAGCCCTATATTTTTAATATACAAAATGTCGTCACGTCCAATTAAAGTGTACTTTTATTTAAACTGAATGTCCTGTTTTTTATAGGCTGCGTAATTTTATTGTATGCATAGGATTCAGTTACTAATCTGATGGATGCACGATTCAGCAACGTTTTTCGTTTCGTTACACACTAAATATGAGAATTCCGTCTGAACCGAAGTTCGAGTCTCGGAAATCAAGAATAGGACGTTGCAACGTTGCCGAATCTTTCATTGGACAGCATAACATCAGAATTCTTAATAAAGCTATGAACGAAAAATTACTCAGTCTGTAAATATATTTTAATTGGCTATATTAAACCAAGTGCGTGAAACTTAAAATCCATTGATAATTGTATATTTTGAATTTTAAACGCTATCTGAGTGGAGACTATTAAAAATACATCATTTATATTAATTTTGAAGTAATTTTTTTGGGAAGGTATTTCTAAGCATAGTAATCCAGAAGTAAAAACCACTCTGTGTACAAATTTCTTCAACCCCAAATGAAATTACTAATAAATTGAAGATAGTGACCGGTTTTTCTCTATTTTCATTTGTATGACTCAATTCATGAGGCTAAAGGTTTTATTTGATTTTTCTTTCACGAAATAAATACATTTATTTTCCGCGTCCTTAAGATGTCAAAAAGTTATTGAGGTCACGACATGAATTTTGTTTTGTAAAGATCATATTGGGATATACTGAAAAATGGCAGCATAACTTATTTCATTAAAATTTTGGCACATAGTTCCGGAAAATTCAACTACGTTAGTGGATAACTCGCTGGGATTTGGCAGTTCCGCTTCAAAATTTAGTTTGTTGTTTAAAAGGGTCACGTCCGAAACATATATTCGTCGATGTTGTAATAGGTACTAGATTAATAATAATATTTCATTCACAGCAGATTAATATTTCTATATACAGAGTGTCCGCCAACATAATGCTCATATTTTTGGATGAGGTATAAAAACAACTAGAACCGTCAACACCGATAACTCAGTCAAGTATAAACGTTTAAACGTTCTAAAAATAAGTTTTTATTTTAGTACACCTAGATATTTAGAATGGTTGATTACGAGAGTAAAAAATGTAATCTCCGCGATTATTACACATCCGAACGATTTCTATCAATACTTTTTTGGGTAATACATTACACGTTTCTAACAATTATTGTAACTACTTAACCAAACGGTAAAGTTAAATCGATTAAACGATCTCAATCTTCTGCAGACTAACACAATTTTATGATTCATCAGGTACATATTCCTTGGTTACATGACATATATTTTTATTAAAAGTGTGATGTTGTTGCCAAGTATAAATTTTCGAGTAAATGTTTAAAGTGAATTTCTGGGTAAACTAATGACGTTAGAAAAAAAGTTTATCAGAATATGAAATGACACGTTCTACATACCATTTAAAAATATATATTTTCGCGGACGCCCTGTATATTAAATATGAATTAAGTGCCAGTATACAGGGTGGTCCTTAAGTAATTGTGCTTAGAAGTACAGTAGAATCCTCACTTTAAAATATTACTATTTGAACTGTCTTGCTTCAATAAAATGTAATAAGAGAGATACAGGGTGTTAGAAGTGAAATTTTAATTATTGTTTTTCACAATAACTTTAACGTTTTTTTGACATGTATACATAAATATTTGGTAGTGGGAGTTTTTGGGTATGAGAAATCATAATTTTGTACTTATTTCAATGTATTTTGTAGAGAGCGCCACATAGGCCACATTTGTGGCATAAATGTACACCAAACTTTTTTGCTGTTTAAGTAAGCGCTTCTTTAAAAGAATATGAGAGCCACATCATTTTATCAAAAAAAAGTGTACCAATAACTCCAAAATTTAACGGTTTTAGAAATAACCGCATTTTAGTGATCAGCTGCAAAATTTTTATTTAATCATTACTTTCGAAAAATGCAGTAGCATATACGCTAATATTTTTTTACAATAATATGATGAATATTATTAGAGTGTAGTAGGATTTAACATAAAATATTTGTATGGCACTTTAAATTGAATAAAAATGCAATAAATTTTATTTACTAAACAAATTAAGAAAAAACTAACCTAATTACATTACAACTTTAACCGTAATTAAAGGGAATATTCGATATGTCCACCATTTTCTTCGATGCATTTGACTAAACGTTCCATAACAGATCGCCTAATATTAAATAATATCATTGAGTCAAAAGAAACTGCTGTTTTATTTCTTCTCAAAGTTGGTGATGGGTATTTATGATATCCTTATTAACAAGTTGTTTCGTTGCACCCGATACACGGAAATCGAGAGGATTAAATTCTGGGCTACGTGGTGGCCAAAGGAAAGGACTACCGCGACCAATCTAGCATTCAGGAAAGTTAGTATTTAAATGGGTTCTGACTTCTCTCTTATAATGTGGAGGTGCACCATCTTGTATAATCCACATATTTTGCCTTAAATTCAGTGGTAATTCTTCCAACAAATAAATGAAGTCATTTTGCAAAAAATGTATGCAATTATCGCCATTCAAATTATAGGGTAACTCGTATGGCCCTAATAAATAGTTATCAATGATCACACACCATACATTTATTTTAAATTCATGTTGGAAATGCCTTTCTCTTTTAACATGGAGATTTTCAATTGCCCAGACATGATTTTTTTTAATTAAAAATACCACGGCATGTAAAGGTAGCTTCGTCGGTAAATAATATTCTATCGACGAAAGTGTGCTTAAGATTTAGCCTATTTCGGATATTACTTGCAAATTGGTATCTTATTAGTAGATCTGCTGGCAATAAATTTTGCACCGGACTAAAGTGTTATTGGTGATACTTCTCAAGGTGCAGTCTTTTTAAAAGTGAAATTTTATTGATTCTTAAATCATAAGATAAACGTCGTGTACTAACCTGAGGATCATCCTCAACGGGAACCATTATTTCATCTTCTACACTAGGCGTTATTATTCTCGGTGGGCCTAAGTTATCAATTTTAGGACGAAATCAACCACTTTCGCCTAAATTCCTAAATACAGTACACAGTACGCAGTACACCCGTTGACATTTTGCTGACAGTAAATATGTTGTCATATCTCTCATATCTGTATTCTTCTTCTTCTGATGCATATTCAACTAGTGAATGTTTGCGACCACATAATTCATTTCGTCTCGATCTCTGGCTGTATGTATTAGACTCTCAACTGTTTGTAATCCGGTCCATTGCCTTATATTACGCAGCCATGACATCTTCTTTCTTCCTATTCCCCTTTTACTCTCAATCTTACCCTGAATAATCAGTTGTAGTAGTTGGTACTTTGAATTTCGCATTATATGCCCCAGATACGCAGTTTTTCTTCTTTTGATTGTTTTGATTGTATCTGTATTAGAATAATTATTATGTCGCGGTATTTTCCTTTTTTCTTAGTTCACCAAAATAAATACAAAGAATATTGTATTCTATGTATAGGTGCAAGCAAGACTTGTTTTTAGCGATCTCTCTTAACGTGTAATTTTATCGTCAACCCTTAATCAATTTATAAGAAAGTAAAACAGGACATGGTAGCTTTGTATCGATTGCCGCCGTAGTCGCTATTGAACAATGCATCTAATTTTTCTATGCACGCGTCTTTCATAAAAGATTCTACGGGCTTTTTGTAGTTCATTCTTTGCCGACGAATTTTTTGGTTGATATATAAAACGATTTCATTTTTGATTGACGTGCCTATGAATAAATTGAAGCACTCACTGATATCCAAAGTATAATTTGTAATTGGTATGGGTTTCACTAGTAGTTCTCCATTTATACCCATTTTTTCAAAATAATTCTGTAGAATTTGGCTTTAATATGAAATCAAAGCCTGTAATATTTGTTAGATTTTCAATTTCTTTCTGTGCTGTTTTTCTTTTTTTGGATGTCGTGTTAACTCTTTCTTGTTCTATATAAGTGATAATATCATCATCAAGAAGAGAGAGAAAAATCCGGATAATTCATACTATCATCTGAGCTCTCTTCTAATTCGGAATTAGTACTGTCTTCTACTTGTACATTTATCTTCGATGAATTCGCAATCATCGCTTAGTTCTTCTAATAAAATTTTCAAACTATACACCAAAACTGGAAACGATACAGCCATGCTATTTCATTTCAGTTTTGCATCAGGAGACCTACCAACATATTTTTATCACTCATATGGACTGGAAGTACCATTAATTTATAAATATCAGCAAATTATTAATTAAACTTACGACAAACGATCATGTAACAAAAAAGTTAATTTCAACAACCATAAATCCATTTTATTAGTTCCTGGGAGAATAAACAAAAGTAGGGTTCAGGCTATAGCTTTTTGTAATTTTATTTGCAAATCGCAAAAATAAATGATTCCCCATTATTTTTATCTGGACACAGTTTATTTTCGAGATAAAAGAATTCTTAATTAAAGTTTATTTTTCCAACGAATGCCATTGTTAGCAAATATCTGATAAAGCTTAACTCGTAAAAGAAGTCGTTTAGCAATACGTGGAAGCTTACCAATAAGCCCATTTTCTTTTGAATTATGTTTCTCTAGTTTTATAAAATATTACGTACTTTATTTCTATATAAAACCAAACTTAAAATTGAAAAAGATTAATGTAGGGGGAAGTCTTATCGACTGCAAATAAAATTCCAGACTACATGAATAATGACATGCCCAAATTATGGATATAACTTTGCTTTTTTGAATATAAACGAAAATAATTAATTTTTATGAACAGATATTATTTTGTTATGATATGATTTAATTTTGCTGAATATTTAATAAAAAAGTTTTATAATGTGATTGATTTCTTTGAAAAAAACTGGCTCTAACACACTTATATTAGTCTCAGGGTGTGTTTTAATATAATTTAATTTAAATTTAATATTAAATACAACTATAACTTATTACTAATAACTAACAATACAATAATCAATGTATCATGATCACTTTTTCACTCAATACATTAAGTTAACTTGTACATCTCTATTCTATTTTTTTTTTCAGGTGATTTTTTCTTCTTCTATAGGTTACTTTTTTATTTATGGATCTTCTTTATATATCCGAATTTTCAATTTTTGTATATGAACCAAATATTTATCATTAGAATTCTCTTTATCTTTTCCAAGAAAATCTTCTTTATTTGATACTTTCACTTCTTCTTTTCTTTTTCTCGTTTTTATTCAATTTTTATATTTAAATCTTTTTACATCCATTTTTGTCAATATTTTAAAGCTCATAGCTATTAGCAGTTATTAATATTAGTCGAATTTTCCAAAACATTTTAAAAACATTTTGTAAATGAAGTAATTCGTCACTCAAATATGACTTGTCTCTCATTCATCAATCCCTTATATTTCTTAAATTTAAATATATTTTTTAAATTCTTTCTTAATCTGGAAATATTTATTTATCTATCAATCAAAATCATAATCTAATATTTTTATAGTTCTTAAAAAACATTATTCCTTAGGAATTATGAATTATAAGTACTACATTTCTCTATCTTTTAAACTATAATTTAAACTATAATTTAAACATATTATATTATATTACAAACGGTAAAATAATAACTAGAATTTAAGAGTATGATGCGCGGTTAGATATTGGATGGGTAACGATTGTATTTCGGACTGAAAGTTATTTCCAAACATAGTATAAAAGTTTAATTAAATAATCAAATTAACTTAAGTGAATGTGATAATATATATATATATATATATATTAGTTAGAAATGTATATGACTTTTCTATTAAATCATACTTCTCCCTCATTTCAAAAAAGTATACAAAACTAGTCTACTAAATATCACGGCTATTTATGATACTGTTTGTTTCGTAGCTAAGTTATAGTTAAAATATTAATCTGGTAAGGAAATTTATATTATTTATGTTACCTAATTGAAATCTGTTACTACTCAGTTAATGGAGTAATAAAGTTACTTGAAACAATAAATTAATTTTAAACGAAACTTTAAATGAATCTTCGTCTAGTGATGATTGCTTTGGAAATGATCCAACTTATGCATAAAAGTCTTTAAGATCTATCGTAAATTTTTATTAAGATAAATTACTGTGAATAATGGGCATTTAATAGATGCGTTAAAATATAATATATTGTAAAAAATAATCTATAAATTTGTAGAAGTATAACAAATGATAAACGCTACCTACCATATGACACAAATCAGTAAAGACATGCAAGATAAAAATTTTAAAATCATTTTTATTTATTTCACGTTCCGTTGTATATCGGATCTTTTTTTTAAATTAGATTCTCTAGGTCAATATAATTGGCAACTCCTAATCTGATAGGGATCTTTGATTTCTGGGAAAACGTATAATTTCTACCACTGTACTTAAATTACGAATCACGATAAATTTTAAATATCAAACTAAACTGCGCAATTAAATTGATGAACGCAAAACTACAAACGTATTTCTTAAAAGATAAACTCGTCGATTTTGTTACAAAAAGTCATTAACTTACATTTACCAAACTATTCTCTAATCAAATTCTAAAGTTTCCGATCTTTGAAAAAGTATTTAATAGATTCTTTCCAATGGTATTTATACTTTTTTGAATTTATCATTGTCAGCATCAGAATACAAAATTTAATAGATAGAGATGATTATCATAAATACAGGGTGATCAATTTATACTCTGAAGGAAGTTTGATATCTCCGTTATTTTGAGAAATAGGAAAGAATGTTTTGAATAAAAGTTATAGATAGAGTCAAGCTTCACATTTTAAAATTATTTTGTAATATATAAATTTGAAGATCTTTTATTAAACATAATAGACATAAAGTATGAAACATCGTTGAAATTATCTCGGCAAAAATGTAAAAATATACGGGGTATTCCACCAAAAAAAACATATATTTGATATGCTTTGACCTTATGAGACATACGAAATAATTTTAAAATGTGAAGCTTGACTCTGTCTATAAGTTTTATTTAAAACATTTTTTCCTATTTCTCAAGATAAGGGAGATATCAAACTTCGGAGTATAAGTTGACCACTCTGTATATAGTAATGTTGACCTGAAAAACGATAAAATGATTTGTTGCAAGTTGACGAAATATATAATGTTGGTGAATTGAGTGGCAGATAACTTTTAGAAACATGCTGAAAATTTGTGTACCTTTGTATCAATGTAATGTGCTTTGTTGTACCACTACAATAGAATTTCTTAATAAGGAACATAAATACAATAATACAATGAAACTGACTCGGAAATAGCGCTCTGAAATCACAATCACAATAAGATAGATAATTACTGTATATATTCAGTAAAAACTCTTTAGAACTCATTCAGAAACTTAATAAACATAAATTAAAGGATAACACAAAATTAGTTTCATTTGATGTTAGTAGCATAATTTTAAAAATCCCTTTATCAGAATGAAGTTTTAATTAAAGAAATTACAAACTAGTTTACTTTGCGTATCGGTCTATAGTAGTTCTTACTGGGTTTAAACCTACTGAGAGAACTTTATTAGGGTATCATTTGTTATCGGGACATCACTTGTGTATAATAATTAAACCAGGGGTCCTATCATACTGCCCTGTGGTACTCTTAACATTTTGTTGTATTAATTTAGTTGCCAGTTAAAAATACAGGGTCCTCAAAATAAGCGGGTCTCGTAGGAAAAGAAATCATGTCATTCATTGTTAATCAAAAACGATTACTTACGATTCTTAAATAAATTTTTTTGCGGATATGTATTTTAAGAAGTCAAAAGGAACATTTTCATATTACTAACTTTCGCGTCACTCGGTATATGTATATATTATGTTGATTTTATGGAAGAAATTTATATTAATTTCTTTCTTTCTTATTGTAATCAAAGCCCGCGTAAAATCATCCATAAAATATCATTTAACATAAATCGGAACATTTAAAAAAATGTAACATTATATACAGTGTGTCTACTTAAGTTGGAACCATATGGAAAACTTTTTTATTATTAGTTTTATGAAAAAAAGTTATTCTTTATAAAAAGTTCTGCATGGTCTAAAACCTGAAATACAACCATCGGATTTAAAATTTGTTGAGCCGTATACAAGGTTTGTCGAAAAATATCAATTTTGCTCAAGAGTAAAGTACCTTTATTTTTGACAATATCATAAAATGTTACTAAAAAAAGTTGATCAGAATTAAAAATTAAGTTTAAATATGCAAGTACATCCATTTAAATTAAAACTTCAGATTATTTTATTTTTTACTAATATTTCTATTTTGAATGAACATTTATCTCTTGTGATTACGAAACACATGAAAACCTTTTAGTTTTTCGATGTTTTCTAATAATTTTGCAATTAAAATGCGTAATAAGTGCATATTCATTTATTTTGCAAATAATAAAATTTGCATATTTAAACGTAATTTTTAATTCTGATCAACTTTTTTTAGTAACATTTTTCGATATTGTCAAATTTAAAGGTACTTTACTCTTGAGTAAAACTCATATTTTTTGACAAACCTCGTATACCACTGAAAAAATTTGATATTTGATAACTGTATTCTAGGTTTTAGATAATGCAGAACTTTTTATGAAGAATAACTTTTTTTCCTAAAATTAATAATAAAAAAGTTTTCCATATGGTTCCAACTTAAGTAGACACACTGTATATTTTTAAAAATGCTAATAAATTAATTATTATCAGTTTTCATCAAATGGGAATGCAGCTAAATTAAATATCAAATAATTGTTTTTACTAAATATACATTTTCGTTTACCAAAATATAAATACATCAAATAGATAATTTAGATTTATAATAAATTAAGGTACGTAAATGCATATAAATATTTTGATGGATATAATTATTTTTTTTTAACGGGGTATTATAAAAATAATAATTTAATACGGTAGCAAAAAAGTTCAAAAACTAGGAATTTGAAAACGAAAAGCAAGAATTGACTTGTATGTGTATACTAGGTGTCCTTAGAAAATATCTTATTTGTAGATGGATTATTAATAATTTCTACAGTTTTTAACAGGTCTCTATGGTTGGTAAATTTGTTCTCCATCACAAACACCTCGATATTTTCTTGATTTAACATTCTCCAGTTTCCATATTCTAGTTTGGGGATGACATGCATTTTTAATTTTAAAATCAATTTATTTCAAAAATGCATTAAGTACTTCTTCAACCTAAACTTTAAAATTTCATATTGAAATTCATTTGGAATACTTTTCAAATTTTTGTACTATTCTTACTACACATACCAATTCATTAATTTTTAAAGCCATAATCGTTGTCACATTTGATCAAATTAAATTTTTTAACGCAATAACTGAAATTGACATTTATAGTTGAAAACGATTTTCCATGGCAATCGAGCAATTCCGTTAATTAAAAATCGAACATACTCGCTTCTAGCAATTGACTGACACCTGTTAAACACTGAAAAACACATTTCATTCCGTAGTTTCGGTTAGAATGAGATTTTTTACAAACTCCATATACGAGGATGGGCTGATTAATTGGCGGCCTAACAATGAAAACAATAATTCAGATGATAACATTTGTTTTTATTTTTCAACATAATCTCCTTCTAGTTGAATGCACTTGGTCCATCGATGTTCCACACTCTTTATTCCATTCCTGTAGGTAGATTGTGGCAACTCTTCAAAATAACTGTTTGTTTCTGTCTCGCATGAAATTTCTTCAAGTTGGGGAATAGGCTGAAGTCCGACAGGGTCAAATCGGGGGAGTAGGGTGCGTGAAATACCAGTTCAAAGCCCAGCTCATTAATTTTAGTAATCGCGATAACCGACTCGTGGCATGGTGTATTGTCCTTTGAGCAATTCGAGGCTTTTTTCTTGGATTTTTTGGTATAACTGTTCTAGTAGATTAGCGTAGTATTCGCTGTTTATTGTTTTTCCTTTTTCAATGTAGTCAACCAAAAGAATTCCTTGATGGGACTGTCCTGGGCGCGAATCGTCTTGGAATGATGTGCGTCCTTTTCGGAATCTTGCATACCATTCGTGTGTACTTATTAATACGCAGTAGAAATACGACGTTGATTTTCGCGTCTTCCATCGCCCTCAGTCACCAATAAACCAACCTCACCCCTCTGCTCTTCTTTGCTTGTCTCCATTTCTAATGCTGGATGAACACACTTGTCACTACGCTCACCTTCATAGAAATAAATAGCTAATTGTTCATACCTGCGGGTTGTCATTACGAATTTATCCTACTCCATAGATGGTAGTATCGATATATAACAATAACATTGCTAACTTTTTTCGAGAAATGTCTGTTAAGGAGACATTTCCGTTTTTAATTTGACCGCACCTTCCATCTTTTCCGACCATTCTTCAGGGAAAAACCTACTGCGCTGCAGCCTAATGATTATTCTTACTGTATAATTTCTATTAGATTATTCCACCCACTCCTCCTAGTGCCTCAAATAATGTAATAGGTGATAGTCCCTTGAGAGTGGATGCTCGAATATTTTGTGATATAAAGCTTGACAGTGTAATAATATCAATACGGTCTCAATTTGCCACCAAATCTACTGCAGAGGTTTTGAATTGCCCTATGTTCTGTAAATGACGTTTAACTAGAGTATGTTCTTTGAGTAAACCTGCAGTTACTGTAATTAAGTCTAGCAGAGTCGTATCTAATTTCAGTAATATATCAACTCTCTTGGATTTAGTAGCATTTAAGAGGATTGAACTCAAAACCGTGGATTCCCAAATAGTGTTGGATAAGATAAATTCATTACGGTCTAGGTTCTTAATATTTTTTTAGCACGGAAGAATAGGAAATACATTCCAGCACTTCTACTCCACTGTTGTTTTTTATCACACAATAATTGAAACATTGAAAAGTTTTAAAAATTCACTAGGTTTTTAAGATGACTTATCCTGTGGACAAATGACGTTGTAGGTCGGTTTCACGATAATTTTTTTTATTTAATCCACCTATAATTAATAGATGACAATGTTTATCCATTTGCCTGTTGCTATTTTTTTAATATTTCCACTAATCTGCATTCGTTACAGATTACTAATTATGTATGTGTCAGGTAGAAATTTTAACGAGATGTTGCTTTATTGATGTTTTGAGATCAAATCTCCTTGAAATTAGCGTTTAGCGATTAGTTATTGCCGTGACTGTGATTTTCTTCCATTCACAGTTAACGAAAATACATGTAATATATGTAGGCTTGCATCTCAGCATATGTAATAGTGTTTTTATTTTGCTAAGCTGCTCGGCTACAAGTTGGTATGTTGAACTCACAGATGCATCGTATTATTTTTATGCCGAGCGAGTAGCATGTAAGTTCTTGTGATAGAATTGATGCATGGGGATTATTCAATCGATAGTCGTACTGTAATAATAAAGAACATTGGAACAAGTGAATTAAAATTAAAAAATAAAATGAAATTAGTTAATTGAATTATTACTAAACCTCGTCGAGTTTTTTGATAATCAGATTTTATACTACTAAATGACTAATTTAGAAAACACTAGTCAATCAAAATACAACTTTTGTTCAAAAAATGTCTTGCTTTGATCTCGACTTTAAGCGCTAAATTTGCTTTGCTCCGCAAACGCAAAGCTCTTATTGTTCAGTGACGTTAGTATTTTTTATTTATTAATATTTTAATTTTCCTTTTAACAAATGAAATTGTATACGAATACTCATTATACGTATACTAAGTTATGCCTAAAGAAAGGAAACGGCAAAAATAATATTAAGATACAAAACAGAGGAAAAAACAAAAAATGGATTAGCGATATAAAAATTACAAGTAAATAATAATAATAATAATAAACTCTTTTTAAATATTCTCAGGGACACAATGTCTGTAATTTCAGCAGGCTATACGTATTCGAAAATTATATATTTTTTTATTAAAGTTATGTACGCATTTATTTTATAATTATCCTTTCCTTGAAAAACCTAAATGCTGAGTTCAACAATAAATAACGACATTATAATAAGTTTGCTATGAACTTAATTATTCTTTTCTGATTGATGAAAACATCGTGTAGAATAACCACAAAGATAAACCCATATCTAAGTGCAACATAATTAGTTGAATTTCCAATAAATTCGTCTTTAGACTGTTTATCATAACATAAGAAAAGTTTATGCGTGATATAAGATTCTTGCTATGAGATTTATAGATGCAAGATTCATATAAATACACTTCCAAAAATCTAATCTAGACATTTGTAGCTAAAGGACCATTATTACGCAATAGAAAGAGATTACCACAATTCAATTGCCAGTTGTGAAAGAAGTTTTATTTGTATTAAACAATAACGAAATCTTTTCAAACCAATCTTTTAAATTCTTAAGCAAATCCTTGGTTATATGTTCTAGCTCGATAACAGATTTATTGAAATCCATAAGTAATATGTCATTTGCATATGCATTGATATAAGCAGATTTATCGAAAAAAATCATTAATATAAAGCAGAAATAACATTGGTGTTCTTACCGAACATTGCGAGACACCGGTATTTACTGTTAGATTGGTTGAATATATTTTCTTAAAGGGTGGTTTGAATATTATTGTGTTTATGACTTTTTCGGATTATTAACGAACTTCGGCATTACAAATTCTAACAATATCCTCTGTGCTGAAGAATTTACAATGAGTGGGTGGAAAAGGTCTGATAGAGAAAAACCCCAAAAAACTATCTTCCCCCTTTTGGTTCTTCAAACGTACCCATATCTTATACAAAAATTACAATCTTAAAATTGACGGTTGCTGGTTGTTCGAGGGTCAATTATTACATCTCTTTTAATTTAAGTTTTATTCCTGGAAAGATATGTAGCATTTTAAAGTATTTATACTTTTTAGGATTAAGACAACTATAGAACTATTAAATTTTGCAACTTTTTAATAAATCGTAGAGTTTTATTAAGGCATTCTAAATTTTTACGAAAATAAGGATTACAAAATTTCTTTAACTTTTATGAGACTTTCCCAGGGACGGCTTTTTTACACAATTAGTGAAGTCAGTGTTATTGCCTTACGAAAGTTATAAGGTAATGGAGAAGTAAAATAGAAAATATGTTTTTTTGTTTAGGTTTAAAGTGAAACTTTGATGTTAAGAGTTTGTGATGTTGTCAATACTTTAATAATGATTCTTTTTGAAATTTACTAAATTTTCAACAATGGGGTGTCTTACTTATTAGCTTCAGTCTCTAATATTCTCAGTGGGAGTTTGCGGGTCACAAAGCATTAATATTACTTCTTGTTTTATTTTCCTTCTTCTTCCTAATATTATCAAAATTTTTGCTATATCAATATAATTTGTATAATAGCTAATAACCTATAATTGAATCAAATTAACACGTTTAATTTAATCAATCTCGTTACTTTTACACCTTAAGAAGATGACGTCTCTAATCATTAGTTATTCGCATATTTAAGATAATTGTCTACGAGTTGGAGTCATGTCTCAAGTTTATATCATTCTGCTGCTACTATTCCCAGACTATCTTGATAGTTGAGATGCAGACTGGTTTAATTGCCTTTTACTCCTCTACTATAAATCCCATTCGAGAAGTTTGATGTCACAATATGTGAACTGTTAAATCAAATTTCGTGCTTCTGCAATTGTAAACCGACGAAGAAACTACAGACACTTAAGACTTGGCCGGAGTTTAGCGATATGTGGTTTTTGGCTGAAGTTGTCACCGAGAGTTTGCCGTATATCCTCTGAAAGTGACAACATAAAATGTGCTCAATAGTTTATTCGTGTCTCTCACATAACCGTAACATAAAAGTTTTTGATATTTTTAACAGGAGATATGTGGATCTGGTACAGATCCATTAGGGTTCATGTAACTCTAGACTCTAGGGTTGTTTACATAAAATACTTTTTCTTTTTTTTTATTGGATCTGTTCTTGTTTTAAAGACATGCGTAGAAAATTGCTTTTAACATTTTTCGCTACACCAGATGAGATTAGCTTTTTGGTTTTGTTTTTAAACAACAGCCTAACCGATATTTCACTATTTTATTTTGTTCTAGTCATTGTCCGTCATTTTTTTGGCAAAGATGTCATCACTTTGGTCGCGTTTTTTATCTTTTATAATATTATTTTTTAAATAACAAAATTGGTGTTGGACATTTATCTGAAAAGTAACGAAAGAAAAGTAATTTGCGGCAAATGTTGTGTTTCAAAATATTCATACAGGGTGACCGCAAAAATAATGTATATATATGGATGAGGAATGCAGAATAAAAATGTTTTATAAAACTTTTTTCTAAAGTCTGCCGTTTTCAAATAAATTTTTGTATATTACATCTATCCAAATATTTACCGAAAAGCAACTACAGCCGGCAACACCGCGACACTTGAATAACTGAGTCAAGTTCAATGCTGATAATAAACAATCGGTTTTCAATTGTTCTAAAAATAAATCTATCTTTTGAAACACCTAGATATTTAAATGGTCGATTACAGGGGATTTAGAAGAGGGGAAAATGTATTTTCTCGGCAATTATTGCTCGATCCGAACGATTTCTACCACTACTTTTTTTACACACGTTTCCAATAGTCTTTGGGACACTAAAACAAAACATCGCGGAATAAATTAATTAACTTGTCGTGATATTCTTGATTTGAATAAAACATTATTTTTCTCTGAAACTACTTTACCAAACGATAAAGTTAAACGATTAAAGGGGTCCGATTCATCTGTAAATTAACACAATTTTATGATTCTTCAGGTAGATATTCTTTGGTTACATGATACATATTTTTATTAAAAGTGTGAGGCGTTGCCATGTATAAATGTTCGAGTAAATGTTCAAAGTGAAATTTTGGGTAAACTAATGATTTTAGAAAAAAAAATATTAGAATATTTGGGCTTATATGCAAACCTTTACTAGTTATTATTATTTATTTCTATTATTATGATTATTATTATTTTGAAAAAATCTTATAACATTAAACGAAAAATTCAGGTTTTTTTTAATGTACTACACCAGCTGTTTCTATTTCTTGTCATAATATACCTGAAAGCACAAAATTGTTCCTATTTTTTTATCAACTCCAATGTTCTACGCTCTACGCCTATGATGTTCGATAGTGTATATGTTGGTTATAGTAAATCTGTGCTGAAATCGCTTGGCAATATTTAACGTGACTTGAAAGAGTAGATATTCTTGAAGTAACTTGCTATGCTATACATTATTATGACAAATGTAATTCTACATTGAAATCTTAAACTTTAGTTTGTATTTAAAAAATGTCAACTTTATATGCAAATTCAAAACTTGAAATTTTCTATTAAACTTTGTTATTCAATTGTTGAACAACGAAAGATAGAATCGTAGTATTTGCATCTAAATTATAGTTCTGCATCCTGAAATAATAATTTCATGCATTTATTCATATCTCGTCCAAAATAAAATCGTTAAAGGTTTATTGACGAAAAGATGTTATTTTATTTTGGTGCGATCTGATTTTAAAGAGAAATAACAAATTTTTTATCGGAACATTTCGAAGTAATTTGCAATTGGTACCTGCAGTTTTAAAGCTAAAAGCGTAGATAAAAACTAGTATGTGGATTAAAATTAATAAAACCCACGCAAAAAATGTTTTCTAACCAAAACAAATAAGGTTGAAACAATAGATTAAAATTATTGTTTATTTGTAAAATTACCACGGTGTTTAAGAGAAATTCAGTTATTTGTTATTGAATATTTATTTCCCTCTCAAATTAAATATGGAACTAGGAAAACCTGTTAAACTGTTTATTAAACCTAAACATTTTAGTTTCACTCATCCGGATTCTAACGAATTAAATAACTTTTTCACCACTTTGTCTTAGAAAATTGTTGAAACACGTGGTGATACTGATACTTACCCTCTTTCCTACCGCAATAAAAAATTTAAAAACGTAAATCTTCATTTTTTATGTTATCCTTTTTATAATGTGACGTACTCGAGGCCATCCATTTCCTTAAAAACAAACATAGTACAGATTATTATGGTTTAAATGCACGAATGATTAAGGCTTGTTGCATTTTATTACTTGCACCATTAATACATGCTATTAACAAATGCTCTACTGAAGGCATTTGACCCAGCTCCTTAAAAATATCAAAAATTGTACCGGTTTTTAAAAATGGTGATATGGATGTATTAGATAATTGCGATCGTTCCCATATTGTATAAAATATTTGAGATCCTGATTAAGTCTAGATTTCTATCTTACTTCGAAAGTATTATCGAATTCGCAGTTTGGGTTCCAAACGGGAAAGTCTACTATCTCTGCATTAGTAACGATAGTTGATAACATAGTCAATGGCCTTGATAATGGACTTGAAATGCACGCTATTTTATGTGATTTATCTAAAGCATTTGATTCTGTAAATATTGAAATTTTATTGGAAAAAATGAGACTACGGATTTAGAAATGAACAATACGACCTAATACCTTATCTTAGTAATAGATATGAATAGATATATTTTAACAACGTAAATTCCCAGATACTTTCTATTAAAAACCCCAAGGTTCTGTCTTGGGCCCTCTATTATTTATAATATATGTTAATGACTTACCTAAATCTAAAGAGCATTTAGGTCTAATTTCTAAAGAGGGAGAGACCGTGAGTAAAGAGGATCTCGTAATGGCAAAAAATTGGTTTTAAGCCAATAAACTTGAATAAAATGAATCAAAAACCCAACAAATTCGGTTCAGTGTTCATAAATGTCCAGTTAAATCGGAACCTCTTAAACTGTTAGAGATAATGTTTGACACTTCGCTCAATTGGTTGAGCCTTATCGATGTTTTGTGCTCAAAATTATACAAATTTTCGTATTAAAACAGTTACATAAAAGTATCAGTGACAATAATGTAATGAAAATTGCTTACTTTGCTTTCATTCATAATCACTTGTCTTATGGCATTTCACTCTGGGCACATTCCAAGGTTTTCGTACTTCAAAAGGCACAGAATTGTGGATGGTTCAACATACCGAGCTCATTGTAAAGAACTTTTTAAAAAATATAAAATACTTTTAATTTATAACGAATTAAAAAATGCATTCGATTACAAATTTCATTTTTGTATTTGCAAGTGCTTTTAATTTAATTCTTAGAATTTTTTTGTGCCTAGTTTAATATTTAATGTTTTTATAGTTTCATGTAGTTATTAAATTAATTGTTTCAACTCTTACTTTGTGGAAACTATCCATAATAAATATGAAAAAGATAAATTATACTTATCTGTGTTTCCTTTTTTTCTTTTCTAGTTGTATTAAACGACCAAGGTTTCGCTATTTTCACCGCTAGCATTTTCAAGTTTTAATAGAAGATTGACAGATAAATTTCATATTTATACTGTATTTATATGTTAATGTTTTTACTAATTGTGAATTTCCTTTATTCTATACTATGGCTAGGTACTTTATATTGTCAACATTTAAATTTATGTTGGTACTGCACATCCTTGACTATAAACGTACTCTGTATGTAAATTGGTCATTAAACAAAATTTATTTTTTTATTTATTTATTATTATTCTGTGAGTCAAAAAGATGCTTCCCTTCATTTTAATAGTTGAGCTTTCGGGATATTTTTAAAGTCTATATCGACATTAAACGAATTTTATGCACAATCATGAATTTTATAAGCGGTGCTAAAATTTGTAACTATAAAAATGCAATAAACTCTCGTGTCTAAATAACATAATTTTCTTGCATACATGATGTTTGTAAATGTAGAATTTGCCATACTTTCCTGAGAATATATATTATAAAAATAAAGTGCACACATATTTTTCTTGTCTGAGGACTTAAATAAACTCCGTGGCATAGTTTCGGTACTATTTGGCCACGACGAGTAATATTTTCTTTTACGACCGAAAATATTTATGAAATTAAGGTGGAATCTGAATAAACCAAGAATTTCCAAGTTATGCGAATATCATTTCAGACTTTTAAGAATATTTCAAAAATTTATTTTTATAAAAAGAAAGATTATAATATATCGTTCATTTTGGAGAGCATATTTTTGTAAGAATATTGCAAATATTAGTGTAATGAAAATATTTTTTATGTTTATAAATTTTTTTGGAGGATATACTTCAAACTGTTTTATATTTTATATCCTATATCTAAACTCTATTCACATTTCAATAGGACATAAACAATGACCAGCGTGTATTAAGAGCACGCTAGGCCTCGTGATTACAAATTCTCGTAACTTTATTATATGGGGCGATCAAACAAAATGTGTTACCAGGATAGTTATCGATTAGTTCATTGCATACGGTTTCGACAATTTTGACTAAGTATTTGTTGCAATTTTTTTTCAGTGTAAACGTTTGTGTTATCCTTGATTTTGGTTCAAGAAGCGTCAGTTTTATGGCAGAACGTACGCGTTGTTGTTGTCATTGATTTCCTTTTGTTGAAGTATTTTAATTGAGCACAATACGGTCCAGTTCTAGTTAGTCGTTCAAGTTTTTATTTGAAATGTGAATAGATTTTTACATGGTTGGGATAAAGTATGGAACCAAGTAAATATTTTTAAAACGATGCAGCTGATGTACATTTTTTTTTTAATAATATACTTCCGGTTTAACTGGAAATACCCTCAAATTTTTTAATTTAAATGGGACACCCTGTATATTTTTGGACCGGCTACAGTTCCTTCTTGTTTTGTAAACTCGGTATCCTGGGTTCAAATTTTTGTTGTAATTGACATCTACAAAAATTACTTCGAAATTTTGTTCCATAAGACGACGGTAAACATGTATTAAATCTTTATCGAATATCCATTTATTTTTCATATATCCTTTTAAAACTTTTTTTTATAATTGTCCCAAATCTGAGAATACTTATTTTTTAAATCTCACAATAATAATTCTCTTTATATCAATTTAAATTTTTCTCTCCCTAATTTTTTTTATCAATAATTTCCATAGTTTCCATTTTTTAATTCTTCGATTTGAATCTTAATTACTTCTTTCTTAATTTTTAGCCTATAATTTTATCATGAATATATACAGGTTGAGGCTTTAGTGTGGCAAAGTTCAATTAGTCCGCTATTATTGAACTTACGAAAAAAAAGTTTCTACAAAAAGTATAAACAGTCTTGAGATTCACATTTTAAAATTGGTACCAAATATACAGTGTCTTTATGAGCGCAGTGCCAGACAAAAATGTTGTTTTTTTTAAATGAAACACCCCGTATATTTTGACATTTTTATCAACCTCTTACCGAGCTAATTTCAACGATGTATCACACTTTATGTCTATTATGTTTAATAAAGGATCTACAGCCACCTGATAATTTTTTTTGAATTTAGATGTATGTAGCAGCCAAAACTTTGAACATCAATAAAAACGGCTTACATGTTCCTATCCTAGCTTTTCAAGTTCTATGCTACGGCATTAAAAATATTTGATATAGAGTGATTAAAAATCAGATGGGATTTCAAATTTTCCATTAAAAAACAAAATTTTTGTCTGGCACTGCGTTCCTGAATACACTGTATATTTGGGACTAATTTTAAAATGTGAATCTCAAGACTACCTACACTTTTTGTAGAAACTTTTTTTTCGTAACTTCAATAATACCGGATATATCGTACTTCGACCCACTAATGCCGCACCCTGTATATACTATAGAGAAAATAATTAAATTTTATGTCTGTTCCTCTAAACTGGCCGCTGTGTACATAAAATAACTAAAGAGTATACATGAGCTCTAGTGATAAAGTGATGTGATGACGTGCGCATATTTGGTAACCAAACTATTCCGAAATGATTCTCTAAGTTAGTTGGAACATGAGATGAATTTAGTTTGCGCGAAAGATGTAATTTAATATACTTGACTAAAACTTTGTTATTTTATTAAACTGTCTAACTAAAACTTTAAGTGTGAAAACTTCATTTTTCTTGCAGATGGTCGTATATATTTTCTTAGGTAAAAATATTGTGAAAGTGTCACATTTTCTTAAAGTTGTCGTTTTTATTTCTGTTTAATAGGTATACCTCAAGTTGATACTTTTTCTACTTACATTATAAATGATAAAAAGTTTTTTTTGAGTTTTTACTCTTAAAAGGCGGAATCTAATGCGTACATTGTAAAATTATAGTGAAATTAATTGGTAAAATGTTCTATAAAAGACGAATTAAAATACTAACTGATCTCAGGGCGTAAATATCTGTTTGTAGCGTAATGTCTACATTATTTGTTCCTGGGTACTTGCTGATCAATAGATAAAGATTACATACCCAATTTTTTCTTATATACATATTAATATTTTGAAATGGTACAATATAATCATCTAATGTGTGTTGCTCTTTTTAAGCCCGTACTCAAAGCTTCCATTGGTCAGAAACGTTAGTACTTTTTTATTTATGACTTAGAAAATACTATTATTGCTTTTTTTATTTTTTTTTAATGTTAATGAACTTCAGCTTTACAAATCCTAACAATATCCTCTGAGCTGAATTACGGGGTGGTAAAAGAAAGGAAAAAGGGCTACAAAAAACTCTATCTTACCCATTCAGTTTTTCAGACATGCTCATATTTTATACAAAAATTATAATTATAAAACTAGTGGTTATTTGTTGTTCAAGGGTCCCTTTGTAGATCTGTTTTGCCGTTTTTAAACTAGAGTCAAAGGCCGAATTGGAGGAATGTGACGTCATGAATTTAAATTGTGACGTTGAACCTTCGAGAGTTTTCGCTATGGAGATTTGCGAGTCCCAGAGTGAACCGAATACGATTCCAGTGGCGTAGTAATTTTACTTTTGAATTCAATTGATAAAATAATGAGAGAGTTAAGAACATTTTTAATAATTTTCTATTATTTATATTGGTAAATGTAGAATTATTACTCGCGACTTGCAGTTTTGTTTGCCCCCAAATTAATTCGATACGGTTAAGTTCGCAATTATTATTTCGTCCCTTTCTATTAATGCACTAGTAGGGCCCCGCTTTAGATATTTAAATTTCCTTTTGTGCAATGTTCTCCTTAAAAATATAAAATGATAAATTTGGTAAACTATCGTCGTTCGTAATTACCGCGTTAATTTTACCGAGAATCGAAATTTAATTTTTGAAAAAAAAAAAGAGTGAACTATCCGTCGAATCGCGTTTTTTTACGGTATTATCTAAAGATTTAATTTTACGCCCTGGCTTCAATTTATAAGTTATATTTTTCAAGAAAAGCTAATTATTATCTAAGGGTTTATACTTTTTAAGGCAAATATCGAACTATTGAATTTGTGTACTTTACACCAAACTATTTGTTGTTTTTAATTACAGATTTTTTTGTGATTTGAACCTGAAGATATGGCCCATTTTGCTACGAAACCGGTAGACTATGAGACTAAAAGATTTATTTCCATTTTCCTTTTGTTAATTAATGTACACCCACATATGGCAACAACAACCCACTTGAATTAAAAAATCTTTTTAAAATCATCCCTATTACATGAGCATTTAACTTTAGCACTCATAATTGTATCAAATCAACTAGGTTTATTTAACTGCATAATAAATAATCTAATTTTGCTTTACCTCATATACCAATTTTGTCTTTTTGTAATCTAGAAACATCATATTATTTCCATAAAGTTTCATTAAAGAGGCATATTTTTCCATTCCAACTCTATTTCTCGTTTTGCCGCAGGTATTTGGTTATCTGGTTGTGAAACACCTCGAATTTATGTGCCGTGTTGCTGGTGGTATCTGCAGGTCTTAATTTTTAATTTATTTTTCTTTCGACTCAACAAGTTTACTATGCAACGCGACCACAAACCGAGATACGAAACAACTTGATATAGATCAGAAAAGCACAAAGTTTACTAGGTCGGTATGCGACGAAAATGGTGTAAGGGCGAATCTTTTACACTTTGTTAGAAGATAAAATTCAAAGAGATTTGGTTCGCTCGCTATATAAAGAAATTAAATTAATGATGATTGTTAACTTATTGCCAGTAATAAACGAGTAAAATCGTAACTTTTTGAAGTTTCAATATTTTTCAGTGAAACGTTAAATAGTTTCATAATTGTTAGTCATAAATTTATATACCTAAGTAGGAATTTTTATTAAATATCTAAAATGTTTTTTTTGTATATAATATAAAGCCTTATATTTACTTTGTACCAAACAGAATGGGAAAATATGTAACTACTTAGTTATATTCAACTTTCAGCACGTACTTTCATTTACAATAGTTAAATTAGTTAGTTGAAATGAAAACCTGTAACAATTCTATGTTTACTTATTTTTAACTTAGTTAAAAATATGTTTAGATAGGAAGAAATAAGATTCGAGAGTTCGACATACATTATTAATTTAATAAAGGGAGACTGTCCACATAAAACACCCTGAAACGTGTTAAGAATAATTAAGTAAATAATTACTGAATACATTTTCCCAAAGGAAGAAAAATATAAACATTCATGTATACATTTTCTAAATTAAATGTGCGTCCTGTTCTCGGCGGGTGGAAAATAGTCGGGAAGCAGAAATATAAAACGGTTTAATTTTATTATTATTTTCATTTTTGTTTTAATTAGAAATTATATTATTTTACTATACTGCGTAAAAATAAAATAGTGCACTTTAAGTTTAATTAACTTCAACCTAAACTATTAAATTTGAAACAAACGGTATTACTAAAAATAAAAATAAATTAAAATCAAATGTTCAATTTCTGAGGTAAAATTTTTTTATTGTCGATGATCAATTTTACCAACAGATAAATGCAATTAAAATTGTTTATAGAACTAGGCTGTTAATAAATTATATTTTTTTACTTAAAAAGTGTTAAAATTTAGGTACATATTTTAACAAGAAAAAGCCACTTACAAATTCCATAATCTTGTCAAAATAACATTTCAGTTTCTTCTTGTTAATACGAAGATTATTTTTCCAATTTTCCAAAAACAATTTTGAAAAAAATTCGGTGATGTTCTTTTACCACATAACTCTTATTATTATTATTCAATTTCACAGTTATCCTCTTTTGATAAAAAGTCCAATTTTTTAGGTCATTTATGGTATATTATTTATGACCAGGAAGAAGGATTTATCAAACACATTTTTGCAAAATGCACCCAATGCAAACAAAATGCAGAAATAGACAGTCAAAAATTTTCCACAAATAACTCAAATTCAAATGCATTACATACAATTTTGAATCATATTTCTTATTGAATTATTTATGTAATCATTCTTTCACCCAAATCTGGCAAGCCATTTTGCTTCTTTACATAATTTTCATTAAATAACTATTAAATTAATGAATCTATGTCACAATATTATTTTACAATTATTTTTTTAACCAATTTTAGTATAAATATATCCAATATTAAATAAAAACTACTCTAAAAGGCTTTTACAATATCATTGGCTAATAAATTTTAAATTTACAGATATTTTAAGAATTAATTTATTATTAATTCTGAATTACCGTTGCTATGTAGAAATTAAAAATATTTATTGTCGTGAGTTAATAATGTTCTTTTTGTTTCACTAACCTCATCTAAATCATGGTAAAAGTCTTGTACCAAAGATCGACCACTATGTTCCTATAAACCTTATTTTGGAAAGTTTGTATACTTTTATGTTCGAATCTATTGTGCAATACAAACGAAACAGATTTCTATAAAGCAAGATTGCTTTTAAAATTTGATTGTAATTCTATTGTTTTTATATTTACGTGTATCCTACCACGTAAATCAACATCCAGAGTTATTCATTTTATTTTGTAACATTTTTCTGGAGAACTATACGATTTTATTTAGGCACCATGACTATAAAATCCAAATCTTAAATACATTAGGTACGAAAACCAGGGCGAAAGAGAAAAGGGCAATGAAAATTCGAATGGAAGGCACTATTTGTGAATATTTTAAAGAAGGGGGACGTCTGTTTTGCCATACGTGCACCCCAAGAATTTGCCGGATTACCTGAGATACGAATTGAAATCACAACGCCCTAGGATGTTGTTTTATGAAATTTACATTTTAATTAACTTCACTTATAATCTTATGCTAAGTATACCAGTCGTGTATTAATTAATTCTATAATTATAATTGTAAATTAAAAAATAAATAATTAGATGTCAAAGTATCATTCGAGTAATAGTCTGTATATCAGATTGGTGCAGGTCATTTAGGCCCAGAGCTTCGTAATACCCTTCTATAATTTACTCTCCTTTTCCTTATTCCTCCAATTTATTGTGTTGTCTTTTTCCTTTAATCCACTTCCACTGCCTCCGTTC
Source organism: Hermaeophaga mercurialis (assembly GCA_951812935.1). Lineage (NCBI taxonomy): Eukaryota > Metazoa > Arthropoda > Insecta > Coleoptera > Chrysomelidae > Hermaeophaga > Hermaeophaga mercurialis. The sequence continues at coordinate 30,926,337 of OX638360.1, read as the reverse complement.
ATCTTATTCTAGGTCTTCTTCTCTTTTTTGTATGTAGGTACTTTTTATGCTATAGTTTTTACTATTCTATTGGTCTCTCTTCTCTCAATACGCCCAATCTTTGAACAACGATCATATTTCACTCTTGGTTCTTCTTATGTATCCTTCCTCTATTCTTTTTCCTTCTGCGGTTCTTCTGGTTTTGTCTTCTCTCCCATATTTTTAGAATTTGTGTTCTTATTAAGCACCAATGTCTCACATCCATAAACCGCTGTAGGTCTTATAATAGTTTTATAAGAACGTAATTTGGTATTTTTCGACAGTTGTTTCAATCTTATTAAGTTACTGCACTTTTGTGTTAATGTTATTTTTTGTATTTCTGCGAATTTGCTGTAATTTATTCTAGTTCTTTCAAGGTTCTTGAGAGTATATCTTAGGCAACTCAACTACAATCATCCTGAATGGTCATATTTGTTAGTTAAACGAAGGCAGTTGACAAAGTAAATCTTCCTTTTAAACTACAAATATATAAATACAGGTTTAAAGCCTTTCTCCTTTCAGTTATTAGCTTACTAATCCTCCTCTATTGAAGCTCTTTCTTCTTTTCTTCCTTGCTATTGTCTCTCTTAAAACTTTCTTTATAACTCTGCTCTATGGTACTTCAAGGTGATCTAACCATCTCATTCTGCATGCTGTTATCTATGATGTTATTGAAAATTTTTAGTATAGAACCATTACTTCTTTATTTATCTTCTGAAATATCCATCTTCTACTATTTTCCCTTTATATCTCAAGTTTCGTACTTTTTAATTAGGTTTTACATTTCTCTTCAATATAACGTAAGTGGCTTAATTATTGTGCGATAGTTTTCCTTTTTCTCTTCTGGACTTCAAAATTGTAATTGAAATAATTAGGTGGTTTTTGACCGTTTGCTAATAAATGTTTTCTGTGTTATTTAGTTTTCTTCTGGTTAGTTTTATCAGTTTTGTATACCTAGTTTTCCTATTGATCTGTACATTACATTTCTGTTTATCCTGTTGTATGCCTGTAAAAGTTTATAAATGTTATATTGGAACTACTACTTAAAATGTGTTTTAAAGAATAAATTTCATCTGACTCTGTACACATCTTTCTAAACCCAGCTTGACGATATCCAAGAATTTTTTCTTCTTAATTTCTAATTCGGTTTTTCAATATTTTCAACAACATTTTATAAGTCGTGTTCAGCAAAGTTATTCTCCATAGTTACTGCAATTTGTAGCGTACTATTTTTATAGAATTGGTATTAGTATTGTTGCTACCCTTCCATTCTCTATTTTGTAGGTATAGCTTCTTCCTTTCATAATTTCGTAAATCTTTTCCTGTAGTGCTGGTCTTTTATCAATTGTACTGTTTCCAACATTTTTATTATTGTTCAGCTATTGGATAATTTTTCTTACCTCTTATGGTAATCGAAAAACGACGCAATCAATTCCGATGGCCCATTGCATGAGGTTTATTTCTAATAAATTTCTTTTTATTCCAGGTTTGATATACCAATTTTCATCGAACGTTATCAAAGATTTAAATCATGTCTTATCAAGAATGGTTTTAACTTACAAAGGAATGAATATAAAATTTTGAATTTAACATCATAGCTTGCTAATACGAAGTTCTATGTAGCTTAGACTATCTTCTTCCAAAGATATTGTATACATACGTGAGACACGACAGTGAATAAAACTTGTATATGTATATCATTTTCGTTTTCCTGTTTTATATTTTATATAAACATAAACAAAACTTTCACGTGAGGATCACCAGACAAATCAACTATTCTTTTTTCTTTCTTTTGCAACTCTATCCCGGAAAAATTTCTTACTGGAATACAGAATATATCTAAATTGTGTTGATTATAACTTTTGCAACCATTTTGTTTATTTTATCATAATATTCGTTTTATTTTGTGATGGTTCGTCTCAGATATTTGATACGTTGGACCAGATATTTTAAAAAGTAGTCAGTCAGCAGAGAAACAAATAATCGTGGATTTCTCCTTATTTTCTTATATGTATATTCTAACTAAAGAACTATGTCACATTGATACCAAATATTCATAATATAGTTATATTCTTTATAACGGGACATACTAGATTTAACTTTCTGAGCCATTCGGTATAAAGTAACTTTATCGTTAAATTCCTGATATCAATTAGTACCTCAAGCATACGTCTGAAGCTGAAGTGGTTTATGGCTGTATTCTCTATGATTCACGCGTTAAAACTATATAAAGTTTAATTTATGTTGAAGAGAATTAATGAAAACTGCATGATTTATTCGAAAATTTTTCGCGCACAGGAAATTCATTGCAATTTTTGCATCAAAGAGTGAAGAATGGAAGTTATCGTCAGCTTTAAAATAATTTTAAAATTGTTTAACGAAATAAATCATGAAAATATACTATAAAATTAATGGAAAAAAATGTTTTTCAGTAAAATGGAAGGAAAGTTGTCTAATTAATAAAAAATCATGTTTCAACCCTTACTTTGTGGAATTTATCCAAAATAAAAATAAAAATATAAATTATGCTTATCTGAATTTCCATAGTATTATAATGTTTTTTAAATAATCCTTTTCCTAACCAAGGTTTCGCTTATTGTCAAAGAGTGACATAAGATTGACACATTTATTAAAAAAAATACAATTTTTGGGGATCAATTTTTCGGTGAGCTGAAGGAGGAAATGGAAGAGTTTACGAGATGTCAACCATAAAAATGTTGAATACAAGAGCAGAGATTGGAGAGTAAGAGCAATTAATTAATCAGGAGGAAAGACCAAGGGACGAAATTAAGAAATTTAATAAATTACAGATGCAGGAAGAACTAATAATACCTACAAGTTTTCGTACTATACCAAGTGGAAAAGAAAAACAGTATTATGAACAACAGAGAAGATTGAAAGTTAAAGAAGAACAGAAAATGAAACGTATAGTGAGAATAAAACAACAGATGAAAATACAAAACAACAACAATAAAGGACGTGATTGGATGAGAACTAAAAAATCTAAAAGCAAGAAAACTAAGGAGGTGGGAACTAAAAACAAATTCAATACACTAGAAGAATAAAAAAAAGGCTGATGAAATAGCTGGGATGACGGAAGAAAAGCAAAGAGGAAAACTTAATAAATAAAATACCACCAGACCAGGCGACCATATGGATTTCTTTAGGTGAGAAATATAATCAAATCTAATAACTTTACAATTTAATTTAATAGAGAAAATTTTAAAATATTTGCTAGAACCAAAGAAATAAGCGAATTTTTGACTAAACATTTAAAAAATAGAAAATTGAATGTTGACACATACACAGCTAAATAAAAATTAAACGAACGGTGTTAAAGGCGGTACCAAATATTGTAATAGAACTAATTAAAAAGCAGATTGAAGAGGAAACAAAAATAAAAATAATATATATAATACCTAAGAAAGGTAAAGCCCCAAGCATTCAAAGTTCTAGGTATCTGTCAATTGTAAAAATAGATGTTGATATTAAAGACTTATATAAGATTAAAGAACTAGATAACATTGATATAAGATGGGAGCAATATAAAATAAAAACACTCCCAAATAAACTGTAATATGACTGTTTTAAATGCTAATTAATTAAAACTGAGACAAGCAAAGCTAAATGTTATAATTGTGAAGAAGACGGGTAACTATAAAATGTGCCCTGTATATATATATAAAATACTTAGAAAGCATTGTAGAGTCGAGAAATAAAAATAGAAAACAAGTAAGAATTGAAAGTAATGAGCAAAAGAAATTTGAAAGCAACATTGTAAGACAAGGAATATCGTATAGTCAAGTTACAAAAAACAATTTTAACATGAACACCCTAAATCAATGCATAAATCATAATAACTACGAGAATGAGATAAAAGAAGTACAAGTATGATTAAAAGAAATAAACCAAATAGTTGATTTGAATAAAATGGTTAAACTATTAAAATTAATGAAAGAAGAACTAAAACAATTGAAAAGCTTCATAGAAAAAGCTACCATATTCCTAAAGTATGATGAAATTTATAGTAAAAATTAATTAATAAGTGAAGAAAACTATATTATAATAGAAAATAAAATTGAAAGAAAATAAAAAGAGATTGATGTTTTGATCAAATTAACAACATCTAGTTAGAGAAAACCCCGACTAACGCCGAAAGAATAGCGGGTGCGAAAATAAAATAAAAAGAAAATAATACACTATAAATATGAGAAATAGGGATAGTATGGTGGTATCCGGAACATACGAAACTAAATACAAATGAGTAAAATTCACTCAAGAAAATAAATCGAGAAAAGGCATACTCTTATTATTATTATTATTATTATTTTTAGTTGTAGATATCAAAGTTTTTTAGCGTCTACTAGTTTTTCGATCTTAAGATAAACAATCGGTGCACAATTATTTTAATTAAAGATTTTTCAATTTTAATTATCTTTACATTTATTGTTGCATACATAATGACGTTGAAATTTTAAAAGTTAATAAGTAAACTGTCCAAATATGAACAGGTTATTGCAGCTGCCTATCTCCGTTCCAGCCGGTAATAATTAGTGGAAAGTTTTCACGGTACCAAAACTAGGGTAATTAGAAGAACAAGCCAATAGAGGAAAAAAAAACGTATTTAACAGTGATCTCCCCATTGCGAAGTATGCTTCAGTATAAATATTATCCTGCCTAAAAGGACAAAAAAAAAATTAAAAAAGTTTGTTCATATTCTAGTTTGGAAACAGATCCAGTATTTATAGATTTGCAGAAAGTTTTAAAGAATTGGGTATAACAGTGAAAATAGAAAAAAATAATAGAGTTAAAAATGAAGAGAAGTGCAATTAGTATAATAAACAGAAAGGAGAAACTGAAAGATTTAGACAGGGCGATTCATTGTTTGCAACATTTTTTAACTCAGCACATACTATTTATGTATATAATATATGATAAAAATTATACAAAGGAACACTAAGTACAGACGGTACCCAAATCATAGTAAAAGCAGAGGTGATGTTCTATTTATTACAAAAATGCGTACAGAAATAAAGAAGCTGAGAGAAGTCATAGAGGAAGAGAAAAACTTTTGGTTTGAAGATAAATCAACTAAGAAAAATTATGAGTCTGGATAACAACGAACTAGGATAAACATTTGAAATAGTAAATAGCTTCAAATTTTTGGATAAAATAATTTCAAGCGATGGTAATACAGATGAAGAAATTAAGAAAAAACTACTACCAGCAAACAAGGTTTTTTTTCTATTTGGTTTTATTAGCAGTGGTGAGTTAATTATAATATCTGGGACATTCACAAATATCCATACCAGGATTCAAATTTGGAACCTCGGGACCAAATGTCGGTCTGTCTCGCTCTCGACGAACAGGTCTGTAAAAACAAAAAATGATTGAGAAATAAATAACTCAGAAAGAATGCCAAAATTGGCACAATAAGAAAAGTTTAGAATACTCTAAAGGGAAAATACTGAGAACTATAGTAGATACAGTAAAAACAATAGAAAATTAATACAAATGATAGATCAAGAATAAACCATGAATTAAAATAAGAAATTAAGATATTTGCAGAAAATAAAATAAGAGATGCAGAGTGAAAATACGTGATTATTCAATGTTAGACTGAAAGTCAGGAAAAATAAAAAGGAGAGATCAACACGTATGCAGGGAGTAAAAAATAATCTTATAGATACACACCTGAAAAAGTAAAGTCGAATATACAAGGCAATAGAGAGAAATTTGTAATATGTTGAATTAGAAATACAAAATGGAAAATGTTGACATCTGAAAGGTAGATCTAGAGACCTCCATAGAAGCGGCGTTGCTTTAGAAGGGTGATTTCCATCATATATATTTATATATTTAATTAATCTTCCTTAATCGTATTATGTTCAAGTCCTAAAGCTTTTTTTATCAAATATTTTATTTGTTAATGCTTGAAATCGATTAAAATAATCTAAAATTAACATTATAGATTCTAAGCTTTCTTTTAAGATATTCATTGAGTCAATTATTAATATTTTTGGCTATACCCATAATATTTTTGTTTATTTCTTTTATTCTAATCCTTAGTTATTGTTACATTAAATATTTCTATTATTTTTCGCTTTCTTTGGCATTGTATTTATAATACTTACTTCCTGTTTTTCTTTTTTTCCAGTTTTTAGTAAGTCTCAAATTAATTCTTTAATTGCGTTTTGTATACTTGTTTATGTTGGTTCTTTTTTATTTCTTTCGTCCCCATATTAATTTCATATTTTTACTGCAACTTCTCGTTTTCCGTTTCCATTTTTTAACTTTTTGCTTAGTTCCTTTTTCCAGTTGCACTTAAGCATTCCAAATCAAACTAATTACTCCTAAATTGTTTTGAAAAACCGCCTTTATTAAAAACTTGTCGAGAATATTAACTACAATTATGTAATTATAACAAATTGAGAACATATAGGTGTTAATAAAAAATAAAGCTTGTAAAGCGTTACTTGTAAAAAGCCCAGCGGTTCATTTTAAATTTAACCTGTATCGATTATATTTTGCATTTGCTGGCAGAATAAAGGTCTTCAATTTTTAAATCCGTTGGTTGATTCAGGATTAATATAATGTTGTAGAAGATTAGAATTGTTATCTACACAAATAATATAATAACATTTATTCCGAGGTTCTTTGCATCACTAAATAAACCTGTCGTTGAAATTATTCTTGATGTAAATTTTTGTTGACGTTATGAATTTTTCGTGCTTTTATTGAATCTTTAATATTTTATCGTGATAAATGTTTTCTAACTTTACACTTAAGCTTGTTGCATGAATTATAGGAGTAGGCCAACGAAGTACAATGAAAAATAAACAAGTACTGATAGTTTACTGCAAATTGCAAAATATCGTCCAGGGATTGCTTAGTAAGCCCTTTTGTAATATACGTCTTCTTAAATAAGTTTCAATCAAAATGTAAAATAATATAAGATGAATATCTAAAGAAGGGTTTCATATAATCACATATTTAATCTTCACATTTAGTGCCCACCTCCCTTTATTATTAATGACAAAGTTTTTAATCCGGAAGAGATATCAAAATAGAAAAAGACCTGCCAAACATTGTGCCACAAAACTCAAAATATTCTGCGCACTCTGCGCCTCTCATGTCCATCTACATAAAATCAACACTGTGCCTTCAGACCTTTGTACCTAACTATGAAAAAGACAAGATTAGTTTCATATTTTTTGAAGAGTCTAATAGTGTTAACACTTAAATCCATCATTATGAATTAAAGCTACTGAATAATGGTTACAGCCCTTTTTCGATGAACGACTGAATGTTTAAATTCATATATAGTGATAATATTAAGCTTATGTTTAGATTCTTAAGTTATTCTAATATAAAAGAGGAACTTTCCTCAAATGTGTTCAATTCTTGAAAGAACTCATTATCTTACTATGCCTCATTTAAAAACCAAGAGGAGCGATTTGAATTTAAGTTGGCAATATTGGCGGCTCCTTATTGGTCAATATGGAGCCAGTTTTACACAGAATTGAATAGTGTTGACAATGACTTGACATGATTTTGCTTAACAAAGACATTGACAGTCCTATCACAGACTATAGGTTCCGTTCTGTTGCGTTTTATGTTGTTTTTTTATAATTTTCTATCAGTTATTTTGAGAACTCAGTAAGCGCTTTTGTTTATATTTTTGCCATTTTTCGTGTTCGTTATTGCTATTTCGTTATTTTTTCAACTTATCTTTAAATTAGTTCGTGTCAGAACTCAGTAAGTTCTTTTGATTGAATCTTTGTTATGGATTATGGATCCTTCTACTCAAAGTACAACTAGCCCGAAAAAACAACGAAAACGCCTGAATTTAGCACATTTGGCTCTTTTAGAGAAACAATGCCAAAGGAATATGTATAAGCAACTATTGGAAGATAAAAATTGGATAAAGATTCCCACCCAAAATCATTTATTGCTTTGGTTTTAAAATATAAATATGGCCTATTACTTTTTGGTGTGCAGCCAATTTTTTTGTTTTATTTATACAACTTTCATTAAAATATATCTAAGCGCGCAATTTAATCGATAGCCACATAATTAACTATAGACGTGAGCTAGGTAGAGATAAAAAAGAGTTTTACCGTTTTTTAATATTGTCTGTTTATTGGCTTGACAAATTTTGGAACACGGCTTCGAAAACAATATTCATAGTTTGGTATCATTTTTAGTATCTTTTAGTTGTGAGGTATAATAGCAGTAATCATAATTAACATAACCCTACAATCATACATAAGTCATACATAAGTAGCTGAAGAAAGAAGTAAAATAGAGGCCGAATAGTCTTAAAGCTGCGTCCTCAATTTCGGAGGAAAAAAAGAAGAAAAGAAAAGAAGAGTTTTTAATGTTTTAATTAATAACGTGATATAAATTGAATCTATTTTTTTATGAACTTTTTATGAAGGTTTGGTTTTATAGCTTAATTTTAAATTATTGAGGGATCAGTTTTAATCGATCTTCATTAATATTGGCAAGGTTTATATGTGTGTCAAAATAAGTGGGAAGGTTAATTTTGATTAATTCTATATATACTCGTAGATCAAAATCTGTAGTTATGTTAATTGTACATTGTAACATGATATGATTTAATGATTAGGTCGTATTTTGATATTTCACTTGCGATGGTCTGACACTTTCCTCCTATTTATATCCTTTTCGTGCTTGCTCGAAGGTTTTAGAAAGTTATAGACTTTTTCTAGATTATTGACGTTTCCGAAAATGTTCGGGAAACTGTTAAAACTTTTCTACAGTTAGGTTAGGTTTCTGGGTCTTTTTTGGTGGCCTTACCTTTGTAACGAAACCGTTACATCGCCCCCTCTTTAGATGTATTCCTCCTGGAATGCTTTTGGATTTGCAGAAACTTTGCTTGCCTCCAGCTTCTTTATTTATATTTTCTAATTCGAATACTGCACAAAATATTTATATAATAATTAGTATTTTTTTTACTGCACACCTTATCATTATTTAAGGTTTTACGAAACTCAACGTCAAATTTCTCTTCATAAATATTTGTCAACAAAGTGTTAACAAAGGTTAATGGTAAATATTTCTCGGAAGAGTGAATTTTCGTTATATAAAAATGCAAAGAACTTGCTAAACTGGTACAAATTCTTTGAAGAAAATTCCAGTTCCAGTTGAGTAGTCCTTTTTAGCGTATTGAGGAGCGGAACTACAAGAGAGAATACATTCTAACACAATTCTTTTAAAGATCCACTGAAACGGAATTAGCATTAGTTACAATTTAATAATCATTGGTGATTTAATATTATTTTAAGAATGTCTTGGCACTTCATTAGGTTTTAAAGCATTATGCTAACTTTAATATTTATGTAAAATTTTTCAATATGCGTTATTATTATAGGGCGAAACAACTGTATTATTTAGTGTTTAAGATATGTTCCAGATAAATAACGCCCCTCATTGTTTAAATTATGTACATTAGTTATTGAAATCCCCGCTTTGAAATGTAGTGTTTTCACTTAGCCGTGTACCATTTTTTTACTTCCGACCAGATGTTTATTGATATGTTTTTCACAGAAAAACACTTAACTGCCAGATTTGTGGTCCTGAAGAGCCATTTGTATGCAGATACATTTGTTAGGCTCTCCAAGCTAATCTACCGCGAAATTAAAGGGAAAAAAGGGAAATGGAAAAATCGCTACAAGTGAAAAGCAACCACTTTTTTATCGAGGATTAAACTGGGTTTTTTCCAAAGCTCGCGAATCACTACTAAATCCTTTATAAAAAGGATCCTTTGGTGATATTTGCAATAATAAATGAAAGAGTTTCAGGTAATGCACAGAGGGATTTTTGTATTTTGGCTTGTAGTTTACAATTTAAATTTTATAAAAGAACATTATCGTTTAAGAAGATAACAGTTGGTCGATCCCTTTAAAAGCATTGAAATAATGTAGTCATTATAAGTATTAATGAAATGTCTAATTTTCATTGAAATCAAATTATTAGAAACTATTGTGAATCTTCATTTAAAGGATAATACTACATAATTAGCGTTTTATTACGTGAAGTGTAGAACGAAAGAAAATAAATAACGAAAGAAAGGTGCCAGGCAGCAAAAATGTTCAATAGGACTTATATTTTAAAACCCCCAAATGTAATAAAGGGTTCTTTAAATTTTCTACAACAATCGATACATGTCGTACACAATATTTTAGTAGTACTATGATGACTACAAACTATTCGAATAGTTCTGAAATGAATTAAAGAACCGAACTTAGGCGAAACCTTAACCAACGTTAACGAGCATTCATGTGCGTGCACAAATTACAATGACGAATTTAATAGAAATGTATTTCAAGGGTACTAGGAACAACATTATTTTTTCTCTTTTCCTTGTCTATCAATTAAATGGTCCCTTTTATTCCTGCTAGATAGTGTTTTATTACGTTTTTTTTCTGAGGGCAGAATTTACCTCTTTGAATTTGGTAGGTTTTTCTCTATATAGTTTTTTGTCTACTCTCATTTGCTGTATTTAATTTTTCAGATCCACGTTCATATTTTGCATCATTCTCACTTTATTTGATAATAGTCAGTTTTGTTGATAATATTTTTGTTCTTACTGGTTTTGGCTTAAATTTCTTTTTTTTCCCATTATGCTAAATCTCTAGACTTCTAATTATCTTCATAACTAGTGATTAATAAATTAATGAACTCAAAATGAAGTAGAATTGTTGGTCAAACTGATTTCGTTATTACCATTTTTCCATCAACATTTATATTGCCATTAATTTAGTTAGAATTCCGATCGTGGTGTGAACTTTTCTGTCCATTAACATTTTATATTCTACCTATCAACTTAATTTTAAAAAGCCAACAGACTTAATATGGATACCTAGTTTACAAACATTTAAACAATGACAATGAAACATAACCTTACATTTTACTCTTATTCTTTGCATTTTTTCTACTAATAAAAGGAATAGAGTTAGCCTTTTATTGGTAGAATTTTCGCATTATTTTTGGTCCCTTAATTTCTCAATTTATCAAACTCTGTAGTTATAACTCTTTTTTAATACTTTAAATTAGCAAGTTATACAATATGTTATGTTCATTTAAGCGCAAAGGAAATGGACACCGAAGTCGGAATTCGAGGAAATGAAAATACCCATCACAAACAAAAACGAGGATTGCTGAAATAATTTAATAAAAATGTCACAGCTGATATTCCTTTAAATCAACGTAATTTTAAAATAAATGCTTATCATGCACAATAGATTATGTCTTTAATAATGATTCTTACTGAATAGTCAAAAATACTTCGCAAACATAACACTGTTTGATTCAAGCCTCATTAAAGTTTCTCCCCTACATATTCACTACCCCAATTTTTTATGAAGCGTGATACTAAGCTAAGCGATTTTTTAGGTTTCAATTCTAGTTGAAATTAAATCTATAAATCAAGTTTCTCTTGCATTAATCTACTTGTTTGATATTATTTGTTATTCAATTAACAGTTCATACTTATTTGCACATTGCACCTTTCAGGAAGCGATAAGCTACTTGTTATTGTATGAAAACACTAAAAAAAGTAAAAGATATCTGGAACGTTTATTAGCTTATTATATAAAAAACGGCACTGTTTTAGAAAAATTAGAAGAATATGATGGATTAAACGAGTTTTGCACAATATTTATTTGCAGCTCTTTCAAAATCTACAAAAATATACAGGGTGTCCCATTTAAATTATAATAAATATAATACTTCAGCTGCGTTTGCACTTACCTACAAAATTTCATAAATATCGTGCCGTTTCGTTTTAAAGATATTTACTAGGTTCCATATTTTATCCCAACCTTGTATTAAGATAAAAGAAAAGTAACTGTTCATGCATAAGAGCAATATTGGTTGCCATATGCTTAAATTCAGATGAATATTTGATTTCATCAACACTCTGTTCTATTTGTTTTTTGTATAAATGTGTTTACTTTAGGAATAGTATTTAATAACTGCAATGAATTAACTTGCTCTAGATCCATATTTCATACACACGATACAATTTCAGTCAAAATTAAGTTTTGAACCGCAAATTAAAACGCTGATATTAGGAAAACTGCAGAACGCAATTATGCCTTTTAAGTTTTAACACCGAAAAGGAAAAATGATTCCCAACGTCTATCCCATGTTGTACATTAGCTTTTCACCAGTAATCTTCAGGAAGAAAATGCAATTAATCTTGCAATTCCTGCCACGGCAGAAATAAGGAATAGAAGTAATAAGTGCTCTGCTTGAGTGCATTTCTTGCAAATGAACGAGATGTCCGATTACTTAGACTCGCGCTAATCACCCAAAATTAGAGATTTCTTTTAATTACAGAGAAAAGTTTCAGTTAATTTAATAAGTGATTAATTATTCTGTTAATACTAACCGTTGAATAAATAAATTGTACTTTATGTTAGGTGTATATAGAGTACCTTTTCTCTCGCTAATAGAAAAATGGATAAATGACTTTGCTCTTGCTTGCATAAAATGTAGGTACTAACTGACATTGAAACACGAACACCCAGTAAAAATTATTTTATTTCAGTAATATTTTACACAACTAGTAGGAAAGTCGTAGAAAGTAAATGATATCTCTTATATCTCATTCCGGCCACCTCAACCTCGTGTGGCAGCGCAAACAGAGTTTGAGGAGGCTGTTGTAAATTCTTTAGTCTTCTACCGATCAAGTGTTTAATTGGGGACAAATCAGTAATCCAACGATACTCTAACCATTTGTGGTCAGGCACTATCTTGTTGGAAAGTGGGATTTTGGTGAGTCCTAAGATATGGAATTAAATGTGGTGCCACTATTTCTTCAATATAAAGCTGCGCAATCATCCTGACTGTAAAAAATACTAACGGTGAACTAGAGCAGTAAGCAATGGCACCCCATAACCGAATCACAACAATGCGATGAGCATCCCTTTCAACAAAAAATTGTGGGTCACGGCGTTCACTTTGTCGCCTTCTTGTCCATCCCCGACCATCGTACATGGTTAAACAATATCGGGATTCGTCGCTAAAGGCCAATGTTTTCCATTCATGGTCCCACGCTAATCGTTCACTACTCCACTCAAGTAGATTGTTTCGATGCTCTCGGGTTGATGGTAAGACCTAGTGAGGACGGAATGAAAAAAGGCCGAAATTTCTTATTTAATAATATACTGTTCGCAATCCAGTTCGCCTTCCATTTTCTGCAAACCAATGGTTTCCAATTGCCCTGGTTGTGGAGAAACGACGGTCTTGAAGCGGTGTTGTTCTGCGAACTCGTCCTGTGCCTCTAGCTCTTTATGTACGGCCTTCTTGAAGCCATACCTCACAACATCTCACCACAGTATCTCAACTTCTTTGCACCCTAGCAACAATATCCCGATATAAAAGTCCAGCCTCCCTCAATCCAACTATTCGTCCCCATTCAAACTCTCTTAATGGGCGATAATTTGCATTTCTTCGCACTCTGGGTATTATTAACACTTGTAAACAACGTTTACTAACACGATCATTAACAATGCTGATTATACTGCTTTTTCAAATTCCATTTATTAGCTATCACATATTAGAAAAAAAAAATCAGGACAATACAAAGAAATGCGAAAGTGCTACAGTTAAAAATGTAATGATGTGTTGTTTTTGATGATAAACTTGTGTTCAAAAAATTAATGAAAACAAATGTTTGTTCGGGTTTCAATGTCACTTAGTATATAAAGATTGCCTTTTATAAAAACAGGGAAATAATGTGACGTTTCATTATTACATAAGAAAGGTGGCACTAGTGATTAAAGTAAATGTTTTATGTGTTCATTAACACAAATTTCAGGATTAGTGTCAATAAAAAAAATGTCTTCTTATTTACTTGAAAGAGACTATATTCTAATTAATAAAAAATGTTTCCTTTACACACTTGTGACATAAATATAATCTTATAATTTAGTATTTCAAATTCTTCTACTATATTAAAAATCTAGGTTTCGGGTTAATTAATTTTTTCGACTCTCGAAATTCTAAGCTCTTAAAACTTTAAACCGTACCCTAAAATTAGGCGGAAAATTCTGCGAATTCAAGTGCTAGAAATAATTTTCTTCGCTCGCACGAAAACTACTGCGAGAGGTAATCTCGGAGCAATTAAAACTTTTCTTAAAAAATTGATTCAGAAGATCTAATAAGTTTTAGCAAAATACCCATTTGGATAAAATATGTCTGCAAATCTCGTCACCACAGGAAATTGCAAATTTTAAAGGCTTTCTCTCTACCATGCAGAATTAATCTCACATTAATCGTATTTTCCCTGAATCTGTTTTTCTCTTCAAAACTTAATTTAAGACTCGTAGAAAACATTTTACGATTTTTAAATTATGCAGAATTATCGATTGAGTTATCTTTACAGGGCAATGGAACAAGTTTTCTCTCTCCAATATTAAGTAAACTTTTTTAGAAAACAAGCAAAACGTTCTGATAGGTCGATTTAAAAAAAAAAAGTGCTATCGCATAAAATGTTCCACCTTTACATAAAAATCAGATTTTCAATTTTAAATTTCGTTCCCTCATTTGAGGTTTTTAAAATACTTTATACCGCAATATTTTTCTATCCATATACGAATACAATTACAATATAAAATATGCAATTTAATAACACAAATTTCATTTAATTATCTATAAAAATATAACAAAAATAATAATCCCAGAACTCTCTCATTTTTTTTAATCCTAAAACTTTTTAAATATTGAATTTCATTCATATTTATTGAATTTCTTTTACCGGTTCGCCGGCTTTGAAATTCAAATTAAGGTTCAAATTTCCTCTAATTTAAAAAGATTTCATTCATCTAATTTATATACCGATAATTGAGATTGATTATTTGTTGTGAAATAAACCACACAGCTTTAAAAGTATTTATAAGACTGTAGAGGAATTTTAAAATATACGAATTTTAATTAATTATCAATACTTTCTTCCAGTGTTTGGAATGAAAATAAAATTAGTGTGAACTTAAAGTGCTACCCATTCAATATATCTCGTATGAAAAATTAATCGAGGAAATGTTACATATTTTAATTATAAAATTAACACTCCCAAATTCAATCCCAGCGTAGCTTAAAAAATTTAAATAGCAATTGGGGTCGAGTGATAGGTCGTTTGAAAGGATTTTCAATTCTCTATTTAACTGTATAATTGTAAGTCTGTTTTATTGATTTTTGTAGGAAAAGGTATCGATAATGATGTGATGAAAATCCGCCCTTAATAAGTAAAAATTATAGCCAATTTTCTTAAAAACTCGTTGTTTAGGTAGTAATAATAGATAACCATAACGTAAATTAAATATTTATTTACCAAAATATACAATTATTAAAAACAATAATTGATCCACTAATCTTGAAATCGTAGGAAAAAATCCAGAAGAATTTAATATGATAACCAGAATATACTCCTGCTCATTTTGTGATAACTGTAAGAAATTATTTAAATTTTGTTTATGAGGGAAAATGGGTCGCCGAGGATCTAAGATTTTTTATTCAGGGTTGCATGTTTTCTGCCAATAAGTCAGTATATAACAATTTGAGCATTTGATAAATTAAATAAGTATCAGTTTTCTCAAATATTTCGTTGAATGGGAGTTGATGAGAGGAGTAAAGGAGTAACACTTTAAGTATAATATCTAGAATAATTTCTGAATTGCAATTGTAGCGTTAAATAGAAAATTAAGAACCCTTTTCAAATAACCATTCAACCAATATTGCAATTTAAAATTTTTAGTTTCAATTATCCTGAACAGGTTTGATATTTGAAATGTTATGTTTACAATGAAAATATACGTCATTATAATTGAAAATCAAACAGCCCAAGCATTTTTTCATACAGAAGTTACACTTTATAATTGAACGATATTAACCAAACAAAAAAAAATATAAAACATCATGGTTATTTTATCTGGGAAACGATGATATAAGGATTAAGTAAATTTTGGTTAAAGTGTTTGTATATTTATTGATTTTCATTTTTCAGCCCCTGCTTATTTTGATATTTTTTAAGCAAACCAATCCATTTACATATTACATTTTACGATGAGTTTAGGGATAGTGTGTGCATTAAAACAAACAAAATATTTACACGGGTAGCTTTTTACAGCTACCCATAAAAATAATCTGAAAAATTTGCAATGCAAATTAGTTGGCTTGTCTTTGATACTACGTTGGGGGTTTTCATATTACTTTTGATTAATGCTTTTTTAAAACCATTTCTAATGGAATTTCTCCACTGAAATTTCACATTTACATTATCTCTTATTAAATAAGATCATCTTTTACACCGAGATTTATGAACGCTCTGGGATATAAAGTAATTATTACCCACTCTTATTTTAAATTCTAAATTTTGGGAAAAAAGTGATTTAATCCGTATTACGCTTTTATTCTGTGATCTTAGAAAGGCATTCGACTATGTCAGTCACTGATTATCCGAGAATATAGGGGATGAAAAACCCTTTTTTATATATCTACGTGGCGGCTGTAGATATTAATTTTAATATTAAAAATCATTGTAATACTGTCCTTAAACCAATATGTTACGTATATAATAGGAATTGCTGAAAAACATTTATTTATTTATTAATGTAAATTATTATATTTCTACAAATTTAAATTTTAATACAATACAAGAAAAAATTCTTTTGAAACAATGTTTGATTTACTCATTTTAATCCTATTATATTTTTTGAATAAGGCATTTTGTTGGTGATTTAAAAATTAATTATTATTTTACTAATTAATAATTTTGAGTTTAAGTGATTTTTATTTTTATTTTACTTAACATTTATTTAATATAATAAAAAGAATTATTTAGGTAAAAAATATGGATGATTAAATTAAATTTTATTTTTACTTTAAAAAATACAATTTATTTTCATTTTAGAGAGATTACGTAGAATATACTTCAATAATATACAACTAATTTGTAGAAATACAGACGTGAAAATGAAAAATCAATAAGAAATTTATTGATTTTAGAAAAAAATTATGTATTTAATGTATACAATTACTATAACAACTTTAGGTAAGAGTTTTCAAAAATTGTTAATAAAAACGTTTCTTCAAAGTTCAAATTGAAGAAGTATTTAAGAATAGAACTTACATTTTTGTTTATTTGGATAAAAGTAATAGAAAAAATGCAGTTTCAATTTACACCCTAGAATATAAAAAAAAATCACAAATGTAATACAAGGAACAAATAGCTCTAAATAATATTTTTTTAACGTAATTTTACGGACAAATTAAGTGAAAAAGTTGAAACTGAATTAGCAAAACAAAAGTAAACTTTTATCATTTTGTTTTAAGAAAAAAATATACATCTAACTTAGTCTTTTTGAAATAATAAAGTTTCTATTTATCATAAGTTCAAAACCTGGCTAAAGAATGATTTCCAGTTGTTAAAAAATGCTACCTCTGCATTTGAATACATGGCTTTTTTGTTTCTTAGTTCTAACAAAACAATTCACTTTTTTTACCATGTGTCATGGGTCACTATGGTAACATAAACATTTAAAATCTAGACTTTCATTTGAATCTGAAACAAAGATAGTTTTTTCAGAATATTTTTTAAAAAGTGCTAAATATTTCTATACAAAATTAGAAATTTCCATGGTCTTCAGTGGCTAAACTAATCATTTTAGACACAAAGTGTGGCACCTCATTGTGATATTGTGTCACACGTTTTAAAAATTTTTAAAGAATATCCTGAAATTTTAAGATAAGTATATTTCGTTGGATCTTGTATTTCAATTATTTAACTTACTCAGAAACTTGATTTTTAGTATGCCAAGGAGATGTCAAGCCGTAATTAGGGGGTGGAAATACGCAATATTAATGTCTCTTTTGGAGTATTATGAATTGCTTGATAATAAGGGATTTGTCGTATTATTGAACCCGCATGGTATATTAATTTTCAAAAATAAAAAATTGGCAATTTAAAAGAATGTTGTCTACCACATTTCCACATACCAACTTAATTACACAATTTATTTCAATAAAATTGGAGTCTATTGTGTCTATTAAATTGTTGTTGATACAATATTTAATGATGAATATTATTATGTTAGATACATACAATACAGTATCAAAATGTAGTAAGGTTCCAAAACCCAAAAGACTCTTATAATCTAATAATAACAATAAAGTGCTCTTAATAAATAATCCAAACTACAAATAAACTTTCGCCGACTCGTACAGTCTTTTAATGTAAAATATTGTAGCCTAAGGATTTGTTCGCCTTAAAGGCAGCACATTATGCCTCGCGAACGGGCAAAATAAGTTCTAGAGAATAGAAAGTGAGGTGAAAAGTCGGTACGTGAAACCACACACGCCATAAATAAAGGGATGAAAGGAAATATCCTGAGGGAGTTAACTACTTTATTCGGCGTCTTCCAGTCCTTTGTTTTATACTATCTTAAGAAGATATATGTATATGATAATATGTCTTGACTACATACACCTTCCTTGAAATAACCTGAAAATTCGAAAGAGTCCCGGTGGGTTGAATTGAAATTCCGTAAACGTCGAACAAAAAGTCACATTTTTCCAATATATCGATATAAGAACAGTCATATTTAGATGTTGAAACTGTGTACAATAGTAGAATTGTATAGTAGAACCCAGCGGAAGTTAATTTTTTTTATACAGTGTGAACCGTCTCAATTGGAAACATCACCATGATATTTGAATTTGTTAACCGATTTTAATAATTTTTTTTATGTAATGCATTAAAAACTTTATAAAAAATTGTTCCAGTTTTTACGGCACACTACGATATTTTTTCATAGTCAAAAATCCAGAAATTTTATTTTAGTGATTTTTTATCAAAAAATGAGTACACCACTGGATTTAGATGGCTCCCAAATAGGTCACACCTCATTCTTATCAAAATTTGTTTATTAATAAAAACGTTATGGGATGGTAAATTTCAAAAATATATGAGGTAAAAGTTTACAAAATGTCAACCAGTGATTTTTTTATAAAAAAAAACAAGTACGCCACTGAAATTAGGTTCAAATAGATGTGACCTAATTTTATTAAAATATGTACATTAATAAAAAAGTTTAAATTTTATTATTACCTAATATATTCTGGAAATTTAACTATCCATAACTTTTTCATTAATAAATATATTTAATGAAAGATGGGTCCCATCTATTTGGGAGCAACCTAAATTCAGTGGCATACTTGTTCTTTTTGGTAAAAAAATAGTTAGCTTACATTTTGTAAACTTTTAGCTGCTGTATTCATAAAATTTACCATCTAATAACTTTTTTATTAATGAACATATTTTAATAATAGTCGTGTTACATCTATTTGGACTATATCTAAATCCAGTGACGTACTCATTTTTTTGATAAAAAAATCCCACTGTAAACAATTCATACAATTTACCTTCCATCCTTCAAGTATGAAACTGTGACAATTTAAATGATAACACGTATTTATTGGTTCAACAATTTTAAGGAGCTATCTCTAATAATTATGCTTTACATCTAATAAATGTGTTGATTAAAAAAAAGGAAAAAAGTTGACATTAACCTTATATTTACAAAACAATCTAAAGATGACAGGTCATACAAAACTTTTACATATTTTGCAGATATATCAAATAAAATATCAAAACTTATATCTCGGTCAATATCTTTTTAAGTAAGAAATAATGTGGGTTCATTTTAATTAAATGTAAAGCCTAAACTTAAAAATGAAAAAAATCAACTATTTAGCAACGCTGTCTATGTTGGCCAGACTCTTAGAAATTTTGAAATAAGGTACAGTGAACACTTAGGATCTTATAGATTAAAACAACCAGATTACGCAAAACACCGCATTGACGCTAAACACAAACATACATTTAACAACACGATTGAAACAACAGTGAAAGTACTTTATATTAATGACAAAAAAGAAGAATTTGATTTTTTGTAGGAAATAGAAATCAAGAAATATCTACAATATAGTATTGAATCAATAATTAAACCTGGAAAATTAAATTATTTTAGATTAGCTTTTGGACTAAATACCTATCTAGTACCAAACAAACTTTTTAGGAAAATTTTATAGCAAGAAATCATACAGTACATATTGCTTGATAATGATTGGTTGAAATGTTTATGGTAAGAGGTCAAGTATGCTTATAAGAAACTTTTCAAATCTTATTTCACTCTTTGAAAATACGATTTAGCGAAACCTGCTCGAGAAAGATATTTAAAAATAACTTTGATATACTTTGAAAATTCAAGATTAGTATAATTTATATTTTTTATAAGGAGCGTTCTATAAATTAAAATTGCAGAATTTTTCTCATAAATTGTTTTAAGATTTATATCAGACGTTTTCAAGATACTCATAAGTTCAGTGGCTGTCGAAAGCAATGTACTTCCGCTTTGTCCAATTGTTTTTAGATCAGCCCCTTATTTTAGCAAAACTCATCCACATAAATATTAATTTCACAGAACAATACCTCTAACGAGAGATATGCCCGGTTGCCTTTGAATTCATTTCTCATTTTAATAAAGCTTCTCTCTCTTCTTTCCAACAATATCTAAGCATTCTATTGTTTATTACAACACACAACTTGCTTTGTGAATGAAAAGAACTAATACTTCATTTCTCCTACTGCGTAGTAAAAAATAGAAATGGATCAATAAGAAAAAATTGTGGTTGTGGTCAATGTATGGAAGAAAGTTATTCTGTCGAGATTCTCGTAATGTATTTGGTGATACCTTAATTTGCAGTAATGATAAAAAATTTAGATATAGCTATTTAAAAAATGAATACTATTCTGGGCAAGACTAATAAATATTTGAAAATAAACACATTGAAATTAAACGTTAAAAAAAGTAATGCAATGATCTTTACCAGGAAATATAAATATAACTTACTTTGATTATATCAAATATTAATAATGAAAAAATTCAAATTATTGCATTATTTAAATATTTGGGGTTTCATTTTGACAAGTTTTTATAATCTCATTGATTATGTATATCAAAAAAGGTATATTTTTTTAACACAATAAAACTTGTAAATGGACACCAAAATCGCTGTGTAACACGATTATTCAACTATATTTTGACTATTGCTCATCAATTATATTCTTATTCAATCTGCACAAACTCAATGTGTTGCATAAATTACAAAAAAGTGCTATGAGAATAATTCTAAAAAAAAATCCTCATAAGTTTCCAATTATATTTATGTTAAATTCACTAAGTGGGTTGTCCTTGAAAATAAACTATATTATGTCATCATGATCTTTATTTTCAACATAGTTAATAATTATCACCTCAGTATTTACAAGAATATATTTCTTTCAATAAAAACAAACAAACAAACAAACAAGAAAAATGAATTTTAAATTGTTGATCAAAGAAGACATCAGAAATTTATAGTTTATGCTGTTATTTAAATTTTAGAATGTTATACTTGAATTTTATTGTTTATAGTGTTTAGTTAATCTTTTTTCTTTTGTAATTAATATATAGGTTTATATATTTTATTTTTTCATAGCATTTTCTTAATCTTTTCCATATATCATAATTAATTTAATTTTGTGTTTATGCCTTCTATTTTATTATTTAATGTGTATTTGGGATCCTATTTAAATCAAAATCTATCACTTTATTATTTTCGAACCGTCTAATAAATGAAAAAGATTTAGAGGGTGTCCTTTTATTTTGTATATTCATCCTTCATTTTTTATGCGGTGTGAGTTTCTTCACTCGTTTCATTGATTTGAACAGAAATATTCTTTGATTTCTCTTTGGTCTCTTTTATATTCCTAATTAACATATTCTTTGGCAGATGCAATTTTTCTAGTGGTTATTTTGGTTTATAGGTTGGTTTTCATAAGCTGACTTCTTAAAGTTTTCTTGATTTATTTTTATTTTCAATTCTCGTGACATACTTCGCATTAAATTTGCCTCTACTATAATTTAAATTATTATTGCCATAAGATCCATTTTACCTATAATAAACTCACTTTGTGATATAAGTACGTGATTACAGACTAACTGTAAGTGTTATTGTAATTTGTTAAGATCCGTAAGTATCACTGAGAACCATGAGAAAAGTAATAAAACTCCATTTTTCGCATCAGTAACTTCAGTGAGACAACGTAAGTCTATGTTTTCAACTCCTTTCGTGTTAAAGGAAAAGGACTTCCTTTTCAACGCGCAATTTCTAATTACTCCACACAGGAGCCTTAATAACCTTAATTTTGGACGGGTAAATTGCTTCTTTTATAAAGATACTGATATTTATGGACCTTTAGAATATGTCCCAAACAAGAAAGGTTAAATGTGAAGATTATCTTAACTAAATCTCCAGAATTATATGTCATGGGGACATAGGTGAACAAAAAGTTTTAAATCACTTTCACTTATTTAAGAAAATTGAGGTTATGTATCATACTCACAATAACAATGACAAACTATCATCAGATCGAAGCAAGCCATGACTTTTTTAACAACTTTGAGATGTGAAGACTGTGTAACATTCCGAATGGAAGAGAGGTCACTTAATTTTGAATAATTTTTGAAGTTTAGGATTGTTTTTTCATTATATAATTTAAATTCTAACGAAGCTATGGATTTGAAATATTTATACGAAGTGGACTTTATGCTGTATAAAATAGAAGAGAGTATGTCCAATTTCTGGAATAACTTTTATAATTTTTCTATAAAAATTGTTACTTGTGGCCAAATTGTACCATTTGGCATTTCATACAGTTAATATTTATATAAAATTAATTTTCATTTTAGAGTTTAGAAGTAAACAATTATGACATTGCTAGAAGAAACTTTTTATCAAATTTTGTGATGTAATAATAATTATAATTATCTCTTGTGAATACAGTGATATTCAGTATCCAAGTTTTGTTGTTCTCAAACAAGCATCACCATACAAAAAACAAGCGTGGGTGAACACAATGTTTTAAATCACTTTCATGTTTTAAGGGAATGTGAGGTTATGTTTCATACTCACATTAACAATTTCAAAGCAAGCCATGACTTTCTTTAATAATTTAACGATCGGAAGACTACAATGTACAAAATAGAATGGATATCACTTAATCTTGCTAAAATTTTTGAAGATTGAGTTCACTTATTCATTAAATAATTTAAATTCTAGCAAGTTATAAATTTCCATATTTACAATATATGGACTCTATGCTGTCTGAAATGGAAGAGAGTATGTATAGATGGTTAGAAAAGTAAAAATATTTCCGTAATGTGAATAAAATTTGTCCAAAAATTGTATATTTGAAAACAGAAGAAAGAATTTTGAGTTATAAATTGTATATATGTGATCAGAAGAGTCATTAAAGTTTTAAACTTAAACTTGGCGTGACAATTTATATTTAAAATTATATGAACGGCGATAATGAACTTGAGAGAATCGATTTTTTGAACGTAGAGTGAGTGTGTGCATTGTTCAGTGACTTGGTTGAAGTGAATTTGCGGTCATGACAAATGCATCCATAAACTTATTTTGGAGAATGTACAGGATGTAATAATGTGAGTTGAATATTATTTTAACTTGTTTAAAATGAGTGAATTTTAAACAAGTGCTGCAGTAAAGTTGGTATCCCAACAATAACAGCTGCTCTTAAGTAATCGGTTATGTCATTTTATGTTGCATGTCCACGATGCATAATGTAAAGCAATGCGGATATCTAGAGCAATAATCAGACACCATTTGGATCAAGTGTTGAAAGCCTCCTTTATTATTTCCTCCACTTCATGGATAGTAGATCTAACTTATCTAAAACCTAAAATGTGTAATAGCCAAAAGTGCTTAATATTACTACGTGGTATCCAGAAGACATGTGGATATGTGATATTTTTTCTTAGATCTAATTTAACTGCAACCTTCCTGACTTTTACCTTCGTAAAACATATATTAAAATGATTATTTTTTTTGTTACATAGATAAAGATTGCAGCTTTTTCCGTCTCTTTATGCGCTGAAAAAATTGTAGATCTCAGCATTGTCATGGTTTAATCTAAATTTAACAAAAATCTAATAAAATAAATAGTTAATACTGAAAATACTTAATGAGGAAATCAAAAAGTACTGGTTCTGTAATGCAGCGGATTGTTTTGTCCTCTTTTAAAATCAACCTGTACACTTATCCATGACATCTCGAAGAAAATAGAATAGTTTAAATTAAATGTTGTTTTCTTAAAGATAAGGGTTCCAGACAAATGTGCGTGTAGCTCCAACCGAGAAAATACTTAAATAAGAATGGAAGATTGATGAAGCATTGAAATCGTACAAAATCGAAAATTTGAAAAATAAGCCATACAAGCACAACGTCTCCACTTGCACAACATTGAACAAATGAGTATAAAGAGAAATTGTTCCATAAGTTTTCAATTCGATACGTGAATGGGTATGTCGTTTGTGAGAACTATTGTTAAAGCTCGCTGAATTGCCAAAATTGTCAATATATAGGGTGACATATTTTTAAGCGTATATTATTGAAATCTCATAAATGTTATTGGATACAAAGTCGTGTATATGTATGGAAAAAATGTATATATATGGAACAAAATTACATACCAAAATACAAAATTTCGAGGTGGTACAAGTGAGGATGCAAAGTATCGAATGGTAGCTAATTATAATGATGAAGTGTACTAAAGTGTTATGTTATCGGAGTGCGAACGGTTCAGGATAATTAATCAGCATTATATATGCATATAAATTGAATGTCAGGTATGGTAAGAATTCTTGGCTGTATTGAATCAAAGGACTTGGGTTTCATTAGTGACGATGCTATTAGGACGCAGTAATATTTTGAATGACGTTAGGAGAGAATAATATTGAGAGAAACGAGGAAATCGATGCACTGATCAAACAAGGATCTGAAATCATTTTTGCAGGGTCGGAGCCAGTTCATGGCTTCCCTTGTAACTATGTTATAGGCTTTATGAGACACTTGAGTAGATCAGACCAATCCAGAAATGTTCAAACAACACTTTGTTGAGGCAGGTCGAGCTCGATATTAGTGATTATCACGTTGAGAAAACCCACTACTGGTCAAAAAGAGCATTACAATCAAGAGAGGACCATTGATAAGTAATTTACGATTAAATAAATATTTGAATACTATTAAGTGACTCAATCTAGGTGCTATATACGAGTATGTCAATGTCTTTACTTCATAAGAAAGAGGCGCAATTACTTTGGTGATGTCATTTTGTATCCCTGGACTTCAGGGTAACTTCAATGATATGAATACTCACTTCAGATTGTGCAACAGTTTCAGATCGTGCAACTGTTTCAGATCATGCTCCAGTTTCCCAACAAACAACTAAAATCAGAAACTGAAGAGATTTTGAAGGTACCATGGGGTAAAATTATGTGACTCCAGAATTAAATTAAGTAGGGAGAAATAGAGACAGAAAAATGGATAATGATGCTGTTGATAAAATCATGGATGGATAATAAAATACTAACGGATTGGGAGAAAAACATTGTATTATCATTATACAAAAATAGATCTAAAATCAAATGTGGCAAATTTAGAGCCATCTACGTAATATCGGCTGTATTTGGGATATCTACAAAGATAATTAAAAAAAAGTAAAAAAAAAACGCAATTATGAAGGCTAAACAAATATAGGCTCACCTAAGTATAATCAAGAAAGTAATAGAAAAAAGCAAATAAACAAAAGAAGGATAATGTCTAGTGACGGCACTCAAGGAGCTACGTCAAATGTTTTTTCTTCATAAGAAAGAGCCACAATTACTCGGTGCTGTCATTGTATACTCCTGGAAGGGAAGCTTTGGTAGGATCAATGCTCACTTTAGATGATGGCACTGGTTTGTTCTAAGCAGTCGTAATCAACGTAAAGGAAAATATGTCGTAAGAGAACTTTCACGTTATCTACATTACATTTGTTACGCACGTTTCTTGGTCATGCTGTAATAAAAGGGGTTAATAACAATTATTAAATAACTCAGCAAACGGCAATCTCCACCATGTCACAGGGCCCTCTCCTCACTAAGGAGGCGATCTCCTTAAGTATGTAAGAAGTCAAGTAAGAGACGACAAGTTCAGCAACAATTACAATTTAATAAAGATAAAAAAAGTACTCAATAAATATTAACAAATATAAAGGAATGATACAAATAGAGTTCTTACCAACGGATGCTCTTGATGGGCCCTTATGAATCTTAGACACTCGGTAAACTTTCTACCCCACAATCCGCGTCTGCTTGAATCCCCAGACAGGGACCACTGAGTACCTTGATGAGAGGTGACTAGCTTTTTATATTATTTAGATTTACGACCTGATTAATTATGACCTTGTGTAATATAGGTAAGTGTATTTACAATGTCATGTTTATGTTACGTGCCGAGTCACCCAGTTTCTGACAGTACATTGACTCGACTGAAGACTATTTATTTAGCACTTTTTTACAGGTGACACAATAATGAGTTGATAGTAGAATGCATTGTAAACAAAACTAATAAATGGACGCTTGATACTAAACTTCAACCATTCAAATTGATAAAAGCACTAATTTGTATCTACAAAGCGTCCTTGCCAATATGTCTAGCTAAAAAGTCAATATTACCTTATTCTTTTTTAGATGCCCTGGATCTTTTGAACAGATATTCCAATAATTTACATATTTCAATTCAATAGATGTTTTTAGGCCACAGGGAGAATTGTGCTTACCTAGTAGAAAGGGTGAATTTAAAATTTCTGCTTATACAAAAGCAGTCTTCGTTTCAAATATAACGTCGAAATAAAAACATTCCGACAATCTTAAGTTATATCTTCAAAGTTCACGAAATAAAGACTTCTCTATTATTCTTTGATTGCAGAATATACTCAGTCCTTTACAACATAAATTTTAAATTTGTTTTCCATTCTTTCTGAGGGATGCAATTATTGGTATTCTGGATTTATTTATTTGAATGTTTTGGAATGTTTGAGTAATATGTATGGTTAATAATAGTTATAGTTATTTCAATTAATGCGTTATACAGATTCTATTCAATATTGGCGATGGTGGTTGAGGTTTTACGGGCTTTTGTCGTCATCTGTTAATTAAATCAATAATAATTTTTAAATTACCTCGGGGATCCAGGGAAAGTAATAATATTAATAATAGTAATAATGGTAGTCATAAATTCCGCACTTAAGTTTTGCTTTATTTCTTTTGAATTTTGAACTCTTAAATTTTTCGCAAATAATTGTGCAATTTTGAAAAGCTTACTCAATTGTTATTTGTATACATAGTTGCGGTTTTCGTTTCTAGTGTCTTAATTATTTAACACACCTCTTATCAGGTAATGAATCCAAATAGTTTATGAATTTGAACAGTAATTGGCTAACTAAACTCAGCTCTTATTATACCTACATACCTGTTATGTTTATCTACTAAGTTTTAAAGTTCAGAAAGTTCTGTTATGTTCTATCTGAAAAACCTCTTAAACAAATTGATCGATTAATCTGCATACTAGTGGTCCATCTAAAAATATGTCTAAAAATTCAGGACTATGCATTAATCTCTGTAATACACACATTTTTTATTATAATAATGTTCTTATCCACGTTGGGGTCAACAATTTTGTTATGGGAAGATAAATTATAGTTATGATTATGTTTGTGCTGTTTTATAATTATGCTCGATATAAATACTTCATAATCTCAGGTGGAGTTCAAAGAATATGGTTTAAATAATATCATTATTTAGATTTATTTTGAAACAAAGGAAAAGTAAATAAAATACAAAATTAAATCGTTAACAATTACCACAAAGGAAAAGTAAATAAAATAAATATTAAATCGTTAACAATTACCACTTGCAGTTCTTTGTGCTTGAAGTAAAAGTCCAAATCTTATAACATTCCATATGTCAATTCAAAATATCTACCATTGCATGGCCGTTGACGCACATAAAGTTTTTACACTTTAATTGTCCAAATATTCAAAAAAAAATTAAATTTTACCTTCTTAGAGGAGTCCATCCACAACAGGTAAGGTTTATTTGCTTCTATTTGTAACACCATTGTGTTTTTCTGGTGATTTACTTCATTTCCTATCCATGAATTGTTTTTGATCAATTATCGATGGTTTAAAATATGAATGACTGACTACAATTGCTGAATCAAACTATAGAATTCACGATCCTCTCGAGACAGGTAGTGCCTGGAGGCAGAGTGCCTTCAGAGGTCCCTATAGAAAGTGCCGTATTTAATTTATTTTAATAGTAAAACAATTTTTTCCTCTCCCACTTCCTGCAGGCCTTCTTATATTGTGCCAGCTTAGCTATCTTACAAGATATATGCCGAAACCCTTTCAGCAGTTTTTTGTAATTTTAGCAAAACAACTACATTTATTTTTAAGTATTTCTTATGCATATAAGGATTAATCGAATAAATATTTTGCAAACAATCTTGGAATCACGAAGGCGAAAACAATGACAATATTAAAAATTAATAAAAGTGTATTTTTATTTCTTTGAATTGAATACTTAATCAATTCTCCATGCTGTAATATTTAGATTAGTCTATTTAGAATTTAATAAGGAATTGCTTTCATTAGAGACGTAAAAATAAAAAAAAAAAAGATTGTAGATTGGAAAGTTATAATCTCCAGATTTGAAATTTGTAACTAGATTTAGATCCAGATACAAAAATAACGCTAATAAAAACTTTTGCACTGAAAAAAGGCACAATGGTGAACAAAGAGGATACGTTCTATAAAATACTACAGATTTAAATAGAGGAGACACGAGAAAGACGTCTAGAAATTTCAATAATGCGGATTAGAACGGTGAAAAAGCAACCAAAACTGGACATAGATAATAAATTACTATTAAAGGAATTAAAAAAAACAACATAGGAAGAAAATGGTAAAACGGTATACTAAAATTAATATTCAAAGTCTAAAGGTTGTACAAATGATATACACGATGAAATAAAAAAAAACTACAGTATAAACTAAATAAAGTAGAACGCAAGAAACGAGAAGTAACGTGGACAAAATATAAAGGTAAATAATTCAAACTTAGTAGTATATGGTGGAGTAAAAAAATTACCGGAAGTGGGGAAAATGGTGGAAAAATTATAACAACATAAAAGTAAAAATGAATGAAAAACTTGTCGATCGTATCTAGCATTAAAAAGATATTAAAAAACCAAAAAGCAAATTTTGGGAAGAATTTGGGGAAGAAATTAAACCAAAACAAAAGTAAGTTCTGGAAGATAATAAAGAATAGACAGATACTGAATTTGAAGAAACCAGGAGTACTGACCATTACAACATGCAATTAAAATCGAAAACTGAAAAGATTTTGAAGGGTATTGAAGAAATATTATAAAAAATTTCAATCAAAAGCACAGAAAATGAAATTGCATAGACCACAAAAACACAGAAGATTGGAAAAGCAACAAGGAAATATGATACGGCTCCAGAAGAAGAAACAGACCGCAATCATGAAGGATAAACAAAAACAATTCCACATAAATATATTCAGAAAAGTAATTGAATAAAATAATAAATTATAATAATTATAGATCTGAAAGCTGCATTCGAAACAGTATCAAGAAGATAGTTGTGAAACTAAAGGTCACAAAAAAGCTAAAGCAAGTAAAGAAAAAATATAGTTAAAGGAAATATTCGAGTAAAAGGCAAATACTCCAGAGGATTCCAGATGAATAGAAAAATTAAGCAAGGGATAGCTTGAACTCACTTCTTTTCAATGAATATACACCAAATTTTTAAAAATAAAAAACAGTATGCCCAAAGTTACAATAATATGAACCCAGTTCTGCTGCAGAGGTTACAATATAATACAATCAATAAATAAGAAAATAAATACAATGAAAACAGAAATGGTGAGTAAAATTGGTGAAGAAGGACAACAAAATGTTAAATGCTAAAACGAAGAAATAGAACAAATAACAACAGTTGATTATCTGGGAACAAAGATTACATATGATGGAAAATTGGAAACAGAAATACTAAACAGAACGAGAAAATCCACGCAATGTATAATAAAATAAGAATCGACAATTCAATAACAATACTTACAATAAAACATATAAGTAAAATAATAGTCAGAGTAAAAGACATAAATGTGGAAACGAAGATATAAGAAAAAGCATAGGTCGAAAAAAGCAAATACAGCTAATGCAATACTGGTAGAATGAAGAGAGCGACCAGATTCGTTAACGAAGAAAAAAAGAAGAGGAAAATAATGAAACAAAAAATAAAAATACGTCAAAAAAGACGGAATACGACGGAATACAATTAAAAACTTAAGTATTTGACAATTAAAGATTTTGAAAATTATACTTTGATTAAAACATAAAGAATTTAGTCACATATCTCCATAATACTCATACGCATCTCATTTTTAATTTCACTTTGAAAGATATGTAATGAAATTTGGATATAAAGGGTATTAGCGAGAAAATGTGTACATGCATAATGGGATTACGGTTTTGCTGGACTCGAAGGGTTCTCTTCCATGTGTTCCAGGAGCTATTCTACCTTTGTCTTGCAACTAATCAGAATCTATCAGTAGCTGTTTCAAATTTATGCAGGGCCGTTACTAAAAACGAAGTTGTCTACTTTAAGTTAAGTAAATTTTATTTTAATTTATTCATAAACCATAAACATTTCATTTATATGTTTTATAATAGAGAATAAAGTAAAAAATAAATAAAATTAAACGACTAATAAAAATAAAATAATTTTTTGCGTCATACGGACAAAATATAAAGTGGCTATTTTTAAGAAAAGTGGCCTTTTCGGTGCTGATATATCGTGATTTATAACAGAAATCATTAAGGATATTGTGACCACCTGTGCGTTAACGATAATGGTTCTCTCTAACAGTTTAGTACAAAAAAATATTTTAATGGGTTTTTTACTGATACAAAGTGGACCATTAATAGTAGGCCGTAGTACTTTAATCCAAATGAGAACTAGACCCTACACGATTAAGTTAAATTTTCCGAAATTGGTTATAAAGAACAATCAAAGAAATAATAAAATTATTTTTAAGTGACCAAATTTTAACATTCACTGTTTCACTGTATAGTGCTTATTAAAACTAGCAATTTTAAATGCGCATATGACTTAAACTACTCATTCCCATTAGTTGCGAGGGTTTTCAGAATTTTGAATTTAAAATTTAATATAATATATTTGTTGTTATATTCATCAATTCTTATGTTTTTCTACTCGTAAAATGTTCTTCAATATAGACTGGATCTTCACAATAAATATATCAGTTTTTTATTTAACTACTTTTTGCTTGTAACCGTATTTCCGTATTTAAAATTTTACTGAACAAAATTCCCAAAACACCTCTGCTTACATTGTTTCATTGGAGATTCCAATGCCGTTTTCATGAGACCTTTGGGATTTCGCGTAACGTCCCTTGATGAAATTTCAAGTGATAGTTTTACCATAAGAGGATAAATTGGAGATTAAAAGTAGATCACTTACGTGCTAACTTATTGCAATACTCCATGAAATGAGGATACTGGTGTTATTATAATGGTCGTTGTTATTTAAACTTAATTTTTTTTTTTCACGAAAATTAAATATTGTTAAATGTTGTAGTTATTTAATTAGTTATTTAATTAACAGTGTATATATATAAAATGAAACAAACAATGAAAAAATATAAATACTTAAGTGAAATAAAGTTAGTACTTACAATATGTTGAGATTAAGCAAAATAAGCTGTTGTATCCAAATTTAACATCAAAATGGTCATACAAATAAATATAAAAATGTAGAAAGTGTAATTTTTTTTTCAATTGACATGAATCAAAATGTAAACATGATAGTTATTAAAATCTAACTTAGCAACTTATAGAAATTTAAATATTGATAATTAATTTCTTCTATTTTCAAAAAATGTAATAATTCTTCTTTTATTTATTAATTTTTTAAAGACTATATTATATAGTTATTAAAAACTTAGATTATCAACATTGTTATTATTTTGAAATTACTTAGTACTGCCAATAAATAAGAATACATGTATCAGACTGTTTCTTAATGGATTCCGATAGATAAAAGTTATATCTAGGAAAAGCCTTTTCTATCTTTTCTATCTTTCTCTATTATTTCTTATCCTTATCTATGTTTCTCTGCTTCAATCAATACTGTCATTCTAAGTCGACCTTTTGGTCTTTTTCCTTTATTTTCGCTTCCCATGCTTTCTTTCTGGCTTTTCATTGCTTATCCTACTAATGTGGCCAAATCATCTTGATTGAATCTCTTCAATGCCTTTTATTATTGGTTGTGTTTTTAATAATTGTCTAATAATGTAACTTTCCGTAAATATTTCATTTTTACTGCCTGGCTCCTGACTTTTAAATTTTTTGTCAGTACTCCGCTTTCGGAATCGAAGAAAAGATGGGACCTTAAACCATATATTTTAGTGGTTCTCAAAAATTTTTATTTTCTCGTAAATGAGGTTCTAATAGTTCTAACATAGATCTAGCTTTTAAGCTTCTGATATTCCAAGTTGCTATTATACACTTTTTATCCTTTTATCATTTACTCTAATAATGCCTAATTATATTCGTAGAATAAACTCAATTGTGGAATTTATCTTAATAAACAAATTTTTTCATTTAAAGTAGGTACTACTAATTATCTAATTATTCACTTGTCTGTGGCTAAACGATCTCATCTAAAGCAAAAAAAAAGATATGATTATATTTTGATATCTAATTTTTATTTGTATTCCTCTTTCTCGTTCCACTATAACTCTCTTCTTAATTATATCCTCAATTTTTTTTTATTCTTTCTTAGTTCTATCTGGATTTATTAAAAACCTGGCTTCCTTGTAATTTGTTAATTTATATTTATACCTCAATACATTTATTTTATCTTCCGTATTTTCAATATTTATAACACATGTTTTGTTATTTTTTACATAAATGTAGGCCTGTTACAATCAAATTTTCCTTTCTTTTCCATTTTCTCAAATTTGTTTTCCAACTTTATTACTTTTTTTTAAACCCATTATTTTTATTTTCTTCTATTAATGTTTTTATCTCTTCTTTTAACTCGTGCTGATTATTGCGCATCTTTTTTATTTCACTCATTAATTCATTTATCATATTTTGTGAATCACAGACAATTTCCAATTATTTTAAAATTTTTCCATTTTTAATTTAAAAAAGTTTTCACTCTGCAACTTAAATTACCAGTGTAGAAAACCGTTAATATAGAGTTAAAGACTGTTTTACGTCGTTTCTTCAAACCTCATAAATTTTATAGAGCGTTATATCGTTTTATTTTATTAAGAATGAAACTAGTACTGACCTTTTATATCTCAGCAATTTACTAAGAAAATCCTCAGGTCTCCTAGCGTACGAAGTAAGTCGCAACAATTTTTAGCTTCGTTTCTATTGGTTTATATTATACCGCACTGCTCCATTCTAAATACCTATCATTTTTTATCATAAAAGTTTTTATGGAAAGAAATATTTTATTTATATACCAATTTATCTTTCATCATTCGAGGATTTATAGGGGATGTACAAAGTTTATGAATTCAGGGGCGTGTATTATTGAAAGTATTTTTATTGTTTTTAACAATACGACAACATCAAATATCATACTGAAAAAAATTATGTAGATACAGGGTTGGAATAAAGTATGGAACCAAGTAAATATCTTTAAAACGAAACAGACGATATTTATGAAATTTTGTAGATAAGTGTAATGGGCCAAAATGCATCTGATGTATTTTTTTTTGTTAATAATATACTTCCGGTTTAACCGGAAATACCCTCAATTTTTTTAATTTAAATGGGACACCCTGTATATTTTTGCAGAGTTTGAAAGAGCTTGTTATTTCTCGAATATGTACATATTGGGTTTAGTGGAAATAGTTTGTAAAAACGAGAAATAACTCACTTTTAGTTGTAGAATAAGTAAATTTATTTACTTTAGACTAATAAGAATAATAATTTAAACAAAATTAATTCAAAAGTTCAAAATGCTCTCCGTTCGCCTCCTGACAATATGTCAGCCTATTAACAAATTCTTGAGTGACTCAATAATTCTTTGTCTCAATTGCTGCAAGCACGTTGGTCGTTTAACGTAAACACGTGATTTTAGATAACCCCAAAGAAAAAATCTAATAATAATAGGAGAACGAGCAGGCCACTCTATAACGAGCAGGCAACTCTATGAATCGATCACCATAACCGATCATCGTTAATATTTCAATACGATCTTTTTCACTTAAATGAACCATTCTTAATCGTACAATTTATTTCCGTAAATTACAATTTGACAGTTTGGCAACAGTTACCTACTAGATAGTACACGCTTATTTCTTACTATTAATACAAATAATATAAATTTGTTTATCTAAATAGTATTTTACTCTAATGTATAAAAACCTAAAAGTGGTTTATTAAAGTTCTGTATTCCTCATTTTTACATACTTTTTACACTAAACCCAGTATGTACGAATTTGAAATAACAAGATCTTGCAAAATCTGCAAAAATATACAGGGTATCTCATTTAAATTAAAATAGTTGAGTGTATTTCCGGTTAAACAGGAAGTATATTATTAACAAAAAGATGTACATCAACTGCATTTTGCCCCATTGCACTTATTTGTAAAATTTCATAAATATCGTCCGTTTCGTTTTAAAGATATTTACTTGGTTCCATACTTTATCTCAACCATGTATATGTTTTAAAGAGGGAAGCGACTAGGTTTATCGAATTGTCATAATTCAAGAATTTTAACTGTGAATATCTGAATCATACTTAAAATCTTATATCGTAGGTATAAAATTTTCTTGTTGAATTCATTTTTGAATTTTGTCTTGATAATCATAAAACACTCAGTTAACCAGATCAGCAGTTATACTTAATAACAAGTTGTTTAACATCAAGTAGAATCTACTTCAATTCGTGTTGGTTAAATTGAAATAAATGTGTTGAGGCTGAAGCACAATCGATATCTCTTAAATTTTATTCGAGTGCTCGCAAGAAATGAACAAACAATTTCAGCACTACAAGTGAAATAAGAATAAAAAATTTAGATTTTTCCTGGAGTATAATAATATATATCTAGTATTAACAGGTAGCAACTAGTATAACAATACACAGAAAA
The DNA here is from genome assembly GCA_951812935.1 of Hermaeophaga mercurialis. Lineage (NCBI taxonomy): Eukaryota > Metazoa > Arthropoda > Insecta > Coleoptera > Chrysomelidae > Hermaeophaga > Hermaeophaga mercurialis. The sequence continues at coordinate 30,891,120 of OX638360.1, read as the reverse complement.
CTTATTATATATTAAATATAGATCTAAAAATAGGTCATTTTTGAATCACACTGTATAAATTTCTTTGTAAATCAGATCGTCGATTATTTTTTTTGACAAACTTTGGAAGACTGTAGAAATTCAAGATAAATATTAATTATCTTTCCATATTTACTCGTATTTAAGAATAATTTCTATAAAGTAAAAATTGAAACAATTAATTTAATTATTATATATTTTTTAATTTTTATATTTTTAGTAATAAAAAAGAAGTATCGGAGATTTCATTTGGGTAAGGTTAGGCAAGGTTTTAAGTATCCTTTTATCCCTAAAGTGTGTGAAAATTGTTACCGGCTTACTAATTCAGGGTCCACTAGTACTTTGATTAAAAGGTAAATTGCTAAATAAAAGATTTTGAATTCTTTGGGAATACAAATATATTCATTTGAATAAAAAATAAAATTATAAAAAACAAAATTAAGAAAATTAAATAGTTTTCATAAACAAAGTACAACCTCAACTGATAAGATAAATAAAGTGAAACTAACAAACATTTTGTTTAATAAAAACATCTAATTAACAAAAATTGGTCAAAGGTGGATCTCTCTTAGGTTTGAACAGAAGGCCCATATTTTGTAAGCAACGAGTTTAACTCAAAATAGAAAAATTATAACTTATAAAAAAAAATTTCCCTTGTAGAAAAAAGTAATCCTGGAATGGATGGTACTTGGTTTTGTGTCTGGCAAATCTTTGCACAAATTACAATGACGGTCATTCCTCGAAATTCCAAAATAACAGAAACTGCTTCTTATAGTAGAATCTCAACCTCAGACCGATACTGTAATTTTGTTGGCTCTTCAACTAGATTAAATGAAAACGACTTTATTGGTGTTAGAACTGAAAGAATATTCACCAATCTGGAACAAATAGACCAGGTAATTTTAAACAAATAATCCCCAACTAAATAAATTACAAAAAATGTTGCCACAAACTCTAAGGGAGGATGAAAAAAACCATGTGCCATACAAAGAGAAATACTCTGAGACAAAATTACCAGCGAAATTGAAATCTAGTTTACTGAAGTTTACTCAGCAAAAAGGTTAACTCCAAAGAGCCGATAAACCTCCCCAAAATGGTCTGCTCTCTGTATGAGTCTAATATCAGGGTGAATTCTTAGTGGTGATAAAAAAAACTAATTAAGCTAACTGAAAAAGAGCTCTACAGTATTTGAGAATTTAATCAACGAATTTTACTTTAATCTGTTTGATACTATTTTAACTCGATGGTGGTAACGTCAAAACACGTCTCGTTTAGACCCATTAAACCCATCAGAAATTAGAACTGCACAAATAATAACCATAATATAATAATAAGTAAGTGTATTCTATCCGTAATTTGGCAAATGCGGCTAAATTAACTGAGATGTGAAATAGAAAGAGAATACATTTATTTGCTTTCTTTTCAGAAGACTATTTTGTCAGGTATATGCGATTCTTCAGTACAATAAATTGGAAGTATTGGGTAATTTTGTTAGTTGGCAATATAAAAAAACAATTCACGAATTTAATTTTTAATCATTTATTTAATGCTATTTAGGCCACTACTAGGCATTGTAATTTTCCTTCTTGTCAATTAACGTACGTATGTAACCTTTAATCAAGTGAGCCAAAGTAATTTCCTACAATTGCATCAGTTCCTGCGACACTTCAGCATAATATTAGCTCAGAAATTGAATTTCTCTGTCGCTGGTGTGCCAAACGCTTTGTACGTAATAAGAATGAGCGTTATTGAAGTAGGAAAAGTGAACTAAATTAGAGCATTTAAAAGAGAATATTTGAATGTCGATTGTTGTAAGCTATTTCATACCAACAATTTTTATTATAACGAACCATTCAAAAGTAAATATGTACATTTTTTATTTCTGAAAATTTGCAAGAATGTAATGCATTTCTAGGATAATAATTTCCAAAGTTGTGAACATTCTTATAATATATAGTTATAATAGACGACTAAGTAAGTTACTATAAAATTTGCCCAATTTGATATACAGGGTTGGGATAAAGTATGGAGCCAAGTAAATATCTTTAAAACAAAACGGACGATATTTATGAAATTTTGTAGGAAAGTGCTATAGGGCAAAATATAGCTGATGTATATTTTTTTGTAAATAATATACTTCCAGTTTAACTTTTTTAATGTAACTAGGACACCTTGTATATTTTTGCAGATTTTGAAAGATCTTGTTATTTTGAATTCGTACATACTGGGTTTAGTGGCAATAATTTGTAAAAACGAGAAATAACTCACTTTTAGTTGTAGAATAAGTAAATTTATTTACTTTAGACTAATGAGAATAATAATTTAAAGAAAATTAATTCAAAAGTTCAAAATGCTCTCCGTTCACCTCCTGACAATATGTTAGCCTATTAACAAATTCTTGAGTTACTCTTTCCAAGACTTCTCCACGTATTAGTTCACATTCATCAATAATTCTTTGTCTAAATTCCTGCAAGCATGTTGGTCGTTTAATGTAAACATGTGACTTTAGATAACCCTAAAGAAAAAATCTAATGGGCTTAGATCCGGAGAACGAGCAGACCTCTCTATGAATCGATCACCATAACCGATCATCATTAATATTTCAATACAAAAAATATACATCAGCTGCATTTTGCCCCACATACTCGTAAAATTTCATAAATCCGTCCGTTTAATTTTAGGATGTGGCTATTTATACATACAGTATGTATACGCAATTGGCTATTTATACATACAGTATGTATACGCAATTGGCTATTTATACATACAGTATGTATACGCAATTGGCTATTTATACATACAGTATGTATAAGAAATTGGCTATTTATAGTTACGTATAACGCAGATAGAAAGTAGAATATTGATTGTGACCATCTATGAATGCCATCCTCAACTAAAATGTTTGCCTCCACTATATCCATTAAAGTGCCCCTTCTTCTTGTTAATACTTCTGTTTAACATACACGGGCGTCAAAAGTAATCTGCGTTAATTTTGCATATCGTGATGAGCTAGTTTACTCACAGTACACATATTCCGATTTTCAAGCCATCACGAAGCTCATAAATAATTTTTGATGGAGATAGGCGATAGTAAGCTGCGTCTCGTGTGCATCGCACAATAGCCAGCAATGCCTCTGTGGGTATCGGGATAGGCAAGATAGGAAGCTGCGTTCCACAGAAACACGCGTTGTCGATACCTATCGGCGCGTCAAAAGTAAGCAGCTTACCGTGTGCATCGCACCATAAGCGCCAATGTCTCTCTACCTATCTGCTGCAAATCGACGCGCGCGGTTAGCTTACTTTTGACGCCCGTAAGCACCGGTACTAATAATTGAAACTATTCAAGTGATTCAAGTCAAGATAATTACCATTTTATACATATGTACATTGAATAGATAATCGAAGTGCTAAATTGTGAATGACTTATTCTATAAAAGTGTTGCAAGGTATTAGCTGATTTTTTTAAATTAATTATATTTTTAATATTCTAACCTCACTTTTAGATGACAGAACAAATGTCCGTTAATGACAACAATGTTAGTGAACATACTTTAAATGTTGGTCAACATTTTAATGATTATGAACAGTTATCAAAGAATGTTAATGTATTTTGTAAAGAGCATTATCATCCATTTGTTATTAGAACACGGTCTCAGAAACAAGTGCTGTACAAATGTTGTCATGGTATTAAGCAAAATTCAAAATGCCTGGGAAAACGTCCGAATCAACATTACTACTACAAGAATTGTAAAGCTCAAATTAATTTTTATAAAAGCAAAAATGAAAAATGGAAATTAACAAAACTATTACTAAATCACAATCATACCGTTGGCAAAGAAGAATATAGTAATTACGGCAAAGCCAAAATTATGAATGAAAATGATTACGAAACAGCAACAGATTTAATCTTGTCTAGCGCCAAAGATGGAATGGTTGCTGCAGTTTTAAGTAAAAAAAGTGGGAAACAGTTTATAAGAAAGGATATACAAAATTTTCGAAACAAACTTTTTCCTTCATGTACCGAAGTGGACCAAAATCATTTAATGGAATTCTTAGCGGAAATCGAAGAAAATGGTGGTATATACGCTATACAAAAAGATGCAGAAGAAGAAGTAGAATCATTATTTGTAGCCTCTTCGGCGATGGTTCTAAATTATAATAAATCTCAGTGTCCAGTGATACAAATAGATGTTTCCTTTGGATTTAATGTCGAAAATTATAAAGTTTTGGGATTTTGCTACTATTCTAGCATAACCGACAAATCAGAATTTGCAGCTATAGGATTTATTGCTAAAGAAACATATTCCGCATTCATACATTGTATGAATGAATTTAAAAAAATTTGTAAGACCCACCCATCCGTTTTTTTAATTGACAAAGATTTCATCGAAATAAAAGCTATCAGAGACATTTTTTCTAGTGCAACCGTTTTACTTTGTAAATTTCATGTCATTAAATACATTAAAAGGCTAGTTTCTACTGCCTACAATAAACAAATTGATGAAAAAAACAAAATATTGGATGCGTTCAAGAAATGTTTATATGCTCAATCATATAAAGAATACGAAGAGCAGAAAAAGAAATTCCTGGACATTTGCAAGTCTGTAAAAGTTTTTGCAGGAACAAAAGATAAATACGTGACTCTTGAAGAGCAATTTCTTAAAAATTGGGACAGCTGTAAAGAAATGTGGGTACATTATTTTAGAAAACATTTGCCACTAATGGGAGATACGACAACAAACAGAATTGAACGATCATTTTGGACTCTTAAGCAATACATACAAACTAAATATCATAGTTTGCCGACAATTTATTTATGTATTAAAGAGCTTATAGACTTTATTGATTCAAGAATAAAGAATAAATTAGCCAAAAATAAACAAAAAGTTTTTAAAATTATGGATAACGATAATGAAATAAGAAAATTGCTGGAAGTATGTTCCGAAGTTCTCACAGAGACTGGAATGAAATTATTTCATAAACAATTAAAATTGTTTAAAACTTTAGAATCTAAAATAAAAGTAATGGCTAATGGCATTGAGGAAAATCTTGAGACTGGAATATCGAAGATTTATAATACGTCGCTGGAAGCATGTTCATGTACATTTTGGAACTCTTTCAGTGCACCATGTAGGCATATTTTTATGTTAAGAAAATACAATAACTTAGATATTTTTTCAAAAACATGTTTCCATCCAAGATACATTACTTCAGTTGGAAATACAGAAAGTATTATGAATATGGATATCGATGATGAAGACACGAATGACGTAGACATTGATGATATAGACAAGGATGAATTCGATGGTTGTCAAAAAGTATTATCGGATCGAGAAAAATTCAATACGGCACTGACAGTAACAAAAAATATCGCAGATATTTTATCAAATTATGGAACTACAACCTTTAACAAATATATGAACGAACTAAAATTAATTGAAAAAAATGCTAGAAATGGGGTTTCTCTGTTTGAGAATGAGTATAGTGAACCTACAATTAGTTCATTAGAATTTGAGACAAGTAACTTAGTTGAAGCTGGAAGTTGCCAGGATAGCTTAGTTGGTACTGAAAGTCAGAACGAATCCGATACAAATCATCAATCAAATGAAAACCTAAAATTTAAAACAAAAATTAAGTCTAAAGGACGTCCGAAGAGAAAAACTAAACAGATTCAGTTTTACAAGAAGCAAATTAAAACACGAAATAAAAAATAAAATAAATACCCAAGTATATTGTAACAATAAACAATAAATAAAACAATATTTTTCTATGATTATGTAGTTTTTATTAAAATATTAATATCAATAAACTTTTTGGTTAGTTAGTACGTTATACTGTATGTATAAATAGCCAATTGCGTATACATACTGTATGTATAAATAGCCAATTGCGTATACATACTGTATGTATAAATAGCCACATCCTTAATTTTAAAGATTTATTTGGTTCCATACTTTATCCCAACCATGTATATTATTTCAATATAATATTTAGATTGTAGAAATTTGATAGTTATCAATGTCAAAATTGAAGATAAAAGTGACTTAACGTTTGTGTTTATATTATACTCATATTCTCATTTTAATTAATTATGTTTCAAAAAATATAGTTCTTTATTTTCAAATTTCCCATAAATGAAGTTTCCAACTAGATCAAATACAGATTGTGTACAGAGAAGCGTAAATTGTAAATTAAATTGCGGAATCACTGCATATTTCCTGAATAGTTCGTACTATTGATTACTTTCAGATTAAGAAAATGATACATCCTTTTATTAGAGTCGTATACGAATTTCCAATACAATTCATTTCAATATTTTAACAATTTTACTTTCTTGTCACATTTCAATTTACGCTTATACCGAAATTTATTATTTAAACGACAATAAATTAAAATATCTTACAAATAACAGTGTCAGAGTCGGTCCCTAAATAAACAAAGACAAGCGTCTGGATTAACTCTAGAATTCGAGTTCGTTAAAAACTCTTCTAAGAGCCTCCCTTAGAAATCGCAAAATTTTCTTCGAAATAAACAAATATTGTATTTTCAACAATCAGAGAATTTCTCGTGTATGCTATCAAGTCGAAAACTTTTGTGTACAGTCGAAAATGGAATTCTATTATGCACCCAATTATGCTTGAGGCCAATTCCAACAAAACTTTTAGGCCCAAAGTAATTGGGTCGCATATATCTTAAGTTTACCAACCAGGCCGTGCTTAAACCGACAACGATTCTAATTTATAACTTACATTCATAATGCAAAATTTGGCTACATGGGATACCTGCGAAATATTAAAATGATTCATAATAAAAAGTTTTAGGAGAAGTATTTGCAGGAACTCTGAAATATGAGGACAGAGTTGGAAGAGTTTCCATAAAATATGGTCCGATGAAAACGTTTTTCTTCAGGTTCTTGTGTACATTTGTTAGGAATTTGGGCAGTATACCCTTTAAATCCACTTTAATATGCATCAAGAAAATGAACCGGAAAATTTGTTACATTTTACAAGGTGATCCAAAATTGTCGAGCAATACTTCTAGGTGTGAAAGTTCACATAAATATAAAGGTACCTTTTTATGTACACCTTTTTTTCGAAAGCTCAATAATAAGGCTTCTAAAGTTATATGAAAATGACATAGACATTGAAGCTTTGCATAAAGATACTTAATTTTATGTTATTAGTCATTTCATCCCTTCTGATCAAGGAGTAGTTTTTGGCAGTAAGTACCACTGATTACCTCATATTTTTTTGAATAAAAAAGGTACTCTTGATTCGTTATCATAAATAGCACCGTTGTCGAGAAGAAGAAATATTGGAAGCTTGGAGTAAATATTACGAAGATAAGTTTAAAAACGGACTAAGCCAGCTAAACGAAACTGTAGTAGAAACACATATTGCAAAGCGAAAAACAAATACACCAGTAATACCAAAAAAATTAAGTCAATCCATAAAATTGTTGAAGCAGCAGGAAAAATGATACTCGCACAGCACCGGAATTAATAAAACGGAGGAAATTAAATGGAAAAATGGATAACATTTATTAAGGCCTGGGAAGCAAACAAAATACCATAAAACTAGAAGACAAACATAACTATTTAGTTATACAAAAAGGAAGCAAAACCATATGCGAAAATATTAGAGCTATCTGTTTAACACCACCGTTTTTTAAAATCTGTAGAATTTTATGCCCGGCATAAATAATTTTTATATAATATCGGATTGTATTTTTACGTGAATATTGGCTTAGAATTATCTATGTATAAATCCTAGCTGCTTATCTTCTTAAACAAATCAATTCCATTCTTTAATAAAGATAACTACAAAATTTACACTTTAACAATAACTTTGATGTAGCTTCTTGAGTAGTCTGCATAATAGTTGACAAACATTTCCAATCATTCACTGATCACAACTTAAACTAAACCTAATTTTAAATATGTGGTCTGAATATTCATTAAACTTTTAAATTTTAACTTGGGGTAACTCCTTATATTTTAAATTATGTGAAGTGCGATAAACAACTTGCGAGAATCTATTTTTGAGCGGAGAGTGAGTGTGTGCATTGCTCAGTGATTTCTTACCGACTTTCTTTTTGGAACTGGAAAGGGCAGTTTTCGTTGGTCAATTTTTGTTGCGTATATTGGCGATATGTTGATTGGTTGAAGTAAAAATTGTGGACGTGCCAAATTGTATGTATAAAATTATTTTGGAAAATATATAGGGTGTACTAAGGTGAGTTGAAAATTACGCCTGATTGGTTAATTCTGAGTTCAGAGAGGCCAATTTTCATTGGTCAATTTTTGCGTATAATGGCGAAATATTGATTGGTTAACTGTTTTTGTGTAAGTGACTAAAGTCTCATTAGTATCTGACCACGTTTGGAGAATGTACAGGGTGTACTAATGCAAGTTGACTATTATTTTAATGTATTCAAAATGAGTGAATTTTAAACAAAACGTAGACAAAAAGAAAATACACTAAAACAAGAAATAGAAAATATACTAGAAGAAAAAAGCAGGTTCTCTTCATGAAAGGAAAACAAACACAGCACCTCATAAGCATTGTCAGAAATTTACATAAAGGACAACCCAATAATCGAAAGAATTGTACTTAGTTTTCTTAGACGTAAAGGCAGCATTTGATATGGTCCCCAGAGAAAAATTATGACAATGTTCATTAACACAGAAGCACGAAATCATACTAACAGCAACAGTGATACCTTATGTACCTCAGAAAAATTACAGAGATAAAATCAGAAACGAAAACATAAGGCAAAGTTTAAATCAAAAGACAGTCAGTAGAGTTAAATTTGTACGAACACGTGCACAGAATGGAACCAGTTTCATTAACCAGAAAATAAACGAATCAAGAAGAATAGTAAATAGAAAAGTAGGAAGATCAAGGAAAAATATGGAACAAAGAATGGAATTGAAAAATTGGCAAAAAAATCTAATGACAAGAAATAGAAAAAAGATGAGGAAATGGACGAAAACTCCAAAATGCAAATTATTGGAGTTGATAATGCTATTTTTAGGAAATTCGTATTCATCCGTAAAGAGAACTGAACCCATAAAATATGCATTTGTTCTTGGATATTCTATCTAAATCCAGCAGATTGCACACATATTCTTAGACAACCTGTAAATCATGCTTATTTCATTTTTTTACATGAGAGGTAAGGTGCAAACTCTTTATTATACATTAGTTTTATTGCTGATACTTAACTTGCTAAATTCTAGTCATCATAAATCCTTTGGTTGTTATGGCTAATGAACAGCAGTAACTGAAGTTACTAACGTGGCCACATCGACATAACAATAGCTAATATAATATTATAGCACTCGTAATCTAATATCTAGTGAACGTATTATTTTCATAGAAATTCTGCTGAAATTCAGGTGCTTGTTTCAAGCGATTATTTACGTGAACCGATTGATTCATTAAATTTTCACAATTGCGGATAAGTTTACACAAGGAAATTTTGGTTAATTAACAATTTAATATCGAATGCCGCATTGCATGTGTTTCTATTTTTTTAAAGAAAAATTGAATGAATCAATAATTTTAACTGCAACTTGTTTTTGTAATTATTTGACAAATATCAAGTATAGAATATTTATCAGCGGATAGCAGTACTGTATTATAAAAGAAAATTGGTACTTACCAGATCCATACACTTCCAGCTTCAGTTCTGAATCTGAATCTGAAGGACCTCAAGTGTAGGTTATGCAATTTTCATAATGAAAATCGTATCTTTTTTATCAATTTATTCAAGCAAAGAATGTAGTGAATTTTAATAAAATCACTTGATGGAAATATTGCGTTACAAAAAATTAAATATATTCTATTACAATTAAACTAATTTACAAGAAACTAGACTCTTTATAAACTTACTTAAGAAAACACTAAGGAACAATAATGGTAATTACTGAAAGTCTTTCTGACACAAAGCTTTAACTAACTGGTTTTAAATTAGTCTTTCTATTTTTCTTTAGTCTTGCGGGTGCAATGATCTCATTGGCTTGAAACATCCGTTTTTTTATAGACCAATCTTTGGTGCTAGGCTTCAACGTTACACTTTCTTTCGAATATTGATTTTTTTGTTAATGTTGCAGATTGCTTATGATATTAATGAATTTTTCGGCTTGTGATAAACTATTAATATTCCTTGCGTTTGACGTTTCACGGAAGTACAAACTAACGAAAGCGATATTTTTTAAAGGGGACAGAACCCCGAAAACTACCTGCCTTATAAACATCTTTTAAATCGCACCCAATATGTTTCATATGAATTAAACGCATTCTAAATAATAGCATATTACAAATTATAACATAAACTAATTGATTTGCATGTTTTTTCATTGGTATACTTCGAGATTCTAGTAACAAAGTTCCCAATTTAAATTCCAACTTATGTGCAACACTTTTGAGATATAAGCTTCTAAATATCCTTAATATACTTGCGGTTATATTTATTGTGTTTAATGTTTTTAAAATGTAACCACAAGTTCTTTATTATTCTTGCTTTCTAAGAAAAATAAAGTGATAGAAAAAATTTAATGATTCCCTTACAAAAGCTAGCAGCGTTGCTACAATTAAAAGCATTTAATAAAATAGTAGTTACATACTATAAAAAGAGTAGAATAGATTTCTTGTTTTTAGAGGTAAAACTACTTTCTACTTTAAAAATTAAAAGAACAAGAAGAAGACAACAAAGTTTTAAAAAAAAATTTTTACCCATCAGTTGGAGATCCTTAACAAGGAGTAGTTTAGTTTGTATCAAAAAGGTATTGTTTTATTTCTAAACATTCTTTTTTGTTTTGTACTGGGGTTATAAATGAGAATTAATATCTAAATTGATTATAGTGATTTTTCCTTAAAAAATCAGAATATTTTAATCAAATAATCAAAAAATCGATGCAATAGTGTTAAAAGTGAATAATTTTGTTTACTAAGTATATCGTTTTATGGTTTTATGGTCAAATTAATTCCATTATGTGCCCCTTTAAGACTAAGAATAATAAGATATGTTACTTTTTTAATTTCATGTTTTGATACCTGATAGCTATTTCTTGAAATTAAATCAGTAATTTAAAAGTATTTATTAGGTAGCGATATGGCCTATAAAAACCAAAAAATTAAGTACGTGGTGCCGTTAAATTATTTTTTTTATTAGTTATCATATAACAAAAGTATTAAACATTATAAAAAAGTGCATATATATTTATTTATGATAGTTTCAATAGACCTCATAATTTTAGTTTATTTTCTAATGTCTTAATTAGACTCTAATGCTAACATTTATGCTGAAAGGAGAATAATCTAATTTAATTTATAATTTTTCTCACTATGCATCCTCAGCAACACAATTTTAATTGTAGCATAACCTTAAAGCTAAACCTTTTTGCAACTATAAATAAATATATTATTTTGATATTACATTATTATTTTATTTTATGTATTGGGACAATTAAAATCACGTGCTCAAAAAAATTATTTGATAGAATACCTACGTGGCAAAAAATACAATGAAACAAATAAACTGAAATCTAAACTATGTGATTGAATAATGAAATATAAAAAATCTCCATAACATCTACAGTTAACGTTAAATCTTATAATAAATGTATACAATTAAATTAAATTTAGAATACTGCTTCCACTTTTCTCTACTTTAACATAAGCTCCCGCCCGTGCTTCAAATTTTCGTGAATTGAGTATATTAAATATCCTTTGACTAAAATCTCCTAATTAAAAATTCCTTTACTAACAAAAACTGTTTGAGTAAAAATTCATTTTAACTGAAATTCTCTACTCAACCAAAACTTTTTAAATACAAGTCTGTAGTCGATAACAAGAACTAAAGTGAATAAACCCAAATTTAAACTGTGTGTAAAAATTTTTTATACGTACAAAAATAAAAAATTCTATACTCTAACTACAAGTAATGTTGAATCTTACAATAAATGTATACAAGCTTAATTTTATAGTTAACATTTTTTTCATCCTCTTTATTCTTCCTTTATACTCTGTTCTCTTTTTCCTACAATTACATTTTCTTTAATGTTTCCACTGTTCAGTATTTAACTCAAACTTCCGTTCCAGGTTCTAATTTTTTTGCATTTAATACTAGTATAATATCGTTTAAGTAAAATCTGCTGATTAAAAATAAAAGTTCATAACTAAAAACTCAACTAAACGTTCTTAACTAAAATTCTATGCTCAATTGAAATCTCTTAACAAAGGCCTAGAACACCCTTTATTAAATATGTTTTTTACAAACATACTTTATTTATTTTACTTCAAATGTTTTTATTTTGAAATTAAATTTTAATGACCAATATCTGTTAATTCAACTTCAAAACTTATTTTTTAATTTTTTCATTTTTATCTAACAACCCTTTTTTCAAGGTTCTTTTTCCCCTGTACACAAAAATCTTGGAGATGCAATTAAATAACTTCCACACAAAATTTGAAAGATAAACACCATCATGTTTGATCGACAACCCTTTTGAATTTTCCTCTTATTGACGCAGCTACATTTTATGATTTGAGTTATGCATTAATAAAATACAATTGCTTATATTTTATTTTACTGGTAACTGCAAATTTCAGGATTTAATTTTATAAGTTCACAACTCGTGTGAGTTTTATATTGTATGCATATTTTAACATCATTTATTTCTCGTAATGTTGAAACTTCAAATTAGAACGAATTAAAACACAAAAACTATTTTTATGTATTTAAAAGTTCACTTTATTTTTTTACTCCTAGGAAAATCCGATACAGAAATAAAAATGAAACAACAAAGTTTTATACCTTCTATGAAATTAAACACTTCGTTTATTAAAAAAAATACTACTGAATTTTTTTGAATATTTTTTAGCGCTTAGATGAAATTATTGATTCTACACTGAATTTGGGATTTTTAATTATTGTAACTTACTTCTTCCTATAATAAATATTCGTATGCTTATTGGTTATAATAAATTAGTATTTCGGAGTGTGCTGTATAATTTTTATTAATTTAAAAATGGATTTAAAAGAATGTTCTAAATATACGATTGTTGAAAAAGCCAAATATTTTTCAGCCATGTCTAATGATCATCCAACAAAGCTAAAACATTATTTGGTTGAGATGTGTACCAGACAAACTATACAGGTTGTCTGCGAAAATAATGCAGAATAAAAATGTCTTATAAAATATTATTTACTGAAAAGCAACTAAAGCCGGCATTACCGAGACACTTGGATAACTCGGTCAAGTACAATGCTGAGAAGATTTTTTAAACGTTCTAAAAATTAGTTTTTATAGAAATAAATATTAGTATTTTACGAGGATGGGTTGATTAATTCGTGGTCTATCATAGTAAGCAACATATTTTCACAGTTTGACATTAAAATTTTGTCCGTGTTTGTAAAGTAGTTTTCATTTAGTGTCTTATCAAAGTTTGTAAGTTGTCGGTGTTTGAAAAAATGTAGAAAACTGAAGTCCAGAGAACAGTACTGCAGGATCGTATATTAAAGTTTGATGAGACAGCAGAGATTGTGCGGATTTCAAAAGAGCTGGTATATTACATCCTTCATGAAGTTGTGGGCATGAGATTATAGGCTGGATGGGTGCCGCGACTCCTTACCCCTGAACAGAAGCTCATCCGAAAAATCACATCTGAGCTGTGTTTGGAGCTGTTTCAGCGTAATCCAACAGATTTTGTGCGCCGATTCATAACATTGGATGAAATTTGAATACACCAAAGACCAAACAGCAACCCAAACAATGGACAGCAATGGGTGAATCGGCGGCTCCGAAAAAGGCGAAAACAGTTCTTTCAGCCAAGAAACCTCGGATTGCTCAAAAAGAAAATCTTGTTTCATCAGGACAATGCACCATGCTACAAGTCGCCATGACTAAAATTAATGAGCTGAGCTTTGAACTGGCACCTCACGCACCCTACTCCCCTGATTTGGCCCCGTCGGACTTCAGCATATTCCTCAACTTGAAGAAATTTCATGCGGGAAAGAAATAGGCTTCAAACTTGGAAGTGATTGAAGCGACAAACAGTTATTTTGAAGAGTTGTCAGAATCTACCTACAGGGAATGGGATAAAGAGTGTGGAACATCGATGGACCAAGTGCATTCAACAAGAAGGAAATTATGTTGAAAAATAAAAACAAATTTATTCTTCTAAACGATTGTTTTCTTTGTTCAGCCGCGAATTAATCAACCCAACCTCGTAGACCTATCCAAATATTATTTACCGAAAAGTAAATAAACACCGATAAATTAGTCAAATATAAACAATGCCTTTTTTAAGCGTTCTAAAAATAAATTTTTATTTTAATACACCTAAATATTTAGAATACTTTATTACTGGGGATGTTGAAGAGTGAAAAATGTATTCTCGGTACCTATTACACGATCCGAACGATTTCTACTATTTTTAGATTATACTCTGCAATTTCTAACAATCTTTGGGATACTGATACAAAACAGGGAGGATTAAATTAATTAAATTAAATTTGAATAAAATGCCATTTTTCTCTTAATTACTAAAACTACTTTACCAAACGATAACCTGAAAAGAATGAAATGATCCGATTCATACTTAAACTAACACAATTTTATGATTCATCAGGTAGACATTACTTGGTTACACGACATATTTTTATTAAAAGTGTGAGGTGTCATACATTTTCGAGTAAATGTTCAAAGTGAATTTTTGGGTAAACTAATGATATTAGAAAAACATTTTAATTACTTTATATCTTAATCTTTAAGCTATAATTTTGCCATAACAATATATGCCATGCATATTCATTACCAAAAAAATGTTTTCTTGTTATGATTTTAATGTCTTTTTTTTTACCTTCACTCATGAATATGTTCTCGAAAAATTTATAAGAATCAGTTGTCGCCCAGTGCGATAGTAAATGTTTATCATTAAATGACTAAATTTTTCGACATCGAGTATTTAATGTGTGCGATTTATAACAACAGTCGAATATTAATGCTATTTATAAAGTTAATTTACAGGGTACATTTTCATTCTTCAATTACTACAGTAGTGTTTTTATTTCCCCCTCGTACACTATTTAATATTGACAAAAGTGAAATAATTTTTTATTTTAGTTTGAAAAATAGCTTTCTTTAGTGTACCTAATACACTATTACTAAACTAACAGTCTATCGAAACTTCATATAATAACTAGATAACTCATAGACTCCCTAGGTAGAAAATATTAATGTTGCACTTTAACTAATATCATTATTCTATAGAGATAATTTCTAACTGACTACAATGCAAAATCTTAACGATCGACGAGAGTGATAATGATCGGTTCGTTGGCAGAGTTAAATTAATAACGCGATAGTGAGTTGGTATGAGCAGTCGATTCCCGTTAATAAGGGACTATTATCCTTCGAAATCGCCTTTATGTCCTGTGTCACAAACCCTAGCGGGACCAGGACCGGGATCACTCCTGCACCTGAACGAACTTTGGATCGGTGAGGAGACAAAGAGGTCGCTGCCGCCGCACGTCTACAAGTATTATTTGGCGCGAACTCGCTGCTACAGGAGGCAGAGCTTAAAGGTAAGATTTTGATTTATGTGATTGGGGAATTCGGTGGTATTAGATGTGACTATCTAATGGAAAGATTTTGATATTAATCGCCTTTACATTGTTTGGAAAGTGATTTTCCAGAAGATAATGGTTATCTCCGTCAGATGACGTGTTGAAAAACAGTAAATTAAATGGTTGGAATTTCAAATAGCGTGTGGGTCAGAAATATTTGTTTTAATTACCTACTTCATAAATTAAATATGAAGAAGCTTAGGACTCTATGTTTCTACTTCTTCTATTTTAGCTTTATTTGGTTTCGATCAAGATTGTATTTAGATACATTTTAAGTGACTCTTTTATAGATCGGATATACAGTGTGTACATCAAGTATGGAATACATTCATTTTAAGCTAAACAAACAATTTTGAGGAAAATTCCTGAGACAGGTTTTTGATTTTAATTTAAGTATTTTTACATAACAGTGAAATATACAGGGTAAACCATTTGTGAGTATCGGTGTCATCGACAATTTTTTTTAAACGGCACTCCCTGTATATTTTTTTAGCTTGCAAATTTCAAGACGATTCCAAAAATATATCATAATCATTTTACTTTAAGGATCAAACAATCGTTTGACTAGAAATCTGACATTAAAATAATGAATTCTAATTTGGCTAGTTCATATCAAAAGTATATTAACATTATTTTTCAATTTCAGAATAAAGCAGGAAATAGCAACGGAATTGCCACAAATTATGAAGTAAATTAAAGATATTTGAGTTTTAAATACAAATACAGGACATTAAATAATTAAAAAAATGTTATTTTAATAATGAATGTCCTATATAAATGCATATTACATGTATTTGAAAGGAAAAAGAAGGAGCTTTCTTAATCTGTAATAATTTTTTTTGCGAGCAATCATTTATAAAGATATAATTTTGTAAAATTTTTCAAAATGCCTGCAAATTGTTAAAGATTAGCTTTTTAGTGGACCGTGAGCCCGAAACTATATCAATGAACTGTCAGAAATTGACAGTTACCACTTAAATTTTGGCTTCCTAAGCGTGAATATCCTTATTATAACTTAAAAAAGTAAAGCAATATTAGTTAGTAATAATGAAATTATGGAATTTTTCTAGAAAATATTATATATAACCTAGAAATAAAAATTCCAAGAAGACTAATTTAAGTATAAGTTTCATTATAAAATGAGTATAATTAATTACCTGTATTCCCTGTATTTTTCGGATTTTATTTTAATATTTAACAAGTTCCTAAAATAGACATAGCCTAGAATTTGTACTTAGCGAACTCTTTATAAAAAGGGAAAAGTGTTGAGCTACAGAATGAATAATTGTTGTGTATAATTTATATTTTCGTCCCGAACAAGAAGTGAAATTGTTCCACGTGATTTTAAATATTTGGCTCAGACTTCAGACCAGTGCATCCAAGAGGCGTGATCGTATTAAAGAAGATTTCAAATATTAAATTTTGTTTTTTTTTTATTTACTGACATTGAAAATTTCAAAAGTTTAATTTTCATGTTTATCCACTGTTCACTATCATCGTTAGGTTTCTTTTATTAATTATTATTAAATATAAGATATTTAGTTATAAGGGTTAATTGATCGTAATTTACTACTACTAATAATAATTATGATTTTTTTGTTTTATTTCACCCACAGAAACTATTACCTACAATATATTTTCTTCTACCATTTTATGCTTCCCGTCATATTTCTTGACTAAGTCTGATTGATTCCTTTTCCTTCTAATACATATATTATTTATATTGTCATTTCACGATTTCCTTGGTATTATTTATATAATAAGTGCAAAAAGTTTTAGCTCACTAGCGAACTCTATATTGCTGTGCGCTAATATAAAAAAAAGAAAAAAAGCCATTATCCAGAATTTCAGACTTACTGGTTTTCCTAAATAAAAGTTGTAATTCTTTGTTATCAATTGAAAATCACTTTTTTATTAAAGGATTTAAACGAGTACATTTTATATAATCTATTTATAGTATTAGAAAAATATGTTTTCCAAAATTAGTCTCTTCCATGTAAGAAGAGGAAGAATATAAATATTTTGATAGTAAGTTGCTAATTCTTAAAAAGAAAAATGATTCTAAGAGTTAATAACTCTTAACAAATTTCGTTAAACTCTCAGGGGATCCTTAAACTACCATAAAGTACAAAAAACTGGGAAAAGTTGGATTAAATCTCGTTCCTTTTCGTGGAAACTTTTAATTTACAATGTTTTATATCTTGTTTGCATATAAAAAAGTCAATTCTCACCTTTGGTTGGCCATAATAGACCAACGCCTTTAGGTTTACATAACAAAAGGGCATTGTGTCCCGACAACAGTCATTTACATGTTTTTGTGATCACTTTTTATTAAGTTAGTCTAGACAAGTTGAACTTCACCGGAATAAAGATAAAACTAGTTAAATAACGTACAGAAAATGAGATGACAAGTCAACGTTCTATACAGTGTATGTTTTAATTAATCTACAAAAATAGGTAAAAAATTAAATTTTTAATTTAAAGGGGTTTACGAGATGATACCCAAAAGTTACGGAAATGTAAATGATGTATTTGAACAAATTATAGTACGATGTTTGTCCACCATCGTCCACAACGAAGTTTGTAAACACGTAAGGATCTTAGTACAATATTCAGTGATGTAGCTTTAAGTAAATCAAGGATATTTGAGTGGTTTAAACTTTTCAAGAAAGACGGCGAGACAATTGAACTATTGAGTGTTGCTAGTGTTCAGCAAATTATTGTTTTGGACCGAAGCCAAACCATCTATGACATGGCTGAAGCTGTAGGAATTTTGTAAGGGACGAACTTAACATGATAAAAATTGCACCAAAGTTTTTTCCCAACTTCTGTCTAAGAATCTGCGTGACTAATGGTTAACATTTGTATAGAGTTCTAACAAACGGTAATAGATAACCCTAACTTCTTGTATACGATCACAACAGATGACGAAATATGGGTGTACAGTTACGAACTGGAAACCAAAGAGTCGTCATGACAATGGAAGATGCTATAGTTTCCAAAACCAAGCAAAATCATAAAGCTCGAAGCAAAGTCAATATTGATAACTTTTTTCAATATTCATGAAATTGTATCAATTGAATCAAAAGAGAAACCTTGACTGGTTCCTGCCTCAAGACAATTCATCTGCTGACACTACTACCCTGACAAGATATTTCGAAAAAGTGCCTGGAGGAAAAAGAACCTCCGCAATTGTCTTCACTAAAGAAATATCTAGTTCGACTCTTTCTTCCTTAAAGCAAAATGATCACTATTAGCAAAGAAATATGTTCGAATAAACAAAAATATTGTGTTGATGAGGTGGTTCGAACTAGAAATATTGTACTAGTTAGGCTACCCGCCCAACTCGATTGAACAGTAGCAATAAATACAAAAATATTCTTCTACAGGCTATGGATGCTATAAATCCAAAAAATGTATAGAGTACGTGGAAAATAGTGGAAACATATATGTGCAAAATGGATATTTTAACTGTAATGTATCAAGTCATCGTTAAAACGAAGACAGTAAAAGTGATAAATAAAAATAAAAATAACTAAATCAAAATTTTGTTAAGTTGATAAATATGAATCGGAACTAGGTATGCATTTGCTCAAACAAAGCTTTTACTAAACATTTTTTCTTTTAACTGACATTTTCCTAATATTACATATTTTTTACCGTTACATAATGAATTACAAAATCCAAATTGTTCCATTTTTCTAAATTCATTCTCTTTTTGTTTTAATATATTATTATAATATTCTTTACTCATTTTATTTGTCATTTCTGTATTAATGTATTTATGCCAATATCAATAATATTGTCATAAATTTTGGATCCATTTATACACTTAGCTTCTTTTATATCAATATTTTCTTCTTCACTTGAATTGTTTTCATTGTCCACACTTAGAGAATATTTTCTTAATTCTAGATTTTCTGTTTTTCTCTTATAATTTTTGTTTTCTTTTCTAACTTAGTCTGATCTTTCCATATATTTTCGAATTCTTTTTCTACCTTCTTTTCTAAAGTATTCTATTTTTCCATTTTTCCTTCTTCACGATTTTCTATTTCTACCATATTATTTCTCGTTTCTCATTTATTGTGTAATACTATATTATCTTTGGTTATTATATTATTTTCTACTCTTTTAAACTTAATGGTAATTCCACCAACAATCATTTACATATTACTCTTAATTTCTCCACTATTCTTGTTTCATTTTTAATGTTTATTTTTAATTCATGCATCATCCCACCTTTTTTGTATTTCTGAGAATAAAATCCAAACATGAAGAACGTGGATTGGACAACGTTGAGGAATTTTAAGCTTAATTGTAAGAGGCATTGACTTTAATTCATTTCGAGGAGTAACTACTTTAAAAGAGACATTTAAATTTTCAATTAAAAGTGAATACTTTTGTAGAACCTAAAGGAATGCTGAAAATTTTCTTTCTTTATGCACTTATTTTGTGCCCTTTCGAACGCCGGTTTATTATTATGAGTTCGTGGCTCTTTTTTTATACTTTCCTTAATATCCTCTACATTTTCCCTTTTTCTATTCGTTTATTACATTTTTTAGGCTTCTTTTTTTCTTGATTATTCCTGCTAGTTTTATTTCCAGTGGTAGAATCCATTGAATGAATTATGTGTTCAGCTCCGATTTTATTATTGAGTACCATGTTTAATTTAATTTTCTGTCAGCTTATATCTTCACCAGAATAAAACTTTGTATTCAAAGAGTCTCTCATAGGCCGCATAATCTCCTTGTGGGAATTTCTACTATAATTTCTATAATTTTTCCTCAACCAAGCCTAGCCTAAACTATTCTGATTTCTGTCATCGTATAAAAGTCAAACTATTATGGCTGCTCTTTTTTTTCGGACAAAACTCAAGGAATTTTGTTCATATTTATTTTTCACGAGATAAAAATAAAATCAAAATATGTAAAAAATATTCTCATTCCGTTTATGAGATTTTTAATCGAATTTAAAAATTCGGTATATGATTATTAATATTTAAAACATTTCAATACTCTTAAGCATTCAAGTTTCTATTATCATTTCAAAATTGGCATTGATCCGAAGTTTCAGTAGCGTGAATAACAATATATCTATATGGGGAGCATTGTTAATGACTTATATGCAAAATTGCCATAAATTGTTTGGTTGAGCTTAAATAGATCTATGCGATTCTATAGATGATTGATTGTTTCCGGTTAAACGGAATGTCGAGTGACGAAATTACAGCTAATTCAACATTAAGGACTTTCGTTCAAACCTTAAATTATGACAAGAGCTTAGCTTTTGGCATATGAAATTCAAATAAAATAACATTACTATAATTTGCTGCATTATTGAGTAAGTCATATTAATTTAAGTTTATAGTTCAAAAGATATTTGAAATTCTTCATTTTTGCCTTACGTTTCAACAAATAGCTTGAAAAAAATTGTGTGTTGTTTTGAATATATTCTAATAATGTTTTACAACTGCTTTATTATCAATAGTTTTTTTAAGAAAAAATAATTTATTTTACAAAATAGTGTTCTTGTCTAAAACAATTGTGTTCTATTAAATAATAGTTTCCTTTTATTCGTTTAGCTACTTGCAATAATTTTGTTTGCACATGACTTATTTTCAGCATAATGCCTTATACTGTCCGTGAGTATGCGTGCGGAAACGCATTTCATTTACGGGTTTTGAGATGGAAATTCTGAAGTTCACGAGCTGCTGCAAGAGAATATTGTAGTCGATTTCCTGGTCGCGAACAATATCCGGTCTACAGAATATTTCCACGGATATATAGAAAAGCACATTCCTGGAAAACCTCGGAGAGAAGGAAGATCCAATAATTATGACACCAAAGAAGAAGTAAAAGCCTTTAACAAGCGTTCGTCTTCTTTCAAAGTGTTCTAGTATTACAAAGTCAAGAGTTCACCACATTTTAAGAAGAAACAAGTTATATTCCATTCACGTGCAATAGTTTTAACCACCTTTGATTAAGACAAAAAGGTTCGGCTTTGTAGAGAAATTGAGAAGCTCTACAATTTTTAAATACAATTTTATGGAGCGGTGGATTCAGTTTTCGACGAACAGTTATTTTTAATGTTCATAATCTATGCAAACTGAAGAACAAGATTGTGTCCACAAAAGCAAAGTTTCAATTGTATACAAGATTTATAAAACCAATAGATACATTTCATGTACACCCCGAACCAGAAGCAAAACTGATGTAAAACAAGATATAGATATGATAGGAATTACAGATTTGAAAAATAAAGCTAAAAACAGAGAGCCATGGGTCAGCTAGACCTTCAGAGCTAACTTGGCCGATTGATTTGTCCATCTGAGCTGCTGTCGATATAAATGATCAGACCTATAGACGATTTTTTTTAAATAATTTTTCTGAATTGCTTGAAGATGTTCGGCTAGCAAGAGATGGAATAGTGAGGCTGCAGCACGATGGTGCATCTCCTCATTATGCTATTGAGGTAGGTCAATACCTAGACCCTACCGTAATAGGTGGATTGAAAGAGGAGAGCCAATTCATTGGCCACCGCGCTCGCCCGACCTTAACTCACTTGATTTTTTCCTATGAGGGTAATTCAAGAAGATCTGCGCCAACGAGTATTGTCTTTCACGTTAATACAGCAGAATTAAGTCAATTAAAAGGAATTTCATTAGTCAATGTAGATTGTGTAAGCACGAATTTTGAGCACTTACGTATAAACACATAAATGTAATGAAATAAATAACTATACTGTTTTAGTTTTATTTCGCCTAAATTTGCAAAAATAATGTTATAAAAAATATCTCTTCTAAAATATTTTGGATAAGAAAATACATTCTTAGTAATTATATAAAATAGTATAATTTCTTTTGGTTTGGTAACTCTCTAAATTCTATTTTTTTTTTAGTTTTTTGTTGAGGTATAAAGCAATATTATGCAAAAATAAGAAAATAAAATATAAGTAAATAAAAATAAATTAATAACAATAAATAATTTTAATCTGTCAACTAATTGGGTAACAACATATACAGTTTTTATTTTAGAAAATAGTCTCCTTTACTAAAGTTATGACAATAGATAAATAAATTAATAAGAAATATGTAATTAGATTGATTAAAAAGTACCTTTTTACAAACTGATTAATTAGATACAACCTTAAAACATAAATTTTAAATGAGACCAAGGTTACCAAATTTTCTGAGTGTTGATGAAGTTTTAAATATACGACGAGAACTTCTTAAAGCTAATGGCTTCTGATAAAATATGCTTCATTAATTACGTAAAGAATTATGGTTGGGAACACTTCAAAGTACTTTGTCAGTGTGCCGTTATTCAAATTAAGTTGTATAGAGCGATGTCATTTCACCTATTTTTATTATGGAACTAAATTGTAATGTTTGATGTTAAACTCTTAATGAGCTCTAAGCTAATAATGGCATTATCAAAACAAATTTTTTGTTAAAATGAAAATAATGAATATACAATTTTAATCTACAGTCGCTTTATTAATTGAGAGATACTTTGGAGAGTGTTAACTTTAATAAGCTGTTCTCGTAAGTATATCCACTGCACTAAGAGTTCCTTTGGGATTTTAACGGCATGTTTAAAATGTCTTAGGGTTGTTTGAATTTAGCATAAATCTGTAAGACAAGAGCAAAATATTAATAGTTTTTGTCACCAAACTTTATTGTCTTGGCGAGCTTGAAATATGACCTGCACACTAGCCTAAATAAATTTAAAGAATCATAACTATGCATTAGTTAAGCGTAACATGCAAAGCTACTAGTTTATTAACAAATCAAAACTTAACCATAACACTCAATTTACATATTTTGTTTTCTGAAGAGTTATTAACTCTATATTTTAAGATTATTACTGTTTTCAATCATTCTTCAGGGCGATGAATAATCTTAGAAATTCATTTTTTGAGACTTTTTGCGGGGTGCGTGAATTCTCTAGAGTTTAGTCTCTCCAGTAATTGTGACTGTGGCGCTGGTGATGATTACGATTGGTTAAGTGTGAGGTCAGAAAGGACAATTCATTGGTCAGGCTTAGCCCAGTATGTTGGAGTATTACTTTATAGTTTGAAATAAGACTTGCTTACGTAACAAAAATCTTATACATGAAATCGACAAGAAAATGTACAGGTTGTACCAATGAGATATCCATATAGTTTTAACTTGTTTAAAATGAGTGAATTTTAAACACTTGTTTTATTTTCTACTATTCCATATCTTGGATTCCATTTATATGCTTTACCATCCACTGTAAGTTTTTTGAAGTCTATCTTTATTGCTTTTCCTTGGTTTCTCATTTCTTAAGTTTTATTTCTAAGTTCTTTGTGCATTTTAAATTCGGTTGCAGTTATATCCTCATTTATATAAACTATTTTGCCTTGCAGTGCTTTTAGTTTATTTTCATTATCACAACAATAGTTTTCCAATTTAATTGCTCTTTCAATTTTTACATATGCATTTTATTAATTCTGTATGAAATTCTTCACTTTTCTTACAAATGGACCTCCTTCGTATTTCTCATTGTTAGCCTTGTTACTACTAAATTATTTATTTATTTGTTTCTTTCTCGGTTCTTTCCAGTCTCTTTTTAGCATTATCTAAATCTTTGGTTGTTTCTAGTTTTTGCTTGATCTATAAATTTTTCTTTTTAGTTCGTTTATTCCTTTATCACATTTTTTATTTTCTATTTTGATCTCTTTTATTACAATTTTTATGGCTTTCATCATATCGGTGATCTCATTTCCTCCATCTTCCAACTATCCTTGAACACTACAACTTTTTAGTAGCGACTTGGATGTTTTTTTGGATTGACTTAAATAGCCAAAATGTAATCCTTTTTCTCTTTCTCTCGATGGAATAATAATCATCGGTATGCCGTATTTATGTTTTTACTGCCTCTGGAATATCAAGCAACTTCGTTCGACTCTAGTGATTTCTTTTTCTAGTATTTATATACCAAGAATGTCTACACGTCGGTATTTGTTATGAATACCAAGGGACATCGATATTCTGGAAGCCATTCGATATATAAAATATTTGAATTCCTAAAATGTGTAAACATCCCCAATCGGTAACTGAAGGTCAAAATTATTTTTAATATTTAAAACATTTAAAAAACAATATTTTGTTATACATCAGTTGTATTTCCTTTCTGCAAAATATTTGATTGATTGATATAAAATAAAATATCTAAAAATAATTGACTTGTTTAACGTATGTACTTAAATAATACATTTTGTTACAGGTATGTTTTTGCTATAGAAACTTCAGCATGGGTAAGTAATTATTTAAGTAAAAGAACAAAATTAAAAATAGTGTCGTAGGATATGATTTAAAAAATTGTGACGTGTATATAAAATAAACAGAAATAATACTGATATACTGGTGGGAAGGACAAACGTTTTTTGATAGCAGTTATACTTATCGACAACTAAGAATAGAAATCTTTGGTATCGAGCAGATTGACGTTGAAGACCTGCGCGCCCCCATCACAGAATGACATCTCGGCTTTCAAAAGGGCATTAAGGTTTTTTTGGGAGGGACGGAGTGAGTGGGGTGCCAAGAGGGGAAAGAAGATAACTTACATGGCTTAATTAACAGACTTCGGCCACCCCTTGCGCAATAATGTACATTTTTCTGTTTAGAACTTAAAACACGTAGAAACCACCAGCTGTATTCCTGCTATCCAAAAACGGACCTTGAATAAAATAAACCTGCTGTTGTAATATTTAACATTTAAATGAACAGTACTGTTCAGCAAGAGTCGAAATACCAGAGATTTTAGGATACGCGCAGACAAATCGACCGATAACAGGCCGGAGCTCATTTTCTGTTATGTTGCAGCATGCATTTCGTAAAATACACTCTGCAATTCTTAGCATGTTTTTTTCGGGTTTTAATCGTGAAGAGATTGCTACTTATGCTAGACAATAACATTTTTACCTTAATCTATTGGCACTGGATTAAATCAACAAACCAGCAGAAATTTTTTTCTCAATTTTCGATTACAAAATGTTAATAAAAAACTGGTCAAATGTCATTCAACCCTTACATTGTGGAATTTTCACAGTTTGTCAAAGATATTTTTAAATATCTTTCTCTAACCAGGGTTCGCTAAATCGCATTTTCAAAGACCTACATCTACAATATGTTTTAAAGTACGAAATAATTAAATTTATTTTTATTAAATGTATTAAATGTACAACCTAAAATTAATTATTTAAAAAAATCACGTATTTACATAATAAATTTTCCAGATTGTAACGACATCTATCTTGGGTCAGACCCTTAGAAATTTTGAAATAAGGTACAGTGAACACTTATGATCTTATAGATTAAAATAAGATCAATTACATTACTCAAAACACCTCGTTGATATTAAACACAAACCTTCACTTAACAACACAATTGAAAAAACCGTGGAGGTTCTTCATAGAAGTGACAAAAAAGAATAATTTGATTTTTTGGAGAAATTTGAAATAAAAAAATATCTAAAATTACGGTAGTATACAGTTTAATGAATCAATTATTTTAGATTACCTTTTGGAATAAATACCTGTATAATATTAACCAATTTTTTAGGAAAAGAAAAATATTATATTAAAAATTTTGTAGCAAGAAATCCTACTGTACATATTGCTTGATAATGATTGGTTGAAATATTAGTATGAAGTATGAAGTGAAGTACCTTTATAAGAAATCTGTCAATCTTAGGTCTTTGAAAATGCTAATTAGGGAACCTGGTTAGAGAAAGATATTAAAAAACAGCTTTGAAATATTATGGAAATTCAATATTAGAATAATTTTTCTTGTATAATTATTAAAATTTTTTTCTTATTTTTGTTGAATGCCCAATATACCTTCTCCAAATATTACATTTTAAACTAAAAAATTATAGAAAAAATGCACGCGTTATCTCCCGGTAAAGAAAAATATTTGAAAATGCATTTTAATTTATAATAAATCTTTGCAATAATCGGATGCAACCGCTAAAATACAATCTACGTGTTCTATTCAAATAAGCCTTTATTTCAATTAGAGAGAAAATTTATGTAAATGGAATTCAAAAAAATGCGTTACCTCCTTTTTACCAAGGTCTTTCTGGAAACTGAAATAAATTTTTAAATCCATTAAAAATTCTTCTCTACAAATGACGTACTCTATACATAAGTGCTCGGGCAAGCATCTATAACAAAATTTAAAATTGGTGATTTATGCGAAATGGCCGCCGTGCCACAACGAAATTTATAGCAGCCTAAGACCCACTTCCAAAACCAAAAGACAAGAATTTATGATCCCAAAACTAGACGCTATCATTGTACACATTACTCAAATAGTCTTTCCAAAATGAGTGTAATTCATAAAACGGCCAAACAAAGAGAGGAAGGACTACACTGGAAGAAATTTACCAGAAAAAAACCCACTTATAGCATTCGTCGTCAAAAAAGAATATCTTATATGTATTTTTTGTGCTGCTTTTTCTGCTTCCAACAACTTTATTAGTTTACGTACTATTCTGCCACCGGTTGTTTTCAATATACTCCTGCTACCGAATTTTTTGTGTTTTAATGAAAGATTTGATTGGTATCAGATGCACGACAAACGGAACTTTCAAAGTTAACTTCCTTAGAAAGTTTTAAATTAAAATTGAGTCATAATGTTGGGAACTGGAGTCTAATGTGTATTGAGGAAAGGATAGAACAATGTTCTAGAGTGTGGGCACGATTGAATAGTTTGTCTATAGCTGACATCAAATAGGCACCTAATGCTAAAAAGTTTAACGTAGAAGTCATAAGAGAGAAGGAAATTAAACCCTAAAGGTGTGGGAGGAGCTCCACATATACGATATCGAAATAAATTGGAGTCTTCTTCCCCGTCGAAAAACATTGTCGGTCCAAGTGAAAGAAGATTTCACTATATTTTTTTGTTGTTCTTTTATAAATAACTAAAGTTTCAGAAATGAATCAATGTAACATAGATAAAATGTGCAACAAGCATTATTTAGAACGAAGGGCTTATAAAATTTTAATGGCTGCATCTAACATTTATTACGACTAAGAAACCAAATTAATTTAACAATCTTCATTGATAAATTTTCTTAGTTCGTGGATTTTGTAGTGAACTTATGAGTCTTATGACTGAAAACGGAAAAAGTTGTTCACAATTTAACATGGATAATTTAAATTAATTAAATTATTAATCTACTATTAAAACTTGAAAATGCTATATTATATGTGAAAATAGCGAAACCGTGGTCATTTTAATACAACTAAAAAACGTGGGAATTCTGTGGAAACACAGAAAAGTATAATTTATCTTCTTCATATTTATTATGGAGAATTTAATTTGTCGGTTTGTCGAATTTTGTAATTTTACAACAGGAAACTGATTAATAAGTATATACTGTAACCGTCTAAAAAGAGGAATTAAATAATTTAACTTTGGATTAAACAAAAATTGATGTTTACTTTAAGTAATAATATGGAGTAGTATAATGTAAACTCATAAATAAAATAAAAAGTAGTTAAAACAATATACATATAAGAGCAATTTCAATGATTATAAAAGAATTGTTGTTTTCAGAGGTCGCAGAAGGTAGTGTACATAGACCAATAAAACAAAGATGAAACTTTTAATGAACACTAACAAAAAAATGATACAATAATTAACACAACTGCTCTTTTTGCAACGTATTGACTTTCTTTTTTTAATTACCAACTTTGCTACCAATGCTGCCAACACACTAAAAAATAACTTTTATTGTAATCTTACAATTGTGAACAGAGATAATAACTATTCCTATAATTTATCATGATTGTCCTGTATCTGTAAGTATATAAATGTGAAACCTAAGTCAATGTTTTTTATGTAATATTATAAATAATTAATTCATTAGATACAACAAAAATAAGTAAAATTCATATCATTGTAATCATTATTTATTTGAATTTCAAAATTATTAATTGTCAAAACTAAAAAAAAAAATAAACAAAATATATAAGCTCCATCTGAATTTGATAGAGCTCTCTTCTGTTTGAAACCTGATAGAAGAAGCATCATTGTTCGTCAGATAATAGTAAGAAGTTTAAAAGTTAATACTTAACCTTAATTAGAATGTTCTTATAAAGCAATCAGACTAAAAATAACTGATACTACTTAATAGTTAATAGCTGAAAGTATTCAAGTATTCAGTTGGTGATATTTATTATTATTAAGACAATTGTATAAATATAAATGTATTGTACATAACCTAAAAAAAGAAAAAGACAATAGTGCTGTCAATACAAGTGAATTAACCTTATCTGCTATAGATGGACTCTAACAGAATTTTTAGGATATTTAGGCAAATTGAAGTGTTAATAAACTTTATTTGATCAACAACCCTTGATTTGACAAACAAGAAGAATTGGACTTTTACTTATTGCACAAGAAACTAAAAAGTGGTTACTGTTAATGAATTATTTATTTTTATGTTTAAAAATAAATTTATATTATTATATTATATATATTGTTTGAACCATATTTTTTTTAAACTCATCGAGAGATTATTAGTCAATTGCATCTCATAAAATACATTCAAATTATATTGGGCATAATTATAAATTATAAATAAAACGTTACTATAATTATATAATTACAAAATGTATGTATCGACATATCCTTTTGTGTATTACACAGATGTAATTACTCAATAAAAATTCATAAAAATGATTTTATACAGAACATTTTTTAGTCCAATAATAAATAATGAGTCACATACTCGACCTACTAGTACTCAAATTTTCAATAAAAACAACTATTTCGGCTTGATATGACTTTATTTTTAATCGGTCAGTTCTTAGTCAAGTATTAAAATGTTTTCATTTCTCTTAGTTTTTTGTAGTGTACAAAAAGAAGCTGGTTGCTAACTTTTTTTTATCCAGTCCCAGACAAAGTATAATTGCGAAGGACAAACAACAAATGAGATTGATATTAATCTTCCTTCCTTCTTTACTCTGAGATATTAAAGTGTCTAACATACCACTAGCTGACTGGCGAGAAATGCCCGAGCAACTCTTAAACTAACATAAGACAGTCCTCGAAGTTATAATTAGAGGTTCAGGGGATTTTACACTGATAAAACATTCTAAATATTTGTTTTAGATAAATATGTAAACTTTGAATGATTTATCCAAACTGTAATCATTCAAAATGAAATTAAGTAATCGAAATCATAGCTGTACACTGTAGGGTAAAGAATGCTATTGTTACGTATTGGGTTGTTTTCTTTCAATAAATATATGAATAAATCTAAATATTTTTTTAAGGGGGTTTAACCAATACGTAACTTGGTTAATGGAAATTAAAGAGACTGAATGAAACAACAACAATGTATTTATCTATGAATAATAACAAGACTTACAACTTACATCTTTAAAAAATGAATACATTTAATCGCAGGGGTAGGCACTATCACCTACTCGATCATCCGAGAACCCAAACTTGACTTCCAATCTCTCTTTATTCACCCCCTCCCCCCAATGTTTATTAATTTTGATGGGTTTAACAAAAACGTTTATTTGTTATCCGAACGCGACCTTGCTGCAAATATTAAATAAACAGTGAATGTTACAATTTAGAAAATATTAAATAAAGGATAAGTTTTACGTACAGTGCCATATTTAACTAAATCCCTGTACATACTATCGTAACAATATTGTTATTTATTTTTTATACATGTAGATTCTTTTTTATTATTAATTGGTTGCTATAGAAAGCTGAGGATAAGCTGAATTTAGCTCCATTTCTTTGGACAGTAATATGCGTTATGGTGAATATCATGGCTATATTTTTCTTGCTCTGAAGGTTCTTTTACCTTCAAGAGTATGGAATTGATGGTAATTTTCCTACTTTAACACATTTGTTCCATATCTTCCTGTTACATTGTCCAAGTTAATTACCTGCATCCCTAACCTAAAATTTGGACATCTTTTAATTGAAATAAGTATAGTGTATTAAATATTTTGTACCTGATAAACTCTTTATTAAAAGAAGAACGGTGTTAGTGCTCCGTAAAGAAAAATAATCTTTTATTTTCTGCTTGGGATTGAATTTGAGACTGATGCAAAGTAAAGGACCAGACTTGCGAATATGTCACGTATAAAATTTTTAGTTTCATTTCCATTAAAAATTTTAACAGTTTTAATGTGTTTTAGATATTAGGTTATATAATAAATATTATTGATAAGTTTCATAAGTAATTTGTTGCAACCGACGATAACACTTTAATTTTAATGAACTCACCCTGAGAGATATTGTAATAATTAATAATTCAAAATGTTATACTACATGTTGTTTCTGAACTAAAATAATCCGATTGGTCCAAATTGTTGATGATTACCTCGAGAACTCGAGAACTCTCTATATATATCATATAGAATCCATGTACTTACCAAGAACCTAATCACCTATAAATTGGAGTACTGGCAAATTTTGACCAGAATTTATCCATTGAACCTTAAGCTACTGACCTTCCATCTCTTTCTACCATTGTTTAAATAATACGGAAGGTATAAATTATAAAAATTTGCATGATCCGATTCATTTTTCATTCATTTTGTTTGTTTTGTTTTGCGATTATTTCGAATTTTGAGAGTGGCTATGCTTTCAATGTATTCCTTTGTTTTTTCTAAAACGGTTTGAATTAAAACTCCTAACAAAAGAAATCAATTTTATCGGATCCGGTAAACAAATATATGTTTTTGAATGTAATTATTGTAATCATGATTTTATTTTATTTCAATTAAACGTTTATTGTGTTTACAAATAGTTTGTCCTACAAGAAAACTAAACTGAATTTTATTGAAACGACTAAAATATCTGTTAAAAATTATTTAATTACGGCAAATTAATATTTTTTTAAAGAAATTTGATAAATGTTTTCTTTGAAGTATATGTGAAAATTAAAGAAAATGTATCCTACATGTCGAGGGCGTTAATTTTTTACAACAATGCTTTTTTTGTATTATAATTTGTAATCTATCTTATTCTTTTAATGTGATTCTTTCATATTTTTCCTGTTACCCTATTTTATCTTATTCTCTTCCAAAGTCTTTTAAAAAAACTCGTCTAATTATTATATTTATTCCAAATTTCTCGATATTAGTATTCAACTACTGCACTTAGACTTTCTGCACCTTGATTGAAAATCTAAAACATCTTATACATAATTATTTTCTCAAATATCTCTTTTTTCTTACCTTATTTAAGGCTTCTGCTTTAAATATTAGTTTTCTTTGTATATTCCAATCTTTTTTATAAATTTTTGTTTATTAATTGTATTTTAATTTTTATATTAAAAGTGTTTTCAATATTCCATTAATCTAGCTTTTTTTCTCACTTGTGATCATAGGATGACACTAATAGAACAGATAAATAAATACGTTAGGTATTTTAAAATAAATTTTAATAATAAGATTTCTAATTGATTTTCTCTCTAATACAAGAAAAGAGACGCATAAATATGTAGTAATTTGGAGTTTGCTGAAAAAACACATAAAAATCTGCATTTGCATACAAACACAAGTTCCACAATAATAAATGCTTTTTAACAGTGTACAGTTATCTACTAATAATAGTGCTTTTTCTGCAAAAGTCTGATTCCCTTTAAAATCAGGAATATTTAATAATAACCCATTTGTAACTTGTTCGTTTATTATTTGCGACGGAAGCGAAGTCTCATTCCTGAAATCGATACCAGTTCTAATGTATCTTTAAGAATGGTTTAATCCATTTAGATACATCCCTGTGATTTATTTTGAATTTTGTAAACCTTCCTGCTTTAGTCAAACGGAAACTGTTACAGTAGCGAATCACAACTGGCTTTAAAGGGAAGAATGTCAATATTTTGGAGGAAATTGATTACCTTAGAAGTATTTTTATTAATAAATTGTTTTATTTAACATAATTCATAACGAATAAAAACGTCTAGTTCAATTAGATATTACTAACAATAATGACATTTCGCATGATATGATATTTTAGAATTTTGAAAAGGTTGTCCTTTTTAACTAAGAGGTTTTATAAGTGTATAACTTTTCTTCATTTCCTAAAATATTTGGTTAATATTATTATAGTACCGAAGGCGATCTCAAAGAGGAGAATTTTCCAGGTTTATTTGTTGGTTTAGTACTTTATACTGAAGATGTTTGTTTATTTCCAACCCTTCTAAAAAATCATGTTTCTGCTTCTTATTATATATAGGTATATGAAACATTTCCATTCTTGTTTGTGAGGTACCGGACAATTTAACTTATAAATACCTGCTTTTTTTATTTTAGGATTTTCGTTTTTCCATTTGTTAAAAAAGAACCTAAGATATTCTTTAATTTAAAAGAAGAAGATATTAGAGATATAATTTTTGATATTTATGAAATTTTATTTAAAATATTTCCCATATACGTAACAGCTTCGTATGATTTAATTTCTTTAGGTTGTTTTGGAAATATTGGGTTAATGGTAAACTTTTCCTCTTTTTACTTGATCAACCAAATTTATTAGATGTAATGGATAGTTATTAGAGGCACCTTTTCATGGTTTAAAAACCACTTTTAATGTATCTATAGTGGAAGATTAGAAATACCCCACCTTTATCAACTCTCTGTCAATTATTTCCAATCTTATATGAAATCCATGAAGTCACTCTAATTAATTTGGAGATTAAAAAAGTTATTGTTATCAAGTCTATTTAGCAAAAATAAATGCCAGAGCTTCTAAGTTTTCCCGTTTTTTTTTACAGATTCTTCTAAAAGCCATTTCAATGTAAGTTACTTTACGTAATTTACTCTGACTTACGATCAACCACGGTCCCATTTTTCAATTTTCGCTGATAAATGCTAAGCCATTTTCATTGCTCCACAAAAAATTTTGAAGCTCAATATACCTAAGGATATTTTTTTCACAAAGTGCCATTAAATAATTGTCTAAAAGGTATTTTTTCTCCTCTTTAAACCACTCATATAACAATCTGATTTATAAAATTAAAATCAAGTTATAAGAATTCACTGAATTCCAGGGAATGAAAAAAAACATTATACAAAACAGTGATCATTTCTAAAGACAATTTGTACTCTCAAAACGTCTCCTTGGTTTTCATATTTTACCGACCTATTTTGAAAAAAAATATGTATTATTTTAAGAATTATACGAGCCACTGTGCTATTAGCGCCCATCTACATAAAATGAACATTGTGACTTTAAACATCTGTAACTGTGAAGAAAAACAGGACTTATTTAAAATGTTTTCAACTGTCCGACAAATAGTGTTAACACTCAAATTCTTTTTAATCCTTTAATACCACTTAATAATATTCTACTTATTTCCAGCTTCTTAAGTACATTTAATATCAAACTGCGACTATTTAAAATTCACTCATTTTAAACAAGTTGAAATAATATCCAATTCAACATTTACATTTTCTGAACGGTATCTTATACACTTAACGCTACTCAAGTTTACAAATGGCTGTATTTTAACTTCAACCAATCAACAACTTGCTAATATACGGCTCAAAACTTGATCAGTAAAAAAGCTTCAACTGACCACATAATTGACCAATGAGAGTTGATCACCATCAATGCGTCTGAGCACTTCCACAGTTATAAAAGTACAGTCTCTTACCAAACACCAACATGTAAAAACACACACACACTGTTCTAAAGTATAGTTATGCCACACATTCGCTAAGTGAAAATGGTTCCCCAATTTCAGGTTTATAAAGATAACGACTCTTCAGTAATCAATATAAAAGCTAATTTAGTTATGTAAGAGTGAAACAATCAAATTTTTGTAAGTGAAACCAAAATTCACGCAGAAAACACCACTAAAGTTTTTTTGTTAATTAGTAAATGTTTGTAATTTGGTCGTTTTCATTAAAATTATTACAAAAGATTTTGTTCACCATGATTTCTTGTATGGCCTGGACAGAATATATGTTGAAAATGGTTCCTAAGGAATTATGCACATACATCGTTAAAACAATCTGATAGCCTATTAGAATCCAATCTATACACACTAAATTGTGTGTACTCACTACTTGAAAGAACTCATTACGTTACCAGTAGTTGTAGTCATAATTAACATATTCCCACAATCATACGAAACTAATTCATGAATTTCTTAATAAAAAGGTAAAATAACCCTGGTTAACTGGTGCATACAAATCAAACAATAAGAAAAAGATTAACGTAAACATCGTATACTATAATTTATAAAAAATTTGAACCCCTTTTTGGACCGTTACTGAATAAGTGCTTAGCAGCTTTCATTTTCTTGCTTCAAGCTATTAGACAGAAGTGGTGGAATCGTATTCAATTGTATAAATTATCGTCATTCCAAAGGAATGATAGAAACCCGACCTCCGTTAGAGGGTATTTATTATTATAGAATACCGCCATTAATAATTTGCGTTTAAATGCTACATTTCTGGGCACCTCTAATTTTTTAAATCAATTTATATGAGCGAAATACATTCAATCGGCACGGTTACGGAGTCCAGAAGATAATAGAGTATTGTTAGTGTCTTGTTAGATTAATTACAGATGTCTGGTGATATAAGTAATTAATGCATATATATTGAAAGTACAAATAAATTTCAAACATTTTATTATTTTATAAAAGTTGCTGTCTACTTCTAATTTACTAAAAATATTGGGAACATCGCTAGTCCTAAACCAAAATTTTCAACTTGTTTAAGGTATTGTTTGTTTAGCTTTAAATGAATTTATTCCATACTTTATGTACACACTGTATAGTTAAGTGGGTCAATAAAACCTGAAAGGAAATTAAATTTAAGTTGAGACAGTTTCCAAAAAGGAAGTGATTTACACCAAACTTATTAGTTAAAAATAGGTCAGGTAGAGATGCAGAATAAAGTAAAAAATTAATTACTCGTATATAGTAAGCCTTTTTAACAAAAAAAATTATATAGTTTCACATATAAAAGAGAATCGACCAGTTTTTCTCTCAGTAATTATAATTTTTTAATTAAGATCGTCTTAGTGGGAATCATCTTCCAATAAAAAATTCATTTTATCTCTACAGGAGTTTAGTCAGTTATTATTCCAAAAATAATCTTCCTTTCGCTTCTGGAATCCTAAATGAGATTGGGATCAAATGTTGTGAAAATTAAAACAACATCGATAATTAATTTTCATTCTTTGAGTAGAGAATTCGACTAATGTTAAAATGTTTACATATCTCTGTTGGTTCAGAAAACTTTTCTAATTTTAGGCATTTTGTCAGGTCAAATAATAATTGAGACAATTGATTAGCAAACAAGTTTTGCAAGAGGCAAATTATTAAAATCGTTTTAATTTTTGTAGATTAAATTCACTATCAATCTAAAAATTTTAGCTTTTAACAAAGCTGTTTTTGAGTTTTGGTACCCACTGACAAAAAGTATGAGTCAGCTGCTGCCATATAGCTCATCAGTAGTTTTTTTAGACATCCTATTACATATTCACTCATCCTGCAGGAGGGCAACATGTTACACAAAATCTCATTTCCCAACTGATTATAAAATAACTTATCTTACCAATTGTTTGGTACTAAATTTTTCTCCTGCAGCGTACAACTTACGTAAATCAATTTCTTATTTGCTGGAACTTTTCAACACGTCCACTTTCGACTACACTTCAAAGTCAGACTTGTCGCAGCTGACCTATTGAATTATTTACGCCTGCAAGTTTGTATTGGAAGGGTGGGTTGGGTATTCTTTTTTGAGGGAAACAGAAATCAAAATTATACAGTGTGACCCATCTATAGTATTTGAAGTTATTAACTGATTTCGACAATTTTCTTTGTAATATTGTGAAATATTTATTTAGAAACAAGGTTTCAAAGAGTTATTCCTATTTTTGAGGCACACTGCGATATTTTTTCATAGTCAGAAATCCAGAAATTAGGGATTTTTTTATCAAAAAAATGAGTACGCCACTGGATTTACTTAATAGGAATAACTCTCCAAAAAAGATTGTATGTACAACATTCAAAAAAAATGGTTGAATTCCAATAGTATGGTGGTGTTTCCAATTTAGAGAAATCACACTTTATATACTTTAAGGTAATCGACAATAGGAATATTTATCTACTGACATCTCATAATATCAACATTATGATCATTATGATACTGAACCATATTAGTTTAAGAATGTTTGATTTGGTTTTTTTAGTTTTTGAAAACATAGTCTGCTAAAAAACTATAAATTTTGATATGACATTTCTTAAACGTAATTTTAATAAAAAATCATTTCTTAAATACCGTGGATTTTCTATTAAATATTTTTGAATATTAAATTCTTAAATTTTCATAACTTATGTTATTTTCTCTAAAATTTGCTATTCATTTTCATTAAATTTGCATTATGATTATATAAATTACTTAATGTAGCTTTTCTTAATATCAAATTTGTTTCCAAAATATTATTTAAAATAAAAATTGATGTACTATTTGAACTAAATATCCTCATATGATACTAGACTTAAAAAAGGCAAGTTTACTTAAAAATCAGCCCATTATGCCATAAGGTAACATATTATATGAACTTACTAATTAGAATTTATAAACAATTTACTTTTAAACTTGAAACACTCAGCTTTTGAAAAATATTCTAAATTTATTTTTAAATTTGCTATAATTTATGTAAAACTTACTTGTAGTAAAATTTTGTTTTATAATCCTTATAATACTGGAAAACATTGACATATTTTCTAAAATATTATCATATCATATCATGTAAGACATTACGAAATAAATTTATAAGAACTAAAATATTTCTTAAGGAAAATGAGTTTATTAGATGCATAAAACTGAACAACATCATAAATTAAATTAGCAAATTATAATTCTATTTTGGATTTTATAAATAATAACCATATATCGCATTGAATTCAGGATCTTTTCTTAGAACCAAATCACAGTGTCAAAATATAAGAAACTAAATCAAATAACTCAAAAATTATAAGAAGATTGATTGATTCATATGCTTAAACTATTGGCATAGCTTATTTAGATATCTATATAAAAGTTAAAGAAGAATTATGAGCAAATATTAGCAAATGTAAATTACAAATTTCTTTATATAATTGTATTGGAAATTAATTATAGAAAGAATCTAGATGGAAAGTAATAAAGAATGATGCAATTTATATTATTATTTTAATAATGTGAGAATAATTACTAACCAATTTGGAAAAAAAATATCATTGAACATGGGTCAATGTATAAGATTGAATATTAAAGTTCATAGAAAAATAAATAAAAAATGGAAAATCGTAAATATGATATGTATATAATGAATGTCAAAATTTTGGCAAAAAGACATGCTTTTTGATTTTATTATATTCACGTTATTCTGTTAAATAATCTTGTTAAGCACATGTAACATTTAAAATAGAAACAAAATAAAAATAATGAAAAACTAACCTCCAAGTTATGTGTTCGGTTTTTCCGGAGATGAAGAATTATTGATATGTTAGTAGGAAAATAGTGAAGGGATTTCCAAAGTAAAATGTTCTTAAAAAAAATAACCTTGCCATTGTAAACTGTGAATATACCAAATTAAAAATATACTATCAATTTAAAAAAACTTGTTCTCAATTTAAGATTTTTTTTAAAGGAAGCACCAGTTTGTAAAACTTTGCATGTTTATTATATGTTTTGAACTAAATATTTAGTCACAATATGGCTAATTTAAAAAAAATATGTAATTTAGAATACAAATATCAAATTGGTTCTAAACACAAACTTATAATAAGATTTATTTGTACCTGTCAAATGAATCCATGCAATTCCTGAAATCTCTATTATATTAAATATATTTTTATATTTTATTTAGCCAGTGATATTTTCCATAATATAACATAAATAAATTGAAATTTTAAAGGAGACAGAATTGTATATCAAATAGTATTAATCTAAAATAAACTAATAAATATGGCAATACAAATTACATTTCAATAACAATTTATTAATATTATTACGTTATAATTTACAACCAAAATGAGGGCTCTCTATTATTCACAATAATGATATGTTACAATAAACATTATCAATAATTTATGATCAAAAGCACCAAAATCCGTACCAAATATGACAATGCCCTATTACAAACTATCTTAAAACTTTGAAGTTCCTAATAATAGAAGAACCGTCATGAAAGTTTATTTTTTCTCATTTACAAAAATTTAATAATGTGTGGTTGAGTCCAAAAGTTTACTTATTGGACGTGAGATATTCACTACAAAGGCTCTTATATATTATTTAAAAATGTAAAGTGTTGCTTTATCCGCACATTACATGCATGTATGTTATCGTATTTTTGTTAGTAAATTTTTCAGGAAAAAGTTTTCACACAATGCAACGGGCTTTAACCTGGTTAAATTCCGAAAATATCGCATTGCGTTGAATTCCGATTTTTATGTTATTTGCTTTTCTCTGTAATTGGGAAAAACAGAAATGCTCTATAATGATGCTAAAAAATACTTATACGTTATTAGGCGACTTCATAGCTTTTGTTTGTTTGTGCATCACGTTCAGACAAGCAGATTGATAGCATTTTTGCTGGATAGTAAATTACATAGCAACTAATTATCGTGTTTCAAATGGGTGAGTTGTGTGTTTTACATAGTCATACAAAGGACATCTCATTATTCCACATTAATAAGATTTGATGAGATTTACATATAATATATGTAATTCTAAAAGAAACACTTTTTTTAGCTATACAATTTAAAAATGGTAAAAAATACGCCTCGAGAGTCCTGCTGTCTTCTAGACTACATAAAATCATAAGTGTTACATATGGTCGAACTCGTATTGAAGAGAAAATTCCAAAAATGACTGAATATACAGGGTGATGTGTTTAAAAAACCTAAGTGACTAATTATATCAGAGAAACGGCAAATCTAGCAACATTGCAAATGTTAAATCTGGAATCTCCCTATCCCAAAATAGGTTTATCCTAAATTTTGTAGAATTCGGACTAGCAATTTAGGTACAAGATAATTGGCCGTTTTCAGACTTTTAATCCACTCTATATAAATATACCTTATATAATTGAAATTAATGGAAATAATTGTATTTTAATGATAAGAGATGTTATAAGATATAATTTATTTTACAAAACACATTTTGGCTACACCTCAGATAATTCTAAAATTAGGTTGATAAAATATTCTACCTGTAGCTTAAAATCTAAACTAAACACATTTTAGGACATCTTCTACTTGAGTGATATCATGATCTCTTTGATATCTCCCATTTGATCAGTTTATATAAGATCAAAAGATATTTTACTTATTAATCCCTGTCTACTAATAATAATTTTAACAATTATGTATATCGTTTTTTTATTATCTAAAGAAATATCACATAATCTGGCAACTGTGCTCGATTGGATCTCGTCAGAAGAGGGATAACAGCGCTAACGGAATATGCTAATTAACGCCTGGGAATTTTAAAATCACTAATTTCAGAAAATTTGAATACGAATCAAAAAATTATGTTTTTGGTCTTTTTTAAAAGTTTGAATTGTATGCGTGTCGATGAATATATTATTTCTCAAATATGAAGAATTAAATAGTAAAACTTGTGCACGAAAATTGGTCATTTTACACATACTGTAGGTTACGTTTCAATTAAAGACCGAAATGACACGTTTTAACCTTAATATATAAGCCCTGAAAATTTCAACGAATTGACCTTTTTTCCCAAAAATTGCGAAATACTAGACCCATGGTTTGATATGTTTTTGAAAGCAAGAATTTAATTTTTACAGCATGTTTTTAAAACATTTATAATTAAAATATGTATATTTAAATTATCCCGAATCCTTCTAGTTCGAAACTGGAAAAATACCAAAATATACATATATTATAAGCATATAATTTCTACTGTCTAAGGTATTTAAAAATATATGAATTATATTTCATTTTCTTGGTACACATATTTGGTTTCAAGTGATATCCGTATTAAAGTAGTTTTCCGGCTCTAGTGCAAATCCTTTAGAAACTATTAATTTAATCTAATCCTCTACGTATTTAACTCTTGCTTTAGTTAATACTAATCTTCAAGTTGCAAACTTCAAAGTCGTATTTCTTCGCACGTATCAGATAACGTCAACGAGACAAAATCAAAACCCAAAACCACTGTCGCCTGCACAAGTTTGCTGTATTTAACAGTTTAGTGAAGGTCTAGCAGCGCACTAATTCTGATACCACTAATATGTTTCACAAAAATTCTAAAGTATAGGGTAGTTCCTAAGATTATAGAGGGTGCGACATTAGTGCGTCGAAGTACGATTAGTCCGCTATTATTGAAGTTACGAAAAAAAAGTTTTTACCAAAAGTGTAGGCAGTGTTGGGATTCAAATTTTAAAATTAGTCCCAAATATACAGTGTGTTCAGTAACGCAGTGACAAACAAAAATTTTGTTTTTTTAAGTTTTTAACACTCCGTATATTGGCAGAGCTAATTTCAACGATGTATCACACTTGATGTCTATTATGTTTAATAAATAATCTACAGCCACCTGAAAATCATATTTTTTTGAAAATTTGAAATCCAATTTGATTTTTAATCACTCTGTTCAAATTCAATTCCATAGCATAGAACTTGAAAAGTTAGAATAGGAACATGTAAGCCGTTTTTATTGATTTTCGACATATTTAAATTCAAAAAATGTTTATAAAAATGTTAAATTATACAGGGTGTTCCGTTTAAAAAACCAAAATTTTGGTGTGGCACTACGTTCCTGAATACACTGTATATTTGGGACTAATTTTAAAACGTGAATCTCAAGACTACCTACACCTTTTGTAAAAAGATTTTTTTCGTAAATTCAATAAGAACGGACTAATCGAGCTGTTCCACACTATTGTCTCATCCTGTATATTATCATAAACTTCTGCTAAAGGCTTAAAAGATACTTTAAGATCGTTTATTTTAAACTACATGATGACGGTGCTCCTCAGAAATATTCTGAACGAATATTTCAGAGGGAGTAAGAGATCCAGTATGAAGTACGAATAGTACGAAAGAATTTATTAAATACTTTTTCCAAAGATCGGAAACTTACAATTTAATTATCGAAAAGTTTAGTAAATATGAAATACCTTCTCAAACGCTCTAGTAAAAAAGATTATTCATTACTTTTCAAATATTCAAAATGTTATTGTAAATAGGAGAAAAATTATTGTATAAAATGTGAAGAGCTTTTTGCATGTCATATAAATATTATTTTTTCGGAGACAATAGCAAGTATAGTAATTTGAAGAACGCATTGTTTATTATTATTATTAAGTTATAAATAAACAAAAAGGTTTACTAAAATATTGCCGTAAAATTATATAAACAAAACGCGTAGACGTAAAAAGTACATATAACAATGAGGCAAATCAAACAAAAGCATCATCAACGAATTTGAAAACAAAAATATTGTTGGAATGAATTGTTCCGTTTTCAAATAATATTTTTCAGATGGACGCGAACACGTGATCAGAGATCGTTATACATGTTTTATTAGAGATACGCCTGTTGGTTAATTCATGTTTTGTTTTGTATTATATCATCCTATGTCCAATCTCCAAGAGAGGTACCACATTTAAAAATGAGTTCGTAAATAAAAACCACATGAAGTTCATAACTTTATTAGATATCAAATTTTTCCCTAGTTAGCTAATTAGTACCCATATCTTCAATCTTCTTTTTCCAATATAGCATAAGCATAAGATTTAAGTTATAATACGAAGTTTAAAAATTTTTATTTTTTATATTTTTATTCGCAAAAATAACTTTGATTTTCAACAATGATTTTCTACAAGAAATTAACATGACATTTGTTATCAAATAGGATGTTACTTAGTTTTGTCTACGACTCCCCGGATGAAAATCTGTTAACAAATTCATTGAAATTAGGTACTATTATCTAAATGAGTTGAATAATCAGCTCATTGTCTAACTCAGTGGTTTAATAAAATTAGAACCAAAATTTAATTATTTATTAACAAAATTTTCATTCGTTTCATTTTTGACTTTTTTCCCTAACACCATTTGCTAAAACGTCCATAACCTTGTTCGTATTATATTCGTAACTTTTGTTGCGGAATAAGTAACGATATTGCTTTCCTTACACAATTTTTAATATTTGATGCAACACTTTCAGATTCAGACTCACTCATATTAACG
This sequence comes from Hermaeophaga mercurialis, assembly GCA_951812935.1. Lineage (NCBI taxonomy): Eukaryota > Metazoa > Arthropoda > Insecta > Coleoptera > Chrysomelidae > Hermaeophaga > Hermaeophaga mercurialis. The sequence goes on along the minus strand of OX638360.1, from coordinate 30,848,236 downwards.
CTCTTACTAGAAACTAAGAAAATATAAAAATATTTGACGTTGTTTGTACTAAACTGTCGAGGTTGCCATGTCAATAAATAACTATTACAGAATCGCTGCTTTTAAATAAAATATTCAGCAATTGTCAAATAAACTAAATCGAAATGTCATATTTATCAATATTTGCAATTGTGGATAATTCTTGATAGTTATAAATAAAATGTATTTTAATTCGTGTGATAAGGGCTATTAATATACTCATGTTATTACAGACTTGGGCTACCACTCTCGTCTTGCACTTGTCGCATTTTAATGTTAATAATTCCCATATCCCTCTAATAAAATAAATAACTATTAGTTAATTAATTCAATTTCCCTTTGTTAAATTATTTTATATAAATTTAATTTATATTTTTATTTCCGCATTAGGATCTGATGATGAGCTGAAACTCGTAGCCATTATTTGTAATCTTCATTAAACAAAAAAATTTTAATGTGGTAAAATTTGTAGTTACTTTCCCTCTGAGAGATACATATTAAATATTCATGGAATTTAGAATTAAAAATAAGTCGATGCTAAAAGCAACCCTTTATTTAATAAATTAAATTTATCTCTTTGTAATTCAAATTACATTAGAAATAAAACGAAAATTATTGAATCTCTAAAAGTAACACCTTTTAAAAATCTCTGTAAATAACACATACAAGCAACCCCCAATAATAAAAAAATAAATATGGCAATTATTTTTTTTTTCTGTTTCTCTTTAGATAATTTTAAATGTGTGTTAAATTCGTGCAATTTGGTTGGTATTTTTTTGTAATAATTTTTGCGGAAATAGCTGACAAAAATGTGATCCCTGCTTAAAAGATATCCAAGCGTGAAAACATCAAAATCTGATTGAAAAATCCCACTACTTCCGTGGCTTTTTCCATGCACTGAATACAAATTTATTAATATTACATTTAGTTTACACGTCGTATTTTTGGCATATCCGCAACGTCAAACCGCATTCCCGCAATTTTCAAAGCGAATTCTCATTTATTTAAATGGAAATAAAGAATGGAAAAATAGACTAGGGGAGAATAGAAAATTTTTATTATAATAAATGAATAATATATTGTAATGGAATTTCTTCATTTTGTATGGGCAAGTAATTGTTCGTTTACGATAAATGAAATATGTCTTAAGGAAGTATGGTATTAAATTAATAAAACTGGGAAGGATTCTAAATTATAAAGTAGATTTATAATTGATTTATTCCTATGTAAAGATAAGTAATTAGCTACAAGTTAAGAAGGCTAATTATAAAAAATTAAAACCAATCAAAATATAATCAGCAAGTTTAAATATTATATTAACTTTTGGCATATAAACAAATTTGGATTGTTAATTTTAAATTTCGATTTTTTTTTTTTGGTAAATTATAATTAGAAAGAAATTTCATATTAAAAAATGAAGAATTATGCAATAGATATTGCCAGATGAATAATATAATAATAAATAATAAAGCAATTATAATTAAATTGAACAAAAGATCGTAAAAATAGTTTGGAATAAATTAAATTCATTAATAAAAATCCTTATTGTTAAGAAAATAGGAAATGAACGTTTTATGTTTCGGTTAAAAGAAAAAATAGTATGGAATAGTTTTTTTTACATGATATTATGGTAAACAAGCATATTATTTGGTAAATCTAAGATAATCAAAATATAAAATTTTTTATAACCTTGAAGTTTTTAAAAGTCAAATTTAAAAAAAAACTAATTTGTAAGAGTGATTAAAAGGAATCCTATAAACAGAATATCGGAATTATGACAAAAAAGTTGTTACTGTTAAACCTTCGTAGAGTCCAGGTCGTTGTATAATAATATAATAATAACAAGGTTAGAACGAAAGAAATTTGATACGAGTGGTATAGAATTTTTTAATCTAACCGAGTAACAGACTGTGTTTTAATTAAAATTTATTATTACAACGCAACCATTTACATCTGACATTGACAGTTTTGACATCCTTGGCTGTCGTTACGGAATATAATTCCATCGCTTGTTATGGAATAAAAATACATGCAAAACAATTAAGAAGCAAGTGTTCTGGAATAAATATTCTATCTCAAGAGTGAGAATGTATACATTCTATTATTAAAAATGATTTTGGAATTAACACATTCTACTAATTAAATGAAAAATAAAAATATTCTATTTATTTGTAGATGTTTCAGCTGTAATAGATATCAATATGTTTCAGCTGTAATAGATTTTAAATTTTCAAAATTAATCTTAAGTATTGATAAATTTAAAAATTATTTTGTACTTACCTACCATGATCTCGCTATGAGAACTATTTTATGTAATTTTTTTATTTTATGATTTATTATTTGGTGATCAATTAAAAATATTATGTGTATTTAAATAGATTTGAAATTTTTGTTATTTTTATCATAATCCAATTTAAAATAAGTTACAATTTACTCCACCAACTTAATTCACTCTAAAATCTCAAAATATACAACGTGTGCTTAATATGGAATTATAAGGAAACGTTTTTTATCATTAATTTTCATAAAAAAAGTGTATCTTATAAAAAGTTCTGCCTATGTAGCAAACGATCCACAGTTTCTTTTTTATTTTTTTTTCTCCGATGAATGCAGCTTTTTTATGAAGGTACCGTAAATCGTCATAATTGCCGCTACTGGTCTGATTCAAACCCAAGAATTTTCTAGGCGGTACATACACAGCAACCGCAAAAATTAAATGCATGGGCTGGCATTTTTGGTGACCGGTTGGTGGGGCCATATTTTTTACCTGGTAATTTGACTGGCGAACTGTATTTGCAATTACTAGAAGATGCGAGAACGTTTCGAACAAAATCTTTATTACTATATCGACGCGGTTGGTCATCAATTTGAACATTTAATTTAATTAAGAAGTAAGTAAACAACTAAACATAATTTAAACTTTAAAATGTAATTTATTAAAAAGTATTCTGCCTAATTTTAAAATTTAAAGACTGTTGTAAAGAGAATTGAAAGGGCTTTAAAATGATACCTTACTTGACCCCTAATGCCATTTAAATATTTTGGGGTGATTGTTACCCTCGCTTGGAGGTGTAAGTAGCGAAGTCGAAAATACCGGAAAAAAGTGTCCCCCTTTAATCAGAAATCGACGGGTCTCTGCGTTTTTTTAAAACGTTGACGCTGTTCCTGATAATGGCTTTGTTTCGTTTTCGTTTAGAAAGAAAGGTTGGATATATCAATGCATTAGTGGAATTAGTTAAAGTTTTCCATATGATTCCAACTTAAGTTGACGCACATATTTGAGGCCATATTATTAAATTAATTAATCCGTTTTTCAAAATGTATCAAAGTTGTAGTGCTTTATTTTCACATTTTCTCATAACGAACGTCAATATTCAAACTTCCAATTAGTTATGTTTTTGCCGGTAATTTCAAATTTCGAAACAAATGCACTATTATATGTATTAGAATAAATGCATTATTATTATATTAATAATAATAATAATAATCACCATTAATAAGCTATGTGTAATTTTAAACACAAACTAACAACATAACCCCACCATTTTATATTATATAAAATAATAAATATAAACCAATAATTTACATGAATACACATTACAATAATGTACAACTTAAAATATTTAATTGTAAAAGAATCAATAGGATCAGCCAAACACGTGCTAATTTGAGCATAATAATCTGCTTATAAACAATGTTACCAAGATTACAATTCCCATTTGTTGCAGTTTAATACTGACATTCATGTCATATATCATATTGACATAATTAAACAAAACAATTCATTTTGTGGAATGAATACATTTGACAATATCGATTGTGCCTTTGTTAATAACGTATTTCAAAATTCTTTTCTTTTCGTACAAATTTATATCAAAATTAATAGTCTGGTTTTCTATTGTGCAGGATTTTCTCCATTATTCTAATAAAATTACGCGAATTTTAAAAAATCTAGTAGAGAAAAAATAGTTCGTTTAATAAAATATGTTGCTAACTGCGATAAATAAATATCATTTTTAACAAAATTTAGTGATTTGTTACGGATAAAAAATTATTTAGGTTAACAAATGCTCCTAAAATTATATGGACAAAGACTAATGGACGAATCATCATTCACAGTTGTCAGCGAATAATTTTGATAAAATATGAGTAAGAAGAAAATAAATGAAAAAAATATTAAATCAGTTAAATTAATATTCAAAATGGTTTGCCGTTTTCTTGGCTGGCGTTATCAAATAAAAAGTCGACCTTTTACAATTTAAATAATACATTTTCGTTAAGTTTCGTTTCAAGTTATTGTTAGTTTCTGCCCCAGTTGGTTCCTACATTAAATTTTTAACAGCAGACGCGATAAAAACAGTCAATTTCATTTTTGTAAAATACAATGGTCTTATTTTTCTATTTGATTTGGCATAAGGAACGAAAAATGTTTCGAAAATAATAATTATAAAATAACTGAATAATAAATAGTGATTTACAGTTCGAGATTCGATAACTTCCATAGAAGTAAACTCCGAGGGGGTCGAAACAGAAAATTTAAACGAGTGTTCCAAGATAAATGTTTGTTACCCTAGCGAAAACTCCATCAAAAAATTCAAGAGTCCAACTTGAGAATATAAAAAAAATCTCTGTTCTTCTTCTTTTCAAAAAATATTTCATGGAAACTAAAACAGTTTTAAGAAACTTCCAACTAATTTTTTTATGTATTAAATCCCTATGTATTTATTTAAAATTCAAGTATTTTAAACAAGTTAGAATAATATTCAACTCACATTAGTACACCCTATACATTTTGCAAAATAATTTTATACATACAATTTGGCATGTCCATAATTTTTACTTCAACCAATCAACATTTCGCTAATATACGCTACAAAAATTGATCAATGAAAGTTGCCTCCTGAGCACATAATTAACACACCAGTCGTGATCCTCCCCCAACGCCACAGTCACAATCACTCCTGTTCCAAAAAAGAAAGAGTCGCTCAGAAGTCACTGAGAAATGCACACCTCACTCTCCGCTCAAAAATAGATTCACTCAATTGTTTATCGCCCTTCACATAATTTGAAATATAAATTGTCATCCCAAGTTGAAGTTTAATAGTTTAATGACTCTTCAGAGCACATATTTTAAATTAAGTTTAGTTTAAGTTGTGTTTGGTGAATCAATAGAAAATTGTGCCAAATATTATGTAAATTACTCAAAGAACTCTCATCAAAGTATTTGTTAAAGTGTAAATTTTCATTAAAGTTGTTAAAAAGAAATCAGTTTATTAGTTATTTCAATGGATGAAATTGATTTGTTTAAGAAAATAAGCACGTAGGATTTATGCATAAATAATTCTTAGCCAATACTCACGTTAAAATTAAGCTGTGCATAAAATTCTACAATATTCCTTAATTATGAAGAAATTCAAATATAATTGAAATCCACATTTCTTAATCAACTCTAGACTGGACAAAACGTTGTCCTGAATTATACTGCTTTTATTTCTCATTCGATATTCGTTAGTTTTAGATCATACCAGTAGATAATGCGTCAACTGTTCGACGATGTAAAAATGTAAAAAAATAGTTAAAATGTATAATTTTTCCGAGAACTGTAGATTGGAATATAAAATAGATCTGTTATTTTTTTTCTTTTCCCTCTATTGAACATTTGTTTTATGTAAACATTATTTTAAAACTTCACAATTCAATAGTATTAAATAACGTTAATGTAACATTTTTACAGCCATATGAATTAATGTAGCTCCAAAGTTTATTTGGTATATTGACATTATGAAATAAATTCTAGCCTAACATTGTAACGCGAATGGAAACTGCACAAGAAAATAAATATTGGAAAAAGCATAGCAAGGATAACTGAATAAACTTAGCGGAACTCATTACATAACGGGATATACATTGTAACGTTTACTTATGTTGAAATATGAAACTAATTTAACTTAGTAAAACAAATTTAAATATTTTTTCAACACCTGCTTTTTTAACGTTGGAGATTTAAGTGTATAGAGTTAATTAATAATATTCTTTAGAATATGAGTGGTAGAGAAATTGCTGTATCCATCGAATAAATTACCAGAGCTAGCTAGAAGGGATACATAGATCTTTTAGAACGCATTGTATATACGAAGGCTCTTTTTGGTTCAAGCACCGATCAAAAATATTTTATTTTCAATATCTGGCTACACTTTCTAGGTCACATTACAGCACGCATTTCACACTTATCAGGAAACTCTTTTATTGTAATAGATATGTTTACGTGCTCACTGCGCGTTTAGAACTGACAATTGTGGCATAACGCGACCAACGGGCCTGCTAGAGACACAGCGGAACACATCTTCTCAAAACTCTATCGGAGTTTCATTGTTGTTTTATTTTTTCGACCGATCGGGCCTTGAAAAGTCATTTAAAGATAAAGTTTCCAAGAATGGATCAATAATCACAACGTTAATGGAAATAAAAATTTAAAAGATACAACAAATATTTGTCGGTTTTTCCAGTCAAAAAACAATTAAGACATGATTTCCTAAAGACGCATAAATTAATTTTTGTGACAAAATCACAAGCGCGTGAATGAGTGATTTCGTCTGAAAGTTGTTCAAATAATTTTCATGAAAACAAAGTTTCATTGTTAATTTAAATTTTACCGAACCTCTTATGCATTTACTTCCAAAAAATCATAGTAAGTTTTTAAATTCGGGAATATATTGATACATTTTAGATTTTTTTTTTAATATTTTGGTATATCGGATTAAAAGATACACAGTAAAATATTTAAAAAGTATATTGATTTCATTTTTCTTTATCATTCTCGATTTAAGTATTTATACTCATACTCTCCATCACAATTCAATTTTGACTCCTTTGACTTGTTTACAATTTTGGCAAACGGTACTGTCCAGAAAATAACTCAAATTTTACCCAGAGCGTGTGCTACGCCGCAGTGAACATCCGGCGAGAAAGCATAACTTTTAAAAATGAGTTAGCGCTGTTGGGAGATTATAGATTTCTAAATTTTTAGGGTATAGGCGCAATTTGTTGTCTAATTTTTTCCAGCATTTGATGTTATTTTTTTGCTAAGCCAATGAAATTAAGAAAAAGTTGCATTATAATTTTAAACTTAAAAAATCTGCATCAAGGTGGGCTCATATGTGTTTTTTTATTTTGATAGTTTTTTTAGCATTTTCTTCGACACTTACAAGTATTTTTAAAAATAAGATACGTCCTCCTCTTTGTTGTACAAAAGTACATCTGTTAGTTTTTGAATCATCTTATAATCTCAATCCATTTTGGAAATATTTACAATTTACGATTTTTTGTGGTATCGTTGGCTGTTAAGAAGCTGCAAGCAATTCAGAAATACGTAATAATTTGGTTACTCGGGTCAAAGCTACAGAAAATCAAAATCTGACAATTGACAACTATAACAGTTTACCGAACATTCTCGCACAGTCAAGAATATACTAGAAAACGTCTAGAATTCTCTGAAACCTACGAGAAAGCACGAAAAAGGTATAAATATGATAAAACTAAATGAAGGAGAATAGTACAGTGTAAAACAACGACATCAGCGAAGTAGTGTCACTGTTACGTTATATTTTTGGACAGTTTTTAAAGGTGATTCCCACTCGAGAATTCACTGTTGGCTTCAAATTAACTTTCTTCTGAGCTTCCACTAACAATTCACTAATCTTCTGTAACGCGCTTTCCAGCGGTTTTTGGAAAACTTTGGTTACGTAGTGGCGCTATGCGGAAACTAGATGTGATTTGCCTCGGGCGCCAGTTAATTTAAGTGGTTGTCTCCACTTCCTTTCGAATTTAGCGTCAAAAGGACCTGGGTGTCGTTGTTAGAGAAGCTCAATAGATAAAAGAGGTTTGAAGGTACATATATTACTATTCAGTCTACTACAAAATGTTTGTTGGTTAGAAAGCACAAGGTGTAGCCCTCTCCTACGTTAATTTCCCACTACGGATGGCAGTCCAGGACTCAAGCAGGTACGGGTTATACAGATAGTCTCTAACGGGAAGGTATGTCCACCTACTCGAACTCTCAAGTCTAGCGGATCTACCGTCTAGAAATCTAGAAAACAACCAATATACTATGAAAGGAACAACCGGTATACGAAAAATGAAAGAAAAAAATAATCGGGAGGATATGTTCCCAGCTCGAACTCTCAAGTCAGACGAAAATATCCTCATACAAATGGGAAATATATTATACGTGGGACAACCGGTATACTAGAATATTGGAAATGAAACAATATCCACAGTATTTTACGAAGTAAATAATTGTATTCCAATTTAAAACGTTACCTGAATTGAAATGTAGACACACAAATTACAGGTGCGGAATTGCAAAAAAAGAATCTAAATAACAGTTGGTTCTTACTCTCAATAAAAAAACTGGACGGACTTCACTTTTCAAGATTGACTCTTGATTCGCACTTTTACTACTATGGAACTAACTAACTGCCGAAACCGGTGCTTGTTTACATCTTTTATAGCTCTTTTTGACTGAGTACGCAGGTCTATCTTTAAGAAGGAATAAGATCAAACACTGCCATTTGCAACGCGAAAACGAAGTCTACTGATAAAAAATTACCCCGGATTTGGAATGCAACCGCAGTTTTAAAATGAAAACATAAATGTAAAATAAATAAATTAAATTCTCTTACGGCAGCCGTATTGCAAAAGAAAACTTCATTACACTTCCCACCAAGCATCTTGAATGTTCATCTTTTCTTGTTGTCAAAATTCTCTACGTTTTCCAGAATATTCTTGAGGTTTTCCAGAATGTTCTTGACATTTTCAGGAATGTTCGTAAACTGTCATAGCTCTCAGTAGTTAGATTAGGTTTCTGGAGTTTGTGCAACTAAACCGCTACAATTTTAAACCGTCATCAAATACCCAACATTATTAAAACTCTATAAATAACTTGATTTACATCACAGAACCACTTAATTTAATATCGTTGAGACGTTTCGAAAAATACCAACTATATAAAAAGTTTTAATACGTACACTCTAGATATTTACATACATTGGTAGCCATATTGTTTATACATCCTTAGAAAATACCGCATTATATACATGGTTGGGATACATTATGGAACCAAGTAAATATCTTTAAAACGAAATGGACGATATTTATGAAATTTTACAAGTAAATGAATTGAGCAAAATTCAACTGATGTTTGTTAATAATATACTTCCGGTTTAACCGCAAAGAGCTTCAACTTTTTTAATTTAAATAGAACACCCTGTTTATTTTTGCAGATTTTGAAAGATCTTGTTATTTCGAATTCGTACATACTGGGTTTAGTGTAAAAAATCTGTATAAACGAGTAATACAACTCTTTAATAAATCACTTTTAAGTTTTTACACATTAGAGTAAAATACCATTTAGATAAAGAAATTGATAGTATTTGTATTAATAGTATTAATAGTATGTAGTAGGTAACTGTTGCCAAACTGTCAAATTGTAATTTACGGAAATAAATTGTACGATTAAGAATGGTTGATTTAAGTGAAAAAGATCGTATTGAAATGTTAATGATGATCGGGTATGGTGATTGATTCATAGAGTGGCCTGCTCGTTTTCCGGATCTAAGCGCATTAGTTTTTTTTGGGGGGTAATCTAAAATCATGTGTTTACGTTAAACGACCAACATACTTGCAGGAGAATTGAGACAAAGAATTATTAATGAATGTGAACTAATACGTAGAGAAGTCTTGGAAAAGAGTGACTCAAGAATTTGATAATAGACTGGTATATTCTTAGGAGGTGAACGGAGAGCATTTTGAACATTTGCATCAACTTTGTATAAATTATTATTCTCATTAGTCTAAAGTAAATAAATTTACTTATTCTACAACTAAAAGTAAGTTATTTCTCGTTTTTACAAACTATTTCCACTAAACCCAGTATGTACAAATTCTAGAAATAACAAGCTCTTTCAAAATATGCAAAAAAAAATAGAAAGTGTCCTATTTAAATTAAAAAAGCTGAGGTTATTTCCGGTTAAACTGGAATTATATTATCAGATATATTTTGCCCCATTGCACTTACCTACAAAATTTCATAAATATCGTCCCATTCGTTTTAAAGATATTTACTTGGGTCCACACTTTATCCCAATCCTGTATTGATTCAGTCAATTTTCACTCGTGGTAGTTTAGTACTATTTTGATAACAATGTATCCAAACATTTCCAGTCGATCAAGTTTGCGTGAAGATTCACTTGACTGGACTTCTAACAATGATGAAGGTATGAACCAAGAGACCCTTCCTTGTCGTTATATATCTTTTTCGGATCGTTATAAATCTTAGGAGCTTTTCTTATCACTCAAAGTTACAAGACTTTCATTCCTGTGCCTACAGAATAATTATATTCATTCAATTTCAATTTGTAACTAGAAAATAAATGGATAAGGTGTATTGAATCTAGCATAGGATTATTAATGATTCACTCTGTTTAAATCACTCATAAAATATGTTTATGAAGCACTAATTGTTCGATTTAAAATTCAAACAATATTTATGTAATGGGTGGAAATCGTGGAGGCGGGTAAAAAACGGGGGCTAAGTTTAATTATTTTATTTCATGCCAACGTTTCGGTGATTATTGTCACCTCTTCAGGGCTGGAATTACAATGTTGAAATACAGATAAAGTGGTTAACAGAAACGGAGACATAGTAGTAAGTACAACATAAAACAAATGAGAATATAAGACGTAGAGTTATAACAATTAAATTTAAATATTTAATAATGATAAAATCAAACAGAAAAACTCACCTAAAAATATGAATTGAACAGTGTTACAAGGTGTACGTAAAAATGTATATAATACAGTGATCCAAAAATCAGTTTTTATATATGTAAACAAAAACCAAACAAACAATAAAACACAAGTAACAGGTCGACAGAGACACAACGGACCTAATGCAAGAACTGAAATAAATCTAATATTTATCAACCAGAATTTTTAATTTCGAGATGTTGTCAGGTATATCTATCGATGAATGATATTGTTAACAATATTAGTGTAAATACAATTTAAATTATCCGTATCTATTTTTTGTTAATTGCATTTTTCACTATTTCACTTATTAACCGTTTCTTATAATTTAGTTCAAAATCAACAATGGTAACGTCTTCAGAATTGAACTCCTGACCATTTTCAAAGTGGTGAGTTTGTAGTGCTGTCTTATTGGGATCAGTAATATGTCTGTATTGACAAGAATTCTTATGTTCTCTAACTCTATTCCTAAGTAATTGTTTAGTTTGGCCTATATATGTTGTAGACTATATCATTTGTCTAACTTGTCCATCATTAAACTGTAAAAATCACCAAACTGCTCGGTATGATTAAAAACTAGTTCATTTGTACTACCTTTACATAAAAAATGTTTAATCTTTTGAGATAATCCTTTAATATAAGGAATTTTGTAAAAACCTGTATTAAGAACAACATTATGCATAATATTATTAGTAACCGTGTTTGGATATCCATGCAAACGCAACCTATATTTTAATATTTTAAAATTATTCGCAATAAATTGTAGATGTGACAATCTAATAATTTGTCTTTCATTATTGCATATTTTTGTTTAAATAGGTGACTTGAATAAAAACTGACATATCTCCATGAAGCAAAGGCTTTTTCATAAAAGTTAGTAATTAATATTTGTTGTTTTGTTCTAAAAACCATAACATCTAGAAATGGAAGACACTGAGATATACTTTTTCTTTCGAATATAAATTGTTATTTAGGGACTTTAAAGGAATTAAAATATTTAAAACATTATTAACTTCATTTAGAGGTACCATTTCTGTTAACTATATTTTTCAATATTGTAATGAAGAAGGGGAAATTCCATGGTGAAGAAGTCTCTTCTGCACAAAGTTTAATTTTTTCTAGAGCGCATGCTTTTCCACATAAAAAATAAATATATCATATTCCAATATGCTTGGTTGTTATCTCTATAACGAATCTGTCGATTACGTCACACACACGATGGTCCGCGGCGCGCCGACCTCTACACAGCGCCGAAATGAAAAATAAATATAACGGGTCCGCGCGCGCGCCATCAACGCCATCTAGTGGCAGTTTTTGGAAATAATCCAGAACACACTTTGTATCACTACTGACAATAATCACCGAAACATTGGCATAAAATTATACTTAGTCCCCCTTTTTTATATCCACCCATAAATTTCTTTCGGATACGAATCATCGCTACAATATTTATATTATATCGTAATAATGTAATAAATTCATGGCAAATTTTCTTAAAAGAAAGCATGCGACTAATGTGCGCCAGTTTAATTTGTAGATTCCGGATAGATCCTAGAAAAGCATCTTTTACATTGTTACCACATCTGGGCAATCAGCGAGAATATGAGCTGAGGATTCCTCATTTCTACTCCAGAGTCGGACTAATGGGGTTCATAAATCTTGGGATTATTAGCGGTTGCGAAGGCTGGGTGGCCAGCTTTGCGCTCTAAGCTTTCCAACCTTTTGGACCCATTATATTCCATTTGTAGGTACATTTATTCATGCAAGTTCACTGGAATAAACTCGTGTCTGGAATATTTAAACATTGTCTAGTATAGCTAAGAACGGCTGAATATTATCGAATATAATTAGTGGAAAATGATTACATAAGATATATATTTTATTTGATAATTATATTAATATTTCTAGTAGAAAGTAGTAGTAGAAAGTGTATTTTTAATGAACTGTAGTTACTTCTAGATTAACCTTCGTTTTTAAACAAAGTGTCAAACAAATAACATCAAAATTATTTACAAAGGGGGCAATAAAGAAGTTATCTGATGACTGTTTGTCCAACTAAGGGAAAAAATAATTAGTTGAAAGTAAGTGGTAAAAGTACTTTTAGAAGACCCGACAGAGGTTTCAATCAGAAATATTTGGGAGAAATATTGATATCAGCTGTCCAAAGATATGATGGAAATATGTAGAAAATATAGTATATATTGTACAAGTGACATAAAATTGTATATTTTTTCATTTTTACAACCATTGTGGCGCCGTCTCTGGTTGTATGGGCTGTATGCCTTTATGACGACTCAGCTTAATAGAAGGGCTTCTCCGTCGTTGGCCTGGATATAAATCCTGGATAAATCTAATACCCACGTTATGTTATATCTCAGGTGGATCCAATTATTCCTGATAACGAGTTTGTTTTCATTTAGCTGAAATCTGATAATTGGATATTAATTGATATACCATCATTAATATAAAAAAATATTTTTTATGAAATACACACAGCAATTAGAATTGATTTTGCAACATTAGGTGTTTTACTTTTTTTTAGAATTTTTAAATTACTTAAATCTTTTAAAGATGTAATATTCACCTCCAAAGCTTTCTAACACACTACAACGAACTTTCATGTCCTCACTAGTATAGAGACTGTTATTTATGGGAGAAAAATTTAACAATGGTAAACGAATAATATATTGTTATTCAAATCAATAACCCGATTACTTTCCCAAATAATATTATAACAATATTAATAATATAATTAGGTAAAATGTTTTTACCAAGCACAGACTGCTGTTTGGTAAAAAATCAGATATTGAGGCAGCAAATCAGCTCTCAGGAAACAGTACCTCCCGGTATTTTTGGTAAAGTTAAAAAAAATTGCGTTAAGTCAAATCAATATTTATTAAAAAGGTTTATTTTTGCGTAGTTATACATTTAGACAGAATATGAACAAAATAATTTTAAAAAAGGCTTTTGAAATGTGGAAATAGGATACCAGTTTATCTCATTTATCATCTTTATACTATAATACCAAATCAACTTGATATTGAAAACTAAGCACTAGAGGTGTATTATAAATGTTAACTGATCATCAAAAAAGAAATATTTTCAGCAGGTTAGTACAGGAGATTTCAAAGTATATATGTTATATAATATAATTCGCACTTCAACCTCCCAGAAATGTTTAGTTACTTCGAAGAAATAGAGTGATAAAACCTATTTTAATATCAATAAGTCATCTTTTCAGAGGGTATACAGTAAACGGTATGACATGAATGTGGACGGTCCTTTATTAATATGATATAAAAAACTTGAAATGGGATAAATATATGATTGTGAAATATATTTTGACATATACAAAAGAATTATTTTTGTTGTGATGGAAATATGTTACATCAAAACTCTGAAATTTCAGTGTATCTATATTGTGGACTAAATGTATCCATTTAGATATTATAGTTATATTTTTTAAGAAATAAATACAATATACAGTATGCACCAAAATATACAGTACTGAAGTAGTATACAGGTTGCTGCATATTCCAGAAAAACGAGAGGATCTTCTCACGTAATGCATTAACAGTTCTGGGTTGGTCTGTACCGCTGAAGACTTTCTCCTTTAACACACCCCATAGAGAGGTATCCGGTGGTGTAAGATCAGGGGAATGTGATGGGTAGTTGAAATTAGAACCGCGGGAAATGACTTCAAAAGTTTCCTGCAGCAATGATATCGTTGTAGAGCAGTGTGACTGGTCGCCCCGTCCTGTTGAAACCGCTCTGTCTTTTTATCCGAAGGTTCCTGACACGGCAAAACCTTCTGAGATCCGAGACAAATGGCGTTACCATCATATTTCTATAACGTTCCTGGGTAACAATAAGAAGTTTATCATCATCATCATCCTCTATGAAATACGGACCAATCATACCATGTGCTGACACTACACACCATATCGTCACACGGTCACTATGCAAGGGTTTTTAGATAATAATATTTGGCTTCTCGAAACCAAGGAAGCTACTTGTTTGCTTATGGATATAACCCTCCAAGTAAATGTGATTTTCATCGGAGAACCACACATTATGTACTGGATCCTCGTACACCATAGCAAAAACTTGTCCAGAATACACAACCCTGGCATGCTTAGCTTGGTTTTTCAGTCGCTGTTCAACCTGAATTCGGTACGGAAATCCACCTACGTCTTTGAACAAACGCCCAAGCGACGTATTGCTGATATTCAACTTCAATGACGTTCGCCGAAGACTTCGGTTCGGTGATTCCAAAACCTGATTGACGATACGTCCATGGTTCTCATTTGTTCTCACAGTTACTGGCCTATCAGACCATTCCGTTGGCACAATACACTGCCAGTACGACGAAATTTCTCAACAATAGAAAGAATAACTGCGTTGGTTGGTGCCTCTTTATGAAATTGTTCGCGAAATTGTTCCGTTACTAACTTCAAACATGGACCATCTTGTTTGCCATTTCCTTACGATCGAAAATAATACTCAACAATAAACACTTTTTCTTCAGTCGTGGCACCCATTCTCAACTATTACATCACACAACAACATTGTTTGCACTACTAAGGACACATAATTCTACTACAGTCAAAAGCAAACATAAACATGCCCACGACAGTGGCGCATACCGTATTTTCATTTCATTCCTGCTTTTAATATCCTCTTGTCATCGATCAAGTTCCCAAAAAATACATGACAATTGTGCCAGATTTTCTAAGCGAATTTGGTAGATGCATTTACAAAATTTCGAGGAATATACAACTTTAATTATACTGTAATCACTGATATGACTAACATTTAAAATAACTGTCTACTGACAAATTTAGAAAAAACCATGCAATATTGCAAGTTATATAAAAGAAACCAACAATGGATGAATTTCTCTTCGAAATCAAAATAAAACAACTGATTTTATGTAAATATATTGTCAAACTTGTGGATTTAACAAACGTTTTTACAAAAAATCTGCTAACATCAGTATCAAGAATAAATTTGCTAGCAGGCAGTGGGTAACCTAGGATTGGAGCTCATGTCAATTGCTTATTTACTTCATCAAAGGCGATCTGAAACTTCTACCTTCTTCAGTAATTCGGGTCAATGGTATGGCAATGATTCCCAACTTTTTAACGTAGCGACGGTAACAAGAGCACAGACAGAATAGTGCGCAACTTACATTTATATGAAGGGATTGGTCATTGTTTAACTAAACTTTTCTTAGCTGGGTTGTTCTTACTTCCACGGCAATACTGACTGAATTCCGGGTGTTTTTATTGGCGGAGGGCCGTTTTTCAATTCTTCGAAGCTGGATTTAGAGTATCGACAGGTTGCACTTTAACGTTTCTATTATCTCTGTTTTCGGTGGGAGATTCTTTCTCGTATATCTTGCTTGATTTCGTGAATTCTCTGGAAGAAATAGTCTTTCTGATAAGATGTCTGCTAAGAGATTTTGTAGCGCTGGCTGTTCATCTTTTGGGATGCATTATCCCGCTTGTTACGTATTATCTGCTGAGAAATCTAAGATATCTCATCGCGCTGACTTGCTGGGAGAGCTGGTGGACATTCTTGGAGAACTAGGCCAAAACGATCATCTGGAAGAAGTCTTCGACTTCTAGCTGATCAGAGTCAATGCTTTGACTATAATAGTACTTACGTAGTCGTCGCTTGAGTATGTAGTAGTAAAGTCAAGTGTCAAATCCAACGCAAGCGAATTAGAATCACCTTTATTTGCAATATTAGTCTGTAAAAAGGCAGTTGAAAAGTTTTCCTGTAAATAAGGTGTGTTTAACCTACCTAGTGTTACAAATTGGTGTGAGGTGAGGGATATAGGAAGTTAGTAGCAGTTATTTTAAGTTTCAATAGTTTCATCAGGTTCACAACTTGGGCTACGATTCCTGGTACGGTTTGGTCTCAGGTACCGAGGACCCATTTGTGTACAAACACATGAAATGCCAGCATTAATTGGGGACATTCTGGAGACAGCAGCAATTGTGCTGATGTGGCTTACGAAAGGCAAAAGGACCAAATAAGTAGTAGAAGCAGTTATTTAAAAATACCGTGTTCACCGCCAGATATGTGTCAAGAACTATATTGGTAGCGTTTTTGAACAATATCATTTGAAAAATTTTGAAATGTGAACGAATATATTGACACTTAAAAATTGCCAAAATGATGTCAAATATTTAGGAGATTATTTCAAAAGTTTGTTTACCGATGAGTACGGTATTTTTCAAAAAAATCTATTAATCCTTAGTTTGTTATTTACCTGCCACAAGCTCGATCAGCACATTTGCCACTGTCTCCAGAACGTCCCCAATCAATGCTGGCATTTCATGTGTTTGTACACAAATAGGACGTAGATACATAAGACCAAAACGTACAAGGAATCGTGGCCCAAGTTGTGGACCTGATGAAAATATCAACGAAAATTGTCCCCCAATAACACCAAAAGCGACCCTGATCTTTCCAATAAAAACAGCATTTCGGTTAACAAAAGTAGATTGTTCGATGTCTCAGATGAATGTGAGGAAAATAGAGACAAAGTAAATAAAAGATTGAAACTTAAAATAATTGCGGGTAACTTCGAAGGCCCAACACCTGAAACCAATTTTTAACACTTACTTGGGTATAACACACTTTAATTAAGCGAAAACTCTCCAAATGCCATTTTACAAACTAAAATTACAAATAAAACGATTCTAAATCGCTGACGTCGAACTTGACACTTCAATTTTCTACTTGATACTAGTTATTTACTTTTTGAACATTTGAATAAATACTTTACACTTACTAGATTCATAGCTCTCTTCTTTTCATTAGTTTCTATGGGCTTGGCCTCTAAGGACTATTTACCCAGTACAATATTTTTATAACTCGTAGTCAGACTATTTTATTTAGCAAAGTTTTTTTATATTTATACTTTATATGATGACCTGGCTGACAAATATTACTTCAATTAATTAATCACAATTTAAATTTCACTAAATAATAACTTAATTTTGCTCGATGGTTACATTATATACAAATTTTTCAGAATTTAAAAACAAACAAAATCTAAAAGGAATGGTCCTGTCACAGCTCTCAGTAATTTAATTTCTGGGTCTCGTCCTGTACGTCCATGCAACCAGCCTTACCACAGAGAGAAGCCTTGGCCTATTCAAGCAAATCGTAACAAAATCTTATTTTGAGTTGACATCATTTAAGGATTAATAGTTGCAAGTAGTATAAATAAAAGTTGAACAAATGCGTGTAAAACGAATTTAATATTTACTAAACAGATTGATTGTTATATATTTAGTCATAAGTCATTTTGAAAATGTCTAAGCCTTTTAGGATGTGACTGGTGAGTGAGGTGGATCTAAGATATAGTTTCTCTCCATCTTTATACGCAAATATCAAAAGAATTGATATGAAAAACTAACCTCTTCAGATGTCTTATAATAGTTAACTGATTATCAAAAAAAAAATCGTGGACATTTTATTAAATTGTTAAAACATAACTCTTCTGATAAGAAATAAGAAAACACATAAACCCAAATATTTTTCAGTTGGTTAATATGGAAGATTCCGAACTATAAATGCCATATAACATAATTCGCATTTCTAGTTCCCAAAAATTATTGGGCACTTCACAGAAATAGAGTGATAAAACGTTTTTTATGGTCAATAAGTTATCTTTTCAGAGGGTGCACAGTAAACGATACATTATGAATGTGAAGGTAGATGGATGGTTCTTTAATCGTATGGTATAAAAAAACCTGCTTGGGATAAATATATAATTCGGAAATACATTCTGAAATAAAAAATATTTTTCCTGTTATCGTAATATCCGACATCAAAAACTAGAAATTTTATAATGGTTTAAGTATCTATGTTAAGTTTATTCATTTAGATATTCAGCTGTATTAAAAAAATAGTAATTTTTAGCTAATTAATGCTTTTATTTCCGTTTAATATCGACAGATTCCCAAAATTGTGATTTGTATTTACATAATTTCAAAATCTGTAGACTTTTATTACATTGTAAGCATATATATAATTATGATTCCAATTGTTAATGTTTAACAATTTGCAAAAATACCGTGGAATATTGTAAGTTATATACAACAAACAATGACAATAGCCTAAACTTAAATCTTCCAACCCAAAATAAAACCACAACTGATGTTATTCAAGTAGGTATATTGTAACAATTATATGGATTTAACAATTTTTTTATAGCAAAGCTGCACACGTATGTATCAATATATGAATTTATCTACAGAGTGGGTACCCTAGGACAGGAGCTTATATCAATTGCTTAGTTACTTTATCGATGGCCTAAAACTTTTCATTCAAGCTAAAATCTCTACTTTCTTGAGTTTTTCAAATTAACGGTCAATGGGTTAGATTAGGTTAGGTTAACGTAGCGGCCGTAATAAGAACAGACACAGAAGAGTGCGCAACTTATATTTATGGGAGAAAATGGTCTTAGGGGATTGTTCTAACTTCCCCGGTGGTACTGAATTCCGGTCGTTTTACTGACAGTAGACTCGTTTCTCGATTGTTCGAAACTGAATATCAACAGGCTGCACTTTAACTTTTTATTTCTGTTTCCGGGGGACGACTGCTGGGAGATTCTTTCTCTTATCTTTTGAAATTCTTGCTCGATTTTATCAATTGTCTGGGATAACTGGTTTCTCTGCTAAGATGTCTATTTAGAGATTCTGTGGCGCTAACGGGTCATTTGCTGGGATAGTTGATACCGTTTGTTATGTATCTGCTGAGAGATCTAAGATATCTCATCGCGGTGATCTGCAGGGACAGCTGGTAGACATGCTTGGAGAGCTGGGCCATAACGGCCATCTGGAAGAAGTCTTCGACTTCTAGCGGATCAGATTTAATGCCTTGACACTGATAGTACTTACGTAGTCGTCGCTTTCATATGAAGTAGTAAATAGTAGTGTCAAGTTTGACGCAAGAGAATTAGAACACCCTTTACTAGTAATTTTAGTGTGTAAAAAGTCATTTGGAGGGTTTTCAGTTAATTAAGTGTGTTAAACCTACATAGTGTCACAAATTGGTTTCAGGTGTGGGATGTTGGAAGTTAGTGGCAATTATTTTAAGTTTCAATAGTTTCATCAGGTCCACAACTTGTGCTACGATTCCTAGTACGATTTGATCTCAAATACCTACGGCCCATTTTTGTACAAACACATGAAATGCCACCATTACATGAAATGCCACCATTAATTGGGGACATTCTGGAGACAGTGGAGACAATGGAGCTAACGGTAAATAAAAGGATCAAATAAGTAGTACAAGCAGTTGTTTAAAAACACCGTGTTCACCGCCAAAAATGTGTCTAGAATTATCTTTGTAATGGTTCTGATTGATATGATTTGGGAAATTTTTAAATGTCAACAAATATCGTTAGATATTTGTTTACCGATGAGCACATTTATTTTTCAATAAATATCTTTTAGTCCTTAGTTCGTGGCTTACCTGCTACAAGCTTGGTCAGCATATTTTCTACTGCCTCCAGAACGTCCCTAATTAATTCAGTGCATTTCATGTATTTGCACACAAATAGGATGTAGGTAATTGACCTTGACCTGATGAAAATATTGACGAAAGTTGTCCCAATGATGGCAAAAGCAGCCCTGATCTTTCCAATAAAAACAGCATTTCGGTTAAATTAGTGCTTACCAAAAGTAGATTGTCCGATGTCTCAGATGAATGTGAAGAAAATAGGGACAAAGTAAATAAGATATTGAAACTTAAAATTGTCGGTATCTTGGAAGACCCAACACCTGAAACCAATTTTTAACACTTACGTGGGTATAACACACTTTCGTTAAGCGAAAACTCTCCAACTGCCATTTTACATACTTAAATTACAAATACAAGGGATTCTAAATCGCTGACGTCGAACTTGACACTGCAATTTACTACTGCATACTACTTATTTACTTTTTGAACATTTGAATAAATACTTTACGCCTACTAGAATATGCGGGAACTATCACAGCTCTCAGGAATTTGGTTTCTTCGATCTTGTCCTGTACGTCCATGCAGCCACCTTCTGACAGAGAGAGGCCTTGGCCTGTGCAAGTAAATCGTAACAAAATCTTATTTTGAGTTGACATCATTTAAGGATTAATAGTTGCAAGTAGTATATATAAAAGTTGAACAAATGCGTGTAAAACTAATTTAATATTTACTAAACAGATTGATTGCTATATATTTAGTCATGTCATTTTGAAAATGTCTAAGCCTTTTAGGATGTGACTAGTGAGTGAGGTGGATCTAAGATATAGTTTCTCTCCATCTTTATACGCAAATATCAATAGAACTTGATATGAAAAACTAACCTCTTCAGATGTCTTATAATAGTTAACTATCAAAAAAAAAAATCGTGGACATTTCATTAGATTGCTAAAACATTATAACTCTTCTCATAAAAAATTAGGAAACACATGAAACCAAATATTTTTCAGTTGGTTAATATAGAAGATTCCAAGCTATAAATGCTATAGGATTTTTAGTACAAATACCGTCCCACGTCAGGAGTGACGTACCTCTTTCGTCATAGTACTGCCAACTAATTAAAATTGCCCTAACTAAGATAAATCATACGAAACATCACGAAAATTCACGAGGACTCATGAATGTAGTCACAGTACTAAAAAACCGAAAAAGTAATCGTAATTATTTTGATAATTTTAGAATTATTTCAATTATATTGGCTTATATACATCTTATTCTTTATAATATAAAGTTTATAAATCATTATTATATGTTTAGTACTCAAAAAACCATAATTTACATTAAATAATTTTGAAATTTTCTACGCCCATGAGACTCGTATTTATGATGAAGAAATGACATTGTAGCGATTGGCATGCCTTGATGCGACGTTGTCGAGTATTTAGATTGAAATATTTCAACGATTTCTGACGTGCGGCCGTCAACCAGTTGTGTGTTTTCACCACGTTTTCGGTAATTTTATAATATTGTCTTTATTTTTTTGCTTTGCTAGATAGTTAACTTATAAAAAAACTGTTTTTTTCAAAACAAACATAGTGTGAATAACCTGATTATTGACGTTTATTTCTACAAAATGCCAAAAAAACTTTGAACGGGAGCGTGATAATAATGGGCCACTATTACCCTTAACTGCCGTCAGAGAGGTAAGTTAAAGATTATACAAATGTCTAGAAATATGAAATTGTTTTCTTGTCTATTTTAGCGTGTTGCAGCAGCCCTAAACTTAAATATTTCTACTGTTAGTACTATTTCGCAAACAATCAAGAAGAATGATTTATTAAAATCGCCAAAAAAAAAGCGTTCATACAAAAAAACAATTACTAATACAATAACATTGGATACAAGTGGAATCCGAAATGTTATTTATAACATGTATGAAAGAAGTAAGTATTTGTATATATACTAATAGAGATACATATTTATTTACAGGGCAGCATATACTTTGGCATCTTTAAGAGAAACTTTGATTGAGAAGCAAATGTTTAATGGTTGTATTACATCATTGTGGACCTTATTAAAAGAATTAGGTTTCAAATGGAAGAAAGATGAACCAAGACGTGGACTTATGGAACTTCCTGATATTGCTATAAAAAGAGTTCAATTTTTAAGACGTTATAGAGAGGAACAAGAAGCATGTTTATATCAGTTCGTTTTCATTGATGAAACGTGGATCTTTCAAAATGGAACTATAAACCGTTCCTGGCAAAACGATGATCAAAGAAGTGTTAGAACTACAAAAATTGATGGCAAGAGGTGAGTCATTAAATTGAAGTAAATAAAGGTTTCAGCATTCTGGTTGTGTATTTAAATTTTATTTGTTATAGATATATTATACTTAATGCTGGTAATGAAAATGGATTTATTGAAGGTGCCCAAACAATATATTCCTCGAAAACTAAATTAAATGATTACCATGGAGAAATGAATAAAGACAATTTTTTACATTGGTTTGAAAACCAATTACTGAAGATCCTTAACGAACCTTCTCTAATTGTTATGGATAATGCTTCATACCATAGCATGTTATTGCACAAAACACCCAATACAGGCTCAACCAAAGCTGAAATACAAGAGTGGCTAGCAAATAGAAATATTGATTTTTCTGTTAATATGTTTAAATATGAACTTCAGCAAAAAGTTGAACAGTAAGTATAAAAATCTATCGATGTTACAGTTTTGAATTTAGCGATGTTGGCATATTATAAAAAACCGCAAGTAAAATATATTCTTTTTCAGATACAAGCCCCCAAAAGTATATGTGGTGGACAATTTAGCAGAACAATATGGACATAAAGTGTTACGTCTTCCTCCCTATCATTGTGTTTTCAACCCCATCGAACTTATTTGGGGCCTTTCTAAGCAATATTATAATAAACATATTGGCAGAGACGGTAATAAAGAACAAGATTCTTTAAATATGTGGTCTGAAGCTCTTAGAACAATTACTCCTGAAGTATGGAAAAATTCTATTAAACATACAGAAAAAGAAATACAAAAATGGTATGAAAGAGAGAGAGTTTTTGATAGACTAGAAATTAATCCCATTATTATTAATCCTAACAGCGATGACAGTGATTCAAGTGATTCAGATTTGAATTAGGAGAAAGGATTTACCTTTTGTAGGAATTTGAATATTGTAGTTGAATTGTTTCTTATAAGAAAAATATATATTTTTTTAAACAAAACATTGTCTTATTTTAATAACAATAAATAGTTTGCTACCTTTTTTATATGTCTCTATTTTATTTATTTAATAAAAATATAGTACAAATAAACAACATAATATAACGATTTTTATAACAGATTATTGAATATTAAAAGTAGATAATAAAGCAAGAAAAAGAAGAATATCACAGTTGTAGATTGCTAATGAATCAACTGAGAAAAACATTTTTCAAATGTACTTTAAAACTGGCAGGATGAAGTGTCTTGAGTGTAAGGATCATATATTGTTCATATACGCTTCAATAAATTAATTTTTCATAATAATAAAGCTAAACAACATAACCTAACCTTACATTTTTGAAACTTCCTACATTCCTCGACAATTTAGACAAGCCGACAACACTGCAGGGTCGTGATCTCATAATTGATATATGACGTGCAACGGGATTTGTATTAAAAATCATATATAACATAATTCGCATTTCTAGCTCCCAAAAATTATTAGGCACTTCACAGAAATAGAGTGATAGAACTTTTTTTATGGTCAATAAGTTATCTTTTCCGAGGGTGTACAGTAAACGATATACGAGTATTATGAATGTGAAGGTAGATGGATGGTTCTTTAGTCGCATGATATAAAAAAAAACTGATGTGGGATAAATGTATAATTCTGGAATATATTTTGAAATACACAAAAAAAATTTTTTCTATTACGGTAATTTATAATATGAAAAATCAGAAATTTTAGTATAATGATGTGAAGTAAGTTGAATTCGATTAGAGGTTCAACTGTATTCAAAAAAATAGTCAACATATTTTGCGCTCATATTAGCTTTTATATTTCCATTTATCTTGATAAAGGTTCTGCAAATAAATGTGGCAATTATATGGAATTATCTAATTAACCCATTTATTACAAAATTTCAAGAACTGTCAAATTTTATTACATTACATTACAACTTATTTTGATTAATTATATTGTTACACTTATGTGAGTTTAACAAACGTTTTCTTTTAAGAAAACAGTCAGTGTCAGAATCTAGAATAAATTTGCTTTCAGGCATTAGGTAACCTAGGATCGGAGCTCATGTTAATTGCTTATTTACTTCTTGAAAGGTGACTTAAAACTTTTCAATCCAACTTAATTTTCTACCTTCTTCAGTCATTCGGGTCAGTGGTTTGGCAATCATTCCCAACTTTTTAACGTAGCGACGGTAATAACAGCACAGGCAAAGAACAGTGAACTGAACAGCTTATATTTATCGGAGGGAATTGGCCATTGGTTAACTGCATTTTTCTTAGCTGGGTTGTTCTTACTTCCCCGGTGGTACTGAGTTCCGGTCGTTTTACTGACAGACTCGTTTCTCGATTGTCCGAAAATGGATATGAAGAGTAAACAGGCTGCACTTTTACCCTTTTATTTCTGTTTCCGGGGGACGACTGCTGGGAGATTCTTTCTCTTATCTTTTGAAATTCTTGCTCGATTTCTTCAATTGTCTGGGATAACTGGTTTCTCTGCTAAGATGTCTATGTAGAGATTCTGTGGCGCTGACGGGTCATCTGCTGGGATAGTTGATACCGTTTGTTATGTATCTGCTGAGAGATCTAAGATATCTCATCGCGGTGATCTGCAGGGAGAGCTGGTAGACATGCTTGGAGAGCTGGGCCATAACGGCCATCTGGAAGAAGTCTTCGACTTCTAGCGGATCAGATTTAATGCCTTGACACTGATAGTACTTACGTAGTCGTCGCTTTAATATGAAGTAGTAAAATGAAATGTCAAGTTTGACGCAAGTGAATTAGAACCCCCTATACTAGCAATTTTAGTATGTAAAAAGTAATTTGGAGAGTTTCCGGTTAATTGTGTTAAACCTACATAGTGTCACAAATTGGTGTCAGGTATTGGATATTGGAAGTTAGTGCCAGTTATTTTAAGTTTCATTAGTTTCATCAGGTCCACAACTTGGGCTACGATTCCTAGTACGATTTGGTCTCAAGTACCTACGGCCCATTTTTGTACAAACACATGAAATCCCAGCCGTAATTGGGGACATTCTGGAGACAGTGGATAAGTACTCATGGAGCTTGCGGAAAGCAAAAGGATCAATTAAGTAGTACAAGCAGTTGTTAAAAAATAATGTTCACCGCCACAAATGTGTCAAGAATTATCTTCGTAATGTTTCTGAGTGATATCATTTGTGAAATTTTTAATTGTCAACAAATATCGTTAAATATTTGTTGACGACTAAAAATTGCCAAAATAATGTCAAATATTTAGAAGATGATTTCAAAAATATGTTTACCGATGAGCATTGTATTTTTAAAAA
The DNA here is from genome assembly GCA_951812935.1 of Hermaeophaga mercurialis. Taxonomy (NCBI): domain Eukaryota; kingdom Metazoa; phylum Arthropoda; class Insecta; order Coleoptera; family Chrysomelidae; genus Hermaeophaga; species Hermaeophaga mercurialis. The sequence continues at coordinate 30,822,377 of OX638360.1, read as the reverse complement.
AATTATTTTAGTTCTTATTTCGTGGCTTACCTGCCACAAGCTCGATCAGCACATTTTCTACTACCTCCAGAACGTCCCTAATTAATGCTGGCGTTTCATGTATTTGTACAAAAATAGGACGTAGGTACTTAAGACCAAAACATACAAGGAATCGTGGCCCGAGTTGTGGACCTGATGAAAATATTAACGAAAATTGTCCCAATAACGGCAAAAGCGACCCTGATCTTTCCAATAAAAACAGCATTTCGGTTAAATTAGTGCTTAGCATAAGTAGATTGTCCAATCTCTCAGATGAATGTGAAAAAAATAGGGACAAAGTAAATAAAATATTGAAATTTAAAATATCTGTACCTTCGAAGACCCAACACCTCTAACCAATTTTTAATACTTACGTGGGTATAACACACTTTAGTTAAGCGAAAACTCTCCAACTGCCATTTTACAAACTAAAATTACAAATAAATACGATTCTAAATCGCCGACGTCGAACTTGACACTTCAATTTTCTACTTCATACTAGTTATTTACTTTTCGAACATTTGATAAAATTCTTAACGCCTACTAGAATATGCGGGATCTGTCACAGTTCTCAGTATTTTAATTTCTGGGTCTCGTCCTGTAGGTCCATGCAGCCAACCTTCTGACAGAGAGAGGCCTTGGCCTATGCAAGCTAATCGTAACAAAAGTTTTCAACTTAAATCTCCCTAATTTTTGTTACTTTTTGCTTTACCAGTGGAAAGGTGCTAGCTGACTTCTTTTCAACGGTTACAAATATACATAATTTTGAAAAAGTCTAACCTTTTTGAAATGTGTCAATCAGTATTTAGTAGAAATCCTGGTTTCTCTTCATCTTTAAATCCAAATACCAGAATAATTTTATATGGAAAACTAAAAGCTAGAGTTCTATTAGAAATATCAACTGATAACCAAAAAAGAAAAAAATTGTATATTTTTTTGTAAATGGTTAAAATAACTATAATTGACCTCTACTGATAAAAAATATCAACCAAATATGTTTCACCTGGTAAGCACAGGAGATTCCAAGCTATAATTGCTAAATAACATGATTCGCACTGAGCTCCCACAAATATTCAGTTAGAAATAAATTGATAAAACCTATTTTAAGGTGCATAAGCGTACGAAGTGTATATAATTATGAATGTGAAGGTAGAAGAATGGTTGTTTAATCGCGTGATATAAAAAACTTGGTGTGGAATAAATGTATGATTCTGAAGTATATTCTGAAATACACAAAAAGAATTATTTTTCTTCAATCGTTACATTCAAACTCAGAAATTTAATTCTAATGGATTTCTCTATAATAAAGTTTATATCTACATTTTTTAAGAAATAAATACCAATAAATTTTGATGTCAGTCTTGCTTCTATATTTCCTCTTGTCATCGATCAATACTAATAAAATATATGTGACAGTTATATCGGATTCTCTGAGGGAGTTTAGCCGATGTATTTACAAAAATTCAGGAACTATACAATTTTATTACATTGTATATTTTTGTGTCATTGAAAACTTTTATTGAAAATACTATTGGGATTACGTTTTACTTTGTTCAATTTCCTGTTTTATCATTGTCCGTTGCATCCGAAACCTGTTACTTATTGAGAATTATCGATAGTGAGTCGTTATTTGTGACAATTTTTGGTTTCTAGATTATATTCGAATAAAGTTTAAAGGCAATTTCTGTTCCATGATTTATAGTCAGCTTTTAGTAATTATTTGAAAATTTAGTTAGAAAACCTTGATCATCTGTTCATAGAATTTTTTTCTTTTGTATGAAAATGTAAAATTGGGGATAAAAATAGAAATATATATATTATATTATTTTATTCTACAAAAGAATATAATCGTCTTTAGTTTCCAGAAATAATTGGTAATTTGTAAGAATCTACTCTGCTACATAATTTATATTTGTGTTCTATAGATGTAAAAGATAAAATAAACTTATCTCAAACGATATACCGTAATATTTTAAATATTCTTAGAATTATATTACCTTTTAAAGAGTTTTGAAAAATCGGAGAATTTTAAAACTTATTTTATTATTAAATTTATAAACAATAGTTTCCACAAAACGAGGGGAGAAATAATCATTACAATTATAATTTAAATAAAAAATATTTATCTTTTAGTTAAAATATCGAGAATAATAATAAATAATAAATGAGCTCTAGAAACCCTATGATATTTCAAGAAGCCACCCATATTTCATCCTCCGTAAATAAGGAAGCAAACAATTCATTTCTATGCGACAACTTTGTTTACTCAGGAATTTCTGATATATTGTGCATCCGAGTAAGAGATTTCGTAAAATATAAATATGCGCTAAAGGAGTATGAAAATAGTTAAATGTAGCTGGAATTTCATTTAGAAATCGGCCAAACTAAAAAGTATAATCTTCGGACGTTTTAATGGATTTAAAATTATCTTTTTAAAAACTGCTGAATGTCTGGCAGTTCTTTGGTAATTACAGAAACAATAAGAAAACACTACAATTCAAGTAAATACAATGGACCAATATTTTCAGGTAAAAGATTTAAAAAGCACTGTTATTGACGTACCTCAAGGATCTGTACTAAGGCCAGTTCTGTTACTGCTAATAGTTATAAGCAATACAATAAGTGAGACTAACCTAAAAACACGGAAGCAATTTCGTTGAAATTTTCGGGGCTTATAGATTAAGATTAAATACCTGTCGAAAGACTATTTTCATTTCGTTTTTTAATTTTAAACGTAAGCTACAACATACATAAAATTACCAATTTTCGTGCACAATTTTCACTATTTAATTCTTCAAATTTGACTTTCAAAAATAACCATAGACATCTTTTTTAGTTATTTTACAATTCCCGGGCATTAATAAGCCTTCTTTAGCCCTCTTCTGACGAGATCCAATCGAGAACCGTTGCCAGATTACATAATATATCTTTAGATATGTGAAAAACCATATACATAATTGTATAATTATCATTAATATACATGAATTAATTTAAGTAAAATTTCTTCTTGACCTTATTTACATAGGAGATATAAATGGGATCATGACAGTACTCACTTAGACGATGTATCTAAAATTTGTTTAGCTTAGATTATAGGATATAGGTAGGATATTATATCAACCTAATTTTAGAATTATCCGAGATTTAGCCAAAATGTGTTTTGTAAAATAAATTATATCTTTTAAAATACAATTATTTCGATTAATTTCAATTATATAAGATATATTTATGTAATACCTCTATCTATAACGTAAAAAAAGATAGTTGCGTATCTAAGCTTATAATAGTACCTACAACTCAATACTTTACTTATAAGTAAACGAAAATTTTCTATAGATATGACCACTATCAAACCAAATCGATAATTTTAATTACAGATTTTAATCAAATGTTTAGACGACGGGCCCCTCGAAGCGTGGCCATATTAAATAATCCGTAAACGATATTGGTAGCGAGATCTAAGCGGATAACACATTCAAGCCCGTTCGGACTACCCTTTTAATATATAAAAAACAACAAATATCAGTCAGCGAGTAGATAAAGTACAACAAGCAGTTAAAAATTAAAAATAATTATTCGAGTTTTACAAAAATCTTCTTAGTCAGACCCTGGATAGTCCCGTAGTTATTATGAATTTAACACTAACATATGTCGCATACCAAATAAATGCAAGAGAAACGTTTCTATCCTAAAAGCTGTGGAATCTCTTCATTCAGAATATTAAATAACAACTTTACACACTCAATGCTCTAGGAAAGTCAATTGAATTCTTATGGGTATAAAAATAATAATTCCATTCGTCCGTGTATCATAAAAGAAATAAAAATGTTTTTTGCGCGATTCTGTGATTCTTTAAACGTTTTTCTTGTGAAAACATCTGCCGTTAATTATCTATAGAATGAATTGACTTCAATGTTGCTGCCTTTGTTGCGAATGTGGTTATTACATCCATTATAAAACGAAAAGTGCAACTTCATTGAACACATTTCTAAAAACATTAATATTACTTTCTGTTACTGACGTTGTTGTAAAGGATCACTTCATCCCTTTAGATTCAGGCATTTATAAATAAACTTAAGCTGTAGATAATAGAAAATATTCAGAGCAATTTTAAGTAGTTTTTATATTACATACAGCATATTATGATAAAGTTGAAAATAAGGTGTAGGAATTGAGGAGCATCAGAACGATATAAGTAAACCAATTACATTAAATAACATTTAGTTCATAGTCTTTAACATCCTCAGGGCTAATATTAATTGGGTTCTAGATTCTAATGGAAATAAAGCTGCACTTTAAACTGTGCAATACATGGTTGGGATAAAGTATGGAACCAAGTAAATATCTTTAAAAAGAAACGGAAGATATTTATGAAATTTTACAAGTAAGTGCAACGGGGCAAAATGCAGCTGATGTACATTTTTTTGTTAATAATATACTTCCGGTTTAACAGGAAATACCCTTAACTTTTTTAATTTAAATGGGACACCTTGTATATTTTTGCCGATTTTGAAAGATCGGTTATGGTGATCGATTCATAGAGTAGCCTGCTCCTTCTCCGGATCTAAGCTCATTAGTGTTTTTTCTTTAGGGTAATCTAAAATCACGTGTTTACGTTAAACGACCAACATGCTTGCAGGAATTGAGACAAAGAATTATTGATGAATGTGAACTAATACGTGGAGATGTCTTGGAAAGAGTGACTCAAGAATTTGTTAATAGACTGGCATATTGTCAGGAGGTGAACGGAGAGCATTTTGAACATTTGAATTAATTTTGTTTAAATTATTATTATCAGTAGTCTAAAGTAAATAAATTTACTTATTCTACAACTAAAAGTGATTTATTTCTCGTTTTTACAAATTATTTCCACTAAACTCAGTATGTACAAATTCGAGAAATCAAAATCTGCAAAAATATACAGGGTGTCCCGTTTAAATAAAAAAAGTTGAGGCTATTTCCGCTTAAATCGGAAGTATATTATTGACAAAAAAATGTACATCAGCTGCATTTTAGCCCATTACCATACAACGAATTAAATTAATGATTTGAATAATTACTCATCCAGAAAAGTGCCGGCAAATTATAACAAAATTTAACAAGACTGAAGACACTTGATCGAGAAATCGTTACCTTTCGAGACGGATGTTAAACTCTAACTGATCCCCGAATTTGACTAGATTTCTAAACTATACTTTTAGCGCTACTTTTTGCTTTTACTCGGTGTTCACAAAACTAGTCAATACCTCAGTTCAGTGAATTATATGACGGGATAACAAACTGAACTACAAACAAAAACGATTCAGCTGTAAATTCAGGGTTCTCCAAACTAGGCCCATTATCTCTAAATTACAATCGTGAAACTCATCTGTGATATAATTTCAAGCGTCAACTTTTATTTTCAGTAATGTGCCTTTAAAAATGAAATTTAACATCTATTAGTTGATTTTGAAATTATTTGTATATTTTTCCCGAAAGTATCCTTGAGAGCCCTTGTATTTAAAAAATTTATAAATCCCTAGCCAGCTTGTTTGTTGACTATTGAATTTGTAAATCTGAAAATAACTCTAAGTAACTACTTTTATTGAAATTTTCCTAGAAAAATAAAAATAACTAGCAGTCAGTTTAATCTTGCTTTGATTAGTATAATTTACCCTTTATTAACCCTGTAAAAAGCCCCACAAAAATGCGATGCCTAAAATTCGTTGTCACCATTTTAGAGTGGTAGACTAAATAAAATGCATTTTAAAATTTTATAAAGCAAGCGAACACATTAAGTAATCCAAACGGTTTAAAGAAACTAATAAAATTAAATGAGACAATTTTCTGTTTAAGGGAAACTAACACACAATTCGCTTTAAAACATCTAATTAACAATGTAAATGATTAAGAAACTCGGAACTCAAGGAAGTGTATTTAATCTAAAAGAAATAATAAAACTTTTATGTACAAAAACTGTTGATGGTCTGGGAACGACTGTTCTTTTTTTCTATGTCCAATAAATCTCTTACTAGTTCACTGACACTCATCCGTCCGGATTGTTCAAACAACAGAAATACAACTTCATAGCAAATTACAATCCTGTAGTGTTCTTTCTTTGAATATCTCTCTGATTAATAAAATCAAAGTTTCTCGTTACTTACTATGCCAGTTTAAATTTTATTTATTAAAACGAGCAAATTTATTTCATTCAAAAATGAAAATGAGCTAAATCCATTAATAAGACATAGACACATTATAATTGAAAAAAGCCCCAAATCAAGATGAGGTTATATCGGAATTGATAAAATATATGGAAGAAAATGCAAAACAAATTTTGCGTAAATTGTTGAATTAATTATTAAAAGTAAAATAAATACCCAACGACTAGAACAAAGATATAATCATGTTAATATTCAAAGAAGAAGACACAAGAAATTATTCAAACCATAGAGGAATTAGATTGACTACCAGAATTTTGGAATAAAAACTAAGGCAGGAAATAGAGGGAAGAATTACAATATGGATTTAGGAAAGAAATGATTACGCAGAGCAGAGACATAACATTATAATATAAGGACAAGAGATAGAACAAGCTACAATATTTAACCACCTAGAAACGATTATAGATAAGTCTGGAAGAATAGATGAAGAAATAAAACAGAGGGTTGGAAAAGCTGAGAGAATCAACGATGCCCTAAGAACCAAATTCTTCAGAAAGTGGTAGTGAATCCTGGATATTATAAATAATAAAAGTAAATGCAATAGCAAGTGAAATGGACTTCTTAAAGAAAATAATAATAATTAGAAGAAGTGATTGAATTAGAAACGAGGTACTAGTAACAGATTTAAAGATAAAACTGATAGAAACAATAATTCTATAATTCGCATAGTAAAAAAAATATTGTAATAATGTGTTTTTCTATACTTACTATTTGCACACCACGTATTATCATGGACTTATTGATTAAACAAATAACGATGCAATAACAACCCGCATTATTAAATGACCAAAAATAAATAGTAAAAAAAAATAACTAGAATAAATAGATGTACCAAACTGTTCATTTCAACTAGTGAACACTCTTAACTAACTTGCAACTGGCTTTTAAAAGTGGAGGAATATTTTAAGACTTATACACTTAACACTAAATTATGTCAAAATAAAACAAAAATAAAGCTCTCTAGTATTACGCAGCCATAAATCCCCTTCCTCTAATTTTGCCAAATGAGTAAATTATTACTCTCAGAAAACTTTTTTTGAAACGGGAATATAAACTCTGATAAAAAATCTAATATTAGCTAAAAAATGTAGTGGTTAGCCAACTATTAATGTCCTACGACCCGTTTTTTCAATTTTTTCAGTCTAATTCCCCCCTCTTTTTCCTTATAGTTTGGATTCTTCTCCCCGTTACTTTGACTTTAGCTAAATTGACAAAGACGATTTTGAAAAGTGGGGACTATATAACTTTTTGATGGGTTTTTTGTATATGGCCTCACGGTTTTTTTAGTCCACCAGTTTGTATTAATTAATAACGACGTTCTTTAAACAATCATTTAAAACCTGACCTCAATTTCTTTTAAAACCGCTTTATTTGAATATTTTTTCGAATTTTAATATAAATTCAGTCTATAATTTATGTATTTTTGCTTATATAATGTATTTACGATATAACTTGAATTTTAATCCTTTTATTTTATACAAAGTGTTTCTTTTAGCTGCAATAATCTTTGTTTATTACAAGTATTTAACAATTAAATTAGTTAGTCTAATTTTTTTTATTTTTATGCAAATTTATTCAAAATTTTCGTTAATGAATTAGAAATAAATGCATATGGTGCCACACATTATAATATTCGAGAGCAGTTAAGAAGCTCGTATTCCATAGAGAATTATTGAAATATTACATACTTTAAATGCAATTTCGACTAGAACGCCATAAATGCACGTACTGCTCTTTATTGATCACGTAAAGCTGTTTATACCAGGCGTTGTCAAGACAATAAATATGTTACAGTCGATTTACTGACGCAAAATTATATTATCGTTTTTCATTAGTAACTAGAAATTGGAAAAGGTTTGAAATTTTGTATTGAGAAATATTTTTCTTTGTATCTGAGGCATATTCTTTTTTAATAAAACTATTGTAATTTACGAGTATTTTGAAATCTAAATATATGCGCCAAAACCGTGAAGGTAATAAAAGTACTATTTGTAATGTACAATAGTTAGTTTTATTCATAAACATAAAAATGATGTTAGTGAACTTCGAAATAAGTATTGTGTTGTATAAAAATCATTTGACACACGTCCTAGTGTTCGATTAAATTTTAATATAATAACGAAACTATCTACATTATTTTAAGTTTAATAGAAGCCCGAAATAAGATATAAATATGAAAATAAAAACTTAACATGGTGTAGTAATGTCAGATTATTTGTAAAATTTCTTTTGTTTGCAATTGAAAAGGCATAAATAAAGGAAAGTTCATGAATATCCAAATCTTATAAATTTAATTACATAAAATTATAATTAATGGTGGCACTCCTGGTGACTATTGTATGCAGATTTATAAACAGCAAACAAAAATAATACAAAAAGAAAAAATAATTATCGTTGAGCTAACATTATTATCCTAAAAGATTTACAGAAGCAATAATAAAAATAATAAGAACATAAAGAATAAAAATTGTAATAATGTCGAAATAAAAGTAAAATTAATTATAACAAGATATTCAAGAAATCAAAATAATGATAGTTTTATCTAATATTTATATTTTTATTTTAGGTACGTAGCTGTTCTTTTGCTATAACAAAAATGGTGAGTCAAAAATATTTTTAATAATATATTATACTGCACTTTGCCCTAGTTTATCTCATACAGAGTGATAATACTAATAAACAGATGCAGAGTAAGAGGAGAATAAATTATATACTGGTGTAGAATAGACAAGTCATACTTTCATAGTTTGTATTAATTCTTTATTTTCGAAAACCCTATAATTTTAAGGACTTCTGTCATGTATTGATTAAATTAAAAATTATATCACAATTTTAAGTTAAAGTGTCCATAATCATAATGCATACACAATATAAGATTTTCCCTCCAATGCAATATTTTGGAACACCCTGTGTGCTGCATATCCAAAGTACTTAGATATTTCGATAAGTCGCTTTAAATTTTTTTAAAACAATAGATTGTTCTGTTTCCCCTTACGAATATTTTACTTGAACCTGTTTAGTTAAATCTTCATATTTTTTAACCAAATATTTTTGTGTTCCATTTTTTATTATTTATAGGTGTGAAAACCACTTATAGGTAACATAAATTTATTTTTGCCATTATTTAAGAGATTCATGAAAACGCTTGGAACTCAATTGTATATTTCTTGAACGAAAATCGATTCACCCAAGTCCACCATAACCGTTACCCTGTTTTTTTAATGACACTGAATCATTGAATCTGAATTCAATAAACTGTAATACTTGCAGTTTAAAGTACAGGATGAAATTTTGAATTTTTTTAAAATAATATTACTACACTTAAATACTTTTATCATTTTTTTAACTCGATTTCTTCTGAGTGACTATGAGGCTATATATATTCGGGTAAATTTTGAAAAATAAATAAATCCATCGGGGAATTATACAGTGATACAGTGCGTTTTATAGTTTATGTAAAATTTAATTGTAGTGATAATTTGTATTATAATTTAGAATCGTTAGCTTCTTTATTTTAATTTGATATTGAGAACAACTTATTTATTTTCTTAAATTTTATCACAGCTGATACAAAAAAACATAAAATTTGTTGCTTTAGAATCGGGAATTATTGGAATATCGTTTTTAAAGTCGATATTTTTAAGAACAGCGATTATTTTTTTAATTTTTGATTCAATATTGAGTTTCATTTAAATATCAAGTCGATATTTAAATTAAAACAGAATATTTTTGCAAGATGCGTTAAAATCTCGACATTAAACTCAAGATTTATCATAATCTCGACTTTAAGATTCGTGCTTTATAATAAAAATTAATTCAAACCTGGACTTCAATATCAAGATTCTTTTACTTCGAAATCTGAAAGAAAATCCCGAGATTATTTGTAATAATGCTGAATTACATAAAACCGAGATTCATTGAAATATGGTACGAAGCAAAACACGATTTCTTACTATTTCTGATATTGTAACGGCATAAAAGAAGAAATCAAATAATTTAATTATGGATTAAACAAAAATTGAGAGCTACAAACACATTAATCAAATAAAATTGGTTAAAACAATATAAAGAACATTTTCAATGATTTTTATGTAATACTTATAATACTAATCAAAATTTTGCAAATTTAATAGAAATTGTTAATTAAACTTTAATCTCTCTCTAATTTCATACATTATATATAATAGAATATAACAGCTTATTAAAGTAGAGCAGATAATAATAAACCTAACATATTTAACAAAATATATTTTTTATTAATAAAAATTGAATTAGAGACTTAAATTTCTATTTTCTATTTCTGTAATTGTAATAGATTTTTGGTTAAAAAAAGCTGAACTGAATTTGTAAAAAAATAGTACTTACCAGATACCATGCTTTTATGACTTTTTAGGATTATTAACGAACTTTCGGAATTTACAAATCTGACAATACCTCTCTGTATTTAAAGAATGTGTTAGAGGGTTACAGGCCCAAGTGGGAAATTTTTTACATGAGGAAAACCCCGAATAACTTTCGACCTCTTCTCCAGACTTCAACAAACATTGCTCGTTATTTTTACGTAAATTACAATCATAAAACTAATGGTTTGCGGATCTTTTTGAGCGGTAATTTCGACGTTCCAGTAACAACATTTTGTTAGCAAGCAAAATCTGTTTGACACTTTTTAACTTATAATGCCTATTTTCCAAAAGATCTAGTGTTTTTCAAAAAGATTTATGTTTAGTAGCGCTTTTTAAACTATTGAATTTGTAAATTTGAAAACAAATCTAATTACTTTTGTTGAAAAATTTTAGATTTTAAAAAAATAATGATTTCCAAATAATGTTTTTGGCTCTTTACAGAGAGGTGATATACCTGTAAGTTTTGATTTCAATTAAAAAAGGATTATATAATATTTATTTTAACAGTATCTTCAAATATGACCAGCAACATGTTAACTACTGTGATTTATTTTATGATGGTAATATAACAACTATATAAAGTCGAAATAATGCGGTTAACGAAATGGTTCAAGTATGATTATACATGAGGCGACAGTGTTTTTGGTTGTATTGTTCTAAGCTGATTTTTATTTTAGATGGCATCTGAGTTTGATAAAAGACAAGAAAACAGCTTTTAATTTAATTATATTATAAAATGTAGTTTCTGTAGCACATGCTCATCGAGCAATTCCATTAAGGTCTATTTATCAATGTGATTACAAGATCGATACTTTTCTGAAATTACATCGACAATACACTTACGTCTCATTTTGGTAGCAAAAACTGTGGTGTTTTTAAAAAGTGTCCTATTTATTATAATATGTCAAGTGCGGTATATTATAGTTTATCAGGAGTGTGAAAATAGAAGATCATAAATTTAGCCACAATTTCAATGATGTTTTATGTAAGAAATGTTTTATAAATATTGGGATATACTCTAAATGTATGGTGAGGCTTTTCTTTTCTTTTTCTTCTCTTAAAACATGATAAATAATTGTAAATCCTGGTATAATTAAAATGTATGTATAATTCAATATCTGTAATTGGACCAACTTCATTGACTGTTATAATTTAATTAATTCCAAAAACACAAGCATTAATTGTTTAGATAATAAATAACCGCTAAAATAAGTACTTTATTATTAAAATCGACTATTTTTTAATTTATTTATTCATAATTGTAATTAAAACGTTTACAAATTTAATTAAAATATAATTAAACTGAAAAGCTCGCTCAAATTAAATGCTTCCTATATGTGTACATGTATTTTTTAAACGTTTCATAAATTAAATTAGATTAAAAGTTAAATCATTTTATTGCGAAGAAAATTGCGTTGGTGAATTTTAGTGGTGAAATATTTCGAAAATGATCCCATTTTCCGCACGTTGAATCTTCTGTTTCTGGAGAAAAAGGGATCCGTTGAATTCATGCACAAAGTATAATTGTTTTAATATACAGGGTAATCTACAGAAATGGACTTGGTTTGTACTAGATAATTAATATAACATTCATTTAATTAAAGTAAAATGAAACTGACTATAGGAATATTTTTTTATATTTTAAAGTAGGTATATTACAATAAAATCTGTCGAGCGGTTTCAGCTTTTTAGATCATCATCAGGACTGTCAAATTTTATTAGTCATAAAAAAGAAATGTTTTGAAAACACTAAATATTGTTACATTACTTATAAAAATTTAAAAACTAAAAATGATCTTTTTTGTTTATTAACAAATTTGATAATTGACAACCGGTTTTGAAAAAATGTTTTACGTGTTTCTACATAATTTCTTTTTTGTGATGAATAAAAATTTAAAAAGTCTCGACTTTAAAAACCGAAAGCGCTCTACCGATTTAATTTTCATATTTCTACGTTAAATGCCAACATTATTACTTCTATCGTTTTATTTATTTAAATATTTTTTTACAATTTTATATGCTAAAAAGATTTAAACTTAGAGTTCCTCCTTGTCGCGCTATTTTTTTATTGTGTGTTACTAGCTTTCTCTCTTTTTCCTCACTGATTCAAACTTCTTAATAGATACATTTTGATATACCAATCTATCTTCATAAAATTACTTTTTCTAGAATGCCTCAGAAAACGCTTAATATTGTAAACCTTAACAAAAAACCGGCTGCGACGGAAACATGATCCTGAGAGTCCATAAAATTGTTTTGAGGGACCGTCGATTGAAGTTGGTCGGAATTGTACCTAAATATTAACAAAAACCCCTCTGACTGCTTTCATAATAAAAGGACTTTGCAAGAAATCCTCCCAATTAAAGAAGTTTATTCCTGTATAGAAGAGTTGATAATATTACAGTAGCTCAACAGTACTCATGGCAATAAACTAATACTGGAGGCATCAAATCGTATATCAGAATTTAGCAAGGCTCTTACTAGAATAGGTATTTCGAACAAACTGATCCCAACCTGGATTCCATAGAATAAGAAGTCAAATGTGACGAGAACTTTGGTGAACAAACCAAAGAATGAGATATGCGGGTCCTAAAAGGACTCGATTATTCTTGGGAAGTTTGTTAAATAGCTTTTTAAAGCACATATTCATCAGTGAATAACAACCCAACGCAACGTTGATGGATAGAAACTCCAAGGCAGAGTAATGCGCTCATCAACCGAATTAACTCATTTTTAAAATTTTTGTTTTTCAATCTACATATTATTGGTCCTTGTCACCTTCTAAGTACTCCCCACTCCAATTCTCAAACTTTTCGCAGTGGTGTTTCCACTTCGGAAAACAGTCCTGGAAAGTTTCCTTCGAAGTGTTCATCAATCCCTCTGACGAATTTGTTTTAATGTCATCACTGGTGTCGAAACGGCGTCTTTTCAGCACTCTTTTTAATTTAGGAAATAAGAAAAAATCGCAAGGAGCCGGATCTGCCGAGTAGGGAGGTTGAGGAAACACAGTAATTTGATTTTTGGTACAAAACTGGCGAATTGATAACGTTGTGTGACTTGGCCTGTTGTCATAGTGAAGCAAGCATGAGTTGTTTCGACACATATCTGGTCTCTTTTTCCGAATTTTATCATGCAATCATCTCAAAACATCTGACTATTTGACCACGAAACAAAAATTCAAAATGTACAACTCCACTGAAATCGAAAAAAACAATGATCATTACCTTGACTTTGGATCGAGACTGTCGGACTTTTTTGGGTCGTAGAGATCCCTTGCCAACCCACTGTGATAAACGAGCGTTTGTCACGATATCGTATCCCTGACCTCAACTCTCGTCACCCCTTATATACCTCTTCATGAATGTGTCGCCATCGTGGGCTTGTTGAAGGAGTTCCCAGCAAACTTCCACTCGATGTTCTTTCTACAGTTCAGTCATCAAACGAAGAACAATTTTGTTACAACTTGATGCATGTTCAATTTCTCGGTCAGAATGTTATGGCACGACTCTATTGAGATCCTAACTTTTTCTGCAAGTTTTCTGAAGATTTGCACGCACGAGATTATTGATTTTTTGAATGTGAGTGCCATCAATTGAAGTCTAAAGTCTTCCTGGTCGAGAGTCATCTTCAACTGATGACGACCACTTTTGAATCGGCAAAACCATCAAAAGTTTCAGTAAAACTTTTCATGCAAAACTTCTTATTGCATCGTTGTTCCCGAAGACCGCACATTGTAAAAATCGCCCCGAGCGCTGAAACACCTAAACCTAAAAATAATTTGCGCTGACTTTATATTTGGAAGCCTAATTCCTGAAAATTTCCCTTTACTATCGTGTCAAGTAGGGATGCTACCAGAGGAAAAAATAGATGTATTAATGTTATTTTAAACATTTTAAATAAAACAAAGATGTATCTGGTCAATTTTCAGAGAATTTTGTAGGTGATGATTGAGCCCCTCTTGTAATTTTAATTTGGTATTTTTTGCTGCAGTTTTAGATTTTTCATATACAGGGTATTGATTTTCAAGGCATCCTACAGAACGTTTCCTTTTATTTTTCGGTTCAGTAGTTTTCTGCCCGGTAAACCAGAAATTAATTGTTCTGAAAAGTACTTCACTTTCATTTGTTCTTTATAAAGTACCAAAGAGTTTACAACAGAAGTACCAAATATACAGGCTGATTCCAATTAGATGTTTTAGAGAAACTTAATATAATCAAAAATATGAAAACTTGAGTTATGGTGTTTTCGGATATGCCCAATTGTCTTAAAACATTTGCAAAATCCAACTACTTCCGGCTTTGCTACCTTATACTGACTATTTTCTGAAATATGACCAATTTTATTACGAAAATTTACCGATTTGTCACAGTGTATCCTTATAATTAATGAAAATTTCTTCTTTACATTGGGCGAATCTCGTAAATGGAGTTAAAATTTAAGTTATACAATTCAGAATAAAAATACAATACTTTGACTTTCTCCACCTTTAAAAATATAGAACTTGATTAGTATAAGGATTTGTCAAATACAGGGTGTCCCACGACGATTAAGAAGTAATATATCAGAATTGGGCAGTAGTAGAGAATTATAATTTTGGGGGTGTAAATTAGAGCAAATGTTGCATCTTTTCTTGTTATTGTGTTACCCAGTGAGGTATTTGTTTTTGGTCACGTGACGTCGCATTCAAAATTATTAATGGGACAACCTGTATATTTGTGCCTTTCTGTATTCCTCCCGATAAAACAATTCCAACAAACTAGCACACTTGGGGTCTAAAGTGATTAATTCAAGAGCTACAGGTACTTAAACGATTGTACCACTACGATTAAGCCAGATGGTGCACCTCCACATTTTGATGGTAGAGTGAGAAATTATCTGGACATGATATTTCCAGAACGCTGGATTGGACGCAACGGTACTATTTACTGGCCTCCAAGGTCGCCAGACCTGACACCGTTAGATTTCTTCCTTTGGGGATATCTTAAAGGTATCGTATATGAAACTCCGTCTAGAGATTTAGACGATTTGAAAAGAAAAATACGCGATGCTTGTAGAACTGTGACACCGGAAATGATTAGGGCAGCATGTAACCGAAATCTATTATCAAGATTTGAGAAATGCATTTACGAAGATGGGCATCAATTTGAACATCTCCTTTAATATTGTAAGTTTTTTTGTGACAGTTAATTTCAATTTTTATTAAAAATTATAATATTGGTTTGTCTTAATCATTACGTACGAATGTAAGATTGCCGAAAATTACAAGGGATTTAATTATGAATTTTTTAACTTACAATCGTTTAAGTACCTGAATTAATCTCTTGAATTAATCACTTTAGACCCCAAGTGTGCTAGTTTGTTGGAATTGTTTTATCGGGAGGAATACAGAAAGGCACAAATATACAGGTTGTCCCATTAATAATTTTGAATGCGACGTCTCGTGACCAAAAACAAATACCTCATTGGGTAACACAATAACAAGAAAAGATGCAACATTTGCTCTAATTTACACCCCCAAAATTATAATTCTCTACTACTGCCCAATTCTGATATATTACTTGTCTTAATCGTCGTGGGACACCCTGTATAAACCACTGCACACAAACTTATATTATCTCACATAAAAACTACGGACACATGACATTAAATACAACAAATAATTAAAATCATAACCTCTATCTAGCCACTATAGGTTAAACCGGAAATTATTCATCCCAATCTCCTATAATGAAGGAAATATTTAGTTACGATTAGTTGTAGTGAAACATAAATAAAACAGCAATAATCAGTGTTTGTGTCCATGAAGAGATTAAGCTAAAATCGACCCTTAATTAACATTTATGTCAAAGATCCCGTTTTCCACGGATGTAGATGAGCGAAAGTAAAGCAAACAGGGAACTAGCACAACAGCGTTTGTAGTGAATAGGCCTTGTTAGGAAGATGCAAGGAAAGAGCCAAAAGGGCTGGGTTTTAAAACGTCGCCAAGCAACGGTGTTGCCTCGTTTTGGTAGATTGAGGAATGAGGAGATAGGGAGAGAATAAACACTACCCGGGAAATAACTTTGGAGACTGTGCACCGGGCAAAAGAATATCATTTGTGAAATATATTTTTGGCTGTGGCTAAGTATAGGGTTTTTCGAAGAATGAACCTAAAAATGTCTGTTTATGTTATAAATACAGAAAATGTACAATATTGCACAAATATTTTCTATAAAATCGTTAATATATTCATATATTCATATACAAGTAAATACAACTAAAAAAACTATAGGGCAAAAACATTTCGAATGTATTCAATTCGTGTTGTATAATTTATTACCAGAAATATACAAAAACTACCTAATTACTATTAATTATTTTGCAATAAAATATATACCTTCAAAAAGTACCTAAAACTTAATAACAATCGTCAGTTTAAAGATTACTTTGAACAAATCTAAAATATATATCAATTTTTGCTATTATTAATACTGTTAATTAGTTAGTTTAATTGGTATAACACTATTACTATTGAAGTTTCAATAAATCTAAATAAACCGCGTCAGAAACTTCGAAGTTCGACCAAACGGTTTTAATGGGATCACTTAATTTATTTATTTTTTTCCTTTCTTTTACAAAATTGTAATAATATTATTATTGTGAATAATGTAAATAAACTTGTTATTATTGTGGTATACTGTCATTTGTAAAATGTTGCTGGAAGTTGTTTTAACTTTTTAAATACTTCCATTATGGAACAGTTTATATTTACTACAGTGTTTTGAGGTACAAATTATATAACCATGTTTTTCAGTAATAAAAAGGTTGGTTACACACACATGTTTTTATGAAAATCTGTTGAGAAATGCGATATTTAAATTTTTTTAGGAATTTAATATAAGTCAGATTTTTGAGCTTTTTCAGCGAATCTATTTGAGGTATTTTAATAAGCCAATTAGCTTTATTTATGGATAAAACGATAACGATTATTATTTATTTCAGTGACTTATTTTATCTACATATCGATAGTTTTTGCATAACTCAGAATAAGGAACATAGTCCTGATGTACATAAATGAAATCCCTAAAGCAGATCATACACAGTGTTCAAAATTGCCATGAATTTTTAACAAATTAATTTTATAATTCATAAAATTTCATTACATTTCTAACTGCTCAAATATTGGCAACATTTCTAACTTACAATTGTTAACATTATTGGCTTTGTTACAAGTTGCTCTCATTATTAGTCAAAGGGCCAGCTTTAAAGAACGCACAAATTATCTGTTTCTTTTCTACTTATTGAATTATTGTTGTTTTATCAAATATATTACTATTAATCTTAGGTAGTGGATTTTTTTTTCAATAAATGTATGAACATTTTGAATTAAACTGAATTTTTTTCGTTGGGCTTAACCCACTACGTAACTCGATTATTGGAAATAAAAGGGGCTGAGGAAAAATAATTACAATTTATTTATATTTAAAATGAACTACAAAATATCAGGGCAACTTATATCTTAAATAACCAACAAATTTAATCTAGGGAAGGCTGTATCACGTCTCGATATCTGGAGCCCAATCTTTTTTTATTTTTAAATCGAGAAAACCCCAGTGCTTCAAAATTTTTAGTGACTCTAATAAAAATATCTATTTATTATCCGATCGTGACTTTCTCCCAACAGTTTTGCACACGTTATATTAAATTAATAGTAAATGTAATAATTTAGAGAATCTTAAATCAAAAATAAGTTTTATCAACAGGGCGAAATTTAATGAAATCCTTAACATTATTATTATTATTTATACATCATTTTATATTCTGATTTTTATTGCCGAATATAGATTTGGTGTTTAACGATCAGTGTAGTGTTTTGTCCAAAATAAAAAAAAAATTTAAGTAAGCATTACATTGCCATTTTTTATGCAAAATATACCCAAAAGTTTATGTATTTTTTACATTATTGCAAATAATACCTAACAAATGTGAATTACTAATTAGAAGCATATTAAGTGATGGACACTAAAACTTTGATTTTATATATCATTTAATTAACAATGTACCTCATTTTCAACTGTAATACGAGTATAATTCCCAAGTTAAATATGTGAGAATACGGAACCTGTCAAACGCTGAATTATGAAGTCAGCATTGGAGTAGCAGTCCTGAGTATATTTCATTTTCCCAAGTTGCTTAAATTAATAAGAACCAGTATCTTAACAGGCCATTTACAACAAACAAATATTGGAAAATCCTCATCTTCGTTCGCACAGCTCGTACTCATGGCGGATAGGGGATTTAGCCAGTGTAAGGGTACAATTACATTTGAACTGTATGTCCATTTTTTTTATAAATGGAAGATTAAGATAAATTGTGCCAAATAAGACAATGACGGAGAGCCTCAATATTGAAAACATCACCGACGAACCTATCCTAGGAAATTGTTTAGTGTACGCTTTGATTTAGGTACTTTGGACAAAAAATTAAAGTTTGACGAACGTTTACTGATCGTAACAAAAAAGACCTTAACAATGAAAAATTATACGAAGAATATTTTACAAATTAAAACCAAAGTAAAAATCAAAAAACACCATCTTCAAGGACACCTTCCAGCGACTGCTCTACATAATCGCTGCTTCTACTTAGGCATTTGTTGTAGCGTGATACCAACTTCTGCTTTCAGCCAATTCTCTATGCTGGTGGCAGCTCATTGTCATTTTCTAAATTGTTAATTAGAATTGTCTCATCCACTCGCTGAACAAGATCATCGATTGACATTTGCTTCCTCACTGAAAGCACTTCCTTCCCTGACTGCACTCGCGTACTTCCATGACTGCCGCCGCTTCCTTCCCTCACCGCTCCTACTTCCTTCTCTGACCGCACTCGTTTCCTTCCCTGACTGCACTTGCTTCCTTTCCTCGCCGCTCTCGCTTCCTTGCCTGACCGCACTTGCTTCCTTCCTAGACGGTCTGAATCTTAAACGACATGTTTCAAAATTCATGCACCCTTGCGCATGTTGCTGTCATTTCTCAAAATTTTACCGTACACATTACTTATTCATCGATAAACTCTGGTTATATTGCGCGCCTCAACATGAAGAAATCGAATTAGAGTACGCACTTCACACTTGGCTGGAGATGCTATTATTTTATACATGTTTAGGTGCTCACTGCTTGCACAGAAATGAAAAGTGCGACGTGACACGATCTACGAGCATACTAAAGAGAAGGCTCAACAAATTGGCACAAAACTTCAGGGGATTTTTACAGTGGATTTAATGCAGTCAAGTGAACCTTGAACAAAAACTAACCCTCCTATAAATCATTTAGAAGTACAGAAATTAATTGGACAAGGACACATCTGAAATAGTAAACAAACAATGAATTATTTCGTGAACTGAGAGTCACCCCGCGGCTCTCACTCACTGCAATTGTGCGCTCTCTTAATCACGAAAATGCACCATTGAGAATTAAATATAAGTTACTCCATGTTAAAATCATGGAGAATTACGTCTGTCTAGTAGAGTTACCTCCAGAGTTTTGAGACAGACTCCTTTTAATGAGAAGTAATTAATCATTGTTTTTAATATTACCTTTCTTAAATTATTATTGTATTGACTAGTTGTTAAATAATTATTTTTATTATTTATTCATTCCTTATTAAAAATAATTAGGTTATTTGTAAAATTATTATGTAGTTATTTAAAGTTTTATTTTAAATTTTCCTATTATTTTGTTATTATTATATTTTTTCATTGTTAAACTTTACTAAATGATTTATTAAACTGAGAAAAAAGATTTGTGACCAACGATCGAAAACTATTCTGTTTCTGTTTTTCCACTTTCACATGTTCCATATTAGAAAACATGAAACCAATATCAGGGCTTTTCAATCTTTACTATGACAGCCAGTTTTTAGAAAAGTGTATTACTTATTGTAGGCTAACCTACCTCTGTTAGATTCAAGTTTGCCTTTCTTATTTCCTTCCCTCTATATTATAAAGCAGGTCGAAATGCCAAAATGACCTTCCAAATATCTATTATTAATTTAGTTTCATATAAAAAATCGATTCTATTACTTTTTATAATTTGTAAATCAGATACGAATGTGATGAGTGCTTTAACGAGACTCTAAACTAATATTTAAAAGGCAAAATTCTGGCGTAGCGTAGCATAATTTACGCACAATGTCCCATTGTAATTGTCATTGATTAAAATTCATGAGAACAAATCAGTCGCGTGAGTAAAAGCGATCACTAATCCCACTGGAGCTTCCTTAAAATAACGAGGATTCAAAATAGCTGCATCTAGTTGTTTGTAGCTTATTCAGGATAGTGACATAGAACGTAGATGGAATGTCCGTCACTAGTGTTACAAAATGTAGTACTGTAAAGATTCTAATACTGTTTTAATGCAGTGTTGTTCCCAGGTAGTACCGTTTCACTAGGTTATTAGTCTGCTGCAACGCCAGCCTTGTTGGATGGATTTATTTATTCCTGGTGTATTTCCAACAAAGGTTCAGTAGCTTTGAAGTAAGCTGTGTCTATAATAGACATCCCCTTTCTCATTAACCTCAATTATTGCGATTCCTTTGAGTAGAATTAAGGAGTTCTGACTCTTCAGAACTATTCTAAAAGAATTCGTGCCTTCGTCTTCACTTCAATGCGCAAGAATGAGATAGCGCTCTTAGTAAGTATAGTACGCATAGCTCCCGTGGCTCTTATATATGCCAAAGAGGAGCATTTAGGATTTGGCACCCACATTTTTCCAAAAACCTTCTAAATACCATGTAGTAAATCATTGATATGAGTTTTGTCTTTTTCTACACAATATCCTGCATTAACCCATCTTTTGTCTAAACAAACAATGTTTTTATTTTCCGCCTTAATTTATTTTATCATTCTAAGGTACTGTCGGCTCCGTCATACAGTTTCTTCAGAATCAATTAGCATCGAGTGTCTGCCCATTTTTTTATATTTAAAGTTGAATTCATTAATACTTTCAAAAGTTTATCTCAGCTTATTGAGGGTAAATCAACATGGTCGATTATAGCTTGTAAAATTTTATCTAACTTTGGTATGTGTTTGTTACTCCACCTGATTTATCCTCCTTTGAAATTTTATATATCGTAGATTTTCCATATCTCATTGCTTCAGAATATATATCAACAATATTTGAAGTATTATATTGCCTCAAATAGTTGTAATCATTCAATGTAATCCTCTTTTTATTGAGTGACAAATGGTCTAATTATAATTTTTTAACTGGTAAATACTCACAAATTACTTCCATTTTCAGTAACTATTATTTTACTTTACCTTAATGTTTAAATAAACTATGTTCAATTGTTTGAAAAATGAAAATTCTTATTTTAAAGAAATTAAGGCAAATAAATAATAATCTTTTTACACATTTTATTACATAATTTTTGGTATGAAGTTTAACTTTTTTCATTAAACCTCCCTTAGATAATCTACTAACTGCCACATTATTTTTGGTTTCTCTCTAGTTAATGATCTGTTTGTTTATACCAACAGCACAAACAAAATTATAATAGTGTTTTGCATCTTATGTGACTTCGTCTCTATTTTCAAGTACAAAAACTGTCTCTGGGGGGTCGTACCGCCACTAATATAAACCAAACATTAGTTCCGGGTCGATTTTAACCCTCATTTTCGTCGTTTTACAATGATTAATAGATCGCAATATTACACTAAGGGGTTTCATTTCGAGTTTAAGTGACAAATAATATAACTGTAAATAGCTCATTTACTTCTGGGTTACACTAATAAATTAAAATAATATTTTGGCGATATGGTATTATACCTACTCGTATATGTATATAAAAAAATTCTATTGAAAAATCATAACGGTTTTTTTATTTTTCTCTTGGCAGTATTAAGTAATTCTAATAAAAAAATATTTTTGTAACAACCCCTTAAAAATATACTTTTTCTAAAAAAATTAAAACTATAAATTGGCACTTTTTCTCCTTTTAGGGAGATATATAGTTGAATCACATTAATTTTCAATTGTTTTATTTTGTAATAAGTAAATTAAAAAACAACTATGAAAATTGACAATCAACTGATCCATTTATTTTTCATTTTTTGGATCGGATGATATAAAATTAATATTTTTCATCTATTAAGAAGTACAAACTTTTTATCTTATAAGATACGATTTTTATTTTTATTTCAAAATATAAGAGAAAATTCCCTACATTAATTTTTCTAAATAAATTACGAAATCGAAAATTTATATCCATTTCCTCAACTTTGGAGACAATTTAAATCTGATTTAAGCAAAAATATAAATGGATTTCTCTGTAATTTCTATTTTATCTTTTTCTCTTCTGTTTTTACGCGACTGATTAATAATGACAATATTAGAGAACGGTGTCAATTTCTACTCTAACTGATGCAAATCTTAATGACTATATTGCCAGAATGAAGAAGATACGATCGTCATAATTACAAAGGCGATGGCTAAATGAACGAATCATTATTCATTGTCAACGTCAAGTGTTTATTGAGTTTAAAAAGAGAATAAAACTACTGGCTTTTACATCACTTCTCTCGATCTTAAGGAGAAAATCAGATAATTCATATACCCAAATTCTTTTTATAGATTTTATTTTTTATAGCTATTAACGTTATTAAGAAAGTAAAACACGATGGAATCAGGTGGAGCCACAAATTGGAATATTTATTATTGTTTCCTTCTAGATTTAAGAGGTTCATATTAAAACGTAATAAAAGGAAATTCCCACGATTTAAAACCTTTCTAATGGGAATGTTCTGTTACTTTTTGGTACACATAAATTATTTATGTATAGTTTAATATTTTACTTATATTCAGGGTTTCTTTAAAATGAACCACTGCTATTGTTTATATGCTTCCCATTAATAAAACCACGCTATTGTAACAGTTTTACAAAAAATTTGTTCATCTGTAATTTTCAATATAAATTATAATTTTGAAGTATGTGGAGGCCAAAAGAGAATGCGAAAAAGAAAAACTTTAAAAACACTGAAAAAATTATATTATATCCAAACTTGTTAGTTGAACATCCGGTCTATACTTGGATTTATTTATTGAACTGAAATACAAAGGCACTGCAGGTTTAATCAACTTAAATTGAAATTCTTCAACACATTGGGACTATGCATCAAAAAGGAACATGCTAGGTTCTACTCATCTCTACAAAATTATTATACGAAAACGACTTCGACGAAAGGAATACCTACATCTCGTGAAATAATGATCGAGCTATTTAAATTATCTAGAGAATTACTAGTTACTGAATTCAGAATGAATAATTTATAATTATTCATGTGAGTGTAGGTGCTTGCGATACGATTTCTTGCATCAAATTCTGATGGAAAAAGTAATTTGGAATTTTTAGTGAAAATCAGAGTAAATTTATATATATTTTCATTATTTATTCAATTTTATTGATAATTGACATAATGTTAAAAAATTAATCGTTTTCATGTTATTCTACAAAGAACAAAATCCAATAGAATTTTTAATATACTACAATATTTTTCAGTACAAATCCCTAAATATCAAGTATATTTAATATCCAATTAATTTGTCCTAGTTCCTCTGTTTTCCTTATGAATGACTCAGTAAAAAGAAAATTTTCTATTAATTTTCTCCCAAAATAATGTTTTCCTTTGCTATAACAATATCAGTCCATTTTCCCAATATAACCTAATTAAAGCCAACATCTATTTTCTCCTCAGAATTTCAATGGAGACCCTTAGACCCAAAGAGTGTGACTATTAATCAGGACCTTTATAGGACGAAGTTGACCCAAAATTGGTGTTTCGTTATGGGGAACGCATAGTATGGAACAGAAAAAGAAATTGGTAGTGTAATATAAATTGCTAAAGCAACGTAGATGTTGTGGAATTAATACAATTGAAATTATTATATCACCAAGCCAATAAACATCAACTGTATAGAGGGTTTTTCATTAGAAAACTGCCATAACCTAAATGGCAGGTATTACTTGACTCTTAATTATAACCATTTAAACCAATCATTATCAAGCAATATATAGAGTTGGGATAAAGTATGGAACCAAGTAAATAACTTTAAAACGAAACGGTCGATATTTATGAAATTTTACAAGTAAGTGCAATGGGACAAAATGCATCTGATGTACATTTTGTTAATAAAATACTTCCGGTTTAACCGGAAATACCCTCAACTTTTTTAAATTCAAGATAAGCATTTAATTATCTTTCATGTTTATTATGGATAGTTAGTATTGGTATATAAGGCTCAGGAACAACTCTTATAGATCTTTCATAAGATTAATGTTGCCACAATTGGTACATGTTAATAAAACTGGCTTTACGTGCAACATTAACCTTGACCCAAAACTCTGTGTTCATACGAAAAATGTCACAGTTATTTATATTTGCATGTCCTATGGAAAAATATTTAAGTATTTTAAAATAAATTAAGACGATTTAAAAAATTACAGACCTCCATTCGTCTGAATAAAGCCACGAAATATAAATTTTTCAGTACCTACTCATATTTTTTTATTCAGAATGAAAGGGCGCTTATCTTTTTCGAATAAGCCAAATCTGAAAATGATTTCGATTTAGTCCCTTTTCCCATACCTACGCATAAAAAATATTTTATCCTATTGATGCATCGACAGGAGTAATGATAAAAACAGTCCTTGAATTTTCGTAACCGTCCTTGCGTCGATATTCTGCGCTTCTGACCGCGTCGGTCCATGCAGCATCGGGAACAAGAACAGAGCAGTGTGTGCTCTGGCGCTTTCTCAGGTGGTTTGCGCCCACCGAGGGCGTCAAATAAGAAAATCGAAACGTCGATCTTACGCTTTTTATTCATCGCTCCAAGGAAAATTAAAAAAATTGAAAAAAGTCGTGTCGCGGCCGTGTCGAACTCTTCAGGTGAACACCTGTCACGTCCTGGATCCATACGGACCAGGTGGATGGCCTTCTCATCCGCACTCGCCTTTCGGTGCGGTGGGGGGGGCTGGTTGGGTAGGTGGATGGGTGTGCGATCAGCCTGGCAGGTCTTCTGATCCGGTGACACCATCCGCACCACCTCATCGAGGATTGGACAACCCTTATCACAATTCATGCCCTGTACATAGTCCCTTTAGGTATCGGTTCCTCAATGGTGGCCTAGACCATCATCATCTGCATCATCCCCATCAGGTAGGCAAATATTTCTTATGAGGAAAAGCAAATTTGGGCACTGTAATTATCATAAAAGTGATCACGAAAATGTTGAAAAATCATCAAGTATTTTTACCTTTTGTCTTTACTTGGTATTGAAAAAGGTGTTAACTTATCAATTGGCTTGTCGTATTTGGAAATACAAATTTTCATTCCATAATATCAATTAAAATGCAACTGAGTTATCCCTAGTATGCTTTTTAATTACATGAATATTGAAGTGATTCAATAAAATTTAAATGCATTTCCATAAAATATAAACATTTAATATTCTTTTGAAATTTTACGTGATGTAATATAATTTAATCATGTTAATTTAGATTAACTTGTAAGTTCAAAGAGTTTTACTTTATAATTGTATTTCTCAATTTTATTTCTATAAGGTTTCTTATATTAACAATTTATTTTGTACAATTAAAATCTACTAAATTATAGAAATGTTATTTAGCTCCAAATATTATAAAAGTCTTATTTATGAAAAAGTAGACTAATTTTGTTTGTTAACACTTTGTAAATGTTTGCAATTTTACGATTGGTACTAAACATTTTGCCGGATATAATTAATTATTTAAATATGTTTACGGTTTCTTTAAAATGGAGCATAAGCAATATTGCTAGCTTTGAAGATGCTATTTAAACGCACACGATGTTCCAGAATAAATAGGACAAACTTAGAAAGTAAAATATTTACGTAATTTTAAGGCAAACTTTCTAATAATACATTCTCTGAGATGAACGAACTTACATGAAATTTAAAGTAATAAATAAATTATATTCCAAAATTTTATTTTGAGTAATTAGTATTAGATTAAAATAATAATTATGTGTAAGTTTAAACAGGTCCAACATTTTTTCTACCCAATTTTGACGCTACTGGACAGATTTGGGTTTTGATATTTTTTTACCTAAGTTACCTAGTTAACAGAGTCATAAGTAAATTTGTTAATCGATTTCCCGCATGAATTTGTAACCACTGTTGGTCTCAGCAGGTTTTCTGGCCACGGACTTTTTAGTCTTCTTTTTTGTAGTGATTGATTTATTAATTCATAGTTGTGATTAACATTTCTCTTGTCTTTATACTTACGATTGGTTTCGTTATTAGTACTTTCAGATTGGCAAGGAGTGAATAGTTAGTTAATACTTAAAACAAATCAATTCCATCCAATGAAATAACTGAAAAACTGATTTATTTTTTAACAACTTTAATGAAGATAACAAAGTTCCAAATTTACACTTTAACAATAACTTTGATGCGAGTTCTTGAGTGGTTTACGTAATAGTTGACACAAATTTCCCATGATTTACAGTTTACGACATAAACTAAACTTAACTTTAAATATGTGGTCTGGATAGTCATTAAACTTTTAAACCTAAACTAGGGATAACAATTTATATTTTAAATTATGTAAAGGGCGATAAACAACTTGAGAGAATCTAATTTTAATCGGAGAGTGAGTGTGTGCATTTTTATAGGGTATATTAGCGAAATGGTGACTGGTTCAAGTAAAATTTATGGACGTGACAATTTGCACGCATAAAATCATTTTGGTGAATATACAGGGTATACTAATGTGAGAATATGCTTTTAACTTGTTTAAAATGGCTGAATTTTAAACAAATAATAAGGATGACTAGGATTTTTTACTTATTAACCAGAATATGTGTTTGACCTTTAAATGTAATTGTTGTTTCTTGGAAATTATATGCGTTTTCCAAGTTAGTTTTTGATCTAAGAGTAAATTGTTTATGCGCTCTTTAAACGAAATTAAAGAGTGGATCAAACCTTGTTAAAAATTATTGACTTTCAGCCAGTTTAGTTCAAATTGTGGGGATTAAAGTTACCTTCACTCTTTGCAGCATTGTAAAAAATTACCAAAGTATTTAAAAGAGAAACTATAGAAAAACTGTTCTGATTTTGATACCCTGTGCATTGAATTTAAGTATTAGCAAAATATTTATTGTTTCATAAGAGCATTTAGTTATAAATGTTAATATTCCAATTTTGAACCAACCTGTATACATATAATTATCACGATTTGATATAAAATATTAACATTAATTATACGCATTTCGTTAAAAAAATATCATGGAAACACTTTCATTGAATTATTTTAATAATTCAAAGGTTATAAAAGAACTATAGAAAAATATATTTTAAAGATATTTTTAGAAATAAAAAAAAATAAAATGTGACAAGGTTGTGGAATGAGAAAATTAAATACACGGTAATAGAAAATCTATTCTATTCTAGACTTTTTGCTACACCCTTCTAATTGATCTACATAAGTTTGTAGTTTTTGTGACACTTTTTCTGAGAACAAAATAATCTTATTTTTTTTTTAATTAAATAACTATACGGTGAATGAATATTCAATGTTGGTTCAATTAAAACAATAATGTATTTCTACTCAAAATATCTATAGGTTAAAGTTAATACGTGGGCGACACATCTGTCGTAAAATTAAAACCAGAGTGGAAATCCGATGAAGCTTTACGCATATGTGTTGCGCAGTGTCTCTAGTATGCCCGTTTATCGCATCACGTCGCACTCGTCAGTTTTAATCGAGCAGTGAGCACATAAACATGTCTACAAAGATTCTCCCATCAATGGTGAAGTGCACACTGTAATTCGATTTCTGAAGAGTGCAATATACAGTATACAATAAAATTTTCTTGAGAACGTGCAGACTTTCATAATGCCGGCGATTAACGGAAAAAGCGAAAATGACTCTTACCACCTCAAAAATTCTAATTTAATATTAGCGAGGATTACAAACAATTATCTGCTAATAATAAGTATGTCTGGTATAATTCACATCTTCTAGTTGGTCGTTGATTCTCTACATAAATTCCTATAAAATAGGTTAATTGCTTGCAAAAATTAGGTTTTAGTATTCATTAACGCGACCTGTTTACAATAATATAACAGCAAAATTTAAATAATGACACCTTTTTAGTTAATAAGCTAAACAGAGAGTAACAAATGTTTTTAGCGTTAAAACGTGCAATAACGAGCTTCATTATATTACTTGTTCTAGAAGGAACGTTCATTATAGCACTAGGGCCCTAATAAATGTCTTTACAATACAGTATCATAATCATATATATAATATATATGTACATATGATATAAAAAGCAATTTTACGCAATGAAATGAAAACCCATTAACTATATATGAATTTCGTTGAAAATTTGTTGTGCTTTCAATAAATATTTGTCAATAAAATATTAATAAAATGACGAAGTATATATCATGAACATAAAATGTTACTTATTAAAGTTGTCATTAAACCTCAAATAATGTTTAAAGCGAAAATAAATGAAAAATTTAAATGAAAAGCAACCGATTTATAGTACATTAAATGTTAAATGTCTAATTACCAGCGATATTTTATTTTTTTATTTTCATTTTAATGTTAGCCAGTAGATAATTGGAAACATTTTCATTATGTCGTATTTTAAGTAATTTAGTAATTAGAAGTTAATTTAAGATTTGTTAAAATACTGTATACAGTCATCACTTGCATGAATTTTATGAATATAGTTTTTAGAGTTGTTTTATATCTTCGTTTTATTATCTTGAGCTGGAGTATTCTTGTTATTCTTGAGACGCTGAAAGTGTTTCTTTTAAATTGTCGAGCTACGCATTTGATTATTTTTCGCTGTTCTTCTACTGTGCAATATTGTTTCCTTTAATTGTGTGTTTAACGAACCATTATAGGTCTTTGGTGAATTTTATCTTTTCAAACATTATTTACTTTGATAATGTAGATCTTTTTGTTCAGGTCGATTTGTATAAACTGACAGAAAATACAACTTTAACAGAAGGTTTTATTACCTCAGATAAACCAAACACATACAACTAAATCAATAAACGTTAACAGATGTATGTAACCAACATGTTTTGTTCTCCCACTTTTGTTTCCCATAAACTGATTGGTTCATTCAATTCTAAATGGAAAAATTGTCTAGCTTAAGTAACACAAAAGTCATTTTGAATTTTTGTTAGTGTTATTTACTTATTAGTTATTAGTTTTTACTGTGTTTTGTAGAAATATTGATTTTATAGTTAAGCTAAAGATATTTGTGTCATTTGTTTTATTTATTTAAAATTAATGTAAAGTGCATTTCTCGTTTTCGCTTCTAATATAGGTAAAAAATATTTAAAACATTGTCCGCATTATAATATTTCTAATGTAGTTTTGTCCATTTAACTTTAACTTAATATACAGGGTGGCGTATTAGTATGGCAAAGGTCGATTAGTCTGCTATTATTGAAATTACGAAAAAAAAGTTTGTACAGAAAGTATATTATTAAACATAATAGTCATAAAGTGTGATACATCGTTGAAATTAGCTCGGCAAGAGGTTTATTAAAATGTAAAAATATACGGGATATTCTATTTAAAAAAACGTAACTAAACACACTGCATATGTGGGACTAATTTTAAAATGTGAATCATAAAGACTGCCTACACTTTTTGTAAATACTTTTTTTCGTAACTTTAATAATAGCGAACTAATGATGCTTTGCCATACTAATGCGTCACCCTGTATATTGTGAATGTTCTACAAAAGATTATTAAAATACAGAAATTATTTGCTAAAAAGTTACCAATGTTTCGAAAATATAAAATGCCATTAAATGCCTTATTTAACAGCAAAATTATCATTATTTTGTTAATTATCTTTACAAAGTGCAGCTTATCACAAAAATCTGCTCAGTTTTTAATTATTTTATAACTAGAATTTTAGTATTACAAAATGTACATGTATAAAAGTAAACTTTTATGAAACTTTTCTCAAGAAAAATTAATTAAGAAAAGATAGTGTAAGTTCCAAAGTGTGATTTAAGTAATCATTTCTTAATTAAATATGCATTTAATAAAGTTAATTTAGTTACAATTTTAATCAAAATCAGTGTAAATTTTGCAAAATCAGGTTGAATAATGTGCAAGAAAACAAAATATTTGTCCAGCTTTCATTTAAATAATCTTCAAATTTATGACAATTATCTATGCATATTTATTTATTTATGTGTCTTTATTACTAAATAACAAATGTCAAATCTTTGTTAAGATTAATTAAACATAAGAATTATTTCGTAGTTATTTGAATAAAAAATAATTCTAATTATAATAGGAAATAAATAAATAAATAAATATTCACAATATGGATTAAAATAACAATAAAAAGTGAAGTAACACTGAAAACATTAGAAATTCTAAACGTCTAAATCATTACTCTAATAATCCCGGGTTTTTAACGTAAACAATAAAGTTAGTACTGTAAGGAATAAAATAAACTATCCCCCATTAAATCAAATAAAATCGATTAAAAATTACCAAAAAACCCTGATACAGATAAGCGAATAATCCAAATATTGTTAATGAAAAGACTTCGATTTCTCGATTTTCTTTGTTCGATAAACACAAACTTTTAATCTCATTGTTTTGTGTTAGTAGACGCATATTTTGTTCAATGGTATGAATACGATCTAGGAAGTTTGAAAAGTCGTTTTTTAAAATCACCACAAAAGGTTCTCTATTTTCCTCTTAGCCAAATTGTGATGAATGGTACAAAAAACCGGTTCATACAAAACATTCAAACTTTCTACAATTCGTTGCAGCTCAATTCTTTATTATCGGACAATCATTTCCAATAAGCCATCAATGTTTTCTTTTTGTGATCTTCCAACTTGTTTTTTTTTATTGCATTAATTACTATTTGTTCATCTGTGCTAACAATTTCTTGCTGAGCAACTTAAATATTATTAGGTAGGAAAAATCTGAGAATATACCCTGAATAATTATTATTTAATTCAGTCATTTTAATTCCCTAATTAAACTATACGGTTGTCCTACTTAATAATCTGTGCGTTCGTTTATTTTGTAGACTAATTGAAAATATCCTTTGATCTCTTGTTCTTTTATTCCTCGTTTCGAGTTTTGATTCAACTTCTTAATAGAACGCTTTCCAATTTCTTGCTTTACCCGGTAAACCGATTATTTCTTGTGAGAAAGTATTAATTCATTAATTGTCTTAAGAAAGGGAAAGAACAAGATAGTCAAGATTTGAAGATGAATAAATCTTGAAAACGCATCATTAATTAATCGACTCTTTATTTGTCAGGTTTTGAAATTAACAAATTAACGAACATTTATTTTTATTTAAGAGTAATAGGTGATATTAGTAGAGAAGTAATTTCATGGGGACCTTTGTTTAGTATTTGTACGTTAAATTTTTTTGAGAAAAGGTTAATAGGTTAGAAAAACTAACGTAGTGGGCAATTTTATTTTATTCCTCCAAGTTAGCTAATAAAAGTTATATTTGCCAAAATTGTTAATTTTTAAAATTAGGAAATGCAACGTAAGCAACAAATAAGGGATAAGCAAACATGAGAACTGCTGATGTAGACAACACTTGTAAAACAAATTGGAATAGAAATACCAGAATGGAGATTCAAAATAAAAATAGAAATACACGGCAATAAAAATGTAGGACAAGTACCAGAAAAAGAGAAAGAAAACGAGCGAAATGTAAATAACGCAGACAATGGAAAATTAAGTTAAGAGTAGAACAATTTTAAAAAATTCAATAGCAAATAGAAGTTAGAAAAAAATTAAAGCGTCAAAAGAAAAAAACACAAGATCAAATTAAAGCTTCAAATAAAAATACACAAAAACAAATTATAAAAATCAGAATAAAAAGTACAAAAACTAAGTAAAACAGAAGAACAACGTAAATCCAAATGAAAGCATCAGAAGAAAACATTAAAAGACAAAATAAAGAATAATTTGAAAGTTTAGAAAATGAACTAAAAGAGGGAATAAGATTAGAAATAACGAACACATTCAACAAAATTTACAAGAAGAAATTCTTAGTAAGTAAAATCAATTAACAAGATATTTTAGAAAATATACAGAAAGAAAATTTTGACATAGAGGGAATAGGGAAAAATCAGATGTGCAAGAATTAAGAGACAAAATAAGAAAAGTCGAAGATTCAATAACACAATGATAGTAGGAACATGAGTTACTAAGAGTAATATTATATTTGATGGATTTATTAAAAAAGCACATTGTAAAATTTTCTTACAAATCTTATCAAATAAAATTAGATATATTGTAGATATAGTATGTATAAAAAATATTATGTTCTAACTGGACATGCAAAATTGTGATTAACGTTTAGACATAATGAGATAAATCAATTTTCAGATTTTTGTTGAATATTTTTGGGGAACAAAGAATCATTTATAAGATATTGGTTGTATTATGCAAAATTTTTCTATAAAAGAAGCAATAGTTTAAATAATTATTTTTTACAATATTTTACCATGGCATAATTTTTAGAATTACTACCCTAAAAATACAAACTACGATAAATATATTTGTTGTGTAGACCAAAAAGAAGGTGAGACAATAAAAATAAATATTTAAATACAATATGTAACAGAAGAAATGAAGAATAAAAATAAAATAAACATTAATAATAATAATAATACTAATAATGTAAAAATAAAGCTTAGATCTGAAAAAGAATATGATAAAGAAGAGAAAAGATGAAAAATAAAGCATTAATTAAAGCTGAGGTAAAAATGGCGATGGAATGGTATACATAAATTTCAAGTAAAAGATTTAATTTAATACCAAAATTATACATAATTCCGTAGAAATTGACAAATAAAATATAAAACCAATTAAATAATGATTACCATAAAACATACGTATAGATTCAGACAGAAAAAATCTCAGAATATTTTTGGATGTGTTACAATATTTTTCAAGATTAACACCTAATTTAAATAAGTAGAAAGTACAAATAAGGAAAAACTGAAAATATAATTTCAAAAAGAAACAAAATAACAAGTGACCAAAGAAGCAATGTGAAAAAGGATTAATGATTAAAAAAAAATATATCGTAAAAGAGTCATGTAAATAAAGAAATTTTATTTAAAATTAATAATGAAACTTTTAAGATATATTTTTTAAGATTTATTTCCCAGGAAATGAAAATAAATCAATATAAAATGTAGATTTAGATTTATTTATCAGAAATTTAATTAAACTAAAATTTAAGAGAATTGTAATGATAATAATCAAGTAAGGTTTTTGTTTTTTGGGTTATTATGAATATAGGTTATGATTTTGGAGGCTATTACCAACTATTAGGTTATCATTATGACTTTCTAGGTTTTGTAAGGAATTTAGGCTGTTCCATACTAGTTTGACCAAACCTTTACAGAACTTTTATGCACTGCTTGGCTGTCTAATTACATGACAATGGTTTTTTTATTAAAATCTATATACGGAGTATAGAATTGCTTTAATCTCAGCTTGAAACAATGTTGCATGTTTGTCTAAATTAAGTGAGAATGTTGCCTTGAAGTTAGTTATGTTTATGTCAGCTTTCTTTTCTACATTATTTTTAAAGCTGTCCGTACATCAGGCCATTTCTTATCCCCAAAGCTTATTTTGTCTGTATATCATTATTTCTGAGTGAAGAAAGAGTTGCAGACTACATATACTCATTCCAAAGTTAAATATTTATTAGAACACCAAATGCTAATAATGTGTAAATAAATTCATAACTTATATTTAGTCATATTTCTAATACTTAATGATTTATGCCTATTTATAATTTGTAATTGTAATACATTAATTTCCATGAAGGTATTAGAAAATATCAGCTCAAATAGGTGTGAAGTAAATGTTAATATCTATTTTGGTCAATTGATTACTAGCTAATTGGTCGTCTCTCAATTAATTTCCAAGTTCTAATAACCAACCACATGGAAGAATTGCCGGAGGGCACAGATAATGTCTAGTGTTGCCCGAAGTGAATTAATTACATTAAGGTTATGTGGAGTAATTATTGTCATAAGTTGACAATTATGTAATGAATATTAACTCTAACATGTATAATTCCTTTATTTACGAATTAAGATGGATAAATTGAGATCAGAGACATAGAAGTAGTATACTGGTACTCTATATTTATTATATAGTGTTACCCATCTAAATTGGAAACACCATCATAGTATTTGAAGTTATTAACCGATTTCAACAATTTTTTTAAATGTTGTATATCAAAATCTTTATTTGGACACAAGGTTTCAAAGAGTTAATCTTATTTTTAGACACACTATGATATTGTTTCTTAGTTAATAATCCAGAAATTTTACTAGGAATTTTTTATCAAAAAAGTGAGTACGCTCCCTAATAATGAAAAAATATCGTAGTGTCTCTTAAAAATAGGAATAACTCTTTGAAACCTTGTTTTCAAACAAATATTTTGATCAAAAAAAAATGTTGAAAATAAAAACTATGGTGGTATTTCCAATCTAGATGAGACACACTGTATATGTCTGACATTCCAAACATTCAAAATATAACTGTAAATGTTTACAGTACTAACTTTCGATAATAATCTAAATCAAACAACAAAAAAGTATAATGTATTAACAATAAGATATGCTACTGGTTGTTAGAGATGTGCAGTGTTTAGAATTTAAAAAGAAGAGCACAGTGAAATGTGTTAATTTAGGGCCCCAGAAGCAAAATACTAATATTTGGATTTAATTACAAAAAATAGTATATTATGTTCCGAAAGTATATTATTAACAAAAAAATGTACATCAGATGCATTTTGTCCTAATGCACTTACATATAAAATTTCCTAAATATCGACCGTTTATTTATTAATAAATATTATTACAATATATTTATTAAATGTGCAGTTTTGTAAAGTGGATAAATACTCAACACTAAATGTCAAAATGACAGTTCTAATAAATCAGGGCTAGATTTATCTTTTTCCTTCAATCCGTTGGTATGGTTACTTTTCTATACTATTCATAAAATTAACACTATTTTGTACTAGTACAATAATAGGCTATTTCTACAAACCGGGTTACGTGTATAATGTACCGTATTATTATACGCTTGAAGAAAAAAACATTCTATTGATTAATGTAGTTGTTTTCGTCTAAACGGTAACCTTTTTATGCAAATTTAAACGTACCTTTGTAAATTTGCTTTGCTTTGTAAGGGCAACGCGTCAAGGTCCACAAAAAACAAAATAAATTGTTGGTAAAGAGAAAGACCAAATAATTTAATTTAAATCTGGCTTTGAAGTGCCGCATACATTGACTGGGATCAGTCTTTAGATTGAGTTTTGTGAGGTTCGTTAATTAAAACTTAACGTTGAGAAAGATTCTCTTGTCTGTGTATAAAGTGACAATTAAACAAATTTCTAAATATTATAAACTTTTTAATTTAATTTTGGGAACTGCCATTCCGATAAAAATGTCTGTGCCACCATTTTATTAAATAATTACAAATGACGACTACAAAGGGACAATGTCATTTAAATCTAATACGTACGATTTTATTATTTCATATTCTCTTTTTTTTTTAAAGAAACGTCAGATCCGATATCAGAGTTTGTTACTTAAATAGAAATAAAGAAATAGAAAATCAATCTCATACTATAGAATGCACAATACTTATTTACTAAACAAGAATTTATTAATAAAAAAGTAAACCAAAATAACAAACTCTTTTGGCGAAAAATAACTTATAGCAAGAGAACTTTCAGTACAGAAACAATTCCTTTGCAAATTTACTGAAACTAGATTTTACTTAAAGCTAAATTGTTTCCGTAACAAACTCTTATTTTTCAAAAAAAAATGAAAGTTATTTATAATTGGCAATTTTTGTTGCCCTGAATTGTTGGAACAATTAAGGTAAAGTATTCCCCGCTAATTGATGGATACAACTTTATTAACTGAGGGTAACTTTAGGAATGTAGCCTACAGCAGCGCGAATCGGATCAGTTTTATCAATCCTCAGTCTACTAATTTCCTTACTTCAATAAACAATATAGTATAATTAATATACATTAAAACATTGTTAGGTAAAAGAAAAATATTAATTGTTATAGACTCAACGGTTTTAAATTTGTAATAGAAATAAACTTGAATAATTTTATAATAACTTTTTCTTTTATATGGTTCTATATAGTAGATATCCAAGCGATATTTTTTTTTGGGATACACTGTATTCTATCCCGAAAGTGAGTAAACTATTTCAACATGCTTTTCATCCTTCTGCTTTTAGTCAATAAATGATCGATTCTTTCAAACCGTAAAATATCTCAAAAAATAATACTCCTAACTTTAATAATTTTGATAAGGAAGTATGCTTTATGATAATCATATAATGTATATAGAGTGGCATAAACTTAACTTTAGCCTAGGAGGATAGTAAGGTGAAAAAATACGTGATAAAAAATCTTGTTATTCAACTTTCTTTATACAGGGTGTCCCAAGAGTGTGTACCCAAAAGTTGGGAGATAATAGAGGGGCTAAAAATAATGATAACACTTCATACAAAATGTGACCCTTAAGCCCTTCATTAACGAAGTAGTGTTCTAAAATTAGCAATTAAAAATGGATTTTTATTTATAATTATTAAACTACTTATTTGAAATTAATAATTTGTAAACACCATAAATGCGCGAATCTACACAACCCTTGTGCATCAGGAACGGACAAAGTTCAATGGTTAATGAGGCATTTTTTTTCCTCTCTAATTTTTTTCACTTCTAAACAGGATACCTAAATTTAAAACTATTTGCAATTTTATTCACCAATTTTTTAAAACTTACGATTAAAGGAAAACATCTCGTATTACTATTAAATTATTAATAAATCTGAACATTCTAAAATAATACCATTTTTAATTTGTTTTTAATGTAATAATTTGTATTTACTTGTTTTATTATTTACTATTAAGAAAAGTTTCATGAAAAGGAGTACACCTCATTTCAACAAAAGTAAAAATATGAAAAGAACAATAAAAATCATCGCATTATAAGAAATAAACCTGGAATCTTATTCCAAGTGCAAAGATCCAATCTTAAAAGACTTAATGTGTGACATGAAGAGCAGTCCATATTTAATATTTGTTGTAATTTTATTTTACTGTTTTGAAATTTTTATTATCTTTTATTCTTTCGGCACTTGTTACTATGATCTGTTGTAGTAGAATTCTGTAGTTTAGTTAAAATTTATGAGTATTTGTTGGAAAACTAGAAAATGTGAAATTTGAATCTTACATGAATATCTATTTTAAGGTTTTTATTTTTGTTTTCGTATTTTTACTTTCTTTGAATTCAGGTTTATTCGTTTTCATTAAACTTTTCTTACATCACCATTGTAAATAATAAAACAAGTAAATACAGATTATTACATCTAAAAAATAGTATTATGTTTAAGACAGAATGTTATATTTTTTTAATAATTTAATAGTAATACAAGATGTTTTCCTTTAATCGTATCTTTTAAAAAATTGATGAATGTAAATTGATCTGCAGTGTTATACTAAATTTGCACTTATCTTTAAACCGTTAATTTTATCGAATTATCACAAAAGAGCGTTTGAAAAATAGTTACAAGTGAAAAAAATCATCGATGAAAAAAAAAATGCCTCATTAACCATTGAACTTAGTCCTTACACTGAGTTCAAAAGGATAGTTGGTGCCGATTTGTTTATAAGTAATTTAATAATTATAATTAAAAAACCATTTTTAATTTCTAAATTTATAACCCTATAGTTCATTAACGAAGGGCGTAACGAACACATTTTATATGAAGTACTGTTATTATTTTCTATAATTTTCCAACTTTAGGGCACGAACTCCTGGGACACCCTGTATACTTAATTATCATGATGTCATAATTTGAGACTTCGTTGGTCCAAAATTATTAAGATAGTTAAAAGTATGGTAATTACATTTTCTCTTTGAAAAACATAATCTACCTTAAGTATTTAAACATGTTTATTTTGTCCTATTAAATATTCAAAAACATACGTGGTACACCCTGGCAATTTGCATTGTGATCACCTGGTGGTGAAATTTTATTCTACGGGAATAAATTTTTCATTAATTGCTTTGAATACACTTTCATTGAATCATTCATAATCCACACATGAAAAGGCGGTATATCAAAAAATTTGTAGGAAACACAAATAATTGTTCCTTCTGGAATTTAAGTATAACACAATTTTTTATTTAGATTTACTGATTTTTAAAAAGAACTATTAAAATTTGTCCAAATGTAATAGATGTTAATCTTTAGAATGTTTTCTTTCATATTCTTGATATTTGATGAGGCAGCAGGTGATCCATTGGTAAAAGGCTTTTCTTTCTACACTATTTATTATCTTATTTGTAATATCAGTTGTAACTTCCATATTCCAACTTTTCATTGGTCATTCAATCCACTTTTTCTTTATTTGTTGACTATACAATTTGTATGCAAATTTTTTGATTTCAACATTGCAAGGTAATTATTATTAAAACTATTTTTCTCCATTCAAAGTAATTAATCCATGTGTCCATTTAAACTTTCCTTAGGGTACTAATTTTTCTATATAACTAAATATAAGATTTTACAAAAGAGGTATGACAAATGACCTATTTCCGGTTTCATTCGAAATATATTTTTCTTGTGGTAGGTACTTCCTACTATTTTCATTAAAATCTAATTATTTGATTATGGTTATTGATAACTGGCAAAACTGAGTTAACTTATTGGAATGCTTTTTAAGGATCATGGTTTTGAGTGGAAAACAGTGTATTCTTTCACCTACCGCTTCCATTAAATGCCAGTCCAAATATTCCCTCTAAACTAGGTCAAGGCTTTTAGAATCTTTTAGATATCCTTGAAAATAAATCAACCTTGCTCAGTATATTTTCAATTTATTTAATGGGATTGATTTGCTATATACGATTGTATTTGTTTAGTCGATTTGGAATAAGAAATATGGTATAATTTATTCTATCTAGTCTTAAAAATATATTTCATTTAAAAAAAAAGATGTGATTTTTGTAATCCTCTTGACTCACTTCAGTAGTGATTTTCTTTTCAGGAATCTACATTCTAACAAAATAAGGGTGATTTTCTCTTTATGTTGAAATAAATCTAAAACACAAAAATGAAATCAAGTAAAAATATTTGTTTAACATTTTCTGTTTATGGGTATGGTTTAATCCCATTTTCCGGTAATATTTTTTTGATCTTTTTTTAGTGTTATTTTAAGTAATTGGTATGTTTTGTACCTACTATTATTTCGGGACTTATTTAATAATTAACTGTTCTCTCTTTGACATAATTTACAATTTTTTCGAATTAGTTATAATGTTCTATTAACGTAAATAACAATTTTCATAAAACAAATGTATTATTAAATATAAATAAATAATATTATGCCATATTTGTGCTACATTTACTCCACTAATAAATTACCTCGTTGTAGGTAACTTTAATAGTAAATGAATAAAGCAAACAACTAACCAATCATAACAAAATAGATAAATAAAAGGTTAAACTACATTAACATGCACAGGGTGTTTTACACATGACGGACTGGCGTGTATCTTCAATTTTAAAGTAATTTCCTTTGACGTTGAAGAATTTTTATACAGAATTTTCCGATTTTTCAAATTATTGTATCGTGATCAAAATGTTGAAGGTAAATACACTCTTTAACAACATACTGCGGACTTTGGTAATTAAAAACTATAAATATAACGTCAGAAATTTTTTTAACCTAATTTATATTGTCATGAAAATAAACGAGAAAAACTTCAGAACATCAAGGACGAACCTTCTTAGTAATAATATGAATAACAAAAAAGATATTTTTCTAAAAAAATAATTAATTATTCTCAACTGTAAACAACTTAGAAACAACTCTGTTTATCTTAATATTTATAGGTCCAAAGTAATCGCTAGGTTCACATTTTCTTGACAACTAGCCAGATTTCAATTAAAAACTGAAGTACTTAACTGCAGATTTTCTTGTCTATTCTTTGAGTTTTCTTTCGCCTTCTTCGAATCCAGGCCAAGGTTACAATCTATTGAAATTTCTCCCACTTGCAGGAGATTAATAGCGTTGAAACGCTGAAAATGAATGTATTCCTAAAAGTTCGATTGTTTGCTCTCCTGCATTTTCGGTCTCTATTTTATTAACTTCAAACTTCATCTATTCCTTCGAGTTCAATTATTTTTTTTTTGCTTTTCCGATATCGTTTTTACTACCTCAGATGCTTGAATTGGATAGTTTCAGATTTATGAGAGTTGTCAAAAGTTAGACTTTTTATATAACCTCCCTCAGTCAATCTGTTACGAGTTGAACTGTATTTTCCGTTTTTGCGGTTGCGGCAAGTGTATTGTCCCCAAATTCAGTTTTCAATTTTGGTATTCTGAATACTTATTATAATATAATAATATTAACAATAACAATTATGTAATAGATATGAAATATAAAAAATTTAAAATATATATTATACTTTTCTTTAATTTCCGCAGTATTTCAAAGTTATTTTTAATAATTTGTCTCTGACCAAGGTTTCGCTAAATTGCACTTTCAAAGAGTGACATAAGATTGACACATTTCTTATAAGCGTACTTGACTTCTTATCTTAAACATTTCGAGCAATATGTACAGTATGAGTTGTACTTATAAAATTTTAAAATATAGTAATATTCTCCTTTTCCTAAAAAATTTGGTTAATATTATATATATGTATATTTAGTCCAAAATGCAATCTAAAATAATTGAACTTCTACATTTTAATTGCTCATTCAGTACTATATACTGAGGATCTTTTAGATATTTCTTGATTTCATATTCCTCCAAAAAATCAAGTTTAAGATCGTAAGTGTTCACTATATCTTATTTCCAAATTTCTAAAGGTTTGACCAAGATAGATGGCGTTACGATCCAGACAATTTACTTGGCGAAAACCTGATTAATTATTGATTAATTTTAGGTGTTACATTTAATAAAAATGAACTTACATTATTTCTTACTTTAAAGAAAATATTTTACAAAATATAACTTTTGATATTTTATTCGAAAAAAGCTCTATGTATCATTGAATTATAAGCTGCTAATTTATGTGACATGGGGTGATTTGAGTTGTAAGGGATAATGATATTTGTATGAGTTGGTTTACGATAAATTGAATATTGAAGATTACAGTTTACTTTTTTGATATTTATATCTAAAAAATTTGTAGAACTGTTCTCTTCAATTTCAACGGTAAATTTTATTTTTGGATGTACATTGATAATATAGTTAAAGATAACATTGCTACGTGCAAAACCAACCAAAACATCATCAACATATCTGTACCAAAACAATACATATTTGGAGATATTTGAATCAAAAATTTTTTGTTCTAAATTATTCATAAAAATATTTGTCAAAATTTGTGATATTGGACTACTCATTGGTAATCCTTCATTTTGAATATAAAAGGTATCATCAAAAACAAAGTAATTTTGATTGATACATAAATTAGATAAATTTATAGTTTCATTAAATATTTGGTTAATATTTTTTCTTTCTAAGAATTTAGTTCTCAATGGTATAAATTCACATTCACAGGAATTTTTGAAAACATACTACTAACCTCAAATGAATATAATTTTGTGTTTTCATTTAATTTATGTGTATTTAGTTTATTCATAAAAGCTAAATAGTTTTTTTACTGAATATTTAGATATATAACTATAATTAGTCAAAGTTTCATTAAGAATCTCCACTAATTTTGTACTCGGAGTTTCAACATAAGAAACTACAGGCCTAACTGATTTTGTATCTTTATGTAATTTAATCGTACCGTATATATGACAAAGAGCAACAATAAGAAGAATGAAGGTATGAGTGAATAATAAGTAAGAAAGAAAATAAGAATAAAAGTATTTAAATACATACTGTTTCTCACTATATGAAATGGAAAAAATAAAGTCCTCTTGTTATTACAGTGACTTTGGTCTTTCTCTTATTCTCATTCCACCAACGTTTATTGTTGATTGCGGAACTCCTTTACATACATTTCCCAACTAATTCGCTTTTTATATATTGATTTTCTTTACATTATCGCTCTTTTTTTTTAACAAAAACACGTTTGTTCTTCTACTTATTTTCTATCTTTTTACGTCCTAATATTCATTATTCAATCTTAAATTTTCCCCTTATCTGCAAGTCACAGTTTCTGTATCTTAACATATCTAACTTAGTTTCTTATTTGCACTAAAAGCTCTGTTTATGCCCATTATTATTTCCTTTATCTCAACTTAACTACTTTTTCGCTATATATAATTATATCATTTAATTTTATATATATCTTCACAAATATCAAATACTGTACAGTTCTGGAATTAGGTTAATAAAACTAATTACTTTACATACGCGAAAAAATTTTAGATCTGTAAATACTTTTTCGTAATTAATATAATATAATAAAAGATAATTAAACCGCCCCATTTAAGAATAAAGCTATTTTTAATGTCTCCGATTATTTAAAGAGGAGAGACAATTAACTCCTAACGTTTTTAATGACCCCTTAATTAATTTTACTAAACATAAATTATTACAACTTTGTTAAAATTATGCATGGCAAAAATCGTTAAACTATCAGATTTAATTATACCAAAAATATTTCTCCCAAGAGAATAAGACGAATAGATTGAACTAACTCAGTAACTGGAGCATAATTATGTAATTAAGTTAAAGTTCTTATTTGAGTTTCAAACACCTGAGACTGATAAAATTAATTTTCGTAATGGGAAGTATTTTTAAAGAAAAATCTATAACGTAGACCTTTAGGTAAAATTTTATTGTAACCACCTAAATTGACTTGATTTAAAATCACTCTCTGAGATCCCGATTCAGTTTAATTAACATTTTAAACGATGCTAGAAAAAATACAATTAGAGTTAAAAACCAAGTAAAACATATGGACTGGATCAAAAAATGTTTAGTACTGTTCTTTTCAAATACTTCCAAGGT
Organism: Hermaeophaga mercurialis; assembly: GCA_951812935.1. Taxonomy (NCBI): domain Eukaryota; kingdom Metazoa; phylum Arthropoda; class Insecta; order Coleoptera; family Chrysomelidae; genus Hermaeophaga; species Hermaeophaga mercurialis. The sequence goes on along the minus strand of OX638360.1, from coordinate 30,778,669 downwards.
TCGCAATATTTGTATTATTCAGTAATCTTAGAGTTTTAGCAGTTGGTAATTTTTTATTGTAGTCATTTCGTGAAATTGAAAGAAAAAAGAAATTTCGCTAGGAACAAGAAGCTGTTCTAGTTTGCAATGTACTTAAATTCAACCTTGGTAATAATCATGCTTCTTATTTTTTGAGAAATATCTTAAGATTATACACATAGTCTATAAAAAAGAAAAATTGAAAATTATATATAAAATTCTTGTGATATTCATTTGTCTTTTTCATTTAATATAACACTTTTTTATTTGGAGCTATTTCGTGAATTACCCATGAAACACATTTTTTTTTTTTACTTTTGGCATATCCGAAACTTGTCTATATATATTTTTTGATTTTAAATTTTATGAACCATTGTAAAACGCAACCTAAAACATAATGCGTAACACACACACTCCCTATTAGAAACAATTTTTATTAACCGCAGTAAAACAGTAATGCTTCGTTTTACAACTTTTCTCTCGGCTCCAATTGAGCTTCTAGTAATAAACTTGATAAAGAGGCTGTAAATGTTGAAGTGACAAATCGGGAAAAATTGGAACACGTAAAGGCTAATAAAATCGGTATTAGAGGTATCACATGTTCGCCAGATCAATCTCTCCCTTTTACTTGAGGCCTTGTTAACTTGTTTATTCGTTGATTTCAAACGTGTTTAACTTCGATCAACACAATAGAATTCTTTTTAACAGAGAATGCATAAATAATGCGCGTCCCAAAGTTCACGCAAGAAATCATTTTGACAAAAAACACAGCTTTTTAATTAGAATTTTTTTTTATTGATAAAGTAAACAATATAGAGTTATCCGGGTAAATGGCCTCCATAGCTTCGAAAAGACTCACGCACTCTTTTGTTAAAATTTTCCATGACCTTTTGCTGAATTTCGTTGATACACCGCTCGGTATCCGCCTTCAATTCGTTATTTTTAAAATATTACTCAACAATAGACATGCGTTGTTCTTTCATGTAGCTCATCATATTTAATTACCCTGAATTGTAAGCTGTCTTTTTTCCATTAGCAACACTTTCCCCCACAAATAGTGTAAAATTAAAATCTTGGGTTACTTACTTCCACTAAAAGTAATTTATTCATTTTACTATTAAAAAAAAAAAAAATTAAATCTTTTAGAGACTCAAGAAATTAATTTTGCTTATTCCTCAAACCGGTCCTTGTGCTTTAAGGAACAACTCAAACTATCGAGCCTTATATTTTTATGAGACCTTCATTTGTTTTATTTTATTTTATTTACAATTCTGTTTTCGACATTGTCTTCATTTTCTGTATAGTACTTGTCAATTCTGTCACTCTTTTCTTCTGTTTCTTCCGTCAATTGCAATTGGTCTTATCCTCCTGAGGTTACAATCACTTGTTACAAACGGCTTTATAATTCTACTTATCTTTATCCTTCTACATTCGTGACGGGTGGCCGACATTTTGTGATTTATTATCTACTGTGTCTATTAGCTCATTGGATTTTCCTGATTTCCTAATGTATTACCTAGCCAGTTTGACTTAAACCCTGTTATTGAATTCCTTATGTTTAAATGATTATCCCCACAGTTAGTGGATTTGTAATATATAAGGGTGTGGGTGCTAATTATAATATACACCATACGTAATATTGTTTTGGTTTTGCCGAGCGAAACAAAAATGAGGTTCTTACAATAGATGTGATAACGAAACAGTTTGGATTAATTAATCGATAAATGTACTGTATTGATAAGGAAAATTAGCACTTACCAGATTCTCATGCCTTCAGACCTGGAGCTCCGATTCTAGGGACGCCCAGTATGTAGGTATACTTTTGGGTTACTCAAATCACAAAGAAACCAGTTGTACTTATTTATGGGGCGAGCAATTGGTGAAAATTACAATAAAAATTAAATGAAGAACAACGGGTAAAATTTACAATAAAACGAGTCCTTCAATAAACCGATTGACTCTATTAACTAATTTCGAAAAGTACCAATAAGTACACATGATTACGAAGAACCTTTCGAGACAGCTGTTAAACTGCAACTGATTCCCGAATTCAAAATTGAACTTTTAGAGCTACTTTTTGCTTTTACATATGTTTTTATGATTTTCCATGTATTAAAGAACTCGGCTTTTACAAAACTAGTGAATTCCTCAGTTCGGAGACTAATGTGATGGTATAATAATCTGAACGAAGGAAAAATCCCGAAAAACCTTTCCAAATGCAGCTCAGCTTCTCCAACTATGCCCAATATTTTTATACAAATACAATCGTAATTCGCATCTATGGTATCATTTGAAGTACCAACTTTTATTTTCAGTAATACAAAAATTGAATTTCTAAATTTGAAAATAACTTTTATTGAAATATTTTTCTTTAGCTTTAACCCTTTTGAATTGGTTTATTTTAAGGATTCTATTCCTACTGATTTCTGCCCTCATGTGGGAAATATTTCTTCCTTTGTTATCCCTTATTACTTCAGTTTGCATTTTCTCTCTTGTAAATATGTTAGTTTGTTACATGTCAACTTATGTTTTCCTTCTGTCCTTTCCTTCAAGATGATTAAGACTCTGAGATTTGTATATTTCATCTTTATCAAGTAAATATTTAGCACTTGTTAGATATTCTTTCTTTACTTACTGAATTTAATAATTTTAGACTTTATGGTGCCTATATGGTCGAAAAATTGCTGTATGATATCGAGTTAAAGTTTTGAGTTAATGCACTCTGTTACTGTGGATAACCTTCTTCAAGATTAAAATATTTTTGATTACTTTTTGATTAAGAATATGAGGTTTCATTATCTCTCTTTCAGATTTTTTGGAACATATCTTATTAGGTAAACTATGCATGTCCAATCTGTACTTTTTATTTCATTTGTACAAGATCATCGTCTCAATTAAAATAACAAAGATTTAAAATGTTTATAAATCACTATAAATTATATCTAATATTCATATTTTTGTTTTAGGTATGTAGCTGTTCTTTTACAAATAATAAACAAGGTAAGTCTAGAATTAATAATACGTAAAATATATCTATATACAAAAAACAAACTACGTAGACAATACACCCGTTTTAATCTGCTCAGATCTTGATCTTCTGGAATTGAAAAAACAATATTTTCCTGTCCTTAACTCAACTTCTACACAACTGGCTAATTACGTTTTAATTTATTTTCAAAGTCTGCTTTTGACACTGGAACTCTTCAATTTATCAATCAACCAAAATCCCAAATTTTCGGCTACATGTAAATGATCAAAATTAACTCATTGTATCATAACCGATCAATATATTGCGAATAATTGCCAAATTGTGCAGTTGTGATACGCATTAAAAATTGTTTTCAATGATGACGTTTATAACTTTGATATGCAATTTGTGCAATGTGCAATCTAAATTAACCAGAAATATCTTCATTTGGACATCATATTTTATTCAACGATGTATTTTTTGTCTTCTGGATTTCTTTTTCTTTAACAAATTCTGCATTTTGTAAAAAAAATTTTAAAAAGTTTTCAAACAGTACTCCTATTTCTTTTTCTTTATATCTTACTCTCACATACTTTCTAATTACCTACTATTTATCAACATATTCTACAAAAGTTGCAACAGATGAAAATAAAATTACCTCTGCAGATGTTGTGCTGGTTTGTTGAGAAGTTTAGTGTATAAAGTTTTTTTTTTATCATAAACTTATCTTAAGAGTGCGGTAATCTTATTCTTGTTTAAAGTTTGTTGAAAAGAATAAACGGGATTAATTAATTTATGATTCTTAAAGTTTTTGAAAGTAAAAAAGGGCAACAAGCAAATACTCAGCATTTTTTGCAGTTTGTTTCATTCACTTATGTTTCATACTGGCTACAATGTTAATATTTTTAGTTAAAATTAAAATAATATTACAAAAAATGTAATAAGAAATTGCTTTAGCCGAAGATTCTAGAATATTTTACGAAAATGCTCTGAAAATTATTTCAAAGTTTGTAAGCGAGTTAAGGGCATAAGAGAGTTTTCAGTCTTTTATCTTAAAACTTACAGTATCTAATACATTGAAAGTTTTGGGGATACATAATACTGCAAGGGTAATTAACCACGTCTAAAACTACAAGTACTAATGAGGGGTAAACAGAGAAATCAATATAAACGCTTTACTTCGTATTGTATTCAGAAAATTATTAGCAAATATTTACAGAATTAAAATTATACTGGAAACTACTTGAATTAGATTAAAACTAGTGCTATTGCCTTTTATCCAGCGAGCAAATATGTATTTTTTCGTAATTGGAATAAACAAAATTGTTGTTACCTTCAGCCATCCTAACTTCTTGTTTAACAGCTAACTCTGGAAATGATACTGAAAAGACCATGGCTTTCTTCCTCTCTCTGTTTCTTCTTCTGTTTTATCCAGCGAAGAAGTATTTCTTTTTTTTTTTCTTAATTGGAATTAACAGAAATTAATGTAGTTACCTTCATGCTTCATAATTTCAAGTCTAAGAGCTAACTCTGGAACTGACACTGAAGAGGTCACACTCTGTTTTTTATTCTTTTTTGGGAATTCAGATTAAATTTGGGGCATTGAGTGTTGATTAATTTCGAAATATTTCCGGATTATTTTCAAGCAATATAACCGAACGAGTCTACTATTTTTGGTCTGAATGTATATCTCACAATTGTTCAAACTCGCGCTCTTTATTTTTAGCTAACTTCAAACTAATGCTATAGAATTGTCCTTTTATCTAGGGAGGAAATATTGTCATTTTCAAGTAAGATGACAATTTCAGTAACAATTAAATTTTAATAAAGAATAACAAAAAGGGTGCTCAATAAACGTTAAACAGTATATAAAATAATATAATCAGTTCTTACCAAGGGGATGATGCTCTTGAAGGACGCTTATGTAACTTGGGCACTAGTTAAACTAAACTAAACTAAACTATACTATTTTTGGTAGGAGTGTATTTTTGTTATTGTTAAAATTGGTGCTCATTATTTCTACCTGAGGTTAAAACTGGTGCTGTAGAATTGTCATTTTAACCAACAAGTGGGTAACTCTTATTTTCTTAATTGGAAACAACCAAATTGATGATGTTACTTTCAGCCATTCTAACTTTGAGTATAAGAGCCAACTTTGGAACCGACACTGAAGACAGATTCTCTCCTCATCTGTCTGTTTCTTCTTCTTATTTGGGTATAGGTTAAATTTTGGACATTGAGCCTAGATTAATTTAAAAATATTTTCGGATTATTTTCGAGCCATATAATCAATCAATAATGGTGGGAGTGTATATTTCACGTTTTTACAACTAGCGGTCTTTATATTTCTGGCTAAGGTTGAAACTAGAATTCTCTATTTATCCAGCGAGGTAATATCCCTTTTTTAATAGGAATCAATATAATAGGTCTGTGACTGAAATGAACAGAAATGATTGTTGTTACTTTCATACATCCTAATTTCTGATCTAAAAGTGTTAAATTTTAGAATTGACACTGAAGAGACCATGACACTCTCTCTCTCTCTCTTCCTCTCTCTGCTCCTTCTTCTTTTTTTTCAAATTAAATTCCTGACGTTTCATCTAGATTAATTTTGAGTGTAATCTCATAATTATTCACTCTCTTTAAATCTGGCTAAGTTTAGTTATATAGAACTGTTCTTTTATCCAGTGAGCTATCCTAACTTCTGGTCCAAAAATTAACTTTGGAACTGACATTCAAAAGACCCTGACTATCTGCCTCCCTTTTTGCATTTCTTCTTTTTTTTGGTAAGAGTGTATATCTCACAACTCTTTTGCAATTGATCCTTTGTTTGCATCCTATGAAAATTAGAAAAGTTGGAAATTTTAAGTATCTACTCTATATGATTGGTTATGATTTGTCTTGTTTCCCCAAATGTAATGCACTCTTTTATTGCCCAATTTGCTGTGACACTTAGTGATCGTATTTTCGGTAACAGGGAGTAAGTTGTCAACTTTTAATTGATATAATTTCATAGAAATAATCGTATCTTTGCGACTTAATTATTTTTTATGTATAATTACGTATAGAAAATATCAACCCCTAACCAATTAAATTTTGCTTTACTTTTAAATTTTTAAAATTTAAATTGGCGCAATGTGTTTAAACATTTATGTTGTTAATTGTATTACATTGTTTAACCTACTACTACTAGTTATTTACAAATTAGAGGAAATATTTTTCTTGAAAAATGTACTTAGGGTGTATTTTTGGGACGATATAAGAATGAAACGGAGTTTATATTTCGGTAAATAACTTGAAAAAACTTTGAAGCTGAGTTTTACATTTCCACGGTCTTAACTCCGCAATTAATTTTAGCTGAGCTCTCTGAAGGATAAGGTCCTTAAAGAATAGCAACATTTATTAAGAGGAAATAAATTACAGTTATATCCTTTGATCTAACTTCATGACTTGCATGACATTGAAATGCGCTTTAAAGCTACCACAATAGAATTGACGGTGTGTTCTAAATGCAGGTTCCGGTATGATTTTCGCTTGATATTGTTCCTTAATGTTGGACATTTTGCATTGTCCTTTCACTCTAAATATTTAGATAAGCTGAAAGTAAAATATTCGCGAACGTGTAACAAGCGTTAAATATTGAGACAGCTTCCTCATAAAATCATGTATCTAAGAAGCCCTTTTAGAATTTAATTTGTAATGTTCCGATAGACCTTTCTAATAGAGTGCAGCGTGTTATTATTATTGTTATTATTATTATTCAATTCTGAAGTTGGTATCCTTAAGGTTTGCGTTTTGAATGCAATGAATAAGTGGGAAATGAGACCAAAATGGTGATTAAAATGTGTACCAATATGCCCCAACGTGAGTCTAAAATGTTCCTAAATTTTTTCTAAAATACGCCTTGATTGTGCCTTTCGTTTCCCAATATGTACCTAAAATAGAACATTAATGTGTACAAAAAGTGTTTATTTTAGTCTTAACTTGATGGATTATGGATCCAAATGTAAACTTACATGTGCCTTGTATTTGGACACATTGTTCCCAAAATATTTTCACTTATTACGCTCTAATTATAATTCCAAAATTGAAACACAAAAAACACAGAGTGTTCTAAATTTTACCGAAATCAGTATTTTCCGTTATTGTTATGAAGTATAAAACTAAATTTCACTATTGGTAATTTGGTAATTGCCTAGTCTTTTTTGTTTACCTCAGGTAAATCGATTTTATTTCATCTTATTTGGAAATTTAAGTAACTAATAAATTATCGTCCTAGGAGAAAATCTAAGGTCAGATGAATGAAACATTACAAACTCAGTAATCTGAAAACCTGTGCTAAAAACTATTTTTTGAAAAAATATAGACTAGAGCTACAAAAATGACAAATAGAAATATTTTAAACCTCCTAAATAATGACAAAGCATAATCTGTAGGGAAATTTGGAATAGGGATGTGAAAATAGAATTCTCTTTAATTTCCCATATAACTCTTCCATGATTTTTACTTTAGTCACTAAAATATTTTCTATAAGTGTGGCTTCTAACAATGAAATTTTACAAAATTTTCCTCAAACACCTTAATTTTCAATATAAATCTACCCCTTCTCCACATTCATTTGTTTAAAAAAGAAATAATTAATATGAACTTATTTAATTCCAATAAGAATTACTTCTAAAGTGATATCAATTATTTTTTTTTCCAAAATATTATTACCACTCTTGCTAAATTTCTCACATACATCAAATTTGTATTTTTCTTAACATTTTTTTAATTATGTATCCACCTACACATGTCTCTACATATGTTTAAGGGATCAATCTTCTATATCATTGCTGCAATCTTTAACTGCACATTTCGTTTTTGAAATCCATTATGAATAACAAATAAAATCAATTAATCAACATAGAGGTAACAAAATTTTCAAACCTGACAACCAAGTAAGTGAAACAGTTCGACATATCGATTTCTGTTGGTACATTTTGGGACAGACGATCAAAAGATTTATGACGGGACGAACTTAAGTTAAGAAAGGAGAAGTTTTGCTTGTCAGGTCGAATTAATTAAAGAAATGGGATACATTTTGGACGAAATTCATGCCAGGGATAGAGTCGGGTTGGTTAAGTAAATTGTGAAAAATAGTCACGTGAATTCTGCATCTTGAACGAGGCAACATTCCTAATTTGTACTTTGGCTTTGATCTTTGTTGAAAGTAAGTTGGTAGAATTTTTTATGTAACTGTCGCCGAACCAGTTCGATCAGTCAAATGGAATTTGCTAGAGAACTAAATACATTGTAAAAAAGGGTTCAGTTAAAATGTGTATACTTGGTTATTACTGTATTATTGTATTTTATACTCACATTTAGTTTAGTTAAAAACACTATTTGTTACGTCATGTGTTAAAAAATGGACATTAAAGCAACATTTTGATATTTCTAAAAAAATGAAGAGGAAAAGTCGAATATTGAGACACCAATGAAAAATAAAACTTAAACATGCAACTGGATCACTCGACGGTTTATTAAAAATTTGAACGCGAACCTTATCACCAATCAAGTTTTATCAGTAAATTTTTATTACTCGAACCCTGAGTTTTCAGCAATAATATTGCGCTATCTCGATATTGATTTGCTTTTAAAAATGTGGTTACGTTCAAATAATAAGTTGAGAAGGACTAAAAATGTATCTATATATGGCAAATAGAAAATCCAACAGTTTCTTTTATTGTGTAACATCGGTATTGAGTAGTTATCGTTCAAAGCAATTTCGCAGAATTTTTTCTAACGATGCTTTTTGCTGTTTTCCCAAAAATTCTTTTGTATACGAATTGTTCCAAAAAAAAACATCCCAATATTCTTAGTGTGAATAGTACGTCCAAAAATAAATAGGGTTTGTCCAAAAAACTCAAGTCCTAACACCTTCCATTTTTGAGATACAGATGGTTAAAGCTTAAAATGAATATTGGCTATAATTTCTACATCACTGTGTATTTGTTTATAAAATGTGTCGATCAGTTTAATTAACTTATGCGTTCATTATTTTTAGAGAGCAAATAAAAAATATTTAAAAATAACTTTTACAGAGTGAACCCAGTACTTAACGACAACAATTACAATTGTACTATCAATTTTGCTCACCCTGCTGTGGACTACTAATTATTAGTTTTCGTTTTTTACATTACGCACTTTTATCATTAATATGTTTTGATGGATACTTTTTAAAATATTTCATAAATAAAAAAAATTGTTTATAAAAATATCACAGACACGTACACAATAGTGCCAATAATATTTTGGTATTTTATTATGTTCATGCATTAAATTCCTCATTTCGTTGGCATCAGTTTTTATGTGCTAATATCTCGAAAAATACTGATTTTATGGAATATAATTTACTCAGAAAACTTTATGAAATGTAAAAATAAATCTAAAACTATGATTTATTCAGTAGTGTCCAAGTTAGTGGGGAAAAGGGGTTCTTCAGTCGAATAGTATGCCACTGGCTGCATCAATTAATATTAACTTAAATAAACTTACTGACAAATTTTATAAAAAAATACAGAGTAATGTAGAAGTTATAGCCAATATTCAGTTTTGGACAAATCCTATTTATTTTTGGACGTACTATTCGCACTAAGAATCTAGGAATCTTTTTTTGGAACTCCTTATATATTACCTCTGAAATAAACAAATAAACAAAGATTCTAAAATTAATAATTCTCATAGTGGAGTTTCTAGTAAAAAAGAAAATAAAGGTGGAAATTTATTTTAAAATTTTGAATTTGTAACAAAATCTCTATTAATTATAGAACAAAATTAAATTGGTTTTTTTCAAATTCAATACAACTAAAGTATTTTCAACTTTTATTTTTATTCGTGCTATTTCTAAAAATATTTAACAAAACGCATTTCTCCTAAAAGGATAATGCTTTAAACTTGGACGTAATAAAGATAAAACTCGCAATTTTCCAGGAAATGCCAACAAGCAGATTGCTGGGAATCGTAGCTGGAATAGTATACATTTATTTTTAAAGCACGGAGCCACCTTGGCCCCTGGAAACTTACGAAAATGTTAAAAAACGGAAAAGTCGGAGTATGTATACTCTCAGAACTTTCAGCTAATTCAGTTAGGATCGATTGGTAATTGAGTAATTTGTTCGAGGCCCAACACGTTTTACTTTAGACAAATTAAATTTTAGAAACTTGTGAAAGGTACTTTTGCTATCCAAGCTAACTTCAAAATTTTAAAATGAGTTTAGTTTCTATAATTAAGCTGCATTAGTAGATACATTATTGGTAACTCAAATGCCAGATCGGAATACAGTTACCTTTACTTGAAACTATTTTCATCGGCTTAGAAATAAGTAGTTCCATTTAAATGCTAATTAAGTTTACTCAAAAAACTCAATTAAAGATGTGTAACTATGTTCGTTATAAATTTGAGTGTACTCAAAGAAATAGATTTTTATAAAAATACATCAGTAAGAAACTTATTTATAAAAAAAATTAATATATTTAATATGAATGAATGGAAATAAGCCTAGAAATTATAAATTAAAAGATATCAATTAAAAAATTATCAATAAAAGAGTTACCAGTGATTACCTTGTTCCAATTTACTAAAATCGTCCATAAACCACCTTGAAATTACCTCTATCTGTGTACCCGAATAAAATATTCATCCTCCCATAAAAATCCGGAGTACGCGGAAGACAAGAATTTCGAAGAAAAGCAAAGGAAAATTGTCAAGTACGTGATAACGTCATCGGAATGACCAAGAGAAACTGGGTCACAAACGATTCACTGCTGCAATTTCATTCTTATATTTTCGAGTCACGATGCCAACTACCTTCCCTCACAAAAACTTCACTGTCTCTTTTAAATACGCTTTAGTTACTTTTTAGGAATTTCAAAAGTGTATAAGATGAACTTTATAAATCATATTTATGATCATCCTAAAAAAATATTTACATTTAATCCAAGAATCATCCATTAATTTTCAATCTTGTATTTAAAATTTTAACTTTTTGCGTTCTATGGTTAGATAAATTTTCAACATGTAATAATTAACTTACGATGGATAGTCTAAAATTGTAAAAAAAAATCTATTTTTAAGTTGAAAGTGATAATTGCCTACATTACGACAAAATTATTGTAAAATTTTGTACATAGCATAATTGATTGTTACCCAAAAATGGATTTTTAAGTGAATACTAAGAATTACCTTTGCATAAATCCTGTGTATTTATCTTCTTTAACAAATCAAATCGATCCAATGAAATAACTGATAAGCTGATACATTTTTTAACAACTTTAATGATTATAACTAAGTTCAAAATTTACACTTTAACAGTAATTTTGATGGAAGTTATTGAATGGTTCCCATAATAATTGACACGAATTTCAACTGGTTCATTGATCACAAATTAAACAAAACTTTTAAATATGTGGTCTGAAGAGTCATTAAACTTTTAAACTTAAACTTGGAGTGATAAATTATAATTTAATGTATGGGAATTGCGATAAACAACTTGACAGAATCTTTTTTTGAGGAGAGAGTGAGTGAGTGCATTGCTCAGTGACTTCTTAACGTATTTTTCTTTTTGGAACTGGAGTGACCCTATCTGTGGCGTTGGGGATGATTGATTGGTTAATTGTGTGCTTAGAGGGGAGTTTTCATTGGTCAATTTTTGTAGAGTATAGTAGCGAAATGTCGATTGGCTGAAGTAAAAATAGTGAACGTGACAAATTGCATATATAAAATTATTTTGGAAAATGTACAAGATGTAATAATGTGAAAAAAATTTCGTATTTAACTATTTAACCTATGGTAACCTAGGGTGGTGAGGAGTAAAAGATTTTTTACAGAAAATGTTCATGTGGTGCCAAAATTGATTTTAAATATTATGCTCCAGAAACGAATGATTTATATCACAATAAAATTAAACTTGCCATTTTTACTCATAATTACAACACAAGAAACAATAATGGTGGATTTTATCCTCGACTCCATGAAAGTATTGACCAAAAAGCACAAACTACATAGCCCACGTTTTTATTCACTACTACCTGAGACAATTAAAAGCATATCGAACCAAGATAGTTTTACCCCGGGTGCGCACATTAGGCCCAACGTGGGTACCGGTGAAATAACAGTGGGAACTACCCTGGCTGTAACGTTGGTTTTCTCACCAGAGATTGGCGCCTACGTTGGAGATCGCGACCACACATTAGCATTCTATACGGTCGACATTTAGCACTGAATAGGTGAGGATCGTTTAGTAGTATTAGCGAAAATGAGTCAAGAGCAATGGACACAATGGACGAGTACCGACTAGTATTGCGCATCAGACATGGTAACGTTGGTTCTACACGTAGGCAACTGAAGTTTCAAATTTTATTAATAGCAAATGGTGACATAAACCTGAATCTGTCATACCTATTTACCGAATGTGTCTCACTTATCAAATGTGTCATCATCATATATTTAACAAAATTAGTATTCTAATTTATTTGAAATATGTTAAGAGGTGCCATGAATAGTGATTTCAAGGCTACCAACTTCGCAAAAAATTTAGAATATTATTGGTTTACACAAGTTACTTAGATGGTGTTATTAGTACCATTTTCATAGTTTTTAAAATAGCTCCAATCACACCCCAATCTTCTAAGATCCCCACTATTCATTAATTGTTATTTTGGTTGCATACGTTTCTTGCGATGAAAAATAAAAAATATTGAATTTTATTTAGCTACTTTTTTCAATCGGGAATAATTTTATTTCTGTTGATATGAAATTTTTTCTCATTAAATCTTCACTTTTTAAATTGTGAAAATTTGTACGTAGGTATGTATCTATTGATTATGATAAATTAAATATGATTCACTATCGCTGCAAAAATAAATGTTTAAAAATTACTAAAAAAAACAGCTTATAGATAACAAAATTTACACAATTTTGTAGGTTTAAATAACAGTAATGGTAACGACCAACCTGGTTATTAATCTCAAAGATTTATTTCCACTTATTTCAGAAGCATTTTTATTAGAATCGTATCGCGAAAGTATTAAGAAATTAATATTGTTGCCAATTAATGAGAATCTGAATTTATTTATAGCTTTTAATACGAAAATGTACTAAAAACTCTATTTGATATTTACACAAGCTAACAAAATCTTTGATGAAAAAGAAAACATTCGCTGATAAATTAATATCGAGATATTTGAGGATTTAATTTGAGAATGAAGCTCCAGTCGACCTTTCGGGAAATTACAACCTTACGACAGCGCGTAGGTTTTTGGAATCGGCAACTCTTGATTGAAACGGATGTAATTAAAAATCATCATCAAAATTTCCGGACTATTTTGTTTTTTGTAAAGTGGTTCTTTTCGTCAACCAATCAGAATTGATTTTGATTTAAAGTCTTTATAACCCATTTTTAGAAGGAAATTAATTGTTATATAAAGAATAAATTTAAAATTTGCTTTTATTAATATTTAATTTTTGAGAATATAAAAAACCAAGTCCTTTGAAACAAATGGTGCAATGTTAAGTTCTAGAAATTATCACTTTGTGGTGAAATTATTTCAAGTTGGAATTGTATGAATTTTAATTTCAACAATAGTTATTAAACCCATTATCATTTTAACTATTCTGAACATTAAAAATCTATTGTACCATCTATCAAAGGATAATCAAGTACCTTAATTAATTTAATAGTTTAAGTGCTGCACTATGTACATTCCTTATTCATTTAAAATAATATATTTTCGTTCGCATCCATCAGTTTTACTCCCTTATTGTATTCCGAAAATAGAACATATGGTCAAATTAGATTTTTAACAAAGACAAAGCAAAAATCAACTTAATAAAAAAAGTCAAAAAAAGAGATAAGCTGAGTCCGCTATTATTTATACGAGAATATAAATGATATAAGTAATGTTTATTCAACCATTTTAAAAGACTGCCACTAGTGGGATAGTCCTACTGGTAAAGTTCTTCAAAATAATTTTATGTCTCGTCCATAATTTTTTCTTCAACCAATCAACATTTCGCTAATATATGCTGCAAAAATTGACCAATGAAAACTGCCCTCTCTGACCTCAGAATTAACCATCAGTTGTGATAACCCCCTACGTCACAATCACAGTCACTCCAGTTCCAAAAAAAAGTTGTTAAGAAGTCACTGATTAATGCACACACTCACTCTCCGCATAAATATAGATTCTCTTAAGTTGTTTATCGCCCTCCATATAATTTAAAATATAAATTGTGACGCCACGTTTAAGTTTAAAAGTTTAATGGCACTTCAGCCCACATATTAAAATTTTAGTTGTGTTCAGTGAATAATTTAAACTATTATGAAACTACTCAAAGTTATTGTTAATGCATACATTTTAAACTTACAGCTTACCTAAATGCGTTCTTTTATTTTATTTTATACCATTCATAATGCAGAAATTGGTAAATATTCATTTTGATTCAGTTTATAGATGTACATTACAATTTACAAATCATTAAATTCGGTAAACTGATAGTAATCAATATAAGGGATACTAAAAACTAATGTTACAACCTTGTATCCATTTCAACAGATTTAATGACTAATAAAATATTCGGTTCAGCACACAAAATCTAAAATCATCAGTATCAAAAGATATAAATTACATTCTTTCGTCGCAATTACTTGAGTGCTAACCGTAAAATATTCATAAAATTCATGAAATAGCTAAAGCAAATATTCTTCAGGTTTCCTATTTGAACCATTATTGTAATTTTCATATAAAAATGAATACATAGTTATTAACTTAGTTGCAGCTTGAATAACACAAAATATATCGATTACAACATAAATCTTGAACAGTAAATGCACAGGTTTGGTGTGTTTTAGTAACTACATATTAAAGTGTAGAGATTTAATATTATTTTCTCGGTAATGGATTTTAAACGAACTCTCTACCAGATATATTTTTATTCGGAATAATAAACCATTAATCGCTTTTACTGACCATTCGATTGTTTCACCTGCTCGCTCTTGCTCTAACATTCATTTATTCTAATGAAACGTGTTATATGTCATATTATGCCCATCATTTGTTTTCTCGTTACAAAAATGAATAATTTCCACTCCCATAATTCCTAGTTATGAGATCGAAATTTACAGTTTTCGTAATGCGACAGATTCTAGTTAAACCTGTAACAAGTCGGCAAGTTTAGAATTAAAAATTAATATTCATTGCAAATACGCTGCTGCTGCTGCTGTTGCATAACTACCTCCATTTTAAATGCATCGTTATGTTGTTCATTTTATCATGCTTAAAAAAAGTTATACTTGCTCATCACACATATTCTACCTAAAAATGAATTTTCATAAAAATAAAACAACCAAGGAGCACATTGTTTTTGACATAAATCTTTTAGATGTATGTATAACACATACGCTTTTTAAAAAGGAAACTTTTAGGCTTGTAACTAGGTGTGTTTTTCAGAAATGTAACCTATATTACCAAAAGCAAAACTCTACACCAATCCCTATTATCACTTCTTTATTTCTATACAGGATATCCACGAAAAATAATGCCTATTTTTAAATGGTATGTAGAACGTGTCATTTCCAACAAAATATTCTAATTTTTTTCTAGCATCATTAGTTTGCACAAAAATTCACATTAAGCATTTACTTCAAAATTTATATGTGGGAACATTTCACACTTTTAATAAAAATATATGTCATGGAGCCAAGGAATATCTACCTGATGCATCATAAAATTGTGTTAGTTTGTTGATGATTCGGATCGTTTAATCGTTTTAAGTTTATCGACCATTCTAAATATATAGGTGTACTAAAATAAAAACTTACTTTTAGAATGTTTATGAAACCATTGTTGATATTTGACTGAGTAATCGGTTTTACCCGCTTTAATTGCTTTTCGGTAAATAATACTTGGATAGATCTAAACTACTAATATTTATTTATTTGAAAATGACTGAATTTTTAAGACATTTTTATTCTGCATACTTTTTTATACCCTATCCATAAATATGCGCATTATTTTAGCGGACACCCTGTATAAGTAAGAAAAAGTCAACAATTTAACAATATTAGTCAATCAAGCAAAACAAACTTAATTTGTTGAATTCGCCCTTTTTCAAATGGCATCGTTTTATTACATTCATAACACCAAAAATATCACTTTAGTTAAACAGGGTGATTCGTCTAAAAATCAATGTCAAAAAAGGGGTATATCAAAGTTTTACATTTTTAAATGAATCAGGTAAAATAACCTAGATTTATTACATGTATAGAGTATATACTAATATTAACGATGTCAATAAATAAAAAATCTAACCGAAAAATAAGATGCTCTATATTCAAGAAGAAGATGAATCCAATTCAAACTCTTTAATAAATAATTTCCTAAATGGAACTTCTATATTATTGCAACATTAAATCCTCTATGTTAAACACTTGTCAATAGAGGACGTAGTCGCTGTCTATTACTATTACTACTAAAATCGATACTTTTTGTTTATAAAGGGTGTTTCAATAAGAGCGCGCCATGTTTTACCGTCATAATGACACGTAATTATAAAGTGACAGATCGAAAGTTGACAGATGGGAGTTAGTAAATATGGAGCACTAGACGATAGAACAACGTGTCCTGATTGTTAAACATTATTATGAAAATGGTGAAAGTTTGATTTAATACCATTGGACTTCTTTACAAGATATTTTGTTTCATACTCGTATATAATTCCTAAATGTATACATTATAAATCAATAAATACTTTGCTAGAGAAAATAATGTCTTATTTAACCTTAAAATATTGCGCTCTTATGGAAACACTCTATATTACAATTATTTTTATTTTTTTAATACACTCTTAATATAATTCAACAGAGTTCAATTACGACTTAAATATTTATGAGCATTCCGCCTGCTAAATTATTCATCAACTCAAAAGTTCCAAATCAGACTAAAAGGTAATCTTTGTCGTTCTCTTTTTAAATTTCCTCAATAATAAATAAATTGGCTGGTAATGGCGTTTCACGGTTTTTTTGTCGCCTTCTTAGTAAATTTGCATATCAAATAATCATTTGGGCTTTGCATAAAACTCTCGTTACGAATGCAAAAAAAATGTTTCAATAAAGTCACCTTAGTTTTATCACAAATTAAAGTGTAATCGATGTTCCCAAAAATTTGTAATTTATAAATTGGGGTTAGATAAAATTAAATGAATGTAGTAGAAGCAAGACGAAATGTAGGATACATGCGATAATAACAAAGAAATGATTCGAGGATTTGGCAAGGAAGTATTTCTGTTACTGAAATTGAGGCCAGACTCGATTCTATTAAAAATTATTGGAGTAAATTTTGAATAGTTAAATTAACTAGTTACAGTTATAAATATTAGTGCTTCTAAATTTTTTTTTTTTGAGTAACGATTTTAGTACCTTAATAAATACTGTATGATTAATTCGCTCAAAATTTACAGAATGAAAACCAATAATTAGCAAAATCGAAATATCATTAAAAATAAAAAATATAGTTGGATTTTTACATCACCCACACGGCACTCACATTTGAAACGATAAGACCCGTATCCTTAATGGGATATCTTTAACTTTTAATCAATGAACTACGTTGTTATGATCAATAATTATAAATAAAAAATATAGAAAAAGAAAAAATACAAGTGATAATGCATGTTTTAAGTTTTAATAGTAAGCACCTGTTTAAATAACTTTTTGTCGTTAAACATTGTTAACCTATTTTCCTCAAATAAACTTGTAGTCATAAATGTTGGAAACAGTTCAGATTCAGAAATTAAAAATGAACTGTGAATTATTTAATGAGCAAAGGAAATATATATTTTTGTATAAATAAATTAATAAATGAAGTCAACGTCAAATTTTTAACGCATCTTTGATGTTATGAAACCTCACAATTTTTATAACATAACATTTTTTACGCAACTGAACGTAGAAGCCTTTATTTGAGAATAGTATATTCTGTAACAAAGTTCGAATGAAAAAAATTCGATACGAGTAGAACAATGAGTAATAGACTATATTTTGTATGTACTTAACACGTTATGAAAACTTATTTGACATTATTCACTCGTTTCGGCAAACGTTATATTCGTCAAATAAAACATGTTTTTTCATAACTAATGCAAATACCTATTAAACCATGTAAATATATATATATATATTTATATTATAATGTATGTTTAGCATTAAATGTACTTTTTTAAGAGTTTTATTTGTTTCATGTACATGGCTCTAAAAAAGTAAGAAACACAATAAGTAATCTGATATTTGTTTTTCTTTTAACTACCCATACATCTGCTAGAGTAGTAGCCACTTCGTAGACATAGAATATTCGATTTAATCGGTGATTTAATTGAAATATTTTACTTAGCAAAATACAAAAATGTTAACAATGGCCAATTGAAATTAACCATGACGTTGTTATTTCTTTTGAAATATTTTTTTAATACCCTAAAGATATGACTGATTACTACTCTTATTGAATCACACTAGGACCACCAGTTATAATTTGTTTTAAGTATCAAAATATCATTTTATATTTGCAGTAAATTTTTGCTAGACATCCCTTCTCACCAACCTTCGGGAAATTTCCCCAATATCTAAATCTATTCTTATTTTAACTTTCTTGTTTCTGTTTTTCATGATAATATCAATGTTTATCTTTTTATGTGCTTCTTTCCATAATTTCATGTTTACCTGAAAGTTTCTGTGCTTTTCACTTCAATCTATCAATTTACATTTAACAATCATCATATCATTTTATATTCCAGTATTTAAGATGCAAAAGATTTATTTTATTACACAAACGACAAAATCTCTACACTATGAATTTCTTGCTAACGTATGCAAATTTTGAATCTTATTTGTTTAAGTAAAAAGAAACATAGCTCTAAATTTTTATAACGCCAGAGATTAGGACCGGCGAATTTCATGGTCTTCGTTACAAACTGTTTACGGACCTTGTAATGAAAAATATTTATCCTTGGATATTTACGTTTTTTAGTATAGAATTTTGCCGCTATTCATCGATCTTTTTCTCACTCCCATATAATCAACACGGAGGTGATTTATTATATGGGTTTTCAATTTTCCGTTGAAAGTCGTTTGTTATTCGACTCAAGGTCTGATTCGAAACTCATCGTTTAATGACACAAGAGGTTTATTCAAATATTTGATATGCATAGTATCAGTATCAGTATCAGGCAAAAAGTATACAAATGTATACAGTGTAATCCAGAAAAAAGGAAGCCACTTTTAGGTGAAATATTCACTTCGAATTTTGGGACAAAAAGTTCTAATAGTGGCACATAAGTTCGTTATTGTTTACATATTACCTAACCTGTCAATTTGTCTTCTAATTTGACTTATTTGCTACTTTATTCATTATGGAAAAATTCAATTTGGAACAAAGACGCAAAATTGTGGAATTGTAATTTGAAAATTAACATTCAAATTTTTTGACTCAGAGTGCTTATTGGATTTTTTTAACGTTTCTACAGCTCCAGCAATTTGTCGATTACTGTAACTTTTTATTTACATCAGGGAGCTGTATATTATCTTTTCAAGAAAGTATTTCGATAGGAATTCCGAAACCATGACGAAAAGAAGATTTCAGCAATTGATAATCTAGGCGGTACTTGCAACGAATTTTACCTCAGCTACATTTGTTTCCATGCAAGATTCAATTAGTTGATTAACTGAAACCAAATGATCCTTAAGATCGTATTCCAAACGCACTTCGAATCCAAAAATGGAACAAACAGCAGGATTTTATTCACTATCTCATAATGATTGACGAGCTCATCTTCATTTGAATGGTCATATGAGTAAACAGAACTACAGAAATTGGGGTACAGAAAATCCAAAACCTATTGTTTAGATACAATTGCATCCAGGTAGGTATAATGTTTAGAGTGGAGTTAATCCAAAAATAATAATAGGGCCACATTTTTTGAAGGCTAAACATTGAAAATCATCCAAGAATATGGTTTTGGCAAGATGGCGCTACTGCTCACACTGGTCGACCGATTATGATTATTTTGAGAGAAATTTTTGGTGAACGATTAATGTATTCTGGTCTAAAATGCTTTGGAAGACTGTGGAAATTCACCATAAATAAGTATTATTTATCTTTCCGTATTTATTATAAATAGTTTCCATAAAGTAAGAGTTGAAATAATTAATTTAAGTATCTTGTAAGAACTCAAAAATTATTTTCAGAATGCTTAGGACCTGATATCCCATCCAGAGTTATTGAAAATGCTTTAGACAGGGCACGACAAGCTGAAGGCGAAAATAATTCTCATTTAAAGGATATTATTTTTAAGTAATAATGTTTGTATGTTGTTATAATTTTATAAAAGATAGATCAAGGAAAATACCATATCAAAAATTTTTCATTCAGCACCACAATCATAATGGAGATTAGGCACCACCCTACAGAAATAAAAAACATTATATTTTCTAAATTTTTTCTTTTTTAATAAATAAACCTTACAACTAAAATGTTAACGATTTGTTATATTTGAATGTAAATAAATTCGTCTTTTTGTGATAATTTTATTACAAACACAAATAAAATTCCTGCTGCTTCAAATTTTGCATAATATTTTTATCAGAATTTGTTCGCCAACGTCATATTTTTAAATTATGTACTAGATATTATTGACAAGCAAACTGTTACTTTTTCCATACGTTAATTTTTAAGCACTCTTAAGTTCATCGTTAATACTATTCAGAAAATCGATACTGCAGCCAAACATACACACAACAATCAGAAAAACCGTCATTGGATCAGCATGTCAGCATAACGAAAAATACAATAGATTTGGAAAAGTCTAAAGTACCGGCAAATAGAAAAACCATAGTAACAGAAATACGTCCAGATACTTTACATTCCCGAAATGATACTCAAAGGCTACCAACTTCCTGGAAATCAGAACTAGCAACAAATAAAAAAATCGAAACCTCAAGAAAACACGACGTCGACAAATGGACACGTGACCCCAGACCGCAAACACAACCAGCCAAGTGCATTCATGTTGAATATCGATGAGGTATACAAGCCACGAATCGAAATAAGGACCGCCACTTTTCGTATATCAAGAAACGAAAGCAGAAAGTTAGCGTAAAAGACCTGAAGATGGCAAATGGAGATTTACAGAAACCTGAAAACCGACGTATAAATTGTAAAAGTAATTGTTTTGGGATTTTAAAGAGCCCTACTTTGGTGGAGCCAATTGTAATGTATTTATTTGAGGTATTGGTGTAGAGAGAGTATTTATTTTGCGATTTTACAGAAAATGAAGTATAATGAAGAAAATTCATCATTTATTAAGTAAATTGAAAACTAAAAATTTAAATGGGGCACTAAATTATATTGACTTATCACAAAACAAATGAATAATAAAGAGTTCTCAGAGTGGAAGTAAATACAATATTAAATTTTATCTTAATTCCTAAGATTAATTACTATAATTATAAATTAACATGATATATAAAACTGAAATAATCTGGTATAGTATTTCCATTCTAAATTCAACCTCAAAAAACAGCTCATAAAAATCCAAGAAACAAAGAAGATCCAGGGGCATAGGTGCTTAAGTATCTACATAAATTTGATATTCTTGTAAAAAATAAAAGAAAGACTCTGTACATAGTGTATAATTTAGTTTTTATTCATGAATGAAATGTTTTACTTTTGAGATTTTTTTTTTTGAAAAAGTTTAAACATTTTTCGTAAATTGGCTCATTCTAGTTTGTGCAAGAAAATTAAACAGTTACCAATTTTATTTAGCAAACCTCAGATGATGTTAAAAATTATTGAAAGCAAGTTAAACTAGAAATTAACTGTAATCGAAAAATAAAAAAAAACATTCTGAAAACCAAATTAAAGGAAACTGCTTCTGTTGCAATATTAATAAATAAAAAAAATCTGTAAATCACATTCGTCATATAAAGGTTACATACTAAAAAACCTAGTTCTTTTGTTATTTAAAAAATATATACTTTATAAATCGTCGTACTCATATTCTGATGAAAAATCGCCACTTAATCTAAGAATGATGGGTTGTAAAGGGGGTAACACAATATACTCATCTTCTTTATTTATGACATGCTCATTTATTTTTTGTTAGTTCTGAAATTTTACACTTCTTTTTAAAAAACTAAACAATATTTAAGGCAACTTGTCACGTTTGTATGAGTAAATCTTTATTTTTAAGCACATAATTGTCATTACTCGTTTGCGGAATTTCGTGATCTTGCGATATTTCACTATTTAGCTACGATCTCCAAAACGCGATATTTAAAAAAAACAGAAAAATTACAATTTTAAGAAATCAATCACACGCGCTACTGCCTAAGAACTGAGAAGGGAAATGATTTACGACCATAGGAACTCAGTCAAAAACTTATTAATGCTTGTACAGTTGATTGAGACGACTTCATTTGTCCAGCTGAACTTCACTACCTCAGATATCAAGTGATTATACGTGGTATAGATAATATTTAAATGCCCATTTCTTATAAAATTCTTAATAAGTACGTTTATTGAATGAACCTCTTAAATGGAGTTAAAATTTAATTTTTGTAATTTATAATAGAAATACTATAATTTGCTTTATAATTTACAATCTTTTGTTTGTCAAAGTCATTAGCTTAATACCCTATACTTCGTTTCGTTTATTACAAATTCCAACTGATTTTTTTAAATATCTCTAAATTATTGCTTCTATTATGTCTTATAACTTTCTGCTCTTTTAAAAGATATATGGCACTATAAAAATTATTGCAATAAAGCAATATACGATACTCATATTTAAAGATGCTATAAAGTCTTATTTTACGACTCTAATATTCACTGAACTCTCTTTTGGGCATCTATAAACAAAATCGTAAAAAATAATCAATAATATAAAACCTTAGAAATATGGTTTATGATCCTCAAAATTTGTTTCACTGGTGGTTTTAGTTTTATATTAATCATCGCCCTTAATGGTATTTTCAATTTCTCTTTCACCCCTTTTCCAAGCATTTGGTAATCACCTACTTACCTGTTGAACCAGACATCCCTTACATGTTGAATAAATAATCAGGCAAAACCAGTTCCCAACATGATTATTCCGTAATTAAATATAACCAGCCAGCATACATTTACTTAAATAGATTGGTAATTTTACTGGAAAAGATTATTGGGAAGCAGACCAAAATATGCACTAAGAATTATATACAGGGTGTTCAGGTACTCTACTGGAAAAATTTAAATAAAATCAACAATAACAAAACGCTTCTTCACTTACTTTAACAGCAATGTTATCAAACTGTCTTAGTACCAAATGACTAATTTTTTGCTAAATTTGTTTTAATTTACTTTTGATGTGAAAGAAACAATTTAAACATTAGCAAAACATAAGCGTTTCATTTCACTTTTAAGAGGTGTTTCACTTTAAATTATTTAAGACTTTTTTCGCAAAATGGGTGTAAATATCGAAAAAAATCGTGGATGATCATATTCCTGAATACTCCATGTAAATACCTTTCTAATGACGTGCCACACATGGTATATTCCCTATTAAAAATTAAGAGGTTGGGGAAGAGGAAGGGAGGGGATTGACAAATGGCAGATGTGTGTATTTTAAAAATGTGTCCCCCTTAGAACAAAAATCGACGTGTTTCAGCATTTTCTTAAAATCTAATAAATACTGCCAAATATCGGGGTGGACTGTTTTCTGTGGCCCACTCTGTATACTGACGCGTGTCAACGGCTAAATTGAATCGACTTAACTTAAGTCTGTTTAATAAATTGGACAAACTTTTCCCAGACAGAAAAATGAGCAATACTCAATTTTACAAATTTGCTAAAAATCATTTAATAGAAAACTATTTCTACAGAATTGCTGTGAACATTAACTATTTCGTTGAATATACATCATATTTTTAATTGATAACGAATTAAAACATGTATTCGATTACAAATTTCATTTTTGTATTTTCAAGTGCTTTTAATTTAAATCTTGGAATTATTTTGTATCTAGTTTAATATTCTAATATTTTATAGTTTAATGTATTTATATTTTAATGTTTTATTTATTCTATATTTTGGCTAGGTATTTTATATTTAAATTTATATTGATACTACACATCCTTAACTATAAACGTACTCTGTATGTAATTTGGTCAATAAACGAAAGTTATTTATTTATTTATTTATCTGTATCATCCTAAAATGAGATGTTGTCAGAATTACGCTGTTCCCAATTTACGAATTGAACAAATGAGTAAAGTTATAAATCGTGATTAAAAGTTTAGATGAAGTTGACCCTATCCTATGGCCTGTTGTAGAAAGCGAAAGTCCCAACAACCAACAACTGAGACCAAAACTGCGGACGACAGCTAAAATTGTTTCTATTAAATAAACTCTCCGTACTAATGGGCTTGTTACTTTCTAAAAACTTGGATGAGTTTACTCTCCGAAATCGATAATAGTTTTATTGCTGGTAGTTCTGAATGGTTTTAATAATATTTTCTATTTAATTAAGGACCATCGTCATGTCAACATCGAAGTCATCAATCTCCTTGACAATGTTGGAACAATCAGAACTCTCGAGAGGAATAAGCGTTTTGAGTTGATTTGATGTGTTCGACAAAGCAAACCATATCACTTAATTAGATAATTTAGTAATGGGTCAATTATACACCAGAACATTTAACGGTGTGGGGCAATACAAATTTTTTTAATTTTGTTATATAATTGATAAATTAAATTGTTGGACACCAAAATGAATGAAAATATAAAAAAATGTAATCATAAAAAATCATAATTTTTTTAATAATAATTGACAAAATATTATGAAGTGAAGATAGTCTTCAGACATTTTATAACAACGGAAAAACATGAAAATGAAACCTTTAAAATTTTCAATGTCAGTAAAATAAAAATGTTATATGTGAAATCTCCTTGAATATATTCCTGTTCTTTTTATGCACTGGTCCGAAGTTAGAGCCAAATTATTTAAAGTCACGTGAAAGCAAGTTCGGAATGAAATAAATTATAACACAGAAATACACTTTTTTAAGCTACTTCTACGATATTCGCCCTTGGCAAGCCAAACTTCAAGAGATAACTGTCAATTTCTGACACTAAAAAAACTAATATTGTACAATTTGCCAGACTTTTGGAAAATTTTATAAAATTTAGAAATTTTAACTCATTATACATAATATCTTTACATACATGATAAAACGAAAAAAATATATTACAGATTAAGACAATTCCTTCTTTCTTCTTTCAAATGCTTGAAATTTGCTTTTGTATAGACATTCATTATTTAATTTTCTTATTTCATTGTCATGTTTTTTATTTAAAAACTCAAATATCTTTAATTTTACTCATAATTTGTTGCAAATCCGTTTTAAACTTAATCCAACAATAATTATATGATTTATTTTTAATTTTCATTCAAAAATTACCTAACTTTCTAGATAAACCATTATTTATGCTTAAAGTTAAATGATTGATTATATATCATGTTTCTAATATAGTGAATTCTCTATCTTTCAATACAGTTTTTAAAACAAATTGACCGTTTCAATTATTCGGTCTATTAACCTTGAAATTTTCTAATTATGTTAATGTCTTTTGTTACTTCATATTTTCTAGTTAAAATTTATTCGCATTGTTGAATTTTATCTACTGTTAATTTGTTCAAACCAATTATATAAAAATTTTCATTTAAAATAGTTTTATTTTAATTACTGCTAGATCAGAATTTCATTACATTGCATTCCACATTACCATAAGAAATATTATTTTGCCATATTGAATTTCCAAATTATTTTATGATAAATCCTTATTAGAATATATGTATGTATAAAGTAACTAAAATATGTTTCACACAATATTTTAATAACTTCAGGTATACAGCTTTGGATTTTCATAAATTGGTACATTGGAAAATTGTAACAAACTAACAGCTTCATAATGTTCAAACACAATAATTTCATTATTCCCTTGTTGTAACAGAGGTGCTGGTAGATACAAAGTTAATTGTGGACCTACGAAAAAATGTCGTCCTAAAACAAATCCGTTTAAAATAGTGATTCCTTTTGTCCATCCTTTCATATTAATGAAAGTATCTTGAGGCTCATCTTTGATGTTAAGATTAAACTTATAGAGAGCCGGGGTACTTTTAACATTCCCAACAGTATTCCATTTGTTTAAATTCAGATTCCACTCAGTTTTAAATTCTAAAGGTATAATATTCCAATTTGTTATAACATTATCATTAACATAAACATTCTCGGTAAGTCCTTTGAACTGTTTGAATTGATTCAACCTTCCGTAATTGTTTCTACCACAGTTTTCAACAACCAAATCTAAAGTCGCCGCTGTAATATCAGTCTCAGTTAAAGTAATAGTAGAATTTTCTAATCTCCAAAAGCCGAAACCATCAAGATCTTTAAAGTTTTTCGGTACTTTTGATATTAGTTTTCCATTTAAAAGTACCAGTACGGTATCTCTCACGTATCCCGATATTTTAAGAACAGCTCCAGACTGCAAATCGATGTTAGATTTTCTATAAACCACATACCCATAACTTTGTCCAGAATTATTATTAATTGGCAACATTTCCATTGGTATAATATTTTCAGAGGAAATGTAATCCTTATATGAATCTATAACATCGGATAACAATATTTGACCTGCAACCTCTAAGGCTGGATAGGCAACAGTTGGTTTAAGTTCAGGTTGCTCTGGAATTTTGGTTTTTATCGGTGCTGACTTATTAAAAACCTGTTTAATAATATCGTATTTGGATGTGTATATCCCTTGTTCACTTATTGGAGCAGAGTAGTCGTAACTAGTGGTATCAAATTGCAATCCTGAATTATTCGTTCCATTGGTCTTAGTATTTGCTCCATTGAGGAAGCCAAAACTGGTACCACCTACAAAATTTTTTTTTCAATACCTATGTAAATATTTGACGATCTTATAATGATTTTACAAATATTCACAGTATTATTATTATTATTAGAATGTTGGAGTGCTGTGAAAAAGAATTCATATTTTAGGCGTTTCCATAGTTATTCAATAGTTTATTTATGGGGAAGATAATTGAGATTTTTATTGAAAAATTTCATAATATACATAAACTAATAGATACCAATTTTTAGCATATCTTATGTGCTTATCTTCTTAAACAAATCAATTTCATTCAATCATATACCTGATAACTGATTTATTTTTAAAGAACTTTAATGAAGCTAAGTTTAACAATAATTTTGATGCGAGTTCTTTGAGTGGTTAAATAATAGTAGGGACTATCTTTCACTAATCACAACTTTAACTAACTTAATTTTAGATATGTGGTCTGAAGAGCCATTAAACTATTAAATTTTAACTTGGGGTAACTCTTTATATTTTATATTATGTGAAGGGCGATAAACAACTTGAGAGAATCTATTTTTGAGCGGAGAGTGGGTGTGTGCACAGTGACTTCTAAGCGACTCTTGTGTTTTGAAACTAAAGTGAGTGTGAATGTGACGTTGGGGGGTGATCACAACTGATTGACTAATTATGTGCTCAGGTGGCAGTTTTCATTGGTCAATTTTTGTAGCGTATATTAGCGAAATGTTGATTGGATGAAGTAATAATGGCGGGCGTGACAAATTGCATTCTAAAATTATTTTAGTTAAATATTATTTTAACTTGATTAAATTGAATGAATTTTAAACAAAAATCTCTATAAAATTGTAAATATTCATGTATTTGATAATTAAAAATGAATCCTATAATATTCGCCCTTTAAAATCACTAGATATAATTCAGTTGTGAATGTCTGAACTGTTTTATATACAGAAAAATAATGAAAAATCAACAAAATCTGGTTTGCACATAAACTCGTGCTTGAAAATCGCTATTAATAAAATTACTGCAGGATGGAAGGTTGAGGCTCAGGGATGACAGGAATAATAAAGACGTGTAAACAGGAAGACGCTTCTTCTATTCTTGACTTTTAGATTCTATGAGATCGTGATGAACCAATATCATCTCCCGTTTTTAATATATGTAAAACTTGGTCATAATATCTAATAAAAACCTATATAAATATATGAAATTTTCTTCATATATATTTTCTTTCTAAAAATACACAAGAAAAGAGTGTTATTATTTTAGTACTTATTACTGTTAACTTTTTCTCATGGTTAAAGAGTTCAATATTAATTTTTTATTTTGATATTTATTTAAATTTGTAAATATGTAATTTGTAATCATCAATATTGTTGTTGTAAAATAAAACTAAACTAAATTTAAAAGTTTAAAACAAAATAAACAAATTAACATTCAATTTTATTTAAATCGTAGACAAAGTATTTGCTAATTAAAACAATGCAATTAATAACATCTAATTAATTATTTGATTTTTTTTTTGTTTTTTGGGAAATTGAAAGAAAAACAATCAATGCTCTCAATTTCAAAATAAGCAGTAGGACATAATCAGGTTTTCAAGAAATACTATTTTCCTACATAAAATTAAATTAATATTGGTCAGATTCTTGAGTGTCATTTATAAGTCAAAATTGTTCATTATAAGATTAGTATATATTATTTAAATACAACAAATTTTCTTCTTCAATTTGAAATTCTTTTATTAATTGAATATTTTCTCCACATTTATGCTAAATAACTTTTTTTTTGTATATTTAGTTTTCTATAAAAGGACAAATAATTTTTATTTCTAAAATCAAATGTCAAATTTTTCATGATTTCCACAAATTTTTATTAATTTATTATTTAATTTCACGTACAAATTTAAAAGTCGCTATTTTTTATATATATCTAAGTTTGTATAATATAAACTTAAAATTTGACCAAATTTTGTTGACAATTTGTAATTCATGATTTTAATTCTTTCAATTGCTCTTTAGCTAATTTTATTTCCATATTGTTCCTTTTTTGTTTTTTCATTTATTCTTTTGATTTGTTTGCATTTTTTTATTTTGTATAAATTTGTGTAAAATTATAAGAGCATTCTCATTGAATTTTGATAATATTTATTAAAAATTACATTTAAAATTTTTATATAATTGTTTTATTTTATATACAAAATTGATATTTTGTAACATACTCATATTTAAAGGATGTTTGCAAAAATAATGCAACTATTTATGGAAGAGGTCTAAAAAAGTATGCAGATATAAAAAGTCTGCCGTTTTCAAAGAAATAAATATTAGTATTTTACATCTTTTCATATATTATTTACCGAAAAGCAACTACAGCCGGCAACACACGACACTTGAATAACTGGGTTAAGGTCAATGTTGATAATAGACAATGGTTTTTTAAACATTCTAAAAAGATATTTAGAATGGTCGATTACAGAGGATGTAGAAGAGTGAAAAATGTATTCTCGGCTATTATTACAGAATCCAAATCATTTCTACTTACACAAAATCTTTCAAAATCTGCAAAAATATATAGAGTACCCCATTTAAATTAAAAAAGTTGAGGGTATTTCCGGTTAAACCGGAAGTATATTATTAAGAAAAAATTGGTTTTCATCTATTAACATTATTAATTAGTAAGTTTTACAAAATCTAAATTAATTAATTATTTTTTTGTTCTCAATTAGCTTATTTTTTGCAGTTTCTGAGGATATTGTTGTTGATCCCTATAAAGCGCTACTCAGATACAGTAACGTACACGAAAAGTGAATGATAATGTTGATGTAAGCTATTTATATCTGCCCACGTCTACTTTTAAAAAAGCGGTAAAAACAGCAAGTGTTTTTCCATCGATCGCCATTTCAATTTTCGAGTGCTCGGATCGTATTTTCGTTCCAAAGGTAAATGGAATTTAAAATCAGTTAGGTGTACATCAGCATCGCGGATATATCGGGAGTAAATTATACGTGAAAAAAATTTGATTAATGGCTCAACAAACTTATCTTGAATATAGGCCGAAACTAATTTTAGAGTACATTACTGGGAAGACATTTTTGGTTTATTTAAAATACCTTCATGTTCCTTTTTGTTACTATTTAATTACTTAGCAAAAAGCTAAAACTTTTTTCTTGGTTTTTTAGCTGCTTCAGTATTTGGTAGTATTCCTTTAGGCCAGAAGTTGCTTCTTTATTTTTGCTTTTAACTTTAATTAGGTATGTGTTCGTTAAAATTCAAGCTTTTGTCAAGATGTTTCATATGAGTTGAACAGGCTACAACACATTCTTCATTCGTTCGAATTTTGGGGATACCATGTAAATTATTTGTATTTTAAATTTTATTCCGTGGGCGGAGCAATTTTCTTGTTGTA
The DNA here is from genome assembly GCA_951812935.1 of Hermaeophaga mercurialis. NCBI lineage: Eukaryota > Metazoa > Arthropoda > Insecta > Coleoptera > Chrysomelidae > Hermaeophaga > Hermaeophaga mercurialis. Next base: position 30,748,314 of record OX638360.1, on the reverse strand, counting down.
AAAGCGTTTAAGTTATACTGTAGATATTTTTAAAATGTTTAATACATTTTTGTAGCAGTTGTTTAATTAATTTACTCTAATTACCCTAATGAGTGTTTACTCAAATGAAATAAACAGCATTTAATTATAGATAGTTACATTAATTTGTTTTAAACTATAACGTTCGATTTGCTTTATAAGGGACGTATTTTAATTTAATTTGGCGCTAATATAAAGTAATTGAATTAAAACATAACATTTTGAGACTCGATTTAAAATAAATCTAGAGAAAGGAAAGGTTTCCAGACCGCTGAAAAGGAACGATAGGACAACAATTAGATTGGAATTTCGGATAAATAAATAGCCTGACTTTCACCCATGATATCCCCGGAATTTTCGATTACCTTTTTTTCAATCTTTGCGCTTCACTTGGTCTCACTCACCCACCTATATTAATTCACACTAGATCAAAAAACCTTAAAAGGACAAATATACAGGTTGTTAAAAAAAGATCCAATATTTAAACAGGGTATACTATGGACCAAAATTAGTCAAAAAGTCTTAATAATCATGAGTCCACAAATTGACGGTTTTGGAGATACAGAGAGTTATTTATTCTTGAAGCATTTTGGGTTTACACATTACTTTTATTATTTACGAACAAACGATAAAAACTTATAAACAAAATCAAAAGAAAGAATGTTAGATAAGATGTTCAAAAGCCCTTCCTCCCATTTCCAAACAGGCACTACATCTCTTCCGGAAGGATATTCGAACTCTCTCTAATACTCCTACATTAGCTCGGAATTGGTGACATTCCTGGTTAAATAATAAAAAAAGAAATCAAGGGTTTTTAAATCAGGCGAACTTGCAGGCCATGATACAGGTCCGCCCTTTCCTATCCATCGACGTGAAAACGATTATCGTTTGTTTGTAAATAACAAAAATAATGTGTAAACGCAAAATGCTTCAAAAATAAATAACTCTCTGTATCTCCGAAAACGTCAATTTGCGGACCCATGTTTATAAGACTTTTTGACTTATTTTGATCCATAGTTCAAATAATCGAACAGCCTGTATACTAACTTGGCAGGGTCACAGATAAGTAGCGGGAAATCTCCAATTTCTTAGAATAAAATCAAAAATAAAATAAAATTTACCTGTAAACATATATATATTATTTTGATTTTGAAGAGTAACAAAAGGTTACGTGTTTGGTGCGTACACACTATGTAATGAAAGAAAGGCTGAATAAGTTGTATTTTAAAGTGTGTAAGATTCTTTATTTAAAGATATGTGTAAAAGAAATATATATATTTCTCAAAGTCAAAAGAGTGTCAAGCGCTTTCGGCAAAACAATGCCATCATCAGGACAAAAAAAGTGCAAAAAAGTAGAGAAGGTTGGTTATAAAACAAAAGTAGAGAACATCAACGCAGTAACAATACATCTTAAATTAACTTTTTAAAAAACGACATTAATATAGTAGAAAACAGTAACATTTTTAAAAAAATTTGGTTTTTAAAGGCCCAGGCCTGAAAGTTGTCCCAATAAAAGACAACAAGTCTTTTTTAAAAAACACTTGTTGTCTTTTATTGGGACAACTTTCAGGCCTGGGCCTTTAAAAACCAAATTTTTTTAAAAATGTTACTGTTTTCTACTATATTAATGTCGTTTTTTAAAAAGTTAATTTAAGATGTATTGTTACTGCGTTGATGTTCTCTACTTTTGTTTTATAACCAACCTTCTCTACTTTTTTGCACTTTTTTTGTCCTGATGATGGCATTGTTTTGCCGAAAGCGCTTGACACTCTTTTGACTTTGAGAAATATATATATTTCTTTTACACATATCTTTAAATAAAGAATCTTACACACTTTAAAATACAACTTATTCAGCCTTTCTTTCATATATATATTAACCGATGAAGGGAAAACCAAAATTTCGGTTAACAAGATTAAATATTCCAAGTCAGTCATCCCACTAAAATGTGATTCGCCCCAATGATCAAACCAACCTGAAAAATTGACATGTATTAAAACATATTCAAAATTCTGCTTAGGACAAACACCTTCGATTTATGTAAATTTCTAACCTGGATAAGATTCCATCACCATAGTTGGCTTATTAGCTTGAAAATGATTTAATCTCATTAGATTTTCGAAAATCCCACTCTCTATATTTACTGTCGCTAAAATACCAGGAAGTGTGCCAAGTGACAATTTATCTGGTCCATCAGCCGTATATAATAATTCTGTAATACCATTGTCCAGAAATAAATCTTTAAGTACTTGTAGGTACGACTGATCACTTTCCCAGGTACTGCCATATTCATTTTCAATTTGGAAACCGATAATAGGCCCTCCGTTTTGAAATTGGAAGAAGGCTAATATTGGCAATAACATATTAAAGTACCTAAAAATAAAAATAGTAAGCAATATTTTGGAGTTTCAGTTATTGTTGAAGATTTTGGCAACAGAAACTTGTCTGTTAATTCTCTCTGTGTAGTTACAACTGTCAATATTTTGGATCTACGAAATTCGTCCTGGAGCGAACGACGACCACGATTGAATTCGGAAAACCAGCGAAACACGGTGGCCCGGGATGGTGCTTCATCACCAAAAGTGGAAATATGTATGGTCGGCACGTTATTGTTGTTATATATCTTAGCACGAAAATGTTTACAATTGGATTCCATTTTTTGATCGAGATAAATTTTTCAAGTCACTGTGAAAAATACGAATAGCACTGACAATGACAAAACGTGAGTAACTATATCACTAAAGACGTTAATTGGTGTTGACATATTTCAAAATTTATCTAGCAACTCACATACCCTCCCCTTATACTTAGTTACAAAAAACTACTACTTATTTCCCAAGTCTCCCACATTAACTCAAATTTTAACAATGGACTGTAAAACTAGCTGTGTTTGTTTTCTTCTGCGAATAATAATAATTGTGTCTACCTTTTGACATAAGACATGTAATTGTTATCTTTGGAACTTCTAATGATTGTTGTATTTCTAAGAAGCCAACTGGGTAATCCACCAAATTCAAATTCGGCACAAATGAAAGGACCTGGCCTAACTAATGCAAATAAATCTTCCTCCTGTGCAATTCTTAAAAATTCGTCAATATGTAGAAAATCTTCCATATCTGTACCACCTTCACCAAAATCATATCTTCCTAAAACGCATTAAAAAGTTACCCTAATTTGATTTCATTGATGCTTTTTGTAACCTCTTACTAAGATATAATCGCGTTTAACGCTAAATTAAAATTCTTTTTAAGAGAGCAAATTTACCAAAATATGTTTCATGTTAGTTCAAACTCTTTAACAGGGTAAACTCACCTGATTGGGGTTCATGCAAATTCCAAGGGACGTACGTTTCCACTGTATTGAGCCCCGCGGCTCTCATTTTCCTCAGCCTATCTCTCCAATAAGCTCTTGCCGTTCTGAAGTAGTGAAAAGCTCCACTATATATTGTAATATTTTTCTCGTTCAGAGTAAAATAGGGCTGGTTATCCGATAATCCGCTAGTAATTCCATTTCCGGTGTAATATTCGTATGAAGTTGGCAATTCTGCCAATGATAGAGACATAATTATTTTATTTATAAATCACTTTGGGGAAGTAATGGCCTGTGTGATTTATTGAAAATTCAGAAACATTAAACGTTTTGTTTTTTTCTTTGTTTCTAGGTATGCTCTCTCTTCGTGCTATAAATTTTAAAAAAATTAATACTTTCACTAAAATCGTTGTGGCTTAAAAACTCAATTTAGCTACATAACATTATAATTGTAAGTTGAAGAAGATTATCCATGTTCTCAAATATGCTATTAAGGGATTATAGAGCTTCCAATACAATTCAAAATTTTTACCACAGATATTTAATTCAGAACTTAAAATTTTTTTCTTATAATACAACGACGACTAGTTTCGGCTACAAAGCCATCTTCAGGTCTAAAATAATGAAAATAATTGCTATACACAAAACACTAAACAATCAAATAATATAAAATACAATAAAGAGCGAAACTAACAACTTACCAAATAAAACAAAGTTGCACAATTGAAACAAGTATAGAAGTGGTAAAATTAAATTAAAATAAAATTAACATTTTCTCCTACGAGATAGAAAAAAGACATTTATGCTTGAATCGGTTAAAAGTATGGTAATTGCACCTGGTAAAACTAAATTACATTAAAAAATAGAAAAAGCACAATAATTTTTGCAAAAAGTAAACCGTAATTTTTTTAAAAAACATAAGACGTACATGAAATTAATAGGGAATAACTGTTTCTTAGAAGAAAAAAAATCATAAATAAATAAAAAACTATTTAAAAAGATATTTTAAAAACCTTTTTTGCTGTATTTATAATATTTACAAATATGAAGTAAAGAAATTAAACATTGTTAAAAGATTTTCAAGTAGCTACCTGTACAGAGGGGCAAACGAAAAACCGACTTTTTATTTTTGATAAAGTCATTAAAGAAAAGTTCTTTTGACATAGAAAAGATAATAAAGAAAATATGAAATACATTCGAGCATTTTTTGAGGTTCGCGAAGACGATAAACTTTTCTAAATTATCAATTTTGACGAGATTTTAACGAATTTTTAGAGAGAAGGCATATATATTACCAACTGAAATATCATGGAAACGTTAATTTTTTTGTACACACAATAAAAAGACCATTACATTGCTTTGTTTGCTTGTTTTATGAAAATAAATTACCTTTGCCGCTCCTTTTTTGTTATTTAGACGAAAACATCAAGGGACCTAATGAGTTTTAAAGTGGAATAGGTCCGAAGTTGGAAAAGTGTGCAATATTTCTCGTGCCAATCTTCTTGCCAATTTATAATAACCTGTCATTGTTTGAGAACAAATTCATTTTTAAAAAACCATGGAAAACTTGCTGAATCCAGATAATTTACCTTAGCAAAGCTTATACTAAAATTTCTATGTTGTAACTGAAAATCCAATGACAAGCTCAAAACTTTTGTGGAGTATATTGTCAAATTTTGTGCAACTGTATATTGAACATCAAGGTAAATACCTTTGGCTCCAAAAACCTATTTCATACTCGCGCTATCTCCCTGATGAATACGAGGATGTATCAGAAAATAACGAGACTGGTGCTATGTAAAACAATGAAACATTTATTTAAAAAACTTCAACAACTCTCCTTCAAAGTACTCTCCATTCTATTCAATACATTTATCCCATCGCTTGTCATAAACTTCTAAGAAACCATTTTTGATGGATTGTTTAGTATACCCATCACAGCGTTGTTGAGCTCTAAATCCGACTCAAATCTTCGACCTCTCAATTCTTTTTTGACTTCAGGAAACAAATGGAAGTCACATGGAGCAAGATCGGAAGAGTAGGGGAGTAAACCATAATTCTTCAATTGTTCGTTGACAAATCGCTGATCTGTGAGCTGGAACATTGTCGTTATGCAGCGTCCATACAAAGTATTGATAACGCGGTCATTTTTTCTTTAATTTTGCCTTTAAGGGTCGTCGAAGTACATTAGAATAGTACTCCCCAGTTACTGTATTTCCTTTAGGTACAACGTGATCGTAAATAAAGCCACATTTATAAAAAAAAATCAGGTCTTGGGCTGCCTTTATGCTTCCATTGTATACTTCGAGACTTCAATTCAGGATCGTACTGATAAAACCAACTTTCGTCACATATAACCACATTATTTAAAAACTGTGGATTACGTTGCAGTTGCCTTTTAAACTGCTGATAAATTGTCACTCGATTCGCTTTTTGTTCATCGGTCATCACTTTTGGAATCCATTTTGCTGCGACTTTCCGGTACCCTAAATCTTCATGAATAATTTTTTGAGTGGAACCCTAAGACAAATTAACAATGTCAGAAATTCGTTTTATTCCAATCCCGCGATCATTTTGCATCAAGTCGTTAATTTCTGTAATTTGTGTGTCATTTCGCGCAGTTTTTGGTCGACCAAGACGAGGTTCATCTTCAACTGATTCACAACCGTATTTAAACTTCTGCCACTCAAACACTCTACGTCATGATAAACTATTATTTGTATAAGCACTTTTAATCATTTCAAAAGTTTCAGTTGGTGTTTTACGCAACCGAACACAAAATTTTACCGCATGTCTTTGCTCCACTTTCATTTTTTGACGGGTACGCAAAACACTGACAATTTAATAATTAATTTGTAATAAACGTCAAAAGTTAAATCAAAACCTACCTGAGGAAAAGTACATTAAAGATAAAGCTTTCATGTCACATTTTTTTGTGTCATAAAATTCTACCTCTGAAGAAGTTACAGCACCAGTCCCGTTATTTTCTGATATATCCAAACTACATATGATTTTACAACCATCAATACAAAGTTCAAGTCACGTTAAGAAGTTGAAGTTCCAAAAATCAACTTTAAACCAAAGAATTACATCGACATGACCTCATGGATTGAAAGTGACGTGAGGAAGCTCTCATGATGAAATAAATTTCCAGTGAATCTCTAAAAGTGTTTATACACAAAACGTCACAAGCTCAACCAAATAGTGTAGAGGAACCGTTAATCGATTTTCCGCAACTTCCGTGCCACACGCAAGCCATGGAAAAAGCTGTAAAATTTGCAAGAGAAGGTTATATCAGAGTCAAAATAGCCTCACGGGAGAATATGCCAAAGTTTAATACAAAAAAACAGAGTAATGTTTCTAAGAAGTGAAAAAAAGCGTTTTGAAGCTGTAGCATTTGTAAACTTTGAAGGTTTCTAAAACTCGCTGGAACATACATTTTTAGTGAGTATTAAAATGTATTATGCATTTTATTTCTTTCAGCATACTCTTATAAACAATGGATACTTAATTTGGTGTGTTTTTATTTTAACCTCATTTCTTACCCATAAGTAGTAAAAAGGTGCGAAACTATAAAAAATCCAACATTTTGGTTGTAAAAACCAACTATTTTCTTAAAGTTTGTGTGTAAAAGAAAATATAAAAATTTTTTTACAAAATTTGTAATGTTTATAAGTTCCATTTAATTTAATTTTTTATTAAAATGTAGGCTCTTTGCGGAACCTGAAGACGTTCAGATATTTTTTTCGCTTTTCTAAACCAAAAAGCAACTTTTCCACAATATTAAACAAAATGCAATTCTCATTCCACTCTACATATGTAGAAATATTTTACTCACTTTATCGCACAAAACACAATAACACTTTAGTTTGTTGATTCACAGTGACAAAATTTTACATTGTGTTGAAGTATTTAATTTACCTAATTAAGTGTATAATGCTTATCAAAGTGGCATTTATATGTGGAATGTATAAATTGCTTTTAAAGATAGAGGTCGATTACAAATTATTTTATACCAACATGTAAATAATTAAAAACCAATGATAATGTAATTAGCTACAAGTTTCAACAAATTCTTAAATGTGTTTGTATTTAATATGCACAATTAATTAATGCCAATATACAATTAAACACGTACGTTTTTTTGAAAAATGATGATATACATATCGAAATTTTCGCAGAGATTTTAAATTAATCAACATAATAAAATACAGAGTGTTGAAGTCGAAATATTTTTCTTTCTCGAAAAGTTGACTTTTATCTGATATTTATTAAACGTCAAAACAATAGAATTGATTTATGTAAAAGTCGTCAGCAACTTAAGATTGAAAAAAAACCGCATATTTTCTTAATAGAATTTATTATCTTTTTACTAAAGCTTGTTTGTTCCTATTATTACTATCATACCAAAGAATATTTCATATCAAAATACGTGCAGCAAATTGTAGATGACATATATATCAAATAAAATATTTGTAAATTTTCTCTTCACATTTTTAGTAACTTTTAAACTGTGGGATACAATTTCTGAAAAATGGTTCTTCTCGAATGAGTAATTTTTTGGCATTGTCGAATGATTATTTTTCCTCGTAAAAATAATTTAATTCTCAAATCCAAAAATAAATTTAAGCAGAAAACTGGTTATGATTTTAAAAAGTTATAAAAAGCCGTACAAAATTTGAGAACTCTTCCTCGAAATTAAACTGCTAAGGGTCCACTTCATCAAAATAGTTAAATACAACTTGTTGAGATTACAAATAAATTTTCCACTACATAATCCTATTTTTGTGTTTATAAACTTAACTTTTTTTTCGTAACTTCCATAATAGCGGACTAATCGAGCTTCGACGCACTAATGCCGTACCCTGTATATAGAAAGGAAAGAAAAAAACAAAGAATTCCCGGCTCACTAGTTAAACAACGAAATTGTAAAAATGCAGCAAAATTTTTTTTGGGTGAAAAATGAGAAACTCTTTTCACTTAATTAGAGAGCTTTCGGAAAAACTTTATTTCTTCATCAGTCATTCTAAAATATATTAAAAATATTATATAAACATATGGATTTGTAATGATTTTACTTACAGTGACCGATATTGTTTTTCCTAAATTTAAGCTTTAAGTATGTGTTCTATAATGTTTTCAAGGCTACCACCCTTGTTTAGAGGGCACAAACTCTTATTAGTCTTTTTTTTTTATTTTAAAACGGATTATCAGAAATATTATCAGTGATATTATTTTTTATTTGTTTATTTTGTTGAAATTGATCATCCAACTGTAATATGTGGAAATAAATGATATTTATACCTTGGATATCAGTTTTTGAATTAGGTTCGCTTTTTATATGTGTCATTTCTTCATTTCTAAAAATAATTTTTTAAAGTAATTTTTAATTTTTTTCTACTTCCATTACTTTAGTGTTGGTGTAATCAGGATAATTTCCTGTATTAATGACATGATTTGCTAAATCGCGTGTATTTTTGTTATTACGAAGAAAGAATTCACGACACTGGACCAGATTTAAAGATGTGTCACGTATAAAATTTTCAGTTATTTATTTACATTAAGTTTAATAATATACTTTTTTTGCAGACTATTATGATGAAATTTAGATATTAGGTTGTATAATATTATTGATAAGTTTCTTGAGTATTTTGTTCCACAATAATATCCTAATTTTAATGAACTCACCCAGAGTTATATGTAATAATTAACAATGAAATATATTATACTGTTAAAAAAAATAATTAAAAAATTTTATGCTATTATAATACCACTAGTGATATGTATATATCCTTATGCATTATGCTGTTCATCATTTACATATGGAAATCCGATATTATTATTAACGTAATACAGTTTGATATGAAAACAAAATCATCAAAATGATCTGTGCAAGTTGAAACACAAACATCGTTCTGAAACAATGGTCTATCGAAAACTCATTACACGACTTCCACAAATATTGATTGCTACAACTCGACGATTTAGCAGCTGGTCCAGTCATTGCCGTATCCACAAAAAAGCTAATACAAATCCCCAAATTTTATTGTTTCTTTGTTTTTTCTTTGTGGAGCATCCAGTGTTTTATTACAAGCAATATATCTACAATTGAACGAACTACTCTTTAAAAACAATAGTATTCGAAAGGTAACACGGTGTGACTGTTTCTCTAAGTACAATTACAATTAGAACTTCATAGGCGTAATAAAATTATAATGTAAATTTGTTGATTTAAGAGCATTAGAACATCGAGGGAAAATATTACATCTGCAAAAGTAAATTGCATGATTTTTATGCAACCAATGTTGTGATCGAAGTAGGTCCATTACCTCATTTGAAAGGCATTTTAATGCTTATGACAAATAATAATTACTTTACCTTACCCGAACAATCTCAGCTTTCTTGTTTTCACTCGTAGGGCTGTTAATTAAAAGGAGAATTATTATTATTATTATTATTATTATTATTATTATTATTATTATTTAACACAGATTTGCTTTTAAAATGTGGTTTCTTGGTTTGCAAGTTTCACTACCCCTTGCCCTATTAAATTTAAATGTAATCAAGATAGTGATTTTAATGAATTATAAATGGAATAGCTTAAAGTTACTTTATAGTTTTTGTTTGGGTCGTTATTAGACTTCAAAAGAGTTACTCCATATGGCTTATTTTTTAACTAAGTCACTAGCTTCTTCACTCAATAGTTTATTGTAGTTATTCGCAATTTGGCAACCGAGTAAAGGAACTTTAAAGTACGAGGATAGTTCAATAGAAACACGTTTGAAGGCTGCAGGTAAAATTCTTAGAGCTTGGATTCTTTAACAGCAATCTTTACCTCAGTACCCGAATTGATCCGCCATCCATAAAATGCCTCCAGGGTACAATCGGAATCTCGTATTAAGGATTTGTAAAAGAATCAAATAATTTGCTTCTAATAAATTAATGATAATTAAATGTTGTATAAAAACTAATAGAATTATTAGTTTCCTCAATTGTTTTTTGTCTTTTTCAAGACCAAGCTGTCTTGAGTCATATTTGTAAGGATGACGCAGCGTTGATCTAGTAAAAAAGTAAGCTTTTGATATCGATTGATGGTATTACTTGTGGTTTTCAAAAAATATTAATCAAACATTCAGTAAAACGATGAAAATGTACCATAATTGCATCATGCATCAACATTGGGTCAACAGAATTTGTTCTCCGAAGTTTACATTAGAAAAGCCATAAGCAATTCAGTAAAGAAAGCAGCAGTGGATGATATCAGCGAAAAACCAATGAAGTTCATGTGTAAAGAACTATAGAAAACAACTTACTAACAGCGATTTCTATAAGGTGAGACAAAATTTATATTCTGCTAGAACCATGCATTCTTTAATTAAATAAAAAAATGTGCCTGAATATCAAATGCTGCTTGTTCTTCTTCGGTTGTTAGAAATAGAAACTAAAATTTTGTAATTCAAAATTACAAAGATATTTTATATTGTTAAATTATCATGTTATTCAAATCTTAATTTTCACCTAATTATGAACTATACGTTGCTTTAAAAATGGTCATTATATTCCTGCGGACTTCTGTTGACTGCACAATAAAAACTCATTTCTTACTGTTAAATATGTCATAAAAGGAGGGTTTAAAATTAATTGCTCTGTATCCCCTAAGCATTAGAATAGTTCAAACATTTTGCTTAGCTCAAGAGTACCCAAAATGGTGTGGTCACAACTGAAATTACATATTACCTTATTTATATTTTGAGTCTTTGGTTTTTACATCTTGAAGATGTTGACGATTTTTTTACTGTAGATTTAGCAAAAATTACACCAGTTATAAAAGGGTTACCCAGTTTTCTGATATTTAAAAGACCTTTTAATTGATGGATTGCAAGATCCACTTTTCTATCTAAAAATTTTATTGATGACGTCATCACGCTCACAGAGATGACGTCAAAAATAAAAAGATGATCTGACGAAGCGCCCATTTAAAAATAAAAATGGACGGGTTTCAGGAAATAATGAATTTATTTCTTTCATTTGGACCCTGTATATCTGAAAATTCTAAATTTCCCTCTTTATCTTTTGGTTGCGCACTCTTCATCTTTACAAAGAACCACCAACGTTAATAGTTTTATAGGTATAATTTTGTAATTTCAAATAAACACGTATATTAAAATGAATTGTGTTTAGACAGCAAAAATAATTGTTACGGAAAACACACAAAAATAAAATTTATAGATGAATAAATAGTAGAATTAAGAGTAAGTAAATAAAATAAATAGATTAGAATTTATCAAGCTACTTCATATAAATTTATAAAAATTATTTATATATTTCTGTATTTAGTAATAATGTTCCAATTGTAAGTATATTCTCAAACATTTTAAATAAATATGAGTTTATACATTTTGCTTTTTATTATCAAATCATTGATAATGAAAAAAATAATTAATGTTTACTACGACGGGTTACTTAAAAAACTAATCTATGAAAATATTTGTTTTAAAAATTCATAAAATTTTGGCCAAATTCTACAGAGGGACATAAATATAGCAACGTTTCACCTTTATATGAAGATCTGAAGCAGGTGATATATTTAGAGAATGGAGGACCCTTCTACCTGAGTCATTTTATATGTAGCCACCCTAAACACCTTTATTTTCCATTGATTCACACTATAAATAATTTTAACAGATGCGTCAGTTTTACTCATACAGTAAAATAAACAAATAAAATCTCTCATATCAACGCTGATGAAACGTGTTTCTATTTTCTATCTTCATATTAAAGTACCTTTCAAATAAGGTATCAACAGTTCCACATCTTGGTTAATAGAAAAATATAATGATGCTGCTTAGGATTATATGATTTCGTCCGGAGTTCCTAACTTTAGAAGCTGGTAGAGTTCGTGAAAGGATTTTCTGAAAACCAATTTAAGTTTATTTAATTATAGATATTTAGAAAAGTACTTGAACAATTTACTATTGAAGTAAATCAGTTAACAGGTATGTTGACATTGATTATTGTTTTACCGTTTTCGCTCTAATTACTTAATTTAAATTTAGTTATGATTAAATTGTTTCGAAAGTTATTCAGATTGGTACAAGGTTTGCGATTTATATTTCTGAAACGATGAGAAAAAAATTAAATGAAGTTCGGAAAATCATTTCTAGGTAAAGTAAATTTTAAATGTATGGAAAACTATTTAAAATTATATCGTGCAGGATTATAAAACCTCTTAAGCCGTTATGTACACTACTAGACCATGCTAATTGATTTTATTACTATAGAGAGTGAAGTACTCGTAAAGTTTGTTATTATTTTTATAATTACGTAAAATGTATTAAAAGTTTTAAAGCAAAATGCTGTTATTTTAAATAGTTTTATATATACAGGGTGGTCCTTAAGTAACTGTGCAAAGAAGTACAGTAGAATCCTCACTTTAAAATATTATGATTTGAACTAACTTGCTTTAATAAAATGTTAATAATAAGAGAGATACAGGGTGATAAAAGTGAAATTTTAATTTTCGTTTTTCACAATAACTTTAACGTTTATTGACGTGTTTACATAAATATGTGGTAGTGGGGGTTTTTGGGTATGAGAAATTATAATTTTGTAACTATTTCAATGTATTTTGTAGAAGGCGCCACATAGGCCACGCTTGTGGCATAAATGTGTGCCAAACTTTTTTGCTGTTTAAGTTAGCGCTTCTTTTGTAAAAGATTTTTTTTTATTGAAGTTGGTTTGAATAATTATTTTTGACAAATTATATAAAAATTTAGATAAAATGTATGGAAAATTATTCATATTCAGAATCATTAAATTTTTTACTATTTAATTCTGTAATAATAATTTTAATTTACTTTTTCTTTTGTCCCATTTGACAATACTAATTTTTCTTCCACTCTCCTTTTTTTGTTTTTTTCATAGCTACTGTCCCTTTTTTGAAAACAATCAGTAACATTTTTAATCCAATAATAGGATTTTGCATTAATAATTTTGAAATAATAAATAAAATTCGGAACTAAATCTATTAAAATTGCTAAATTATAAACACAATTAACTTAAAATAAAATAACAAAATAACACAACAAAAAAGAATAAAATGAAATATAAACAAATAAATATAAGAAATTCTCGGGATGAATTCTTTTTTTTAAAGCCACATCATTTTAACAAAAAAAGTAATAATAAAAATAATGAATCGAAAAGAAACTGTGGATTTAAATCGTTAACATTTCAGAGTAATGATTTTGTTTTATTTTCGATTAAAAAAGTGAAAAAGAATATTTAAATGATTTAAAGACAACTTTTGGCAATGAGACACCATCAAAAATAACTGTTTTTCGGTCATATCAAAAATAATTTAAAGTTGGTCGGAGCAGTTTTAGTGACGAATTTCATAAAAGTAGACCAACAACTTCAAAACGGTAGAAAATAACGATGATGTAAGAGAAATAATAATATCAGATCGTCAATGTAACATGTAAGGAAATTCAGTCTTGTTTAGACAGTGATATAATTGTGGCGAAAACTAAGCATGTCACTATTATCTCTTTAAAAAATCACAGAACAGTGAATGCTAAGTGGGACGTAACTCTTTGTTTACCAGAAGTGTTCTCTAAAATGAGAAAAATCAATAGAAAACGCCCCATCATTCTGGACAATGACACTGCAATTCTCCAAACAGAACAACGGATAATTGATTATTTAACCACACAAAAGATGGAATTCTTGATCCATCTTCCATACAACCCTGATCTAAGTCCAAACGACTTTCATTCATTTCCAAAAATCAATAACCAATTGCTTGGTCAACGAAATTCAAGCCCAGAAAAAGCAGATGAAGTGTTTAGAAATCTCAAATGTAACTGAATTATCCGCATTAAAAATTTTCAAGAGGCATATTTTGAAAATTAATAAACCACATTTTGAATTCTAAATATTTTTATTTGCGTATATCTGGAGTTTAAAAAACCCTCGTATGAGATAAGTGACTGCTTAAATTAAGTATTATTTTTATTTTTCAGTACACTTAGGCCTTCTTAGTCCAAAAAGACCATTTTCACAAAATCAATTATTATCTTTGTAAAGACATGTGGCAATATAAGAACTTATAATTCTTAAATCCCCTGGGGTTGATTTACTTTTTTCTTGAATTATTTTTTTTTTCTAGTTCACTTTAAATGCGGCCAATGTAGATTTCTATTTTACTGTATTTCATTTTAATGGAAACAGATTAGTTTTCTCTGTATAATGTAATTAATACCTGTAGTACCCAAAATAGTGTGTTATCTATAAAACAACATAACAATCATTTTCGAGGACTGTATTACATGAGACCAAATAAATAAATTATGACCCCCCCAGGACCATAATAAAACTTTGACAGTAATTTCAGAAACGATGTATTTATTTATCTTTGTAAGGAGACTGTACTGATCGAGAAGTGTTTGCTCTTTACTTGTCTTGCAACCGCAACTCCCTGAACAAGACTTTGCGCCCCCTGGGGCCGCGTCCCATAAGTTGAAAAACACCGTTTAGGACGGCGAAATGACGTGCTTCATTTCCCGTTCACAAACTTTTCAGGTTGTAATACACAAGAAAAATAGAGATTTAATATTATACTTCAAGATAGTTTAAAAGTAGCACGTGCTTAACTTGTTTAAATATTTTACATTGTCAATAGTGTACGCTAGTATGAAAATAATTACCTGTAGTTGTATTTTCAGAGAAATAGTTTATTCTAGTTAACACGGATAACATATCTAAATTTGTTGATTAGTGTATTTTTATTATATATTTAGGTACATTTTTACAGAATAAAATATACAAATTTATTTATTTATTTAATATTTTCCGCTGACTAAAAATATCAAAAGATCCATGCGCCAAAAGTAATAAAGAAAAGGTAGATCTGCTTGCAGAACAACTAATGATAATAGAAAAAAAATTATTAAAATATTTTGTTACAAATAACACGTACCATTTAAAAATATGCATTATTTTTGCAAACACCCTGTATATATATATATATATATATTTACTAAACTTAAAAACTATATTTTTCTACAAATAGGTTATTCGTTTTTGAAAATATGTAGAACACTTGGAATAAACTTTGTTTTCAAGTGAGCTGAATTTAAAATGTATTCTATATTAATATTTTCAGATATATATATATATATATATATATATATATATATTTTAACTATATTTGTAGAAAAATATAGTTTTTAAGTTTAGTAAATATATCATTGCTACGCTACTGTCCGAATTCCGAGAGTATTTTAAAAGTTTAAAATCTCTAATTTACTATTTTCGTTCCATTGAAAATTGGTTTCTAACTTTACAGATACTACGATTTATTCGGTACACTAAGAAGTGCTTTATAGTTTAATTATTGAACAAGTTGTGCTCAATCATTTAAAAAAGTTTTTGTGGTTTCTTTGATATACTGCAAAATTACTGTTATAGTTTTTTCAGGAAATATAATTAGGAATAGTCCAATACCCACTATTTTATAAACGTTTATTTTAATGTTGAATTTCATCTAAGAAAGAAATCTACAAAAATATACTCATAATCATTTACGTGTCACGACCTGGAAGTTGTACTTTACAGAGTGTGCATTTAATCTTGGGCATGAGAAACCTGTAAATATTTTTACTTTCTAGTTGTGGTGCGCTTAATATTTTTCTAGAGCCGCCAATTATTTAACTTTAATAGAAATACTTTTTTATACAACAGAATATTTATAAAACATATTTATAACAAATTTAACCTCTCTGAAAACAAAAATTCCTATTGGTAAATGAATATGGCTTGATCATTTCAACTGCAACTTTTAATATATAAATTTTGTTTTTTAATACATCTTTTAATGAAGAGTCCCAGGTAAAATATTTTTGACACTTTATCAAGTTCTAGCTTAATTTTCCTAGTAGATCAAATCCTACACACTTTCTGAACAAAAAGACGATTGGAAATATTTATTTTTATAATAAGCTACACAAAAAATAATTTTCATTAGGTCATAGTTACTGATATTTATTATCAAGTATGAATGTCTACATTTCAAATAGAAATGTAGCTCTATTAAATACATCTCGAAGAATGGTAAAATTAATGAATTATAATAAAAGACATCACTATATTAGTATGAATATTAACTTCTGTTAAATTTTTATGCTTTTATGTTTTCGTTATTTCTTTTTTAAATACTACATTAAAAGGATTTCTTCCTGTTTAAAAAAAATGCTGGATCTAGAACATGGTTTTACATGAACGCCAATAAAAATAACATCTGGATATCTTCAAAAAATACCTCTAACATGTATCTGCTCCCATCAAAACATCCCGAAAATCTCTGTATAATTTTCACCTGGTGCACATAAATCGATGTACCCTACATTTTTACACAAAATTCATCATAAATCGGTTTGGCCATTGCAGTAAAAATATGCCTTGCAAAATGTTTAACATTATCTGCATATATTGCGCTAAATATTTGGGATTTCATTCAACAGAACTTGATTGCGGTTATTGCGAACAACAGACAAAAATTTAATATGATCACATTTAATTTCCTGTTTAAAATCCCTTGCTTTAATAAATGCCTGTAATTTAAATTCCAGGTATCCGTTATCAGCCTAAATATAGTAGCTGTCACGCCTTTTTCAATTTTTTTTCACCATTTAACATTTTTTTAAACAGGGTGGCTACTATTAAGTTGATATGCTTTAAGAAAATAGCTTCCAACATTATTTTATTTTTGTTTATTTATATCGCACAAGTGACCTGATAGTAATCTTAGTAACACAATGGGCATTAAAAAAAGGTCACAATTATTTTGCATGAAAAATAGATATATATTGTTGTAGAACTTTAATGAAGATAACTAAATTCAAAATTTACACTGTAACAATAACATAATAGATGACACAAATTTCCACTGATTCACCAAACACAACTTAAACTAAAGTTAATTTTAAATATTTTGTGATCTGAAAAGTCTTTAAATTTTTAAACTTAAACTTGGGGTGACAAATTATATTTTAAATTATGTGAAGGGCGATATACAACTTGAGAGAATCTATTTTAGAGGGGAGAGTGAGTGTGTGCGTTGCTCAGTGACTTTGTGGAACTTTTTTTTTATGGAATTGGAGTGACTGTGACTGTGACGTTGGGAGTGATGACGACTGATTGGTTAATTATATGCTCAGAGAAGGCAGTCTTCATTGGTCAATTTTTGTGGAGTATATTAGCAAAATGTTGATTGGTTGAAGTAAAAAATTGCGGACCTGACAAATTGCATGCATGAAGTTAAAAATGAGTAAATTTTAAACAATTGTAACTTTATTTACAAGAAAAATTCATAACTGCCTTCAACACAATGAAACTTGAATTACAGATCAACATGAATTCAATACGAATGACTTTGATCCGTGTCCGTTACTTCATACTTTTTTCCAACATTAATTACCGCACTTATCTACTATTTTACGCTTCTCGATCATTCCAGGTAAATCTTGACGTTTATGAGAATATTATAGTATGTAAGTTGTATATCCTCAATACTCCACAATAACTAATAATACAAAAGTGAAAATTGGTTCGGTAAACTTTTATGTCGTTACATATATGTATGTACATTTTAATTTCACTATCTGCATGTTTTAATGGATTCAACTTTCACCGCGAATTTCCTGTTGTTTTTGGCTTTGTACATTTTGGTATGTGTATGTTCAAACATGCAAACACAGATCAGTTTTCGCCAATTTGAAAACATGATGCAAGGGAATTTTAGACAATCCACCTCGTTGAAGTCGTAAAATGTTTTTTTAGATATAAAAAGGTACTTTTGGTCGAGTTAATAAATATGCTTAAAAAGAATCAAATTATTATATGACACTCAAATGTGGTACAAATCCAATGAAATAAGAAATCAAACCACATCAAATTTTTATTTTAAAGACAACTAGTTTTGACCCTATAGGGTCATCTTCAGGTCAACTAATAAAAAAACAGTGAAACAACAATGTTGAAAATACAACGAAAATATTATAAAATTATTTTAAATAAAATAATATATGCATGTGTTAAAACATAAATAAAATTCGTTAAATATTTTAATTGTATGTAGGTTTGAAAATCATTGTATAGTAAACAAAAGTGAAAGAACAGATAATGATGTCAAACAGTAAAAATATTATGGAAAAATTATTTTAAGAACACGAGTTTTTTAATAAGGTGTAAAAATTGGAAAAATTGTGAAGGCAAATTGACCAAGTCATGTAACCCCTAATAAGGGTATGTTTAAACACATGTGTATGTTATTTTATTTAAATTAATTTTATAATTTTTTACGTTGTATTTTCAACATTGTTGTTTCGCTGTTTTTTATTAGTTGACCTGAAGATGTCTCTATAGGGTCGAAACTAATTGTCTTTAAAATAAAAATTTGATGTGGTTTGATTTCGTAAATTATTATGTTTTTTCTTGTTTACATACATTTTTTTGTAAAATTAATAATTTGTAGTTCAACCCAAATTTTTTAAAAAGGTAGGAATCAAAGCATCTCTTCGTACCAAACACTAGTTAGATAAGTGAAAAATTAAATTAATATTATAAATGAGTTATTTTTCAGTCAGTCACCTTGTCCAATTGGAACTAAAAATTGCAGACTTCTGTGTCATTTAGAAATGTGTAACTTTCGAGAAACGATTTCTGATCGTTCTGGTCAAATATCAGGGAAATTCAACCCTTCTCAATATTAATACGGAATAAAGTTAACTTTGTAACCTCACTGACAATTTAATTAATCGTGGAAAGTTTAATTTATTTTACGTCCTTGGTGCCACATGGGAGTGAAATATACAAGATGTCTCACTTTGAACGTGATAAAGAAAGTTACAATATATGTATAATTTTATTTACAAAATGAAATCAAAAGAATAAATAAACTGGATTCTAACATTTTATCGATCGAATTGGTTAAAATCATACTAATGTTATTTATAAGTTTTTTAGTCAAATGATAATGTGTAAATAGTGTGTATAGTATTGTAATCAACTAGTATTTGAATGACTTAAAAAATACTAAAAAAGAATATTTTTGTTCAAATGTTTTAACTAAAATAGTATGTAATCTTCTTTCATGATTTTACTAATCATTTTTTCTTTTTTTACATCGAAATTCAAACTGTAAATAGCTTATGTTAATGTAATTAATATTTTAGGCGAATTCAGAAATATCAATTTTTGGGAAAATTATAAATTTTTGAATGTAACAGTCATTACTTTCAATTTTATAAAAATATATTAAAAACGATATTTTGAGCAACTCCATATATGTAAATCATTCTCTTTTAAATAAATTTAAAATATTTGGACATTCCATCACCATATTTAATTCTCAAAAAATAATGCAAATTTAGAACTTTGAATCAAGGCCAAATGTTTTATCTAAAATTGTATGTAATCAATCGTGTTTCATGACTTTTCTAATTATCTTTTTTTAATCCCGAAATTTAAAGTGTAAATATTTATTTGTCAGACTGCAATTTCTTTCTAAGATATCATAAGATGCTTATGTTAATATAAAAAAAGAATATTATCTAACAAATGTGTTAAATGATTTTTTATAAATGAATGTATCGCTACGAATATAATGGGCATATAAAAATCGTAATGGCTTATTTACCTCACCCAGCTCACCTAATCTGAGTAAAAGTTCAGATAATTAAATCGAGTTTTCTATTCCATGTCATGAGTTACGAAATCTCATAAAATAACTGTACGTAACAGGAATTAGATTGTCTTTTCTACTAAATTACCCTATTATTTTCGCATCTTAATTAAAATCAAAAATAACAGCTTAATTAATCTACGAATTGCAACGTAATCCACTACTGATTTTTTTGGATCTATTTAGACACAATCCGACAATTTGTTTGGGACATTCCGTAAAGTGTATTAAAGTGATTACCAGGGAACAGCGTGCAATGTGTCCGCGTTTTAATCAATTTTTACGCAATTTATCACTCACATTTCAAAAACTAAATGCTTGGAATTAGACTCGCATGGAAATGTGTTAACGTTTGCCAGATACAGTCTGATCATGTTTCGACGTTCATTTACATATAATGCGATCTCTATTTTTGATAACATACCAGTTGAACAAAGCTCGTATTAAAAGTTATTAAAAATTATAAAAATTAGTTGGTCTTTACACAGTAAAATGTTTTTATTTTTATTAGATATTTAAAAAAAATTTCAAATTATTAAACATATTCAATATATTTTTATACTTTTTAAATAGTGAAATTAGTTGTTGATAATTCTACTTATTATATTATAATTAATATTTTAACAAATAGTAAATTTTTGTGAAATCTTTGCATAATAATTTTAATAAAGATTTGTTAATTATTAAACCACCACATATTTTTTTACATCAATCAAAAGTGTTTAAAACGAATAAAATGTCTGACATTGTTTGAAATTTCAGAATATTTTGGTAATGTTGGACATTCAAAGCGTCTTTTGTAAAATGTTATTGTATTAATTGTAAGTAATTCTTCATATTTTTTATTTTGAATATCCTTAACACAAAATCCTAAGTATGGTATTTATCAAGAATTTTAGAAAAAAAGTACATAATTTAAAAATAACAGAATAAGTATAGGTGGTCAAATTCCAATTAAAAATTATAAGAATTTTTATTTACAAATGGATGAGTATAATAAATAATTTTACAAATTCACTTCCGGACTTTTGTAAAAATTTGAATTGAACTTAAATTGAAAAAATTTGCAACACTTTTTTGTTTTAAATAATTTGTACAAATTCCTTCTTCTTCTCTTTCAGATTTGTCAATTGACTCTTTTGACATAATTTTCATAATTATTACGGATAGTTTTCCCAAAGTAAGAGTTAAAACAATTCATTTAATTTTAGCCACTTCTTTGGAGGAGTTAACTCATCTTTTGAAGAAGCTACAGACGAAGCGTAACTTGGCTTTTCAAAATATATAATTTAAATATTATTTTCGAAGTGCTGGAGATGGGTAGTTAGCCAAGTACGTAACTCGGTTATTATAAATTAAAGAAGCTAAGGGAAACAATAACAGTTTATTTATTTATAAAGACAACTAATACAAAATCTAAGGGCCACTTACATCTTTAAATAAATAACAAATTTAATCACAAATCACGTCTCAATCTCTCGAGCTCCCAAACTTTGGCGTCCAATCTCTTTTAATTTTCCAACCAAGAAAACCCCAATGTTTAATAATTTTTGATAACTCTAATAAAAATATCTATTTAATATCCGATCGCGATCTTGTCCTATAGATTTCGCCCACATAATATTAAATAAATGTGTTTGTTATAATTCGAACAATAATAAACAAAAAAGTTGTATGTACTATGCGATATTTAACTAAATCCCTGTATCTACTATTGTAATAATACTTTGTACAATGCTCGAATGAAACATAAATTTGTATAACAAGGAAAAATAATTTTTCCTGGTTTCAAAGCCATAAGAAAGTTCCCGTCAGTGTTTATTTTTCACTACATATCTGAAAATAAAAAAATCTTATGTAGTTTAAATTTGGTTTTTATTATATTCAATATCACTCTTGATAGTAATAGTATACTTGTTCTAAATATTGAATAATATACAATTATCTTTTTACATGTTTTGTTGTGTTGCAAAGAAACATTACTAGTTATTAATAATAGAAATTTGAATATTAATGACTAATAATTTTGGCGGGTTTTTCGTTTAAATCCCTCAATTCTTTTCTTTGGGTCGCATTCTTTTTAGCTTGCCTACAAATGCCCGCATTTTCTTCATAATTCTGTATTAAAACACTTCTGTATTAAAACACTTTCTTTCAAAATAATAATTTCCTTCCCAGAGTACATCAGACTTTTTTTACAAATCTCTGCCTTATTTTTCCTATTTGCTTGGGAAAATGTAAAATTCTCTTCAACAACCCACCTGTGTTTTGCCTTTTTAGCTAAACAAAAATTTTAAATTTATTTTTGATTATGGATAACAAAAATTATTTATTAACAAAAAACGTATAAAGAAGTTTAAACATTGTAAAAATCGTCGTGAAAAAATTATTAAAAGAATAACAAACCGACGAATGCTCAAATATTTAAAAGGGAAAATCATGGTTTTTAAACACATTATGGAAAGTATACATTATTAGTTACTCTTTTATTTTCCCCTATTATACATTACTTCCTAAAGAATAAAGATTTAAAAGAAGTTCGAAGGAGAAGAAACGAATATTGGGCAAAATAATCTTCATGTATAAAGAAAATTTGATTTGGAAAACTCTCGCTGAATTTATTGGGATATTCGACTTTGCTACAGGAACTAGATTTGTGGGTTATGAAAATCATGCATAATTCAAAAGATACTTTCCTTTATAAAAAAAAGATACGCTGAAAACAAAAATTGCAAGTTTTTTATTCATTGTTTGTCCCCAATAACTGAGACAAATTTGCTAGGAAAGAATTTTTACCCTAAAGAAATTATATCCTAAATTATTCAGAAGCATTAAGAAAATTAAAAGATAATAAAAGTAACAAAAGTGTTTTTTATATTTTTAAAACAATTTATATTTCTCATAAGATGTTTCTTTTATTCCAATTAGCATAGATTTGTAGTGAGAATTACTCGTTTCTATCCCTGTTCACAATTATATAGTCTCATTGATTTTAAAAGGGATAAATGGGAATGAATTTAATTATACCAAATAAAATCGTTCTTATAGAACCGGACTTTAGAGAGTTTAAGCTGCAAGATAAAATGATATGTTAATTTTGAACTCGAATTTTTAACCTCGCATTAAATACAAGCTAAGGTTATACATACATGGTTGGGATAAAGTATGGAACCAAGTAAATATACATTTTTTTGGTAATAATATACTTCCAGTTTAACCGGAAATACCCACAACTTTTTTTAATTTAAATGTGACACCCTGTATATTTTTGCAGATTTTGAAAGATCTTGTTATTTTGAATTCGTACATACGGGATTTAGAGTAAAACATCTGTAAAAACGAGGAATACAGCACTTTTATAAACCACTTTTAAGTTTTTATACATTAAAGTAAAATACCATTTTTAGATAAACAAATGATATTGCTTGTATTATTAGTAAGAAATAAACGAGTACTATCTAGTAGGTAACTGTTGCCAAACTGTCAAATTGTAATTTACGGAAATAAATTGTAGGTACGTAAAAATGGTTCATTTAAGTGAAGAAGATCGTATTGAAATATTAGCGATGGTCGGTTATGGTGATCGATTCATAGAGTGGCCTGCTCGTTCTCCGGATCTAAGCCCATTAGATTTTTTTGGGGTTATCTAAAATCACGTGTTTACGTTAAACGACCAACATGCTTGCAGGAATTGAGACAAAGAATTATTGATAAATTGATGAATGTGAGTTATTTCTCGTTTTTACAAATTATTTCCATTAAACCCAGTATCTACAAATTCGAGAAATAACAAGCTCTTTTAAAATCTGCAAAAATATACAGGGTATCCGATTTAAATTAAAAATGTTGAGGGTATTTCCGGTTAAACCGGAAGTATATTATTAACAAAAAATGTACATCACATACATTTTGTCCCATTGCACAAAATTTAATAAATATCGTCCGTTTCGTTTTAAAGATATTTACTTGGTTCCATACTTTATCCCAACCCAGTATAAATAAATAAATAATATCTGTGCTTATAATTATTTCAGTGCAATTTCTTATTTTATTATTTGCAAGACCAAACATTTTAATATTTGATCGAAAACCTTGCCAAATTAAATAATATCAAAAAATAAATTTTACTATGTAATACTTTTACTTATTTATTAAAGGTGATTTTATTATTAATTTTGTTTTTTCTCGTTAGGAATATTTCTGTATTCCAAAAATATGCATCAGAAACCTATCAATTTTATAGCAAGAGAATGTAGGAACTTTTCACTTATCGACTTTTAGTAACAGAATTATGAAAAAGTTTGATCATCTTTTCTAATTTGCCTGGATGAATCTCCTTAGTACTAAAAGTCTTCCCCTTTAAGAAAGATTCAATTTTTCCAGTAAATTGTATTGAAACTCTAACACGTTTCTTCGAACTTTTGTTTTTAGGGCGCAAAGGAATGTTAAAGTTGAAGCAAGAAAAATCTGTTGTGATAGAAAGGGATCAATTACATTCTTGAGATTTCTCTTAACAGTAGAATTCACAACAGAAAATACTTTCTTTGTGCAAATGGCTACAATCGTTTAACTTTTATTTTTACCAGTACTAAAACCTTTAAATCGTTTAGCTATTGATTATTATAAAATTAAACTGGCAATTGAATGTTTAATGGAAGAATATACATTAACATTAAACTGTCCATTGGTTTATTTTAGTCATCAGGAGATAACTCAAAAAAGGATTTTTACAACTTTACCCATACGTAACTGATTGTATTTATTCGAAAAAAGTTAGTTTCAGTTAGATCGTTGGTTCAATCGAATATAAATTTATGGAGTTAAATAAAACTAAATAACTTAGATTATTTAGTTTAATTATAATAATAATAATAATAATAATAATAATATTTATAATTATTAAAATTAAATATTTTGTTTCCTACCTGTTATTTTTATCGGGGTTAATCAGGGTTTAATGTTTTTTAGTTTTAATGTTCTCTTATTAATCAATTAATGTCTTTTTTTTATAATTGCATTATTTCCTCTATTTGTTGTTAATGTTAAGTTTTTGATTCTTTCTTTATAAAATTTATAGCCGATTTGTAATGATCCTAGTCGTCTTAATTTTTCATCAAAATTGAAATTATGTTATGAAATAGATTAACAATTTGTAATTTTAAAAAGTTATTTAAATATGTATTTACTATTAAATTAATATTCCAACGTAGAATTAGTTCTTAAAAAGTGTTTTTGTAGTAAGTTCAACTCTAGACGCTAAAAATATAAGTAAATTTGAAATGAAAACAAGAGTTATAAAAATCAAACTTATTGGTTTATTATATAAGTTAATTTAAATTATTATAAAAATATGTTAGTCGTGATTAGATCTGTCGCCTTTTGTTACTGATCTACAGGATAATTTCTAAGTTTTTCTAGTCATATCACGTGTTATTTTTTTGAACTTTGGACATAAAATTGTGAGATATATATATTTTAAATTAGGATTTAATCCAGGATGTTCCTAATAATGAAAATTTTAATTCAAACTTGGATTTTGCTAATAATTGATGAATTAGGATCACCAAGGAACTTGTGAATCATCGTAAACAAATGTACATTTAACTTTAGATGACCCTTTATATTAAAAATTCTTGCACTTTTTTAAATTTTGTGACATACTCTTTATATATATATATATATATATATATAACTATAGTTTGGGTTGAATCTACCTTAAAAAAACTCATTTCGAGTAAACTCGACGACCTATTATACCAGATCCTCTTGGTTGTGTAGTCTATAAAAAAAGGGAGCATTGAGATTTACATCAAATGGTTTTCTAAAGACAAAGGTATAACAGGCTATTTTCCCTAAACAATTTGGGACCGTTACAGTCGGTCCTAAGTGGATCACAAGAAACAATGACGTCGAACTAATATACTTTTAGATCACAGATAAAACTCAATTTTCTAAATTCCATTTACATGAAAGTTGAATGAATTTTTCAAGCATCAGGACCAAATAGCTAATTATTAACAATCAAGTGCTCACTTTTTAACGTAAATTAGTACTTTTTTTAATTCTGCAAAAGAATATATCAAATGCAATAAAATTCCTAAATCCATAAAAGAATGTATGTTTGGAAACTGCATTCTTAATAAAACAATTACAATTAGCACTCTGTAGTCTAAAAATGTATTATTATTATTTTTGTTTATTCTGGAAAAATTTTAAAAAGTTTTACTCTAGTCATAAACAACAAAAAATAGGGTTGGTTAATATTTTACGAACCGTGAAAGAGATTTAAAAATACATATTTCAACTTTTTAATGATTCATTAAATAGACCTATTTTTCCCACTCAATTCTATTGCAGTTAGTATTATTTATATATTTTCCCCATAGGTACAGACATAAATTTTCAAGTCGGTTCGATCACTTTTCCGGTTAAAACTAATCTCAAAATTGAGTAGATGTCATAACGGCAAATAGGAAAATGTGCTCTAGCGAATTCTGTATCTATCGATTATAATAGTTGCTTTTGCAGCTGACGACTCTCGTTAATGGAATAGAGATATTCGATCTCCGATCTTTCAACGTTCCTATTGTTAGTTTGATCTTATTGTAAGTAAATACGGTAAAATAAACTAAAACTTTGTAAGTGAAATCGATCGTATATGAGATAACATTTGTCAATTCAGGTTTTTACGAAGGCGTTGTAAAAAACAATGCTTTATCTTTAGTCTATGCAATTTAATAAGTTTTACAGTACGTCATTAGATTTTATAGTAAAGCAACAAAATAATTTAATTACAATTAATAGTATGATTATATTCTGAATATATAAAACATACTATATTTAGAAGGAAAGCATTTTACGTCCTTTTTATATTTTTAAACAAAGGTCGATTGTATTATCACAGGCTTCAATTTAGATTTTCTTGTGTTTCAGAAAAGTTAATTTCTATAATCATTACGGTATCTTATAATATTATCGGAATATTGCAATGTAATATCAATGTACTAATTTTAATATTAATATTTTAAATTTTATCTGTATTTTATAAATAATTAATATTAAATATTTCTTTGATAACTACCTTGATGGAAATTAAAAATATTTAACATAAGGTATACAAAGTTTTATGTTTTTGATTGAAACATCAAAGCTACTTTGATGATCAAAGATAATAATTAAAAATAAATAACTTTCTCTTTTCCAATTATGAACCAATTATCGTCTTCCATTTAAAATATTTGATATTTAAGTAAGTAATTTCAATTTAAATTGAATACAAAAATATTTAATTTTAAATTTATTCCCAAAAATTATTTACTAACATAAATTATTTATTCAGGAAACGTAACTAAATGCAAGTAAAAGCAAAAATGTTTTTATTAGTGGAACATAATATTTTATGAAATGGTTTGTAACGAGAAACAGTATATTTAATTAAAATACCGAGTCACGGAAAAGTTACGCTGCATAAATTTTATAAATAATTCCAATAAAATAAAATTTCTTGAATATATTTTTTGGGCTTAACAGCTTTATTTACAGGAATAACTGTACAAAACTACCTAAAAATTTCACTTGCTACTTCTCTTACATCGTACTTTGACATTTCACTACTCACTGTCAATTTCTTCATTTTTTTGCTCAAAATTTTAGACGGTTTTTAAAACATTCTTAACGTTTTTTGGAAGATTCAGGAAACTCTTATAGCTGTCAATAGGTTAAGTTTTTGAGTCTTACCCTTACAGTGGCCTGGACTCTAACCCACCCCTTATATTATAAATTTTAGTGTAGCATATGATGTTTGAATCAAATTCAAAAATTATATTTAATAGTGTCAGTATTATTTTTATTTGGATTAGGCAAGAAACCACAACTTTGTTTTACAAAATTTAATGTATCTCTCTACATAATCTTCTTTTTGATTGATTCTCTTTTTGAAACGATTCTCCAATTTTTCGATGCCCTTTGAATAATTTCTGGAAGACGTTAAAATAGGTATCTGTTGGAGCGATGACATCATTCGACCAAAATCTCTGACCACCAAGCCATTTCTTAAAGTTCGGATATAGATTATAATCCCTTTGGGACTAAATCTGGTAAATATATGGATTAGGAACCAGTTTCCACCGTAATTCATGTAATGTTTATATCGTGACTAAGGATACATTGTTCTGGAGGAGATGCACTTTTTTCTTTCTCAATACGCTCATTTCCGCTTCAAATTAGTTCAATAGGTCCATACAATATTCACCTCTGTTTGTTCTGATCTTTTCAAGATAATCGATATAAATAATACTGGGAGTATCTCAAAAATGTGATCATAACCTTGTTAGTCGATAGATCTACTTTGGCGTCCTTTGACTTGGTTTTGCCCTGAGAAACCCACTGTTTTAATTGTTTATTGGTCTTAAGTACGTTGTGTTGGATCCATGTTTGGTCCTCGGTTACCAAAAAGTCCTTTTTATTTTTGTTGAACTTCGCCAAATACTCTCATTCATCATATGGTCGCTCTTGATGTCAATACTGAGCAAATGTAAGAGTAAGCTTGCTCATTCTGAAATATTCGTACAATATCAAATCTCGTTGATCGTTAATCATGTCATAGATTTTATCGACCATTTTTAGTGTGGTTACCTCTTCTTATACAGCCTCATCGCTCATCATCAAAAATTATTATACGACCGCCTTTAAATTTAACTATCCAATATTTTATTTCTGATATCGAAAGTGTACAGTCACCATAAAAAACGTTCAATTCGGTATTGATCTTATCTTTCGTTTTCTTGTTCAAAAAGAAGCATCTCATTATTGCACGATATTCAATTTTATTTGTTTTTTAATGCAAAAAATTGATCGTTTTCACTCACTGTTAGACAAAAACTAAATAATGAAGCTGGTTGGAAATTGGACAAATATTTATTGAAGGTAGTATTGAAGGGTAGTATTTACAAATATCAATATTTTTTTGCTATC
This sequence comes from Hermaeophaga mercurialis, assembly GCA_951812935.1. Classification (NCBI taxonomy): domain Eukaryota; kingdom Metazoa; phylum Arthropoda; class Insecta; order Coleoptera; family Chrysomelidae; genus Hermaeophaga; species Hermaeophaga mercurialis. Next base: position 30,719,270 of record OX638360.1, on the reverse strand, counting down.
CAATATTTTATTTCTAATATCGAAAGTGTAGAGTTTCCAATAAACGACGTTCAATTCGGTACTGATCTTATCTTTCGTTTTTTTGTTCAAAAATAGGTATCTCTTATGGAAGGATATTCAATTTTATTAATTTTTAATGCAAAATCATGTTTTTTTTCAATAACGGTCGAAAAAAAACTAAATGATGAATCTGATTGAAAATTTGTCAAATGTCAACTAGTGGATAATTATTTACAAATATATTTGTATATTTTATTTCTGGTAACAAAAGTATAGAGTCTCCATAAATAACGTTCAATTTGATGTTGTTCTTATCTTTCATTTTCTTGTTCAAAATAGGACTCTCTTAGTGAACGATATTAAATTTTATATATTTTTAATGCAAAAACATGTTCACCTTCAATAACTGTCAAACAAAAACTAAACGATGAAACTGACTGGAAATTTGTGCACTTAAAAATGAAAACTGAAGGGAATTATGAAAGCCATCTATGCTATTGTTAGTAATGGCCAAACTATCTAATTGATTCTGATTATTTTTTACTTTTAGAGGAAATACTGGATCTCGTTTACGGCTATTTCTCAATTGACGACCTCTAATACAGTTACCTTCGAAATACTTCAAAAACTCTTCAGTTCTATCATCAAAATCGGGAAAAAGTCCCTTCGACTTGTGAAGATGATCAATCACGTTTTCTCTAATTTTCGAATTACTTAATGGGGTAAATAAAAAAATACATCTTTTCACACAATCAAATGCTGCTTTTTCAAAATCAAGTACGGGCAGTTCAGATTTTGTACATAGGAATTATCAACATAGAAATGCTATATCATCAAGTTGAACGTGAAAAAATATTTCAGGTACAGTTTTGAAAGTTTCATCGTCTTACCAATTCTAATATACCAGTACTAATTGAATAAAGTTTCATGTCGAAATAATAATGTCCTTTTATGATCAGATCCACTGTCATAATATAGTAAGTCGTTGTATATCTGAGTAATTGGAAAATTTGGAATAACAGGCGCAGCATCTGCACCTACACATTAAAGTATTCTTGATATTGAAGTCTTTTTTGAAAGTAGTAATTTAAAATTCTGGTTTGCTTCAAGAATTTTTGTTCTTAAACAAGTTTAGGTGTTGCTGTAGGATTAACTTTTAGAGATATTAGCATTTATATCAGTTACCACCTTTCTTGAATCTACTGCAAAATGTTGTACTGTGTGAATATTATTCGGTGAATTTAGTAATATTATCTTCATTTCTATGCACAAATGCTTTACACTGTTAATTATAATTGTTTGAGTACTTCAAATGCACAATCTCCAATTCCGTTACATGATTTTCCACGCGAAATAAGCTTATTTGCTACTACTTTTTTATTATTTAAAATGGTGTCTCAGCTGCCAGAGCTATTGACACGTAACATTAAAAAATTACAATAACAACTAACACTTTACATTAATAACTACATTTTCTATTGGTCCCTTAATAGTTTGTCAGATTACACTGTAGGTTTGTGTTTTCTTAAGAAATTTTTTGACGAAAATTATATTTTTCAAGAAACCACAGTAATCTTTTGTTTATATTTTTCTCTATTAGTTTACACATAGTACATGTAAAAGAGATATGCCTGTCTGATTTAGGCAGAATTCGGTTTTTTAATAGAAAGAAATATAGATTTTCGGCAGAGTGTGCGAAATTCTTGTTTTAGCCATATTACATTATAGAATTCCAACAATTTTATCAAACTGGGTTTTGTGAGCTTCTTGAGGAAAATAAATAGTATATCGTTAATACCGGCGGCTGAATTTTTCGATTAATTTAACGCAATTAGCAGTTCGCTACTAATACTTCAAAATTGTTAAATTCAAAAAATTTTAAACACCAGTGAAATTAATATTTATCTAACGTGAGATATTATGAGTCTGCAGAGGTTCCTCTTACCCACAATAATCAATTATAAATAAAGCCTATTATATGCTTTTAAAAATCGTTAAGATTTAACGACTTACTTTATCTAAACCATACATAATTTCTGTTTAAATTTATTTGTTTTAAGTATTTCCTTCTGACATATGTTTGAACATTTTTTTCAATATTTTCTTAGAATTTTGTAGTTGTCAGTTAAGCCCAAATCTATGCTAAAATAAAAAAAAATAGACTTACGTTACGAATAATTGTAGTTACGAACACTCGAGGTTACGAAGTATCGCCCTTATGAATAGTCGACGTTACGAAATGCTATTTGTGTTGTTACAAACTGTCTTGTGTTACCACTTTTTTGATAAGAATAGTTTCATATCCTGCCTAGCCCCAATAATTTTCAGCACAGCCTCGTATTATTGCTATTGAAATTAAATAAAAGGTGCAACCATAATTAAAATGACACAACCGAATAACGTATTGAATCCACATATCGTTTTAAAAAAGGCAGTGGTATTATTTATGTAATACTGTGAGATAACTGAAGGTATTGTTACAAAAAATATCTTCACTTGACAACCAAAATCAAGTCTGAAAAGACAAATAATATTATTGTTATACTTGAATGGAAACATTTTTCGCTGCGATTGTTTAATAATGCATGTTCTAAATGTATTTTCAACCGAGAACGATGTTCACTATTCTCTGCTTAAGGAATAATATTTTCGAATAATAAACATTACTATTCAATTAAAAATGCACTAAAAATAAGTAAAATAAGAACGAAAGTTGAGTAATCGCGTCTCATAAATTAGGCAATTAAGAAAAAAACATTTCAACTCACAAGAATAAGAAGTTCTTTAGTATTTACAACTTATCTTTACTTTGGTAGCTTGGATTGGTGAAGACCTTTCTTCTCATAAACCAATAAGCTCTAATTTAAATACAGGCGTTCCTTATGAATTAATGAATTAAACCGAAATATATGGGAACAATAAAATTTTTTATGGATAATTACATTGTACGGACCCGCAAATATGGTATTGTCAACATTTACTAGGAAAATTATAGTTGGCTACAATGCAGCTTAATTTAACTGCAATCCGATTTTGAAGGTACACTGTGTATTTTGACAATATTTTATTGAATTAAATGAACACTATTACCATGCATGCAATCAAAATCGGTATGTATGTGGTGAACGTGTACAATTTGCATTCCATTTCCGTACGCGTGATGTGACAATAAACAAACGTAAAGTAAATCAGAAATAACTTAAATAGAACTGACAAGTGATTAATTTACTAGAAATACTCATTAACTACAAACAGGTGGTTACCACCATTACCGAAAGAGTGAGTATTGAATATCACTTATTAAAGCTAATAAATCACCATGTGTATGAAAAAAATTAGAAGTACATTTATACATATTCAAACGTATTTTTGACTTGTGTAAACGCAGACGTTTGTTATTGAGCTACCTACTTATATGTTATTATCACCCCGGGCAGCCAGAATATTTCGAGCGTTTTTTACCATAATTGTAATTAGAATTTATTTGTATTTGTTATTTTTTTTCTCGTTCATTTCGAAGCGATTCAAAAACCAGACACACTGCTCAATTCCCCTTGGGATAAATATGAAAAGATAAATTATACTTATCTGAATTTCCACCGTATTACCTACAAGGCTTTTTTAATATTATAAGTCTGACCAGGTTTCGCCACTCACTCTGACATTTTCGAAGACAAGCCAGATTGACAGGATTTTGACAACCGCAAACAACTTCATATCACAAACATTTCAACCAACCACCATTAAGCAATATATACAATGTTCTTCGTTTCTAAAAAAATTTTGGTTATTATTATATAGGTATTTAGTCGAAAAGGTAATCTAAGGTATTTGAACTTCCTAGGTTTAATTGTTAATTCAATACTGCATATTGAGGATATTTTAGGTGTTTCTTTATTTCATATTCCTCCAAAAAATCAAGTTATTTTTTTTTGTTACTTATATTAAGTTCTTCCACTGTTCTTTCCATTGTGTTATTAAGGTTGTTTGGTGTCAATGAGGTATTTTCTGTAATGTGACTTATCTGGTGGTTTTAATCTATAAGCTCGTTAGTGTTCACAGTACCTTATGTTAAAATTTCTATTGGTCTGGCCAAGATAGATGGCATTATATCATACAATAAAGAAGGACATTGTATGTATTGCTTAATGGTGGTTGGATGAAACGCTTGTGATATGAAGTTGTTTGCGTTTATCAAAATCTGTCGTCTGTATCTTCGAAAATGTCACAGTGAGTGGCGAAACCTGGTCAGACTGTTAATATTAAAAAAAGCCTTGTAATACGATGGAAAATCACATAAGTATAATTTATCTTTCCATATTTATTATGAATAATTTCAATAAAGTAAGAGTTGAAACAATTAATTCCTCTTGGGATGTATTTTCAACAATGTGCCACGTGGTACATCGCCTCATTTAAAAAAATGTCACTGACAGAAGTCGCGTGAGCCACTAGTACACGAATAAGTCATAAATATCCGCTCTAATCACATTGTAAATTTCCTCACAAAAGATGAAAAATTAATTACCTGTGTTCCTTATTTTCATCAGACATTATTTTGTATTTTATTGTGAATGGATTAAAAACCTAAAATTTGGACATGTTTTAGTGAAAATAAGCAGTTTATGTACCTTTATTAAAAATAGTATTCGTGGCTCTGTAAAGAAACATCACTGTATCTTTTAATTTTTAATTGCATCTTCAACAAGTTGATGTTTTCTGCCTGGGATTGAATTTGACATTGTTACCAAGGAATTTAAGTGATATTAATATACATTAAAACATTTTGAAAGGTTTGATATTATTTTTTTTAAGGCTATAATATTATTGTAAGTTTCATAAGAATAAAAGTTTTATTAAAAGTAATAAAATAAAATTAGAATTTTAAGAATTCTCACACGATATCATGGAGAAACAAAAATATGGAGATTTCATTGTTAGAATGCTTTAAAACAAAATTGAACAATCCATTGCATAAGCAGAAGTAATAATTAATAAAATTTTTCTATTGAAGTTGTTTTGATAACTATTTTTACAAATTTTATCAAAATTTGGAAAAAATTGTATAGGAAATGATTAAACATAGTTTCAAAAAACTAACTAAATGTTAAATATTTTTTTATTTTATAAATACTAGCACTCAATATGTAGAAGAAGAGAAATAAACGAAAACAATTGATGATAAAATATGTTGTGATAATTCAACTTTTGGCATAGAATAAAATTTTTATTAAAAACAATTAAATAAAATTAAAATTTTAAAGATTCTCATAAAATATCATAAAGAACCAATAATACAAATCTTTTATTGTTAAAATATTTTTAAACATAATTAAACAATCCATTGCATAAATAAAAGTAAAAATTAATCAATTTTTTTATTGAAGTTGGTTTGAATAACTATTTTTGACAAATTATATAAAAATTTAGAAAAAATGTTTGGAAAATTATTCATATTCAGAATCATTATTTTTTTTACTATTTAATTCGGTTATAATAATTTTAATTTACTTTTTCTTTGGTCTCATTTGACAATACTAATTTTTAATCCAATAAAATCACAAAACATTTAAACTTTTTAACTAATTAGATATATTGTCAACAATTCATTTAATATCAAAATTAATATTGACATATGTTGGAAAATAAAGGGAAGTTCCAACAACAAACACTCTCGTATAAATAAACAAATTTATTAGTACATGAAGAATACAGCACAATATTTATTTATTAAATCAAATTGACCTACAGTCACTGTAACCAATTAGCAATAAATCCAACATATACATAGAAAATATATAAAAAAGAATTATTATTAAATATATAAAAACATAATATAATAGGATTTTACGCTAATAATTTTGAAATAATAAATAAAATCTATTAAAATTGGTAAATTATAAACACAATTAACATAAAAAAAATAACGAAATAACACAACAAAAAAGAATAAAATGAAATATAAACACAAGAAATAATAAACAAATAAATATAAGAAATTCTCGGGGTGAATTATTTTTTTTTATTGTATCGACCTTAAAATGTTACTATTTACAATAAAAAAATCTTAATCCTAAATAATATTTAAATTACCCGCTAACGTTCAGAGATATAAATATCACTAAAGTCAAATAAATTTAGTTCAATAATGAAAACTGTGTAATCTTCTTATCTTCCAAATGTGGTGTCAGCTACAATTTGCTTAGCAAAGTAAGCTATAAATTTTGTATGATTTTAACAAAGTTTATTTTTGGAAATTAAAATTTCCCAGAGGGAGTAGTCAAATATTTTCATGGTTTTTATAATTTTAAAATCATAGCAATTTTATACAAAGGTTTTTTCATTTGACAGCTAATTTTATGTAATTTTCTTATAATACCAAAATTTGCTAATCTGAAATTAAATAATAGAACATGTTTTTATTTAAAATAACTATATATTATAAAATGCCAAACTAGTTTGTATGTACCAACTTTTTCTAATAATAATTATTATTATTATTTGAAATATAATCGATTTAAGAAAATCCACAAATTTTCTACAATTTTATAACATTTGGATACAAATACTAATTAAAAACATCTCAAACATTTAACAAATCAATGAATTCATTAATTTTCAGATTAAATTGGTTATTAAAACCTTATTTATAGGTTCCCAAAGGAGAATACAATATTAATTATTTCATGTGACATCATACTAAATATTTAAATTGTAATTTCATTTGAACATTATTCAATGAGATACCAAAATGTAACAAGTCACCAGAGATTTTTATAAAAATTTTACAGAAAAATCACTTTTGATTTAATAGCTACAATCTGATGAACTCAACGTTCATTCGGGACAATTACGCCTTTTAACCCAAAATTATTTTTTTTAAAGTTTAATTATAATATACCAATAATTAACAAAAGGAAAATAAGGGAAAAAAGTGCTTTAGTCTCACGGGCTATAAAATTTTATTTTTCGTACAAAAAAGGAGAATTACCGGTTTCAGGTTCAAATCACAAAAAATTCTGTAATTAAAAACAACAACTAGTTTAGTGTAAAGTAGATAGTTTATATATATATAAGATTTTAATGCACGATAGAGATTTTATTTTTATGTTGAAAGTAATTTTTTATAGAATTTTATTTTATTTTTGTAGTTTACCAGAGTTATTTTAGTAATAGATCTTAGTTTATACTACCTTAGATATATAAATATAGTATTAATCAGTAAAGTAGGAAATACATTAAGAAAAAACTTACCGATGTTGTAAAATTGACTATTGTCTTATACCAAACTATTTGGCTAAATCACAAAATAATAACACGCGGAAAAGATAAAATTCACTATTATAACATGAATTAGAGAAGTCACGAGAAACGAACACAAACATATTAAAATTAATTAAAAATTTAAAGTAAAACACATAACTCTAAAACATGCCAAGTGACCATTTTGGTACAATTATTTTACGAATTAACAAAAAGTAGTAACATTTTTTGTCAATAATTTTTTGTAAAAGCGCGAAAAGTAGGAGGCAGAAAACAGCAGCATCTAGTGGACCTTCTTGGTAATACTAAATATAACAAATATAGATAACTTTATCAGTAATGGCAGCTTAAAGAAAATATATGTTTTAACAGCTTAAAGAAAATATATTTCATTGTAGAAAAAAAACGTAATATACTATTGTAAGTTCAAATTTTTATTTTTATTATGTAAAATGGGAGTAAGCCATAACTAATAAATACGAAAATGTTAAGTAATAATAATTTACTAGGAGAGAAAAATATTCAAGATATTGATGTTTATTGAGCATTAAATCAATTATCATAATGAAAAATAGGTCAATTTTTATGAGAAAGAGAAGAATTAGCATAACAGAAGCTAGGAAAATTTATTTTTCTATTAATAGCGAAAGATCCCATAAGCTTTTAGAAGAAGAACAATATTTTATACTTTACCATTCTAAATTGGGGAACACTGTATTCAAAAAGATATATTGTTGAAGCTTGTAACAAACTATTGAGTGATTATATAAATAGGTACTAAATAATATTTTTGAATAGAAAAACTAAATTAAACTAAAAAACGTAGGTGTTGTTTCAAAATGTACTTGTTTGTGCGTTTAAGCAGTTGTCTTTATTATTTTTAACTAGTCTGCAAAATTCTAAACTTTCTAAATTATTCAAGAGGAATTTATTATTAGTACGGTAAAATATACTTAAACATGTTTTAGGATCGAAATTATGTCCAGAGTCTATGGTTTGCGAAGTGGGAAAATGATGTATAGTTGATGCTCAGGGCTCTAAGATGTTCTTTTAAGCGGGTTTTGAAATTTCTAAAAGTTCTACCAATATACATAATTCTCTTTTATTTATAATTTAGTCACAATTCATCATATTATTTGCTTTAATAATAAGATCTCAAATTTCGCAACTCATATCCCAAATCCGGTAAAATATATTTTTTCTATAATTTTGTATTTAAAATAAGTTAATGAATCCGATAAATTATATAAATTTATTCTTGATTATATTCGCCGCCTATAAACCAAAACCAAAATTTAATTTTTCCATTGTAATAACAATCCTGCTGGTATATGTTCTAAGCACCATAAAAATGATAATGATCAGGGTGCGTTTTATTAAAGAACGTGATATATTTTTATGAGTCTCTTCTCAACGGTTGTGGACTTTATTTAAAGGCCCAAAAGGACCGTAAAATCAAAATGAGTCTAAACGAGATAAAAGCAAATACACTTCTGCGCTTTGCATTGGCTTAGTTTATTTGTTTACGCAATTTATAACTCAATTGATTACTACGACTTTGATGTCAGTAGCGGAGAAAAATTATAATTTTTTTTTTATTTTCTGTTGAAATACTTTAATTATATGCCTACAAAGTAAAAGGAATAAATAAAAGGAGATTAGATACAATATATTGGAGTAATATCCAACAAATACTAAAACGGAGGTGAAAAAACAATTAGAACGAGGCGTGGTTTAAACGAGAAGAATAACTAGAGAATACAGGAACACGACACTGCGAATATTGGTACGCAGAAAAATTGGGTGGCAAATGTTTACAATTGTAGAAAAATTTAAGAAAATTCACAATATTGTACAAAATAAAATTCTCATTTTTGAGTAACAAATTACTATGAAATGTATAATAAAATTGTTCTTTATTGTAATATTTTTGAATCCAGCGAATTGTGAATTATTTATTCAAACTTGTGCATATTATTTCACTAATAAAGTTTGGTAACTATATTAATAATATTGCAATAAAATAATAAAAAATGTATTTTAACTTTTACTGAAATTCTGCAATAATAAATCTAATATTTAATATTTTTATAATTTTATAAAGTAAATATTATTCCGTTTAATAATAATGATCATACATTTTATAATAAATTATACAATGTTGTAACTTTTACTGCTGTTAGAAAACAGGTTGTGTTATGACGAGCTTATGTAAATTAACAACTTGATTTCATAAGTAACATATGCTTTCCTTAAAATTTCGCCCAAATTTGTGATCACCAAAAAAGTGATCTTTTTCTTGTTCGATATTCCAGCTGGGGACTAATTTACTACAAAAGTGCTCTTTTGTTTGCCTGTTCGCTATTTTATAACCCTAACTTAAAGAGTTGTTTGGAATTTGTTTCAATTTTTTTTTGCTTTGCTGTTGTTCAACAAACATTTGAATCACTGTTGTTAACAGACTCGACTGTCACACTATTTGTAAGAAAATTGTTACTAATTAACACTGAAAATAATATAAAGTACATCAACAAAAATGTTGTAGAACTAAAATTTTAAAATAAAAGTTAAAAAGCAAATCCTAAACTAAAAGCTATTATTATATCAGAATATTTAGTTACAATGTTTATCTTGTAAATATTAGAATAGTAAAAAGTCGCATAATGCTTTTGTTAGTATTTATTTCACAGATAAACGTAATATTTTTAAGAAACACTAGTTATTTTTCCAATGCTAAGCTGAGAAATTTTCTTATATAATTTAATAAATATTTGCACACATAACAAACCTAAAAAATTATAAACACAAAAGTGAATGAATAATTTTAAAAGTCAGTCTGTTTTGTTATTATACAAGAAGTTTTTATACAATATTATTTTTAATAAATAAATAATACCTGTCATGAATTTCCACGGTCTTCCAATGCGTTTTAATATATATTCTAGTATACCTAGGTTTCGTTATTTTGACATACCATTTTCCAAGACGTTTGACACATCTTTTTACATCGTAAATAATTTCATGTCATAAACCTAACAACCAATTATTATTAAGCAATATTCTTCTTTTTCTAAAAATACACTTGGTTATTATTATTTAGTTTAAAAAGTGATCTATATAATTGAACTTCCCAGATTTACTTGTTGATTCAATATAAAATGTTTCCACGGGTAGAGTTTGGAAGAGGAAAAACTTTTTTATTTGTAGATTTAGAAGAAAAAGTCATTCTTTATAAAAACGTCTGCTTGTGTCGAAATTACAATTTCGTGTATCACATTTACGATTATTATACAGGGTATATCAAAAATAACAGTTTTAATGATTTTGATTTCGTTTTTCTTTGAAATTTTATAAAAATATTTTCAAAACCGTGATTTATTACACCAATTGTGCAAAAAAGTCTAATGAACATTTTTTATTTATGATTGAATAAAATGAAGAAATTATGACAATGTAATAATAAAAATACAAATAAGAAATAGTTTTCGTACAACAAAATCATTATTCAGCCAGATATAAAGTCATACTCTAAGTAGAAAAGCAACAACAGTTGTTTATTTTTACGTAAAATTAGTTTTAAACGAAATCCAAAAAACTAAAAATGTTATTTCTGACTAACCCTGTATAGTAACCACAAATCTAATATTCAAAATTGTAGTTTCGACACAAGCAGGCGTTTTTATAAAGAATAGCTTTTTCTTCTAAATCTACAAATAAAAAAGTTTTTCCTCTTCCAAACTCTATCCGTGGACACGTTGTATATGTTGAGGAAAACATAAGATATGTATTTGTAAAATCTGCAAAAATATACAGGGTATCCCATTTAAATTAAAAAAGTTGCGGGTAGTTCCGGTTAAACCGGAAGTATATTATTAACAAAAAAATGTACAGCAGCATTTTGCCCCATTGCACATAAATATCGTCCGTTTCGTTTTAAAGATATTTACTTGATTCCATACTTTATCCCAATCATGTATAAGAAATACGTGAACAAATATGTGACCATCAAAATACAATCTTTTCGTTTTTTAAAAAAAAAGTACATTACTTTTAAAATATTCCCGCCTATTATTTTCTATAACAACATAATATCATTCTGCTTTTTCAATATAACAGTAATAGTAACATTTGTGATGAATAATATGTTACTACTCCCTAATTTTACTTACCCACATAATAATAGCAATATAAATAAATAGAAACAAAATGGAATGCAAAATTGACATCACATTGATTTTGGTTTATCAAGATACATATTTTATCTAAAAAATCTCAATATATAGAGTTAAATAGGCATTCTGATATGTATTATACTAACATTTTTTAACTTATTTATTGATAATGTTAGTAATTGTGAGTACTACGACGTACGCCATTGCTAAGAGTGAAGCTGATAACATTAAATGCGTAAAAAAATGTTATGATTATATCATTTTCTGCAGTTTGCTACATAAAACGGCTCCTTTTTTATCTATGGTATTATGTGTTGCATACATTTTGGGGCTTCACTAAATTTAATTCGTTTTTAACTATTATAGCTATAGTAAATACAACGGATTATGTATTTTCAAGTTTTTCACCTATTATCCTCAATTATCGTGAAAATATTAATTATTTTATTTTTATTAAGTTTTAAGTTATTTTATTCGCGTACGTTATTAGTTATTGCGTCCAAACTAAAGTACATATCTACAATTTTATAATAAATAGGCTGTATAACACTCAGTCAAATACAAAATATGTCGAATACAGTAAAAAGCAGTGGTACCTACAAAATTGATCTTATTACACACGATTTGGTTGATACGAAAAACCCTTGTTCAAATGATATTAAAAATCTAATTTTGGTGTAAATGCACTGTTATCTCGTTACGTTTTCCGTCAGTGAATTGCATAAAAATTCAATTTTCGACATAACCGGATTAAAAATCTTTTAATGTTACGATTTTATCGAATTATCCCCTGTTTATGAATTTCTCTGTCAGAATTTTTTACTGCAATTTTCATACTTCCGACTTTATAAAAAATTTGTTTAAAAAGGAGATATTTATAAAATTTATAAAGAAACTAAGTATCTCAGATGTCGAAATAAATATTTGGAATTAAATAACCTTATAATGGTGAAGTAATGGTAAAAATGTATTTTTTTTTTTTTCTAATACGGGGTGATTATAAACTATATTCTCTAAGTGCCTAATTATACAGTGTGGTTCATCTAAATTTGAAATAGTATTTGAAGTTATTAACCGATTTCAACATTTTTTTTTAAACAATGTGCATCAAAAACTTTATTTGAAGACAAGATTTCAAAGAGTTATTCCTATTTTTAAGGCACACTACGATATTTTTTCATAGTCAAAAAACCAAAAATCTTAGAGTTTTTTTTCAAAAAATAAGAACGCCGCTGGATTTAGATGGCTCCCAAATAGATGTGATTTATTAAAATATGTTTATTAATAAAAAAGTTAATGTGTTAGCAAATTTTAAAATTTACTTTTTTATTAATAAACATATCTTAATAAATCACGTCTATTTGGGAGCAATTTAAATCCAATGGCGTACTCAGTTTTTTTTTTTAAATCCCTAATAAGATTTCTGGATTTTAGACTATGAAAAAATATCGTAGTGTGCCTTAACATTGGAAGAACTTTTTGAAACTTTGTCTCTAAATAAAGATTTTAAAGCACAATATTTAAAAAAAATTGCTGAAATCGATTAATAACTTCAAATATTGTGGTGGTGTTTCCAATTTAGATGGGTCACACTGTATTATTAAAATATATTACAATCGTATTCTGTAATTAGAATCTACCATACACTTTTTATCCCACATTTCTAAATTTTGAAGGAACTGTTATTTACGAGTATGTATAGAAAAGTTACACTTGTTTCATCCTCAAAGTCGTATTCGAGATATTCAAATTATTTTATATCACCGCTCGATCCACTTGAATCCTAAACTTAATTATTTCAAAAATATTAAACTTACTAAAATTTCTATTATAATCAGAAGAGCGACACCCTATGCAAAGCTTTAATCCTGTACATACATATTTTACTTGAAGGAGTAGATATAGGTTGTTTTGTTCTCTTTATGTCTCTCTTTTACGTTGTACTACAACGTAATATAAGTTATGCGTACGTGCTATGCATTCAAAATTAATAAATAGGAGCTCCATGTTTTACCTGAGTGGCAACCAGTATCTGTTTTTTCGGTACATCAAACTTTACAGTCTTCCACTGAACTCACCTGAAAAGAATTATACTAAAAAAATGTATTTTAATAGGATTTCTCATTTTTAGTGTAGGAGTAAATACATTTTTCGCTAGATTCATCAAAATTACTTTTTGCTTACTATAGGACCATAAAAATTTTAAAAATGCTATGAACTTCATTATTCTGCAGTTGCCTTTGTTTATCGAGAAAATTTTACATATTTTAAAAGCCAAAATTACACAGAGAAATATTAAATGCAATACTCATTTACAAAATAGCCTGAATAACTTCGTTTTTCAGGAAAAAGGTAAAGTAGTCCAAAAATTTTCCAGTCAGATGAAAATCCGATATATAAAAAACCAACTTTTTGTATTTTTCACATAATTTGCTAATTAAAAAACTTTTGAAAATGGTATACGGTTTCGAAGATTACGTTATTATTGTAACAAAAAATATTAAGAATTTGAAAGTATCCAAATTTTAAAGAAAAGAAAAATTTAATCCTATATTTGAGTTGGACTAACATTTTTTCTCACCATTTTTAAATAGTAACCTCCACCAATGTCTAAATTACTCTACATTTATTCTGAAATCACAAATATTGTGAATTTATTCAGTGAGTAGGACAAATTAGAAATAATAACGATCTACAGTGTGAACCATCTAATTTGGAAACACCACCAATTATTTTTTTGAAATATTGTGCATCAAAAACTTTAGTTGGAGACACAACTTCAAAGAGTTAAGACACAATAAGATATTTCTTCATAGTCGAAAATCCAAAATCTTATTAGGAATTTTTTTTATCAAAAATGAGTACGCCGCTGGATTTAGATGGCACCCAAATAGATGTAACCCTGCTTTTATTAAAATATGTTTATTAATAAAAAAGTTACGGGATGATAAATTTTAAAAATATACCATGTTAACCAGCATTTTTTTATCAAAAAAAACGAGTACGTCACTGGATTTTAATCGTGTCCAATAGATGCAATGTGACTTTTATTGAAATATGTTTATTAATAAAAAAGTTAATGTTAAGTTGGAATTTTGTAAACTATTACCTGATGTATTCTGAAAACTTAACTACCTATAACTTTGTTATTAATATATATATTTTAATAAAAGTTGGGTCCCGTCTATTTGGGTGCAATCTAAATACAGTAGCGTAGTCGTTTTTTTGATAAAAAAATCGTTGTAACATTTTCTAAACTTTTGTCTGGCATATTTTTGAAATTTACCATCCCTTAACTTTTTTATTGATAAACATATTTTATTAAAAGTTGGGCCACATATTTAGGAGCCATCTAAATCTAGTGGCGTATTCATTTTTTTGATAAAAAACATCGCTAATAAAATTACTGTATTTCTGTAATAAAGTTTTTGGTGCACAATACTTAAAAAAAATACTTGGTGGTATTTCCAATTTAGCTGAGCAACACTGTATATTTCAAACAATCGATCAAAAAAGTCTAGATCAATACTATGAAAAACTTTTATTAGAGTTTTTCAAGAGTCAAAGTAATGGATTAGGGCAGATTTAATGAGGTCTGAAAATCATTTCCGAACTTCATTCAACCAAATCTTAAAAGTGGTTTGTTTCGCCCAATTATTTCGACATAAGTGGCAGTTTGATTAATCGAGTTTCTCCAACAGTGTCGAATGACTGACTTAAATGAAACTTGTTTCTAATGTTTTATTCTTAACGGAAATGTATAAATTACGTGGCAAAATAAAAACAACCCAAGAAGATAAGTTATCTGCTATAAAAAATATTAAATTTGTATGTTAAAAATAACGATTATTGAGTCACCATAATACAATATTTTTTATTCCCTTGCCTCCTGTGCGTGAGATTCAATTTTGATATTTATACCAGAAATTTGATTTGTCAACAAATCGAGATTCGATTAAATAAAATACGAGAAGTCGTATTCATATATTTTGTTACTTGGAATTTAATACACCGAGAACTTTAAGAATTGAAAACTTTTCTATTCTTAGTATTGGAATTTAATATTAAAATAAAGCATTATATATTATAAATTTTAAAATTTCAATTACCTAAAATAGAATAAATTATTCTTATAAACAGTAATGTTTAGTATATTATTATAATTTGTCTTTAAAGTTGTTAAAGAATATGTACAGTAAAATATTAATAAAATATAGTGAACATATTGTGAATCCTCTCTCGTGCAAAAATAAATAAATAATTAAAAAAATTAATTTAGGATATCATAGCTAATAAATATGATAAAGGTTTCCATATTAAAAATTAAAAATAAATATTTATGAATTATAATCAATGTTTAGAAAAGCTAAGATGCTGATTTGTTGAATCAAAAATGATTGGTCTATACCTATATTTTTTATAAAATTCTAATGTGAAATATTTATTACTTGGTGAATAATGTTAAAATAAATTCATATTTTAAAGGTTTAATAATTCCAACAGCCAATTTAATTTGTAAAATTAATGAATTGATTGATTTGTTACCTATTTGAGCTGTTTAATTATTATTTGTACCTAAAATTGTAAAACTTCAAAAACAAATCTTAGGCATATTGGTAGAATGAGCTTTCATTAAATCGAATATCGAATAATTTTGAATAATACAAATATTTTAAAAGAATTTTGTAAAAGCACACATGAACATGTAAACATGTATATATGTAAATATATAATTTTGACAACTTTCTCTCCTACAATTGACTGAAAGGTGAACTTCATTAGAATACAAAAATTTCATGAATTACTTGAATTAATAAATAGTAAATCTGTGTGTCTGTCCTCCAATAACATCCCTCTTTGCATATTTCAATCAAGTTATTAAACTTTGAGTATACTGCTAAAATTAGTAAAATAATCATGATGAACGAACTTATTTCCTTTTTTTTGTAGCAGACAAAAGTGCAAGTTTTAGTAAAAAATAACTTTTGAAAGAATTTGTTAACCATAACGAGCATAAATACACATACTTTTTTTATTTAAAATAATGAGCATAGACACTTGTTTAGTTTACTAGTAAACAGACATTGAATTGCTCATGAATTAGATTAATTAAAACAGTTAATTACAAATAATTTAGCAGTTATGTAGATTTAATTATTTTCCAATAATTCCAATTAAAATAAAATTACTAAATTACTAAATAAAATAAATTCTATTAGAATAGTAAATTAGCATTACATGTATTTAATTTGGGGGTTGCAGGTACTAACTATATTTTGGTAACTAGATAAAAAGATATTTTGATTAAAATTGGTTTGTGATAGATTTAGCAACAGTGAAAAAAACGCCTTTCTTTTAGATTTACGTCATCAAATCTAATTTTTGTACATTTTCTTCTACATTAACATATTGATTCTAATATCAGATTTGGAATATTTTACAAATTTTTAAATGTTTCTTTGATACTTACGCAGTTTAACCGTATTAACGATTTCAATCAATATAAATAATAGCAAATATTTTTTTTATAAACATACCGCACCTTGTATAAGCCCATTACGATTATAAATATACATCCTACATAATTTGTTACCAAAAATCTTAGCTTGTCTAAGTCCTTGAATAAAAGTCATTAATCATTTTTAAAAAACTTTCCTCTCTGAACCCCGATTAAGATTAAAAGATTCTGTAATAGGTTACGAATATACACTCCAAAGATTTGTTTAAAAGCTTGAGTGGCTTACACTCTTTAGCATTTATCAAAAAAATTCTTTACAAAACGTTTAAATAAAATTAGGGAAATAATTACGGATTTTTTCCGGGTTATTAGTTTGAAATAGTGTTTATAAGCTTAAAAGGAAAACTGATATTACCTCAATAATTATTATGTTGAATATGATTTGCAAAAAATATAGCTTTAACTAATATTTTTATTGCAAACTCAAATAAAAAAGAAGAGGATTATAGATAAATGAAAATAAGAGATCATTGATTCTTCCTCACCTAGACCTACACAAGTCTAGAGTGAATATCTTATGTCTTTTTCGAGTATTTTTTTCTCGTTCGCTGTCTGCTCAAGATTTATGTTCACCTGGTTAGAAACCTTAACAATATATCACAATACGTGTTCCGCTGGCTAGTCTTCTTTCTGTTATAAATTGCTTGCAACATCCTCTTCCAGCCATTCATTCTTTTTTGCACAAATTTTTAAACAAAAATGAGCAACTTAAGTTCAAGTTTTCAGTTACATTTGCATTAAGACAACAGTCGCGTAATTAAAATTATCAGTTAATAGGTCATGTTCTACCTAATTCTTTATTAAGTATTCCGCACAAATAAGTCTCAAGGTGTTAAAAAATCTTTATCGTCATCATCAACAATTTTACAGGTAACAAAATTTGGTTATGTTAATAATTAATGAAACGAAAGGAAATTTGGGAGATAAGGCCTTTAGTTCCTAAGCTTTTATTTTTCATAGAAAAAACAGAGGAGAACTACCGGTTTATTATGAATATTTATATTGTCTTTTCATTTGAGTATAAACAGAGCTTTAATAGGAAATTTAGTATGTAAAATTGATGAATTTATTAATTTCTTACATATAATTGAACAGTTTTTTGTTAGTATTTTTAGCTAAATGTATTAAATCAGAAAAACATATTATATAACTATAGAACATGCCTCTTTTAAAATGATGAAATTGTAAATAATTTAAATGAAAAGGAAAGTTTGTTAGGTGCTGACTTAAAAAGAAAGTCTGTATTTTCATACTATACATATAGTTATTTTAAGTACAAATATGTATTATTATTTAAATTCAGATTATTAATATTTGGTATTGTAAGAAAATTCCATAAGATAAGCTGTCAAATCATAAAAATTATACAATTAAATAACGGCCAGCTCTTCGATCTTTTACTACTAAGGGTTCACTTCATTAAAATCATTAAATTAATAATAATAATAATAATAATGTTTATTAAAATATACTCTAGATATTACAAATAAACAAATAAATAAATAAATAAATAAATAAATACAGATATTCCACTAACCCGCTCATTAGAGTTGTTGGGATAATACTTCCAAAAAAAACAATATGTAATAATAATAAAATAACCGATAATTAAAATCCAAATATAAGAAAAGGCGTATATGCAGTTGCAACACAATTATACATATTAATAAATAGAAGGTTATCCATAACACTCAAATGTGGTATAAAAGTTCAAATCCAATAAAATACAACATCAAACCACATAAATTTTATTAAAAGACAACTAGTTTCGACCTCTTAAGGTCATCTTCAGGTCTGAAAAGAATTCAAAAAATCATCACAAATTTTTTATATAACATACATTAATAAACTCACCAAATAAAACAACAGTAACAACAACATATTTAGATGTATGTATAGTTTGAAAATTATTGTTACAATAATTTTCAAACTACATACGTACATACAATACATACAATTTAGTTAAGTTTTATAATTTTGGTTCCTTTTGTGAGAGATTGGGAGAGTCTCGTTTTAATTTTTAACATTGTTATTTTTAGAAAAATTAATTAATTTATCATTTAAAAAGAAAACTCAAAATTTATATTGTAAATCCCATTAAATACAAGATCTTATGACCAAACAAAAACCACTTAAAAACGCCTTTTTTATCGCAATATTTTTTTAGATCTATCTTCATAACGATATATTCGATATCTGAGAGCTTGTAATTTTTTCTTAAGACGTAAAATGAACAAAGTGATTTGCTAATGTGCGCACACAATACAATTAATTAATTTGCTTATTTTTTAAAGTTGTACAGAATTTTTGTTTTGTTTTAGACCTTGTTACAAGCCCACGATGTGGTGGCACACGAAGTCTACGGAGAAGATGCGATGCGGGTCACGCCGCCCCCTCTTTTACCGTATCTCAATGGCGGTGACGATCTGGACGGCCCGAATGGCGAGATCGAGATGGAAAACGTTACAAGGGTACGCCTGGTTCAGTTTCAGAAAAATACCGACGAACCAATGGTAAGTCTTATTTGTGTAATCTATACCAATTATAATGTATGTATGTGATTAGCTGGTTGGATGTTTTTAAATAAATCTATTACATCACACGTGATATAGTAATGGGTATGCCGAGCGGAAGCAAAAACGTGGTTCTTATAATAGACTTGTTAACGAAATTAATCGATAGCCATATACTGTATTAATAAGGAAAATTGGCTCTTAACAGAATCTTATGCCTTCAGTCTGGAACTCCGATTTTGGGGGACGCCCAGTATATAGGTATAAAGCTGTGTGGTCACTAAAATCACAAAGAAACTAACTAAACTTTTTCTAAACTGAACTTTAAGCGCTAGTTTTGTTTTTACACTTTTTTCGGTGTATTAAAGAGTTTTGGTTTTTACAGGACTAGTAAATTCCTCAGTTCGGAGAATTATATGATGGGATATTGATCTGAACGACATATTTTTTTATGGGAAGAAAAATCCCAAAAAAACCCTGATGTAGCCCAGTTTCCTCAAATATGGCAATTATTTTTATACAATTATAAACTCATCATTGTCGTCTTTTGATGCGTCAACTTTTATTTTGATAATAAGCTATTATAAATGAAATTTAACATCTCTTGAGAACCATTGTATTTAAGAGCTTAATAATTCTCAGGCCAGCTTGTTTGTCAACTATTGAGTTTGTAAATTTCAAAATAACTCTAAGTAATTTTATTGAAATGTTTCTAGATAAATAAAAATTACTTCCAGATGTAATCTTGCTTTTGCAGAAGCAGCTCTGTTACAGGTCTTTTTACATGTAGTCTACTGATATCTCTGAGATCGCCTTGCGTAGAGATATGCAGCGATGGAATATTTAGCAGTACTTCTAGGGCTCATTGAGGGCTCTTCTCATACTTCCTGAGGCACATAGGCTTTGGATACCATTAAGAATTTTTACATTATCAGACCGTTTGTTTAGTTAACTTTTCCCCAAATACTGCATGTTCTACATACTATTTTTTTCGTTCAAAAATTTCGTAACAAGAGGTCAAAGTTTTTTTGAAACTTATATTTTTAAAGCATCTTTGCGTTTAGTTATCAATTCGTTACATTCGTCATTTCAACAATATAAATGTCTATTGAAAGAGATTATCCCTAATTATATTGTTACATATTGGGTTGTTTTTCCGAATAATAAATGTATAAAACAATCTAAATAGTAACTTAAGGGGGTTTTTACCCATTACGTAACTTGGTTAATGAAAATTAAAGAGGCTAAGTAAAAAAACAATAACAATTTATTTATCTAGTGAAAACAACTAAACTATAAGGGCAACTTATACATTAAATAACTATTACACTTAATTGCAGGGATAGGCACTATCAACTTCTCGATCATCCGAGAACCCAAACTTTACTCCCGATCTTCTTTTATTCTACCAACCAAGAAGACCCTAATGTTTAATAATATTGATGACTCTACCAAAAATATTTCTTTAAGATTTATTGGCGGCCTTTTCCCGTAACTCTCGCTCATGTAATGTTAAATAAATAGTAAATATTATAATTTGGAAAATAAAAAATAAGTTTTATATATCGTTACAATATGTATATTATTTTCTGTTTTGGGATTTAAAGTTTTCTTAACGGGCATCGAATTAAATCTGCCTAGTTCGAAATAATACGCATAAAAAATAAACATTGTTGGTCTGGATATTCATTTTACTAAATAATTAATTTAAAAAATATATGCTTTCTGAATAACTGCATAGAATTTGTAAAAATTCCCGCGTGTTTTAATTTTTAACAGACATTAATTTCTGCATATGCCCATTAAAAAATAAGAAATAACGATATATTTTTTTTTACAAATGTATTTAGTATTTTAAATAAAATTTAAAAGCCAGCCACTTGGCGACTTTATAATTAAATCTCTTTTTATATCTCAAGAAATGAAAACGCGATGCAGTAATTAATTTTAGAAAAAAAAGCGTACTCCAATTTATCCTTTGATAGGGCGTCCGAAAACATTTCTAATGTGGTTGTCGCTCTCAGATATCTACTTCCTTCACAAATTTAATTAGAAGCTGTCTTCTTTGTCACCTTCGTGGTAATATTACTACAATCACGGGCGTCTCACAGATCTCTACAAGAAGGAGAGCAGACGGTGCATATTAAATATAATAAATACAAATTTATTAATGCTTTGGAAACTCAATAAAACGATTTGTTGTACAAAATAATTCCAGGTGATTATTCACTGGATTTTTTTCGACCTGAATTTATCCTGAAACAGTTTGAATATCCGAAAAATATAAGAAATCAAATAAAGTGAAATGTGGTGGGAACCTCTATCTAATTGAAACATGATATATTCATGGTGTTCACGAAAATAATGCATATTTTTAAATGGTATGTATTAGAACGTGTTATTTGCAACAAAATATTCGAATTTTTTTCATTAGTTTACACAAAAATTCTCTTTAAACGTTTGCTCGAAAATTTATACGTGGCAACACCTCACACTTTTAATAAAAATATGTGTCGTGTAATCAAAGAATATCTACCTGATGTATCATAAAATTGTGTTAGTTTGTAAATGATTCGGATCTTTTAATCGTTTTAAGTTTATCGTTTGGTAAAATGGTTTCAATAATTCAGCAAAAATTGGTACTTTATTCAAATCAAGAATATCACGATATATTAATTAATCTAATCCGCGATGTTTTATATCAGTGTCTCTAAGATTGTTAAAAAGTATTACTTGAAAAATATAGAGGTAGAAATCGTTCGGCAATCGACTATTCTAAATAAACCATTGTTTATACTTGACTGAGTTATCGGTGTTGCCGGCTTTAGTTGCTTTTCGTTAAATAATATTTATATTTGTGTAAAAATACTAAGATTTATTTCTTTGAAAACGGCTGACTTATAAGACATTTTTATTCTGCATAAGTTTTTATACTTCTTCCATATATACGAGTATGTTCATTATTTTCGCAGACACCCTCTATATTCATCTGCTATTATTCTATTTCAGTATATATTTCTTCTTATTCTATTTTAATTTATCTTTAACAAAGGTCGCAAAACTAAAAGTCACTTTCGACATTAAAAACACATTAAAATTACTACCAAAATGTTTAGTTTTCACGTAAAATATGGCATTTTCCCTCTAGTTAATTTTCTGTTTAAATTGAATCAAAGAAAAAAAATATTTTACTCACAACCTAGAATTTTGTTGCAAATCTAATAAATAAATGAATTCACTTTACACAATAACTGCTTACTCGAATTTTACGCAGTGTAGAGAGTAGTAATTTTTTTAGAGACGTAGAGAATACATAAAAAATCGCTCTATCTACTTATACAATTTAGTCCTAGCTTAAACTTACATTTTGTTTTAGCTGATTCTAGCTCTGATGATATTATTTTAGACTGAAACTAGTCACCATTAGTTGTGGATATGTGACTTTGAATTTAATTGATTGAATAAACTAAATTAAATTTGTAAGAATACTCTGTCACGCAGCTACCGAAATAGATGACAAACGTAATTTAAAGCTAGAGTCAGTTTCAAAAATTATAATAATCTATAGAATAAAACGTCAATTTTGGGAAGATTACAAAAAAAATTAGTCAAATCCTGGCATCAAGTTTGTTGTTTTTTAGAAAGATTAAAGGAACACGGCGGCGTGATGACGGTGGTATTTTTTTCCAGGCAGGTTTATCTAAAGTGAATTCTCTTTTTTGGTGGATTCGATAAGGGTGTGTTAAGTATATAAGATAAAATCTGTTTCCTGTTTTTTAACTTTCCAATTCGACCAGAAAAATTTGGTCGACAAGCAAAAAATAAATGATTTTATTAAGGAAAAAACATTTTAAGAGACGAACTGTACAGTTTATATTTAGGAAAAGTAAATCAATTTATATAACAAACTTATAACTTGACATTGTTACACTGGTGACAACTATATTTTTATATATTTAATATTTACTAATGAGTAAATCGTAGGGTTTTGTTATATTTCTAAAATGATCTGTAGCACCCAATAAAAAATCGTTAATTAATTAGGGTATATTCTTTTTAAACCAAAAATTGCTATACAGGGTATCCGCGAAAATAATGCACATATTTATGGAAGAGGTATAATAAGGGCAAAATAAATTTTTTTTTCTAAAGTCAGCCTTTTTAAAAAAAAATATTAGTATTTTAGATTTATCTAAATATTATTTACCGAAAAGCAACTAAATCCGACTACACCGATAACTCAGTCAAGTATAAACAATAATTTTCGCGGATTATATCACAACAAAAATTGTAACATTTAATGAGCAAGGTCATGCAGCAAAGTTGTCCTTGTCAACTGACCTTCAGTAGAACGAAATAACAATAAGTAGAGATCTAAAAACATACCTCAAAGATAAAGCACGAAATTCCTGGCAACATTATTGAAACACCATCGACATAAAGCTATATGAAATATAACAAACTGTTGCTTATGTAAAACTACCAATGTCAAATAATTTGGTATCAGAGGACTACGAATGGGCCATACAAAAATTAAACATGACATTATAAAGACAACGGTCTGTAGAACTCGGTTAACAGTTAAGCATCCCCTTTTAGACTTCCATATAACTTCTCAAATCAGCTTAAAAAGTACTTTAAAAGTGGTAATTAGCTCAACCAAAAAATTTCCCTGTCTATAATACTATTTAAAGAGTACTAGGATATACCACAAATTATAAAGATACTAACTAGAATTTTCGGTTTTATATTTATATAAATATTTGTATTTTAGTTGAAGATTTATAATTGTAACTGAGGCAATAACCATCGGTATTGTTTCAAGAAAATTTCATTAAAAAAATTAATAAAAGCATGCCTTTTATGTTACTAAATAATATTCAAGTGAATTGTTTTATTTTAATTCTGGAATAAACGTTAACCGAATTAAATTAAATTGTGCTCTACACATATTCTATATATATATATATATATATATATATATGTATATGAATAAAAATAATAATGAGACTGTTTCCAATTAAGTTCTCCAAAATGATGAAATATTACCAAAGCGAATGTTTATAAAAGGTTTTCATTAAATAAAATTTTTAGAAATATTTTTTATCCCTTTGTTAAAAGGGACGTACAACGATATTTTCTACATAGACTTTGAAAGAAGACCTTGTATTCTTGTAAAAAAAATTATATAGAAAGCTGTAGGGCGAGGACCGTTTCAATTTTGAATATTCAAAAAAAAATTTATTAAAATATAACAGTGACATATTGATCATTTAATATTATAATATATTTGCCAATTGATAAAGTAACGCATTAAAATAACCTTAAGTAATAATAATTAACATTTTTAAATTCAAAATATACGAAATATATAAATATATATATTCGAAATTAATTAATATAAATCTTCGTCGAGTTACTCACCATAACTACCAATAATTACCAAGATTTAAAAATATTAGATCCTACCAAGTTAGTTTTTGCTATAATCTGAATGAATATCTATCATTGTATCAGATCTTGAAGAAATAA
Organism: Hermaeophaga mercurialis; assembly: GCA_951812935.1. NCBI lineage: Eukaryota > Metazoa > Arthropoda > Insecta > Coleoptera > Chrysomelidae > Hermaeophaga > Hermaeophaga mercurialis. The sequence continues at coordinate 30,694,272 of OX638360.1, read as the reverse complement.
TGTTCGGCAACGCCCTTGTAAACCATTCTTGTCCCTACACCATTCAGCCCTAATTTGTGGTAATTGCAGGGTATTACATTGAAAATGAATGAAGACGGAAAGTGCATAGTGGCGAGAATAATGCACGGAGGGATGATTCACCGCCAAGCAACTCTTCATGTTGGAGATGAGATTAGAGAAATTAATGGAATTCCTGTCATTAACCAATCAGTCAACGCGCTTCAAAAAATACTCGTAAGTACTTTTTTGCTTTGTATTTGCATGAAAAATTAGTCGAAAATAAATTCCGTCAGAGAAAGGTCTAGAGCAGTTTCATAGAAGATAATTTATCCCCTTACCAATAAAAGTCGACGTGTTTTTTTAATCCTGTGTCTCTAGGGGCGCATGTTTTCGCTAGTATACCCTGTGTATTTGCAACAATCCTTTAATAATTATTTCTTCATACTCCCTCTATTTACCTATTTTTTCTAGTAGGTAACAAAACAATTAATTAATTCACTTTATTCATCCTCTGAAAAAATTAATTTGTAATATATGAATTTATAATTTAATACGGCCTGTATTAAATTTTCTGATTAGTGAATATTGCTCATTATCATAGATTTCTTAATGAATAATAGTAATGAGGTTTTTTTTAATTTTTCAGAGGGAAGCACGAGGTTCGGTGACGTTTAAAATTGTACCGTCTTACAGAAGTGCGCCACCACCTTGTGAGGTTAGTACCTTTTTATAACAATTTTTAGCCTTCGCTTAAGTTATAGTTGGTAATTTTAGTTATTACTAAAAAACAAATTTTATTCAATAATTCATCGAAGTCGAATAAGATTTTCATAATAATGTGTACCCATAAAATATTAGCATAATTTCCATCTCGAATTCATGCCAATTTCCTTTCAAAAAAGATATTTGATTCTAAAGGACTTTGCACGCGTTTAATGGGTTTCTATCCGCCTGCTGAAATGAACCAAATTGTGATAATAGATATCGATCCGCTTTAATATCAAATAACCCAAAAAAAGATTCTAGTTTCCAAGATACAGGATGTGTTAATCCGACTAACTTTAGCATAAGTATAGAAAAAATTGAAATATTATGATCGAAAGTGATCCATGTAATTAGTTGTCTTTAATTGAAAAATGCATCGTTGAACTTTAAAAGTCCACTTTTAACTACAGAGGGATTCGAAAAACTCGAAATTATAAACTGATATTTACTGCACTTATTTAAATATCTCGTAACAGTCGAATATTTTATTTAAATTACAATGTGCCAATTCCCTTTTGTTTGAATCGTTGTTTAGGTATACAGAGGGCTAAGAACTGAGAATAATATTAACAGTTTATGAAAAAGGTATGATTTAATGATGATTTAATAAAAGCTTTTCATAATAAAATGAATGTAAAAAACATGTTTCCATTATTTCGTGATGTAAAAGCGCTTAAATTTTCTCTTTTTTGATCCACGTAAAAAAATAGTCAGATGCGCAAAATTATTTTTAAAAATGGCGACCGCGTGGAATATTCGGATAAATGGACACCACGAATGCATATGTACGTGACCTCCATTTTTTTAAAAACTAGCAAATATTTCGCCCTACCATCATTATGAACACAGATTTTTTTGTTTGAAAGCTTGAAGTGAATACATTTTTAGCTCCTTTTGTGAGTGTTTTAATAATTTAAATTATACCACACGTTTTTCTTTTATTTTCTTGAGGAAGTGAAAATATTCTTGTTCGTTTTGGTAAAAGTACCTACCGTTATTAATTGAGAAATTAAACTTTTTAGGATGCTTATTCCTTATATCTGATTTTCTGAAAAAATCATTTAAAAACCAATTTCTAAATCATTCTTAAAGTAACAAAGCTATCGGTTTTAGAAGACTTGGATTTTTCTAACTGTTAATTTTTTCATAAAATTGTACTTTTATTTACTGTTACTTATCTCTAGTCTTCTTCTTTTAGTAGAGTCTACACATCTTTTTTTTTATTCTATTTAACACTTTCTTCAGAAAAATGAAACATATACGTGTTATTTTAGAGGTTAAAGGACATCACTCACTTTTTAATTTAAAAGAATATTTATCATCCATTGCAGAGAAATTTTATGTATTAGTAGTTCTATTCTAAATTGCAAAACTTCAATTTAAAATCCATTTACGAAGTAAATGTTATGAGGTTTATAAGAAATGAGCATTTAAATGTTATGTATACAACGTATAATCAGTGTTTAAAAAAGAAGCGTAAAATCGGAAATGATATAATTAAAAGAATTTTAAAACTAGCAAAAATCAACAATCATGTAATAAAAAAGAAAATGAGAATATTGTGTTACTCCCCTTATAAACCACCATTATTAGACTAATAAATGAAGATTCTTCTTAAGGATTTTAGTACGAAGATTTAAAAGGAATATTTTTATTAAACAACCAAAGAACTAGTTTTTTAATAGGTATCCTTTACATTACGAATGTTATGTACAGATATTTTTATTTTAAGTTAATTTTCAATTGAACCTGCTTTTAATCATTTTCAACATCATCTGAGGTTTTGCTAAGTAAAACTGGTAATTTAGTGAAATACCTGTACCAATTCCAATCCCGGAGAAAGAAGAACGGTTTAATAAGACGATCAAATACTAAAAAATCATTGCTACTAACAGCAGCTCTTTATGCATAATTTAATTTAATTTACGAAAAATTCTTCTTGGGCAATGATTAATTTTTTTAGTGATGTATTTTTCATATGTATTTTATCATGAAAAATGTTATTTAAAATTATTTAATTTTCTTGTACAAACTACACAGAGCCATTTTCGTTGAGTAATAATATATATGTCTGGTAACATAATTACGAAAAATATTTAAACTTTTTCAATTTAGCAAAAAAATAATCTCTCATTTCATTCGTTAATAAAGACTAAAATTAGATTATAATTATACTCTATTATAGAGTATTTTTTTTATTATTTACATGACTATCAAATTTATTTAAATACTTAAGTACCTACGCCAATGGATCTTCTTTATTTCTGGGATTTTGATGACTTTTTTTGAGGTTTTACAATTTAGAATAAAATTACTATACATCCTAATAAATATGCGATTTAGTCTTTACCGAAAATGTCGAATTTAAAAAATGTCTTCTGAAACATGGCGTTCAGAGAAAAAAGTACATTTTATTGCCATGTCTGTGGATAACGACCCTAATTTTTATATCGGGCCTAGACTAACTTTTTTCTTCAAATTTGTCAACAGTATTTTACTTATTACGACAATTGTTTTTTCCTTCTAAACTTTCTTTCCTTTAGTACGTATTTTCTCTTTTATTCTACTCAACGCTTTCTTCCTAACAATTAGCATATACGTTAATATTTTAGAAATATAAGGAAATCACTCAATTTATAATCTAAAAGTTTCACGATCATCCATTTTAAATGGAATTGATCTATATCCCAGTAGATGTGCGATTGAGCCGTAACCCAATATTTATCTGCCTGAATTTATGAGAACATACGGCGAACTTTACCCAAAAATGTCGACCTTAAAAAATGCCGTCTTTCACCCCTGTTCACTGTTTTTACGAAAATAGTAATTTTTATTACCAGTCATGAAAATCTTGAAATATTATCATCATCGATTTTTAGTATAAGTGTCTTTTTTGCGGCTTTTTTGAGAGAAATGGCACAAATCCATTCGACATTGAAGACAGTTTCACGTTGCACATCAACCAGCTCTTTTTCGACCATTTTGTCATTGTTTAATAAGGTGACACTTCAAAGAAGTTTAAAAACGAAAAAGAACTTTCTTTCGTTGGACAATAATAATGTAAATCACTCAAGAGCACTGGAAAATTCCTTTCAAAGGTATAAAACGAAGACGTATATTTTATAATTACCTTAAAAATCGTCATCGAAAAATCTTAAGAACCAGGACGTGAAAATACATATTTTAAGAATGATTTAAAATTCCTTTCAAGCATTCTGCTGCGTTACTTTTTTAAATCAATATTCTGCATCTAAAGAAAATTGTGATTAAATCAATTTGGCAAATTAGATGTGCATAATATAATACAAATTCTTAAATAAAAGGCTATTCTCGTGTACCTAAATCTAGTTCAACCTGATAATTTTGTAAAATTATTCGTAAGAAGAAGAGAGGACCATTTTATATAATAATTATCGTACGTAAAATTGGAGTTTTTTATTATTTCAAAAAACTTCAATATAGTTTCATATACTCACTACAAGAATTTTTTAATTAAAATGCTCATGAAATATACAGAAAAACTCTTTGCATTTTATTCCGTATTTGAAAAAAGCTTAGAATTAAAAATAAAAAACTTAAACGTTTGATGTGTGAAAATAATGTGAGATAGAAAAAATCCATTTACTGGTCACTTCAGAATTAATGTTTCAAAACTTTCCATTGGTACTGATACATGATTTTTATTCAGGCTCCTAGAATCCAGAAATATGTAATTTTCTATTGTATGAGGTCGAAAAAATAATCGCTTTAGACAACAAAGTCACATTTGACATACCTATAAGAATATACAGGGAGTTTTATTTTAAAATTTTGCTTTTGTACTGACGTCGCAACTCTGCTTTCTAAAGTGGGGATGTGAAATAGTTTCAATTCCTAAGGGAGTAAGAGAGACGAAAATAATAGACGTGCGGTGGGGGCCAATTACCTGGTAATTGACTATTAAAGACAACACATAAAATTATTTCAATTAAAATATACTATTTAATATGTACAACTATCTATCCGAAATGTCTTATTTTAACATAATTTACAGATATGTTTGTCAAATTTTTAAATTTATTGAAAAACGATTTTTTCTTGCTAGTCAAAAAATAGCACGTAATTTACATTAATGTTTTTTATTATTATCATAATTATTTGTTACACAAAATTTTTATTGTTTTTCCCTTTTAAAATTTAAACGCTACTGGCTACAATAGTAATTATTAAGATCCCTTGAAGGTGCCCCATCAAGTGCGCATATTGTAATCTTCCCTAATCAAATTAAATTGCAACTTCTGAACTAATTGAACTGATGTCGATTAGTAATATTATTTATTTAATTTGGCTGAAAATTAGCATGAATATCTACCCCAAATTGTAAAAGAATGTGATAGTTTTCAAGATATACGCTTGGGTCAATTTTAGAAGGTCCTTAAGGTCTAATATTATCTTTTGTTAAGATATAGGCTTTTTTAGCATTTAAGAATATTTTAGTTGGTACAAAATAGCAAAATTTACTGGAATAGTAATTTGACAGCTATTCAATAAATATTTCTGAAAAATCAAATATAAAAAGATTGCGAGTGACTTTTTACTTTCAAGATAGCTTATCAGATCTTAAAATTGCTGAAATAGTGTAATTTTTATTCGAAAAAACCTGCAACGACTTTTACAAAAAATTATAAATTATTAGTCATAATTTTGTTAAAAAACAAAAAATCAACATCCTATATTTTTTAAGAGATTGCAGCTTATGTTAATTACCAAAATATTTATATTTGTAATCTACATTTAAAATATTAACCATTAATTACTCTATTCTTCTATGATTTTATCATTTCTTTTAATCACTGAAACTTATTGATCCTTTTCTCTTATTTATTTTTCTTCTTAAATGGACTAAAGTTATACTGAAAATTTATAACAAAACAATAAGATCAGTTTTGATTATTTTTTATTACTTTAAAGTAAAATCATTAGCGACCTGTTCTTTTTTTTTAGTATTGGCATCTTGGTTTTATTGCATACATACTTTTAAAATAAATATTTTATAACCCAAGCAAGAAATTAATCATTGTTGACAAAAAAGGAGATCTATATAGTTTTCATAAATAAGCAGAAGTAAAAATAATTATCTTTCTTGTTACAAAAGTCCCTTTTAGATGTGATGGAAAATTATGACTGTTGACAGAATCTGTTAATTGCCACAATATAAACTGGCGCCGAGTTTTAGTTGAGTATCTCATCATCGTCGTCAAAGTTTCCTTCTCATTAAGCTGTTTATTTGTCTAATAAAATTAAATGGAAAACGGGTAATAAAGTATTTAGGATTACTTTCGCGAAGATTATACAAATCATTTATAATTATTGACTTGAGCAGGATTCTCAATCTTAAGTGACTTTATCGTTGGCGGAGAAAATATTTGCATAAATTTAGCTTTGACGATAGTCTAAAAAATGCATTCTAGAGTTTTTTTTTTCGTTTTGCGTAAATATTTTTAAAAAATAGTAAACAGGTCTGAAAAATTAAAATAGATTTTTCTGATATTGAAAAATAGATATTACCAGCTCTAAAAACGTAATCAATGTAATAGAAAAACGCGAGTACAATTAATTTTAATTTTTTGATCACGTAAAATGCTTTGTAGCTCTAGTTACGTACACTCACATATATAAAATACCTATATTCAATAGTATACGTATAGTAATTTATTACTTACAATCAAATTAAGTAACCCAAGGAAACAAGCATTAGTTTCCCTTATGTTTAATACAAATTTAATTAAAATATTGATGATTATATAAGTTTATTAAAAATTTTAAGGTTAAATTTAAAGATTTAGTATCAGATTTTTTGTTAATGTAGACTGATACAGGTTATTTCTTGAGGGCTTCTAATTTTATTTAACAATTAAACGTTGCACAAAGTTCCATAATTAAACCATTTAGTCATTAGTTTAAAGTTAAAGACAGTTTCTTTAAGATATAAACGTACGTGTTTTAATTTAAAATTCCCACATAAGTTTCTAGAAATGGCGTTATCAAATGGAAAAATGAAATTAATTATTCGCGGTTTCACTATTTTAAACTTTTTAGAGCACAAAATTTAATTATATTTCGGTTCACAGTTGGTTATTCAATATTACATGTTTTACGGTTCAAGGCTGAAAAGAGAGTGAGTATTTTTACGTGATGTTTTTCGGTTAAGAGTTGATGATTGAGTGAGTATTAATATGTTAATGGCTCGAGAGTTCAAAATATTGGCTACGTGACTTTTTGCATTTGATGCTTTTAGAAGTCACTTTCAGTTGCTGCGTTTTAAGGTATTAGGCACAAAAAAAAGATAATTAATAGAAAAGCGAGTTGGAGAACTGTATGTAGAAATTTCTGTTAATAAACTTGCGTTGTTGTCTACATTGAATAAGTAAAAATGTTGTTGTACTTCTGTTACCAATACTTTTAATAAATTCAAAATGTAATGAAAAATTATGGACTGATAAAGTTTTCCGGTTTAAAATTTTGAACAATACTGGTTGTCTAAATATATTACAAAAACCAAAATTGCCCATAATAATATTAATGAATAACTAGTATTTTTGTCTTCCAAATTGCTGGCAATAAGTTTTAAACCTGACGTATATTTCTTACCAGCATAGTTTAAGTTTGAAAATAAACTCCAAATAAAGTCCAAAGGGTCCACGTCTGGCGAGTAGGATGCATAGAACAGTAATTGAAAGCCCAGTTTATTAATTTTTGCGCGTTGTACTGATGGACTAATTTTTTTTTCAATAATCCAGACCTTTTCCCACCATAATTTTCTGTTGCAGCTGATCAAGCAAGTTAGTATAATATCGTCCATTTATAGGTTAACCCTTTTCACGGTAATCAATAAAATAACGCCTTTTGCATCCCAAAATAACCAAGCCATTTCCTTTTCGGCAGATAGAACGGGTTTCGCCTTTTTTGGGATTAGTTCGTCTTTTGTTGTCCACGGTCTTAACTGTTGTTAGATCTCTGGTGTGTAATGGAGGAACCAACAAACACTCTTCTGAAACGTTCATACGAATGAACGAATGAGTTTCTGCTCCGATGACAACAATTGTAGCACCCATCTTTTAGAGAGCTTTCTCATGTCCACAATTTCTCATAACATATGATATGTCTGCTCATTTGAAAATCAACTTCAATCGACGATCGCTCAGATCAGTTTTATGAACTATCATGACCAACCACGTTTAAAATCTGCAACTTAGGTATTGACCGATGAAAATGATGGAGCAAACTCAACCAAGTAGAATACAGCTTTGCTTTAATTTTTATAGATCTTGAGCCCTTAATGTGAAAATATTTTATAAGAACTTGTATCTTAAGTTTTTTCATTATACTTCAAATTTAGAACATTATTAATATAGCGAGCTGTCAAATAAAACCACTCAATACAAACTTGCAATATTTCACAGAAAAACTAATGATAAATGACATCAAATAAAGCAATAAACGAGTGATCAAAATAAAAGCTCCCTATAGGTCAGACAAAAAATTGTTCATCCCATCTTCATATATGCTTTTCCACCTGTTGCCCTTTAGTCCTTACTTCTGCAGTTTTTTAATTAATCTTTTAAATTATGGTTAAAAACCTAATTTGCTCGGCCCGAAGTAGTGCACAATAACACGAAGCACATGCACATCTATTACGAAATTAATCATTTTCAAAAATATTAGTTTTGGGGTGGCTCTTGCTATCTAACATTTGGTCTAATTAATCTGGTGTCTGAGTTACAACTTTTTTATCATCTCTTTCTCGTCTTGCTCTGTAACCAAACATTGTCCCTTTTTTTACCCAAACAGTTGATTTTTCTATCTGGTTTTTGAAATTTTTCAATGTATTCTCATACGCAAACGTTTTGTTTTAGGTCGTACGTATTTCTTATGTTTTCCGGGTTTTCTTTCGCATATACACTGTTTGAGAATCATCTTTTCATTGACAATTTGAAGTTGGTTTCTTCCAATATCGTATCCTTGTTGTTCACACTTGAGTTCTTGTCACCATTTTGTCCATCTCTTTGTTTATATTGTTATCTTCTTTTTAGTTGATGGAGGTCTGTTTATACACCTCATTTTAGACTTCCTTAGGATTCTAAAATTCTTTATGCCTCTAACATTATTTGTATGCTTCTGTTTTTATTCTTTTTTATTAATACGCCCATATTTTATGCTTTCATTTGATTTTAAAAATTTGGAATTATTTTTATTGGTACTTAAATATAATTATAAAAATATAAATATGTTAAATTGCACATTCTAGCGCTCTTTAAAATATTTATATTCTCTCACCTTTCCAAGTTAAATTCAACACCGATAAACTATAGAGCCTCACTATGAAGCTATCATCGCTTTAGTGTTGAACCTGTTTTCTAAAAGACAAAGGGGATTGCATGATAAAGCGTACAATCGGCTCAGAGAAGGGCTTTAACTATAAGGAGTACAGGAATTTTAGAAGCTAAACTGGTTGCTCAATTGAGGAAAATTGATTTTATTCCTGGTTCTTGAGAAAATCCTTGGATATTTTTGAAATAATAGTAGTAGTAGTAGTAATAATGTATTTTTTTAAAGTATGTTCTTAAAAACCACTTTTTTCTTTCTATACGAGAGCTGTTGTTAAAGTTTCGGGATAGAAGGAAACAAAAACATCTAAAAATAAAATAATACTTTATTGCTTTTCAAAGTAGTTCCCTTTATATTCTATACATTTTTTCATGCGAATAAACCAATCATCAAAGAATTTTTTCCACTCAGAAGATTATGTACTTGAAACCTGAACTGGCTTTGTCATGGTGCAGAATGATGCATTGTTTCCAATTTATTTTCGCAATTCAGTGGTAACTTATGGTAAAAAAATGTATGTTTACCATTCTGCATTAACAGTTCTATGATCTTCAAGTGGAATAGTAGTGACATGCCCAGTTTTTGAGACAAAGCAAGCTGCCATTTTCTTAGAATCACTGTGGCAACGAGAGACTTTACCGGGTTTAATTTCATCTTCAAACACCCAAACAATTGACTGCTATTTCGTTTCTGGTTCATAAACATAGATCCAATTTTCATTACCCATTTTAATTTCATATAGGGCCGGTTCTAATAGAAAATAGATTTAATTTTTTTGGCGGGCATGCAAATGGATTATGTACAAAATATGTATGCGGTTGGTTAAATTTATGGAGAAGTGGTGCACTGAAAATGAAACAAATACTGTTCTTTACAAAACTTTTCCTTTAAAGTTTCTCGTATTGCAATTTCAATATTTTTGATTGATGCATTTTTGTAGAACTTATTGAAGGATAACAAATAAAAATCGAATTTATCAAAATAAAAATTTCAATAATATACACCAATCAAAAAATTTATGAACTTTAATAACTTTAAATTGGCATTACACATGACCACATTAGCAATAAAAATGTAAACCGTTAATTAAAACTACATATTACTTTTTAGCAACTATTACATAAAAAGCACTTACCTGTTATTAATAGCATTTAGTGCTCTTTTATGTGAACTCACTCGTTTATGCGACAAACGTCTTTTGTGACTTTTATCATTCTTGCAAGTATGTTCCATGATTACTTAAGTCTAACTCAAATCGTTTAGAATTTCCGCAAACGGTACTGTTCAAATAATAATTCAAATTTTCTTGAAAACCTGAACTATGCCGCAGTCAATATATCTGGTGAGTTTTTTTTTAATTTCTTCTATTATTGTTTTGGTTAGACAAGATGATTGACTTTGAATCAACACACATATTATCCACTAATGGCGTCCCAGAAAATCTGGTTCCCAACAATTAAATTACATCTTATGTTATGCCCAATTTTCTTGGGCCAGCAATATATTCGGAGACCTAAATTTCGGATTAACCACTTTTCAAGCGAAAAATAAGGTCGATTTATTTTTAACAAGGCCTTAGTTTGGAAATTGTCATAAGAATATCCCCAACTATAGTTTTGATAATTTTAGTAATACGAGCGAGTTTTATGCCCACTCAATAACAAACACCAAAAAGTAAAACTTTACCAATCAATTTAAAGAGTTCGAGAAATAAAGAGTTGACCCTCCAAAAAAATATTTTTTTTTCTGTACATGGATGAAATTTGATCAAAACTTAGCTTACAGCTAGATGCAAGCCCTAAATACAGGACTATGGTTAAGATTATAAAACTGCCATTCCATAATCAAATCTAATCTAAATTACTCTTCGTCTATAATATTAATTAATATATTTCGTTGTAGAAATTCGGGAAAAATTATTTTTTCTAAACTCACTGATAATATTTTTTTATTATTTCCTAAATATCGTATGCTAGAATTCATAAAATCAATTATAACGTATTGGAATTCAATCTATTTTGCCATATTGAGTATACCACGGTTTTCTGAATTTTCCGTCGCTATGCTGTATTCACAGTCTTCCTGTCATTTATTAATCACTTACAATCTTTTATCCATATTTTTCATTTCTATTTTGCTTTTGGCTTTCTATTGATCTATATTCCTTTTGTTCTGGTTATTTTAGCGATCCTATTTATTCACAGTATGATTTTTTCATTCTTATTTTTACAGACTTCATCGAATCATGATCCATTAGGAGTTTCATTCATTTACATTCATTTTTTATTGCATACTGTAATAATGGTCATAGCGTTAAATTCATTTTCATTTTTATTCTTTATGATAAAATAATGTAACTTAGTTTAAAATTAAGTTTATATGTAATAAAAAGGGAATCCCTAGAAGTAGTAAATATGTTTCAATCTTCAAAAGTTAGTTAGCTTAGCAATAAGTTTTTTGTAATTTTTATATTCATGTTGTTTTTCTATTTTTGTCTAGTTGTTCCGGATAAAACCTCTGCCAGTTTTAGTAAGTACCAAAAAACTACTTTACTGGTGCTGGTGTTATGTGCTTTACTTTTTGTCCCTTTAGAAGTATATTTGTTAGTATGACGAGGTTTAAGGTAGTTTAGGTTTTTGGCATGTTTACATTATTTTTATATTAGTTCTAGTTTTTTTAATTGACAGGTCAATTATCGTGTAGATAGAAAGATAGAAAGTGCCGCTGTTGTAACTATTTTCTTTTTCATTCTTAGGACAATTGTTTTCTTTATCATTTGACAAAATTTATATCATATTCAGACTTATTTTTAAACGATTTAAACCTGTTAATTTTGAAAATGAAGACCAGCATAATAAATGGATTTTTTAAATATGTCACAATATATTTGATTTGAAGAAGGCTTTTAACTACAAACCTATCATTAAGGAAATTAGTAAAAGGTTGGCCCCAGAATCAACTTTTGAAGAACTTAAATATAACAAAATAGACATCGCATATATCCGTTTATAAATTAAATAAAATTTTTCGTTCAGCTTGAAACGTTCAGCCGATAAAAGTTTGTTTATAAACTTTAAATTGTTGCCCAGATAAAAAAATATGACGTTGTTAAAACACGGAAATTCGAATCTAACTATTCATTAAATTAAACAGTATCGACATAATTCAAATAAAATGACAAAAAAACGTAACCTCGAAAATAAAAGATACTGTTTTGAAACGTATAGACTTATAGTTTGCAGCTTTTTACTGCACTCCAATTTACTGCACTTATTGTTGAATGGAGTATTAACGAATATCGCTAAAAATTCAATAGCTATCGAGGTATTGCTTAGATTGAAGTAGTTCGGTCACAATCTAAGTTTTACTGAGGATTTTACTGCTCTAAATTATGGTTTCAAATACGAGTAGTACCAGGGCCAGAAAAGGCAAAAAATTCATGATATTTTCAATCGAAAATTATTATTCGTAATTGTTGCTCATTTTGAGTCATTGAAATTACCTCTTCATGTCACTGTTCGAGAGACATTAGGAGGGTTATCCTATCTCTGGGGTTGTGTGATATTGATACTTATATGGGCTTCCAACAAGTATAAAGTACTGTCCGACCGAAGTAACTGAAGACTTCAAGGTTGTATTCCCAATAAAGTGCACAAACCCATAAGGGAGACAATTATTTTCACTTCGTCTTTCGATGGGTTTATTTAGATACTTCTAGTATTGCATTGGAAATTGTGTACTTTGCGGTGTTGTCATATTTGTTCTAAGTTTGTAGAATTGCTTAGTAATCACATTATAATGGTCTACAAATATATCAATACTCTTATTACGAGTAGTCTAAAGCTATCCTGGTAATATTAGTAAATTTGCTCTTAAACACTTTTTGTTATTATGATTTATCTACTCGTAATACATAACTGATAAAAATGTAATTTATCGAATAACTTGAAATAAGTGAAATCAATATCTAACTAATTAGTTAGTAATTACTGGAACAATGGAAATCTGACTAGGGATGGGCAAACTGTCTGATTTAACATGGACAATAGGTCATTGGAAAAAGTAATATTCATTAGAGGGCGCTGTCATCAATCTTCAAAGTAATAAAACAAATATCCGTAAATATGATTCTTGCGCTTTCTATTACAAACGAGTAAGGGTAAAGTAAGTACAAACAAATGTACACAATGAAAACTCGAAAACAATTCCAGCATGATAGCACAACTATTATTTATTACCTTTTTTTTTCACTAGAGGTCATATTCGAATTATACTCCGGCCATTTATTCCTTTCATTCACGCATCTCGCGACTTTAGTTATTTGGGTCGTACAATACTGGGTGGCTCAGTGGTAGAGCCTGGGACTGGTGATCAAATGGTTCCCGGTTCGAACCCCGGGGGGGGGGCGGGAATTTTTCTGATTTGACTACAAGTCAGAAACCGATTTCCTAACTTGACTACAAGTTGGGAAATCGGCTCTCGGACCCTGAAGGTACATTAACCTTTGGCTTTAAATTAGCAGTGATGTTCCTAAAGTAACACCGGGAAACAATAACAAAATCTATCCAGAATACGAAGGCTGATAACCCTGAGGGTGATGCCATCATTCAAAGAAAAAAAAACAAAATTAATAACAAATAAAAATATTAATGAGATGGTTTGTGTCGGGTTCCAATTTCTTTATCATTCGCAGATCGCAACTTTCAGTAATAGGTAATGAGTTCATCTTCTTTGACAGTACATTAGATACAGTACTGAATCCACTCTCAGCCATACAAAACAAAGGGAAAGTAATTAAAATCTTCTATGCTATTGCCCATAATCCATGATAGAGAATTGGTATTTATTTTTGAAACTAAAACTCTTGGGATCCGTGTTTGAATTTTACGTTTTTCAATATTTTTAAGTTATATGACTTTCTCTTCCAACTTTCATATTTCTTCAGTAGGATCTAAAACCCAACTGAGTATGTCTATGTTCAAAATATTTTCACTCCCTAAATCCAAGTGTTGGCAGTAAGTATGTAAATCTTCCTGTTTCGCAGATACTGCTGATAATGTGCAAGAGTATTTGTTTTCACATTTACCTAGATTTCGTTTCAATAGTAAAAGTACTTCTGTGTGCAGCAGCAAACGATTGAAATATTCATCATTTTCACATTAATAATTCAAATTCGAATAATGAATGAATTGCTGTAATTATGTAATGAAACGACAGTAGTATAACAAAGCGGGTTCTAAGCCGGAAGGAGGCGTTCTTTCAAATTTTGGCAACGAAATGCTGACATGAATAATACAATAAACATCAAACCCATTTGTTTTAAATGAGCTATGAAAACCTTATGCCGTCCTGTTATTACTCAAATGCCATCAGCAGCAACTGATAAAATATTGCAAATAAAAATTTCTTTCTCTTACAGAAATGCATTATATATAATATAGATTCTCTCTTAATATGTTTCCAAATTTTTGGTAAATAATAACTCTTGATGAACTTTTTTATTCTTTTATGAATCGAACATATGATAAAAGTAGAGTTTCGTTGTTTACGTTCATTCATCAAGTTGAATGGAAAATTTACAAGTCTTTAGGTAAATTAACTGTTTCTACCCTTACTTTGTGAACTTTATCCAAAATAAATATAAAAAAGAACTTCTACAGTATTCCAAACCTATTTTCAATGATCTTTCTCTAACCAGGTTTCGATAAATCGTATTTTCAAAGAATGACAGAAGATTGGCAGATTTATTATCAACGTACTTGACTTCATATCATAAACATTTCAACTAATCATTATCAAGCAATATGTACCTACAGTATTTTTTTTCTTTTATATTTATTATAGATAAATTCCACAAAATAAAGGTAGAAACAGTTAATTCAAATACAAATTAACACATGACTATTTATCACATAAAATAAAAGTAATAAAACATTCCTGGTGCTGCCCCCTTTTATTGATCTGATTTAGTGCACGTATTAACTTGTATGTTTGCGGTTTCAGCGCACTTGCTCTGTAAACAAGTCATTTCAAGCTTCCGCATTCTTGTCCAAACATGTTTGCGTGAACGGCGTGTTTGCGTAAACGCGATAACAATAAGATACTTTACGGTGTAGATAAAATATTTATTCATCAAAATAGATATTCAAAACACTTTAAAAACTTATTTTTGTAATATTTTTAAAATTTCGATTTGAAAATTTGTAAACTATATTTTATAAACATCTTTTTAATATTGCAAAAAAATGTTTTAAATATATTTTAGTGTTGCTATCGCTTCCAATAAAATGCCCCACCCAAGCAACACATTTAGTACCTGCTACGTAGTAGCGACTAAATATGTCACTCCATAGTGGTTTGCCTTAGTTGCCATTAAGTCATAGGAACGGATTAAATCCGTTCCTGGTACCAAAATGGGGAACAAATGTCACGGCCAAGTCGTATTTGCTACGTTCCGGCTGCAGTCCCTACAACTTCATGGAACCTCACGGCTACGTTGTAAGAACATTCCAGGGTAGTTCCCGTGTAGTAGCATTGACTTCCGATATTTTCTATGTTTGTTGTCTTTGTTTCTCATATTTCTGAATAATACTTTTATCTCAACTTAACTTGTTGTTCCATTCACTAAGGTTTCCATAACATCATTCTTCTAAACTTATACTTAATATGGCGGTAATTGATAATATCTATATAATTCATGTGTTGTTCATATCGGATACAAAATTTACAAACGAATGAAAGTTTATCGTAAATTTTTGAAAATTAGGTTGAAAAAATAAAATCGCCTTCAATATATACACTTATTAAATAAAATATACTTAAAATATCATAACAAATTTTCTTCTTTTTTATATTAGTATAAATGTATAATTGGAGAAAGTATAATAAGATTCTTTTGTTATTTTATCGAAAACAGCATTTATATTAACACTTTTTGAACTTAAAAGTAATGGTGTGTTTCCATATTTTAATTTTTTAAATGGCGGAAATGGTACCTATGTACCTCAAAGTACCTTTTGCTACTTCTGTGGTATATTAGCCATCTATAAGGTGGAAAATTCCAACCGTTTTGTCTTTTAAAGTATTCGCTACGATAAAGTAACAATCGGAACCTAATGTAACTATATGGTAGCAGTTTCTACCTTGCTACTACAAAGATACTAATAAAATGAAGTACGAATTCTTTTCGCCACCAAGGTCCCATTTTCCACTTTATAAGTCATTTACAAAAGTGTAAATTTGAACCAATGGCTAGTTAAATATTTAACATATTCGAACATTTTGAAGAATTAAATTAAATTTATTTATGATGCTCTGTTCCATATTGATCTTCACATGTAAATGTTTTGATAGTGAAACTATATTTAAATTATTCTTAAAAATATCGATACTCTAGGTATCGATATTATATTGTAATAAGTGTTATTCAGTTTGTTCTATGACTTGTGTAAGAAATTACAAGCTATTACATCCGAATATATAGTCATGCAACTTAACAATGGCTTGTCAATAATGACGAATTCTGCAACAACCAATATTTTTGTCCGATACATTATCCAAGTATCGATATTATCGATTATCGATTTTTTCTACTAACAATTGACATTGTAGGTTAAGTTAGAACTAGACGGTATTTTGTTATTTTAAGTATAATTCACTATATGGTGGCATGTGTAAGAAGCGGCTACTTTCAAGAAAACCCAGTCTACTCCCGAGACGTACCCGGGCTCTATATATGTTACTTAAAGTTTCTTTTCTCTTAGGTCCCCTTGTTTGTACCAGGTACGTTCCTAGAACCGCTATCTGGGACTATGAAGTACCACATCTTGTAAGTCACAATTTAGTTCCACAAACTAGTAACTGCCTCGGAAATTTGCCGTTTCAAAGTAGCAGCGGATTTAAAAGCTGTTTGAAGAGTAACCGGGTAGTTGCACTGAATTTAAAAATTGTTTGTTGTAGCCAATTTAAGTAGCAAATAGGTAGCTGCTACAGCTTTTCAGTACCAGAAAGTTATTAATCTTTTTAAGTTAAAAAATAGATAACAGGTTTGAACCATTTACTTTTATAAAGTTCCGGTTTCTATACTACCTGTTCCCGAGACTAAATGTGTTGCTTGGGCATCGCCCACATGGGGGAGCAGTATCGCCCTGGTTGGTTATTTATAATAAATGGTCAACGTTACAATGATGGTGGTTAAAATATTTCATTGATTTTGGTAGCCAATTTCGAATATTGTTCCCATAAACCTGTTACAAAAAATATTCATTGGGTGGTTTTTTTTTACAACCAATAACGTGAAACATAAAAGATAACTTGACATAAATTTTATAGAGACTTGATTCAGTCTGGGGGACAGATAAAACGTAATTGCGTAATAAAGTGTGTTGGAGCAGAAACATTTACTTTTTGTAACTGATTTCAACTTTAATGGTTATTTATAAATCAAAGAATGGAAAAGGACTTTTTACTATTTATTAAAAATTAATTAAAATAATTCAGTAATAATCGTTCTCAGGGCGGAAAATTAAATTTAATGAAACAATTAATGTAAAATGTAAAATAATTAACAAACCAAATTATTAATAGGAACAAAATTCCATGTAAATTTGTGTACCTAAAATTATAGCATTAATTGGATGTGTACCAAACTTAGTAAATGTTAACAAAAACTAATTATTGCTTATCAATTTATAAAACGTAATTTTACTAAAATTGCATACAATTAATTCATAAAACTTAAAGTTTTTCTCCCTCTTTACTTTAATTTTAAATAAGAACTATATATAAAGAAAGTTTATTATAATTTAACATTTAAAACCGAGAATAGCATTGAATGTAATTTATTATATTTTTTTACAGATATTTGTAAGAGCGCAATTTGACTACGATCCTTTAGAAGACGACCTCATTCCTTGTGCCCAAGCTGGCATTAACTTTAAAACTGGTGATATTCTTCAAGTAAGTATTAAATATTATCTTAAAATGTCATCTTTATTTTATATAAATAAATAATCGATTATCCATTAAATATGAAAACGAAAATAGTACTTAATTAATTTGGGGCCAACACTAAATCCCAATTCGATCATGTACTCTTGAAGTCTGAATAACAGTACTAAATAATAACAAAGCCTACACAAAACACTTTAGTAGTTGATTCCCAATATGTCACAATTTTCTTTATAAATAAATGAAAATATACAAAAAATGTCAAAATATATAGAATACAAAAAATTTAATTCAAAAATTACAATTACGCAGCAGTATTCTACGTAAGTAATTGTATATTGTTTTTTGGACATAACTAAAATAAATAACCTATTTGAGGTAATAGAATTAGACAAATTTTGAACACTTTGTAGCTCTTTAACGGAAGGATTTATAGAAAGATTACTATGGATTTATTGGTGTCCTATAAGACATTCGAATTTGGACCACCCTATATACAGGGTTTTCGCATATTTATGGATGAGGAATAAAAACGTATGAAGAATAAAAATGTTATAAAATTTCAGCCTTTTTTCAAAGAAATAAATATTTTACCGGAAAACAACTAAAACCGCAACACTTGAATAACTGGGTCAAGTTCAATGCTGATAAACAATACATTTTTAATCGTTCTAAAAATAAGTTTTTATTTTAGTACACCTAGATATTTAGAATGGTCTATTATAGGGGATGTAGAAGGGTGAAAAATGTATTATCGGCAATTATTAAACGATTTCTACAACTACTTTTTTTAGATAATCACTACACGTTTCAAACAATCTTTGAGACACTATTTTTCACTAAATTATTGAAACTATTTTACCAAACGATAAACTTAAAACGATTAAACGATGAAAAATATTCCTTGGTTACATGACACATATTTTTATTAAAAATGTGAGGTATAAATTTTCGAGTATATGTTTAAAGTGAATTTTTGTGTAAACTAATGATAGAAAATAAATTGAATAGAATATTTTGTTTTACATACCATTTAAAAATACGGATTTTTTTCGCGGACAAATTTTTTTTCTGGTATTACTTGGTTTATTATTTTTCAAATTTGTGTTCTGTTATAAGCAGTGAAGTATAAACAAAAGCTAGCCCCTCAAGTGACAAAACAAGAACAAAAATAAAATTAAATTAGATAAATTTTGAAGTTAATCAAGAAAATAGGTTTGGACATAGTCTGTAGAGAGTCACAGAGTTTTTATGGCACATAAAGTTTATTACAAAAACTTTCCGGCAGAGTCCTTTCATTAAAACTGAACTCTCTAAACGAAAATGCTACTGTCGAAACAGTTTAGTATCAATAAATCCTCGAATATCCCGAGGAGAATCGGTGTTTACCATTTACATGCCGTGTTTTATTCAGAAAATATAATTGACACGTGTTCAAAGATATTTGAATACACTAGTTTTACTTTTTGTTAATGTGCTTTAACTCAAGTTACTTTATTGATAATAAAAATTACAAAACTAACAAAAATTTATCTATTACATGAAAAGTTGAAATTTCACAAAATATACAGTCAATATTTATATTAATATACGAGTATTCACCGTTTTGTATTTAATATAAATATTACTAAATTGAAAAAAAAATTAAAATCTGATGATCGATATGATTCTATACATGGTATCACAATGAAAGAATGTAATTAAATTGTAATTTTTTTTCTATTTTTATTAATAAAAGTAGTAATAGTTATAATAACAGCGTACTATTCATATGAAGAACAATTATATAAACAAGGAGTAAAAAACAGAGATTTTACTAATAAATGAATAAGTTGGTATGTACCGACATAAGAAAAAATTATATATTATTGATGTTCAAATAAACTGTGTTGGTTTCTGTTTTTATTAGTATAATCATTTTTTTTGGGAAAATCAAGCCACGTTGGAATATAAGTTCACATCGTAGTATTGTTCAATACTTGGTTATTAAACACTCTAAAAAATTAATGATTAAATATTTTCGTGTTAACCCCGTGTGTTGGAGCATTGCTTATTGGTTGAAGTCAAAAATGCGTACGTGACAAATGTCTTGTATAAGAAATCGTCAACAGTATCAATCAATGTGATTTGAATATTGTTTTAACTTGTTTAAAATGAGTGACATTTCTAATTATATAGGAAACCTCTATTTACGCCTTGATAAGGTATCAACTAATGATTGGCATTCATCTGGAGTAAAATTGTTCCAAATAACTTAGAAAAGAACACGTAACTCAGAAACGGTCCTTGCGGCTCTGATCGGAGCTTCTTATTCATACTACACCAAGAGATTTCGATCAGCCAGAGATTGGAGCTTCTAAACGTCCATTTAAAAAGTGGAATATTGTTTTTTGATATCCAATATTTTACTTTTTTAAAACTGTATGGCAAGCAGTATGATCTGGTTGGAAGATACATTCATGTTTGTTCAATTTTTAGTTTCAAATAATTTTGAAGGACGTTAATGTATTTATCTGCGTTCATAAGGCCATTAATAAATTTCCTAGTCCTTAATCTGACTTGGATCCCCAAATCATCGCCGAAGCTAAAAACTTAACTTTCTTCTTTAGTGTGAAAAATTTCACTATTTGTTCGATTTTTACCAACTCAAACTTCAAATCTAGCTTCATCACTCCATATAATTAAGTTCCTCTGGTTCTGAGATCAAGAGCTGTGCTCAAATGCCTTATTTTTTCGCCTCTTTTTCAGCAACGGTTTTTCTTTTGCCTATAGATAGCCACAATTTCAATGTTTAAATCTTAGTTTTTGGACCACCCTATTACTAGTTGCTCTTGAAAAATATTTACCGTTGCCTGGTTACATAATAATTTTAATTGACTATAATTAGCCTGATCATTTTGCAAGGTAGTCCTTCTCAGAATGCTTAATTTTATATTGTACCTAAAAGTATGGGCGACTTCAATATCTCTGTTACAGAACCAAAGATCCAATTGTTTTAAAAAATATGTCGTAGGGTGTATAACGGTAAATTAGTACTGTCGGCGATTTGTGCAGATTATTCCCTTTTGAATGCAAGAGAATGTTCGTTTTCTTTATAATATATAAAATGACATAAAATATCACTATCGATATACTTTCATTTATTGAAATGTTACTTATTATTATTCTTATCTATTTTATACTAGAAAACTTAAAGAAATTAATCTAGTTAAACAAAAAAATTGTGAAGATATTAAAAGTCAAATAATATTAAAAATAAATTTCATAATTTTTATTTACAAGACAAGTGTATTAAACAATTAAAACAGAAATTAATTTCAAGGAAGTAAAAAATTTTCGTCATGTATTTTGTTCAACAAAATAGACTTTACATAGTAGACAATTTTAACCTAAATATATGTACATATCTAAAAATGTCCCTAAAAATAACTCTCTGCTTACTAATCTGTGTTTCTAATAACATTTTAAGAAACACAAAATATTAAATTTCGAAAAAAGTTTGCTTTGACATGAAATAAACTTACAAATTTTATATTTTAAGTGGTAGTACCAACTTCACTGAGACAGGGCTTTAGACAAATGGGGTTGTTCTTCATATTACTGTCATTATTAATATTAATTTTATTACCAGTATTAACATTGCTATGATTGTTATCATTTATTAATAATATTTAAGTTTGGATGCAATAGTTTTATGTATTTTGTTATTGAAAGTCAATAATAATCCACTTTTTAGCCGCTAAATGTTTAAAGACTTCACTTTAAGTTCATAAACTGAATTGTAAATTAGTAGGCGCAAAAATTTAAGGCACAGATTTTAATTTAACTTTTTGTAATGTAGTTGTTTCAAGAACCTGAATTTTTCCTGTGATTAGTATTTGTTTCATTTGGGCTCTAAATGAGAAGCATGTATACCTAACATCAGAAATATTTACCGGGTGGTTTGATATTTGTGACCCTAGAAAGAAATAAGCAAAATCCACACCTTGTTTCTCAATTACAAAGACAGTCAGTGCCAAATACGTATCCTTTGTGACCTGTATTAGTTGTTAAGTGTTTGCCATTTACAATAAAACACGCTGTATAAAGCATTGATTAATGCTGTTGAATAAATAGTTACAACCTCTCTACAGTATGGTCCGTAACAGGCTACTTTACCTTTGACTTTGTACGGTCCATCCACACAGTGATCCGCTTTAATTGCGCTTGCTGGGTCTCTTTGATGTGAGGAGAAAATCCGCTCCCCAAGCCATATTTTGCAGTCACCATTTCCATCATCGGCCATGGTAATTAGATAGAAGCATTCCCACCTCTATTCAATGGTCGCAAAGGTTTGCAGTGCCCCTCATTGGCCACAGTGCAAAGAAATCGTAAATTAATTTACACACGAGATATAATCTTTTATTTTGTAAGCATTTTTTACATTTTCTTCCTTAATAATAAATAAAAGTCTTTTCAAATGCAGTTTTTGATCTTCTCGGCTTGTCCAATACTAACATTTTGGCAAAAACCATATAAAATCGATAAATTATACATGGTGCTTCATTGGGAAACCGAAACTTTAACTGTAGAGGGACGTCAATTTGGTGGTTCCAATTAACCTATATTTGAATAAATACCCCACGTCGTAGGGTGGAAATAATTTTTATAGCTTCTGGAAGCACAAATTTCTTGTAAACTGCTCTTGTAATCTTCAAATGTAGCTAGTGCATCCTTGTACATGATGTTTGTAACATTTGAAACATATTGAATGATTATGTATTAAGTACGGTCCTGTAGCCACATTTCCCAGTGATCTGTATTTTTACAAATCAAGTTAAGTAAATTTTATTTCAACCAAAAAATGAACAAAAATATCTCCGATACCATTTCGTAGCCCCCAAAACGCTCATAAATTATACTTTGAATGTAAAATTTTTGTAGTACAAAAATAATAAGTAGATTCAATGTTTTTCTGCTCGTTCGAATTATAAAAAACAATTTAAAAAAAATCGATATTCAGGGTGCTGTTTTTTGGGTAGACGAATTTTTAAATGTTTTCTTAAGCCGGTCCTGAATTTTCTTTTTGGTAATACTTTGATAGATTTTCCAGGTAAAGGCACTTATGCGTACCAAATATCAAAATAATACACAGAGTAATTCGGAAGTTATGAGATCCGAAATAATAGGCCAAATTTATAAAACACCCTGTACCTCAGTTATGAAGAGTGGAAGACCCACAAAATATAAGTTATTTGGAACCACCAAAGTGACGTCCATCTACAGTAAAAGTTAGGTCCTTTCCTAATAAAACACCCTGTATCCTTCTGAACCCGACTAGGTGGGTAGTAATGGTCATAAACGTCACAGTTTTGAGGTAGGCCATTTCTGCTATAAAAAATAGGCAGGTGGTATTATTACAACACATCTGATATTAAAAACGTACATAAATTTTGTGATTTGTTTTCGCGTCGTGTTTGACCTGAACAAATTTTACGGAACAGTCTTATAGAAGCTCAATTCAATCCTGTTTTGAACCATTTATATGGCTATCAGGATTAGCAAATACTATTTTCGATGTCACCTCGAAGGTGAACAATAAAAAAAATGTTTAGGGGTCACTCGGTAAATGCCCCGGTACTTGTACCACTCCTGCATTGAGACCATTTATTTTAGTTATTTATGTACAAAGTCGGTAAAGTTCGCCGAACATTGTACATGTAAAAAAACGAAATAAATGGAATATTTTGAATTTATTTATTTTAACATATCTTCAATGATCATACATCTCTTCCAATCCCCCGCTTCATTATCACCAATGTATTTTAAAGTACTAAGTTTGACACATCATTGGAAAGGTAAATTTATAGAGTATTCTTCAGCCATACGACTTTTTGCGTCCTCTTACGGGAATCAAAAAATTTGTTGTTGGTTAAAACGTTTATAACAGAAAGTTAAGTACGCTTATAAAAAATCTGTCAATCTTATGTCATTCTTTGAAAATGACATTTAGTAAAACCTGATTAAAGAAACACATTTAAAAATACCTTTGTAATACTGGGGAAATTCAAGATAATTTATCTTTTATATTTGCTATAGATAAAACGCACAAAGTAAAGGTTAAAACATTTAATTTAATTTTTTTTTCAGATAATTAGTAAAGATGACCACCACTGGTGGCAGGCGAGGAAAGATAATGCTGCTGGTAGTGCAGGCCTTATTCCTTCTCCTGAATTACAAGAATGGAGAGCTGCTTGCGCAGCTATGGAGAAAACAAAACAAGAACAAGGTATATTTGACTATATTTCATTTTCATTTTTCAATTATTTTTGCTAGGGAACGATAACTCGTGTTTAACTTACCTGTATTAGGCACGTAATTGTCCAAATATAACCAAACGCATATTTATTTATTTATTTATTTATTTATACGGGCAAGCCCAATTCAGAATACAGAAATATGTTATTGACAATAATATATATAAAATAAGAATAATAACATATATAACAAGAAAAAAAAAACAATTAATTGCAAAAAAATAAAGTATACAAACAATAAAAAGACAATGTATATAATGATTGTTAAATATTCAAGTTCTTTATGTGGTTCTTAAAAATAGCAACAGAGTTACCAAAAAGTAATAGGTCATCCAGAGAATTAGCAAGTCTTAGTGTTCTTGGAATAAAAGTATAATATGAGTAATTATATCTGTGAAAAGAAATGTTAAAAGTTTGAGTTTGCCTTGTTGCACGTGGTGGAACAAACAACAACACTTTAGCTAGGAGTTCAGGACAGTTATATATGCCATTGACAATATTGAACAGTACTGTAAGATCTTTTCGGTCTCTACGGACAGAAAGAGAAGAGATATTCAAGTATTGCTCCATGTTTGTATAATTGCAGTTGATGTGCATTTTGAAACCAATAAATCTAAGAAAGTTTTGTTGAACATTATCCAATTTGCTCTTGAGATGCAAGTAGTGTGGGGACCAGACAGGAGAACAGTATTCGAGGTGTGTCCTGACTAGAGAACAGTAGAGAGTTTTAATAGCTAGTACATTAGTAAAGTCTCGGGTTGTTCTTTTGATAAAACCAAGCATTTTCATGGATTTTTTAATAATATTATTGATGTGAAGGTTAAAGCTAAGAGAACGATCGAATATAATACCCAAGTCTTTAATTTTCTCTACAGTATCCAATAATTTATCATTTATGGTATAATTAAATGTTGATTGATTAAGTGATGATGCCGACAAAACCGAATAACGTGACATTTGCTAACATTTAATTCCATCCCATTAAGAAAACACCAGTTGGCTAGATCGTCCAAATCTGATTGCAATGACACTGCATCGCTTCGATTATTAATGATTTTGAAGCATTTAAGGTCGTCGGCAAATAAGAGAGCAGAAGTATTAGAAAAACAGACAATGATATCATTGATAAACAGGTTAAACAATAATGGACCCAAGTGTGACCCTTGGGGAACACCAGAAGTCACTGAGATGGTGTTAGAGTAATGATGATTAACTCTAACCTGCTGAGTTCTATTAGTTAGGTAACTGCCTATCCATTTTAACACTTGACCTCCTATACCGTATAATTTAAGCTTTTGCAGCAATAGATCATGGTTCACCGTGTCGAAAGCTTTGGAAAAATCTGTATAAACCGAATCAACCTGTAATCCTTTCTCCAGAGCTTCGGACAAGGTATCAACATAAAGCAGCAAACTGAGTTCTGTCGATTTACCAGAAGAAAATCCGAACTGTTGAGGATTCAATATAGAAGTGCAGTCGTACTTAAGAAAATCAGTAACGATACTTTCGAATACCTTGGGAATCGTGCCGAGAATAGAGATAGGGCGATAATTCTTTATGTCCGCTTTATTGCCCGCTTTGTATATTGGAGTAACATAGGACAGTTTCCAAAAGTCAGGAAACTCCCCTAAGTGCAGTGATTTGTTAAAAATGTGAAAAAGCGGCCGAGAAAGAATAAAGCAGAATTCTTTCAGAAAGATGGGAGGAATACCATCAGGTCCAGGACCTTTATTGACATTAAGGGTTGAAAGTTTTACATATATTTTCGAGATTGGTATGAAATAGGAAGATACGCTAACTTTGGATTCTATTAAGTTATTATCATAAGTTAGAGTTTTATTGCTAAAAACAGAAGAGAAATGATTAGCAAATAAATTTGCGATCTCATTACCATTAGAGGTGACTGAATTGTTGAGTCTCATTGAGACAGGTAGGCTGTTATTTTCTTTCTTATTATTTACAAATTTCCAAAAATTTTTAACATTATCTTGGATAGAGTTCTCAGTTGATCGTATATAACTAGAATAGCATTTTTTTAACAAAGTTTTGCACTGAGCTCTGAGTTGACTAAAATTGGCATAGTTTTCAGGAGACCTATTACTTTTGTAAATCATATGGGCAATCTTCTTATCATGTAGCAATTGTATAAGTTCAATCGAATACCAACAAGGAAATTTCTTAGTACAGACTTTTTTCAATGGAACAAACAAATCAAACATGTAGTAAAGAGTATCATAGAATACACTTATCATCACAGAGATGTCCTTATCCTTATTTAGATAGATTTAAAATGGGTGACTAGTTATTTTTTGTACGTGAAAACACTGTTATTTCATTCTGAATCACAATTAAACTTTTATTACAATATTTTACGTTTAATGATTAATTTAACATAAAAATTATTTAAATGTTAAATATCTATTTGCCTAATTCGGATTAAACATAGTTTGTTATTGTGTACTTTATTTAATTCTTTAATAAAGATGCCTCCTATTCTGACATTTGGAGGAAACGCATTTTGGCATTTTTATATATGTACAGCATGCTATTTCACCTCATTTATTAATAAATAGCATATAGTTATTCCTTCTCATTAGTTTTGTTGAAATATAATTTTACGATATAAATTTAAAAAGTTTGATAGATTTATTTCAAATATTTATGAGTTAGATTAAAAATATATATTTATTCTACTGTTAGAAATAAACAGATAGCATATTTTATCTTTTTTATTTATTTATTTTTAATCAAAGAAGCAATATAAATACATAAAATAATACAAGAATGTAAACCAATAGCAAATTAAAAAATTGTAATTTAGTTAAATGTAGGAAATTGTGTACCTCAGTTATAATAAATTATTCATTAATTAATTTCGTAAATAATTATTTTCTCTAAAATACTTCGTTTTAGAAATAGTCTTTTTTAACTGTCTCAAATTAAATGGCTCACCGAATATTTCTATCAAGCAGTATTTTATTTATTTTTTCAACAAATAATGAGATTGTAATAAGCATGAAAAAATTGTGACACCAATAAAAATTACGAATTTATTAAACCCAATATTAACCTATTTATAATTTAATATCCAAAATTTACTAGGCTGTTGGTTAAATAAGAAAATAGTCGTCTTTATAAATAATTGAATTTTGGTAACACATTGTTTCTTAATATCACTAATCTGGGAAAATATCATGTAATGAGTTTTATTAAATAAAACTTTATTCTTTTTGCTGCAAATATTTTTCAGTTCTGATACTGAAAAATATGTTTCGACGGCAGGAACTTTGTAATACAGGATATTCGTTCGGGAGCTCGTTTCGAAACAAATTTGTGTACCTATATGCATGAAATTGTAAATTTCCAAGTTTTATGTTGAATTTAAAAATAACTGAATACATTCTACTTTTTAAATTAACAAAAAGTGGTAAAAACATCAAAAACATATTCGGAAATAGATATTAATACAAAATTGTAAATAATTAAAGGAACGAATGTTTACACCAAATTATATTTTCGTTATTTTAAGGTAGAGCAAATTTACTATGAGAAATGGTATGCATAAAAATAACTAGATGAGTACCACGTCCACATGTCGTAGTACAAGATCCCGGCTTATTTCGAATTTCCCTCATTTTCTACAAGCTGGGATCATATTTAAGTCAAAACTTTTCATTTTTTGTTTAAGAATAATTCATTATTATCCTAACTGAAATATATTTTTTATTTACACTTGTCCAGTGCTTGATAACGTATATAAAAGTTGTGAATTCTTGGATTGCCTCGATTTTTTCATTCCATGAAAATATCATTATTATCTGTTAATGAAGCAAAAGTTCACTAGAAACTCTCGTTCCTTGAGAAGAATATGAAAGGAAATAAGTTTTTCTTTATTGTAAAACGCGACGGTATAATTGCAACATGTAAATGCATGGAAAACTTAAACATTGTGAGGGTCTCAACTTCAATGCTAATTCTGTGCAATTCATACAACTTAAGTCTTCATTTCTTTCTTTTTCTCGAATTTACTAACCAAATTATACATTCAGAAACTTTATACATATTAGCCAACACAATTATTAAAATGTCAGTCTGAGAAACTTTCTCCTGTTGAATTTGGTGGTAAAAACTGTACCAAAGCTTCTTCGAAACGATAATTCCAAAAATTCTTAAGGTTAGGTTGCAGAGGTCTTATTATGTTAAATGGAATATTATATCCTTGTCAGAATCTTTGATTGAAGGCGTTAAAAAGCGGTTGAATATAATAAATATTATTTGAGCAATGTTTTATGAGGATAGTTTCAGCAACTTAGGTTAAAAAACGTGGCAACCCTAAGATCTGCCAAATTTCATGAAGACAACCCTATTCCACCGTGTTTGTAAAAAAATTATCTACATTTTTAAATATTGTAATTAACGAATATCAATGAGGATGAATTACTTGTACTGATTTACCTATTTATACCTGTCAACCTCCTTATAAGGCCAGAAAAAATGTAGGCAACCAAACTTTTAGGTTTAATATACATATATCACGAACTATCGATTGGTACTATTAGATGTTAGTACATAAATAACCCGAATGATAATTTTTTAATAATTTATAATTAAAAATAATTATGCCAGGATATATAACGGCAACCAATGCCAAATTGGTGCTGCATTATATTTCATAAAAAAAAATTTATCAGATTAAAAAGTTTGGTACAACAAATTGCGAAGAGTCAGCACACACCAAATTTGCAAATAAAAAATACATGTATAAATTAAAATGTGATCGTCCTGAGAAAAAGATCCCTCATTTTTTCAGCCAACATGAGAGTGTTTCGGTTTTCAGGTTAGGGTTGCTAACACAGCTCAGACACATCTTGAACAGCTCATTTTAAGTCGATGAACAGATCAGAAATGTTAAAAAAATGGAGTTTCCCAACCTCTGCCAATTCCAAGAAAGGGTGGTTCTACTATACACGTTAAATGGGGGATTACATTCCCTTCTTCAAATATAAAACATATTTCAAAAAAATATTTTTCCATTTCGCGAACTATTCAAATGACCCTCGTATGACATCCGTCAAAAATTACTAAAAGTATGAATTCATAACAAATACGGTGAAAAATCGATATTATTTAAAGGAATTGAAGTGTAAAGTTAATTTCAAGATATTTCGTTGATATGTTACTTGCATTCAGAGAACTATTAGTAAATCCCTCGGTAGGTGGTCGTTAATCCAAACAAATTAGTACAGGATGGTATTTCAACCCCTAATAATTGTCTTGCTCGAAGCGCTTGACCATCACTAGTCACTAAATTGTTGGCAGACATTTAAGTACGACCCTGTTGTTCTTTACTTTAAAATGAAAAATTTACAAGATTAACTGATAGTAGATAGCAACGAAATATCTTGAAATGAACTTTACAAATAATATTAAAACTATTAAAAGTTAAAAAAAGTTTAAAATAAAAAGTTAAGAATATTTATTGAGCTAATTCTGTCCGTTAAATTATTCATAGCTTTATCATGTAGTTAGTTATGTTTGTTTAGTTTAAAATTATACACTTTATATTGTATTTATTTTTGATAAAAATAATTTTTTATACAGAACTGACAAAAAATAAGTCACAATATAATTACTAATAATTAAAAGTCTCTTTTTGATGTGATCTAAATTTAAAAAATAAATTGCTACCTTAGGTTTTTTATGAAAAAGCCCTTAACTTCCTACGTTATATTTTTTATGGAGAAGTTAGGGTCCCCTTTGTAAACCTCAAGTTTTCAATTTTTTTTATTATTGCAATATAGAGTAGCAAACTACACAACAGAGCCTATACTATTCGTGAATTTGATTATATTTTTCAAATTTCAGAAAACTTAGTAAATATATCTCAAAACATACCTACGTTTTTCATTCCGAAATTTCGAAATTCAGGTCAATTTTTGGAATTTGGTTGTTAGACATCGTTTTGTTCAGATCATTACATTTTTTTATAAAATGCTAAAAAACGATTTTGATTTCTGTAAGATAAGGGTCCTTTTCCTGAGGACGATAACAAATAAAGTATAGAAGTACTAGTGGATATTCACGTTATAATAAAAGAAAATTTATAAATTCAGATGCTCTCAGCTGCCATCTCAATCTCTGGAAACATCTAATATACTAACACATTTTAAGAATGAATGAAAACCCGTACTTTTCTAAATAGTTTATTAGGCGAGCAATATAAATGTTTAATAAAAATAAAAATACAACAAGTAATCAGTATTCGAAATGAATCAAAATGAATAATATTCTGAAATTATAGAATTAAAATCTTGCGAAATGACTAACGTCGACCAAAGGGCTATTGTTTAGCTGACGTTTTATCCTTTTTTGTTCCTTTGACCCTTGTTACATCCCCATTTCCATAGGGATGATTTTCATACAGGTGTCTACCTTTAATATTGGTTGTATGACTTTTGAAACCACCTACCCTAACTGTATTTCCAACCCATTTTGGTGTTTCCTCTGGTTCAAGTTCGCTAGCCTCAGTTTATTTTCCTTTTATTGGACTTTGCTTCCCTTTCCCTATCATGATGATTTTGGTTTGATCATCGAACGTTGTTTTGCCCACTGGTTAAATTAAAGTAAATGACCGTTTGTTAAGTTTACTAATCATTTGTTCTTATTATTGTTATTTTTATTTAATTTAATTTCACGTGTAATCTAAAATATTCTGTAATTTTCATATGTTAATTTGGAATTTGAAAATTTCCTGTTTTTAAATCATTTGTGGTGAGTCTTATGATTGTGCTTTTGTTTGTTATTTTATGACTTCTATCTTAGACCCGATGATGACTATTAATGTCGAAACTAGTTGTCAATGTTATTAAAGTGTACGTGGTAACGAGTTTTCTTTGGTTTTACCCTACATACTACACTCGAGTTTTATGGATAACTTTCTCTATCTTACTAAAAATATACAAAAAATGGAAAGTACTCAACAAAATTACTAACTTACTTAATAAAAGACAAATAATAATAATAATAAAAAGCGACTTTTTGTATTCATAAGTTTTACCATAATATAAAATTTTTATACAAAGCGCGGGAAAACAAAAGACGGTATTCAATTGTTCTTCCACTGAACCTAAAATAGTGATTATATTTTATAAAATGAGAAAAAAATTAAAACCACAATATCTAACCATAATATTCGTATCTAGCTACTATAATTATTTAGTGAATATATTTTTATTTGTTATAATATCTTTTAAAATCTTGGAATTTATAGAAATTAAAATTAACCTACCCCGTATTAAAAACTGTATTAAAAGGTATAAATATTTAAATAATTATGTATTATTATACTTTTAGTACATGAGTAAAAAATAACACTACTTTTCAAATGCATAATATTGACTAAAAATCTGCTTCATTTCAGCGCGGATTATTATTATTTTTCTTCTATTGGGAAATTGTAGCCTTTCTTTGAATTCATATAACTAAGTACTTGCACTTTTCTCAAATTTAACAAAAATCTTAAACCTCTCTCTATATTTGCTTTTGACACTTATTTCAAAAATTTATTAACAAATTACTCATATCATCTTTATTTGTTTATTTGTATCTATTATTTCGTTTATCACTTTTATTTATTTATTTTCTCTATTTCCTATTTCATCACCAACAACTTCCCTTCAAGATCAAGCTTTGATTAGAATATTGATAAAAATTTTTATAAATCCTGGAAAAAATAAAATTACTTTTTCTATCAATTTTTTAATATTGTCATCAACGATTTATTACGTAATTAGTGTACTCAGTTTCGTTGACAGTCAAGTCAGGAAATTTTTCGGCAACGATATTTTCTTCATTGTGAAGCTTTCTCGGCTATTTTATCCTACATTTTATAATGATATATCAAATTCTATAGCAATTTGTATTTTATTCCCCGTATTATACCTACAGCAAAATTATTCCAATTTTCTTAATCAAATAAACGAATAGTATAGGGTTTTCCATTAGGGGCTCAATTTTTTGTGAAGTTATAATTCTTATAACTGTCATTCGAATTTCCAAGTGACATTGACATTTAAAATCTACTATAATTGGCAATTTATAAAATGGAAAAATATAGCGTAGAACGTGTCCAAATAATTCAGCTTTATTATGAAAATGGACGTTAAAATAAAATTGTTTTTCGTAAATTAAGTGATTTTTATACTCGACGTAATCGTCCAAATGAATCAACAATATTGAGAATAGTGGAAAAGTTTGAACAAAGTGGTTCAGTTTTGGATGTAAAAATACCAATTCGTCATCGTCCAAGTCGTTCACAAGAGAATATTGATGCAGTTCGTGAGAATGTTGAAGATGATCCAAGAATGTCGATTACACTACGTTCACAACAATTAAACATTCCACAAATCGCATTATGGAGAATTTTTTATTGCCAGAGTTTGAAAATATTGATATCAGAGATAAATGGTTCCAACAAGATGGTGCAACATGTCTTACAACTGTTGATACGATCAACTTATTGCATCAAACTTTTCCTCAGCGTGTAATCTCAAAAAATGGTGATGTTAATTGGCCAGCAAGATCGTGCGATTTAACACCATTGGACTATTTTCTTTAGGGCTACGTTAAAAGTCTTGTCTATCGGAACAATCCACGAACAATTGATGAATTAAAAGCTGAAATAATTCGAGTTATTGGTGAGATTGAACCTCAATTGTGTGAAAATGTTATCAACAATTTTGACAAAAGAATAACCTATTGTAGAGCAGCTAGAAATGGTCATTTGTCAGATATTCTTTTCAAGCTATAATTGCCATACCTTAAACATTTATTTTAAATAAAAATTTGAATGTGTTTTATTAACAAATAAAAAAATGCGCTCTTAATGGAAAACCCTATATTTCTATTACTTATTTCCTTTTTATTTTGAGAATTGTGAAGGTTCATTATTTTCTTTCCTGCATATCAAGTTCCTCGAATTTAGAGTGCAGTATATTAAAATGGAATGATATATAATTTTTGTCTCTTTAGTCTAATAAATTATTTTGTTTCTGTCGCTCATTAACGAACTTAACAATCGAGAACTTAATCAGATTTAGTGATATGGGTACATATGTTTCACCAAAATCCAATTTAAACCATTAAATTAATACCATTGAAGAGTTGTGAATCAAAAGAGTATCTACCAAAAATTCTCTCTTAGGTAATTGACAACGTTTATATAATACAATCAAAATTGGTACTTTGCTTAATTGTTTTAGAGCTAGTTAATGTGTATGATATATTTCCATTTGTGAAACTAATATCGTTGGTAAATGGGATTATTCAGGGTGGAGCAAATGAATAGAATGACAAGGGAAATGTGGTAAGACTTTGAGTCATTTTCCTTGTGTTTACAAACCACATAGGAGTAACTGGAGTCCCTAAATTACTCATATGGAATAAATGCTTTATTTCAATTATTGTGCATACATAGATATAAAAATCTCGAAACGTGTCAATTTTAGATTATGAAGTGACATCTTGCAACGAAAAATCCCTACATTGAATCCCTCGAATGACAGATATAACCCACACATTTAAAAATGGTAAGTAGGGTCTTTTGTGATACATTATTTGAATTCGCTATTCAAAAATGTTATTGTTTTCAAATATTGCAAAAATTAATATTAAAATCATCTGCTTGACGAAATTCGTTGCAACACACTAAAAACTTAATACCGTTTAGTTCTTGCTAGCGAGAAAGTGTTCTTTTAGACGGTATTAATTAATAAAAAAAAAGACTTAAAAAGTTACCAACGCAATGCTAATTTTGTTTAAAATGCCTTACCAAATTGTTTTGTGATTATAGCATGGTTTATTTAACAGAAATGTACAAAATAACCTGTTTGCAGATGATTGGTTACGGAGATAAAACACAAACACAGATCGAAGTTGCTCGCCTATTTCAAGTAAAATTTCCGGATTGCTCCCTATATCCCAAGTGACAATTAGTAAGATACAAAAGCAGTTTTGTAAGCTTGGACATGTAAGACAAATAAAAAAAGCACCTACCTCTGCAATAACTAATGATACAAAATTGGATGTAATTCTTCAGTTGAGGAAAACCCCCGTACAAAATTGGATGTAATTCTCCAGTTGAGAAAAACCCCTATACAAAATTGGATGTAATTCTTCAGTTGAGGAAAACCGCCATACAAAATTGGATGTAATTCTACAGTTGAGGAAAACCCCTATACAAAATTGGATGTAATTCTTCAGTTGAGGAAAGCCCTTATACAAAATTGAATGTAATTCACCAGTTGAGGAAAACCCCCATACTTCCATCCGCTTTAGATGTTAACCACTTATCGATTCTTCGAATATTAAAAGAAAGTAAAATGCACCAATATAAGATGACACGAACTCTGGAGCTCCTGGAAGACGATTTGTATAAAAAAAACCATTTTGGTGAACAAACGATGGAACTAATGGGAGCCACTTTGAACAGGTTTTGTTCGGAGAGAGACAGTTGGAAACCATGTTATTGATCCTTTTTTTCATTAATGACAATTTGTATGGAGATAATTATTTAGCATTGCTCCAAAATATTGTCGTGACAATTCTCGCAAACTATCCTGACCCATCAAATCCACCAGTTCCAGAGAATACCATATGGTTCCAACAAGATGGATCCACATGATCGAATCAATGTCCCCGGCATTACTTCGACATGATATTTCCAAATCAGTGGATAGGGAGACAAGTATCGAAAGAATGAACAGCACGATCACCGGATCTTGCTCTAGTAAACTTCTTTTTATGGCTATATGTTAAAAGTTTAGTACACAAATCTAAACCACTAGATTCAGCTGACTTAAGAAGAACGCTTGCGATTATATCAGACATGCCTCAAATCAATGAGATAATTTTTTTTAATGTTATTTTTGCAGTTAATTTGAAAATAATAACATTTTTGAGTAGAGAACAAAGAGACATTTTAAATGAGATAGCACAAGTCTCTATTTGTCATTTAAAAATTTGGGCGTTATAACTATCACCCGAAGGGAGTTCAATGTAGGGATGAAATTTTTTCGTTGCTGGATATCATTTCGTAATCTAAAATTTACGTGGTTTGAGATTTTTTATAAATATGCACGATAATTGACATAATAAATTTATTCCATTTGGATGTTCGACACTGTATAGCCTATAATAATAACATGAATTAAAATCCTTGTAGAAAGGTCTAAATACCAAAAATATGATACTCAAAACAGTCCGGTTCACATTAGACCCTCCCCTGCGGCTAGGTGCTACATTAAAGTTAATAAAAATAAAATCTGATATTTTACCAAAATATACATAAGCTACTAAGAACGAAAAAATAAAGCAACAGCAATATGTATGTTACATTCATTAATACAATAAAAAATATTCATGAAATAAAAATATCTTAATAGATCTATTTAAACTCTCTAATTAGGTATCTATAAAAGTGTTTAGCATTCAATTACATTGAAAGAGTGTTTCTTAAAAATGCCAACTTTTATATACTCTTCCATTTCGTTATGTTTCGTTTTGGAAGAATTATCTCATTTGCTATGTTGTTTTTGGTTACTCGAATTTGGGCGAATTTTGAGATATTTATTTGAACTGAAAATCTTTCAACTCAGACTTTTCCAATCAATACGGTTTTAAAAAGACTATTAAGTCTTGTATTTCTTATCATCTTACAACGTCCCTAAGTATGAAGATCTTCGTAACTTTTTTCTTTCTTCAAGAATCGTACAGTTTTGGTCACAAGAAACGTAACTATGACCACGTACCAAGAACTTACTGTGAAAATTTCCAAAGACACTAAATGAATCATTAAAAGAAGAATCATTTGATTCTTATTTTGTTCAATGCAATTGCCAGACTACAGAATAACAGAAGATTTCCAATTGTGTTCCTGATAATAGTATAAAAACATTGGAAGTAATCTTATTGTTTCCTCTTCCTGCTATTACTGCAGTCTACATGACAATTATTCCATCGCTGTTATTGCAAATACGTGTACACAAAAAGTTGTACATCGATAGCTGTTGAGAAACAAATATTTAGTTATGAATCAAACTTATATGATTTATTGGAAATCTATTGCAAGGAACAACTTTTTCGCACATTTTTCGGTCTCTGTTATTCTACAATCTCTTTGTATACATCCGTT
This sequence comes from Hermaeophaga mercurialis, assembly GCA_951812935.1. NCBI lineage: Eukaryota > Metazoa > Arthropoda > Insecta > Coleoptera > Chrysomelidae > Hermaeophaga > Hermaeophaga mercurialis. The sequence continues at coordinate 30,657,705 of OX638360.1, read as the reverse complement.
GCTGACTCTTCCATGGTGCAGTTCTAATTTATTCTTAATTGCAATATTCTCTGATAAAGATGATGTAGACCTAATGTTAGAATTAATATCACATTTGCAGCAATATTTCGTAATATAACCTGTACGTTACTTCCTTACCCATATTTTCGGATCTAAATGCCTTGTAAAACCAGTTTATATTTAAATTAGGACTTAATCTCTTTTGCCTATTATATTGGTTTTCCTCGTAAAAAAATGACATGATTTGTCATCACAATTCATTTTTCATACCAGCGGTGTACGTGATATGGAGGGTACGACCTCTCTTTTCCAAATAAGTTTGTTTGCATTTTTTTCTAGACCTAAGAACCTGAATTTGTGAGAAACTGAGAATATATCTTGAAATGTCCGTCAAAAAGTAATTTCCGTTTCGACGACGTTAACCACAACTACACTTATGAGAATCATAAAGAATTAATGTGGTTTCTTTGCAAGACTATAGAAATCGTCGAGCAACTTCTTGAACCAAGCAGCAGAGAAACTTACCAGGATGCAATGAAAAATTTCCAACCTAGCACAAACAATGACACTACTTAACTAGCTCAGTAGTTAGAAGAGTAAAAATACCATATTTAAGTCTACTAAGATAAAATAAAATTTCAAACACTTGCCTTGTCAAATGGCAATTCTCCTTTGACTTCTGCTTTTTTATTATTTTTCTGTTCCCACTCATTTTCCCTTTTCTTTTCTTGTTTTGCGTTGCGACTTCCAAAATATTTTCCTAAAACGTAAATCAAATAATAACAACAATGCAAACAAAATAAAGTTAGGATAAAATGAGAACTTAATGTTTATAATTGGTTAGATCAACCAAACAATTTGAGTGGCAGTTATACTTTGGGTGTGGGCACCTAAACAGTATCCCTTGGCACTTGGACCCTCTTTTATATTTTAACCACTGTATCAACTAAAAAATGGTTAAATATTGGCACGAACCCTTTTAATTGTTACTGGTACTGCCTTGTAGATCATATTAAAAGAACTAAGTAAAACAAAATTTGGTAGGTACTTATATGCTTTTGATTTTCAACTCTTCAATTTAAAATGACCTCCCAAGCAATCTAATACTAGAAAATAAACTAAAACTTCTCCTTAAAATGTATTTGGTGTGATCTGTATTTTTGTTGAATGCCAGACGTGGAAAAAGGATGTTCTTCTCATGCTAATGGTTGTGATGGTACTACAGGTATAAGTCCTCCTCCCTTAATTTAGTATCGAACTAGAGCATGTCGGCTTTAGAAATTCCATCCCCCTAAATTTACGAAGACATTGCGGCGTTCTAGAAGATTTTTGCATCAAAATAGTCTTTGTTATTATTTATTTATTTTTTTAAATAAAAAAGAGGTGTTCCAAACTACATCTTAATATTTTTTATTGAAAAATAAAACAGCTCAAGTCTTGGTTGAATCACTTACGTAGTTACAACAAACCAAAGGTTCCTATCCCCAACATAAAAAAGATTGAAATTCTTTTTTAATTGTTTTCATTTAAATGTGCAACTTTTAAGCTGTTTACTCACACAAGTCGACCTATAAATATTTGAAATAGTTATGAAAAAAATATTATACCAATACAATTGAAAATCAGGACATATTCTCTAAGAACACACAAAAATCTTCTAGAACTAATACCTGGCGTATTTTTTATTAAATAACTAAATTAATTGTTATGTGGATGCATGTATATTTTCATTTAAGTTGTAAATATTTAAATATTCCAGCAAATATTTTTTGAAATTTTTGGTGTTTGAATTAAAAAATATACAGGTTGCGCCACGTTTAGCGAGGGAGAACCGTGTTGGGAAACCACCAAAGATATAAAAATTTCGAAAAGTTTATAAATCTAAAAGATAAAATATACTTATCTTAAAATTCCACTATACCCCAAAACTTTAAATAATTATATTTTATCTTTTACATTTATAATGTATAGATTCCACAAAGTAAGGATAGAATCTATCATTATGATTCTTAAATTTTGTTAAACATATACATGTAGTAATATATTGTTATATATTTTTTAATAGAACACCGCATATTTTATTATAATTTTTAAATTTTAGTGAAAAAACTAATGGCAGTTTATTAAGGGTCCTCCCCATAATTATTCTTGATAGTTTTCAACTTATTTAAGTATTTTTTTAAATGCTATTTCGAAATAAATAAATAAATGACAATCAATTTCTTGAATATTAACCAACGCCTTTTTGTCTGTTAGATTTAAATTGTTGAGTCTTTGTCTTGAAACAATTAAAATTTTAATATATAGGGTGTTTGCAATTGGGAGTCTCAATATTTTGGTTAATTATTTAAAATTAATAGGTAGAATGATGTTTAAGCAACCAAATTAATTAATTAATTTCCAGGATAGTACATTTTGAAAAACTCAAATAAATCGGAAACTATCGAGAATATGTATGAGAAATCCTTAATAAACTGACATTAATTTTTTAAAATTAAATAATTTCAAATTAAAATAAAATACACGGTCTTCCATGAAAAAATATTTAAATTTATATTTTTGCGCTAAGTGAGACAGTCTGAATATGTTTATCAAATTTTAAATTGAAAGTACCACAGATAATATCTTTGGTGGTTTCCCAGTAGGCCCATCCTGTTGAGGTGACACCCTGTATATTTAAATAATACTGAAAATTTATTTTGGATACTTTTATAATAGCCTCCCAATATCTGCTATGGATTATATTATATTTATGAGAATAATATCGCTTTTTATACAGTATTAAAATGATTACTAAAAATATTCCTTTCTATATATAGCAGTCTCTCATTAAAAAGTCCAGATGTGCCTAATCTTAAAACTTTTTACTTGAAAAGGTAGGTACTCGTGTAATAGTTTTGAATATATTCGTTTTTTTTTTTAATTTATTTCAAATACAAGATGTATCTGATACAGGAAGTTTTTTGAGAAATATCGATATATGTTTCTAATTAAAACATCTCTACAATTATCTCGAAAATTTTAATTACCAAACAAAAGGCATAGGAGAATTAACGTAGTTTTGAAATTAAAAAGTAAGAGCAAAACAGGAGCGTACTTTCTTTTTTTCATAAATTTTTCCCTGCAATAAAATATTAATACCTAAAAATTACGCTCTATTAGTCAATAAATAACTGCTTGTATTAAACTTTTAACGTTATCCAGCAATTAATTTTCAATTCTTGGATACTTAGATCAGGTTGTATGGAGGATGGATCATTAATTCCACCTTTTGTGTAGAATAATCAGTTATTCGTTGCTCTGAATGGGCAGTATCATGGTGCAGAATGATACGACATTTATCTGATTTCAGAGAAAATTTCTGGTAAACAAATAGTTGCGTACCACGCAGCAATCTATGTTCTGCGATTTTCTAATGTTTAATTTTTGTTTTGTTTTGGTTTCAGTTCATAAGAATATATCTATCTTTCATCATTTGAGTTACATGAGCTGAATCGTTTAATTATTTCTTTGGACTATTTGAATCAAACTTGTTTTCACCTTCGATTAAAAAGTATACCCGTCAAGAACACCTATTTCTTATATCTAAGTGATCATGCAAAATTTTGTTAATCTGTTTCATATCTATGCCTGAACAAAACTGAATTTCCCTATATGTTTTCTGCCGTTTTTAAAGTAGTTCAACTTAAAGTAGGTCAACCGTCACGAAATTCGTCACTAAGAATGCTCCGAACAAATTTAAATTCTTGATTACCACCAAAAAACTGTTGTTGATGGAGCCTCGTCGCAAAAGGCAGTTTTTAAATAATCCAAACAATCTTTTTCGCTTTTCTTTAATCGAAAATACTCGCGATTTAAATCTATAGTTGCAGACATGAGCGTTGGTAAATTATAAACAAACGGAAAATGTTATTTGTGCTTTCTTTATACAACTCTATGTCCCAGCTTTGATTCTCTAAAGACAGATTATGGTGGAAGGGCCATTTTAAGTGGATTTTAAGCCACGCCCACTGACCTCGATTATAATGTTAGAAAAAAATGCTTATAGCACCTACTTTCCCTTCTATCTCGAAGAATTGAACAAATTTGAATTCAATACTCCAGTGAATTTTTGTCACTATATCAATAGTCTCTGCTAATATAAATGACATAACCTTTATGTGGCAAACTTTGAACTTTTTATGCGTTTTGAATTTTATAAGCTATTGATAAGCAGATTTTACTAAAAGCGAAAACATATTTAATTACCATAAATATGCTACATCATTAGTGATGATTTTAAAAAGAAATCTTTTATCGGTAGTTTAATGGTGGGTAACTTTTAATATAATGCGTCTTAGAAAGTTTTGTGATTTTGAGAATACGGACTCGAAAATCAATTCATACGCTTTACTGAAATTTATCAAATATTAAGCCCGATTTTAGCGAAAAGAAACTTTTCATAAAAGCTAGAATACCTACTTTTTCCTTTTTCTTTAGATCTATTCGATATTCTTCTAAAGTTTATTAAAGTTGTTTGAGAGATCTAAACATAATTCTTTTAACTTAAATTTTGATAAAAAAATGTGTTAACTTACTTTTTAATTACAGGACGTAATGAAAGGAATATTTTTTCCAATTAACGTTTCTTAAATGTTTTTTCTTTTTCAGTGAATTGCTCAATATTTGGTCGGAAGAAAAAACAATATAAAGACAAATATTTAGCCAAGCATAACGCCGTTTTTGACCAATTAGATTTAGTTACATATGAGGAGGTTGTGAAATTACCTAGTAAGTTTTTCTAAACAATTATAATTATTTTTATTAAAAGAGAACATATCGCCCCAAGTATATATTTGTTCTGGCCAGTTTTCCAGTTATTAAAGCAACTAGATATAAATAGTTAATAACATTTTAAAAGAAAGTCTTCCGTCATTACTTAAATAAACTCAACTTGGATGATAATTTCTGTATGCTAAATGCAGCATTTGCAAACATTCGTCTTCGTTAAAGTCAACTTTAAATTCGTTCTCAATTTAATTTTATAAAGGTTCCGTTATTAAAGCAAACGTAATATGTATCTTCAAAATATAATTCTGTTGCTACATCTCAAAAATTTCATTATATATTTTGAATAAATATCACGTTATTTCTCAACATCTGTACTGATTATTTTTTTGAGATTTACATTATTAATTACACTTGATATTTAATTACTGACAATTCCATTTTCATTTGAACATGAAATGTTAACAATTTTTTAGTGACTGACCCAGCTTTTCAAAGAAAAACGTTGGTGCTGCTTGGAGCTCATGGAGTAGGTAGAAGACATATAAAAAACACGCTTATAGCTAAACATCCCGATCAATATGCTTATCCAATACCACGTAAGTAAACCTACATATTTTGTAGCATGAACTAACTCATAATTAATTATGGAAAGGTCATAAGGCTATTCATTTTATATAGCATTATAAATGATAGATAAGATAAAAATATCTACTTATTTCTTAAATGATGTGTCTCAAAAATCAATAAGAATAATCTTAACTTTCATCTACTTCTTCATTGAATACTAAACTATTTCTACAATCACTACAAAAATATATTGCAATATTTTTTTCTCAAAATTCTTGAATGTGTTAATTGAAATAATATTATCAAACACAATAAACAACGAAGTTCGTAATCAAAATACTTATATACCACATTATGGTTTGGACTAGCTTTACAGGTTTATATTACGTTTCAGATACAACGAGACAACCTAGGTCAGATGAAGAAAATGGTCGGAATTATTTCTTTGTCTCTCATGATGAGATGATGGCAGATATTGCTGCTAACGAGTACCTGGAATATGGTACCCATGAAGACGCTATGTACGGCACGAAACTAGATACAATTAGAAAAATACATCAAGATGGTAAAATAGCCATTCTAGATGTTGAACCACAAGCACTAAAAGTGCTACGTACTGCTGAGTTCTCACCATATGTTGTGTTCATTGCTGCCCCTGCTTTGCAAAACATAGCAGATGTAAGTATCTAATCTTAGAGAACTATATCTTTTGAAGTTATAGATATTCAAATGATAGATAGTTTCCTCCATCCTCTACATAATTCTACTGATCAGCCGAAGTTGCTCGCGGCCGAAATTTCTTGCTTGACTCTAACTTAGTCGTCCCTTTTAAATTTCTTCCATGATCTAATTGAACCCTTTTGCTCCCACTCATTACATATTGATGAAGTTTACTTTACGTCTTTCCATTTCCGGAAATTTATTTGTTGCCCTATGGCCAGGATAGTGATATTTTGCTAACAACGCTAAACTTTTCTAGAGCCTCTGTGCACTATGTTATTAAAACCATTCTGATAATGCACTTCTCCGAGGCCCGCTCGACTATTTCAGCAAATGCATATGCTTTGCTAATACTATGAAACCTTCAGTAGAGCAAACACCTCTTAATGGACAAGCGTAGAGCGTAGATTGCTTGCTAAAAGCTCTGTTGCCTTTACTACTCCTGCTCCTTTCCAAGAGGTAACGTGCCAGACTCCAAGAAGAAAAAAATATAGACTTACCACTCTCCCATTCTTTTCTTGGTGGTATGGTGACATTATACCATTCCTCCCCTATATGTTTTTACTTAGTTAATGACAGGCCTTCAACAACAAAAATAAATTCAAAATGAAATGAAAACACAATTGATTTTTCATTTTCTTGGATCTATTCGCTGCTTAATGTATAAAAAATTTAGTGTGGCTTTTAATTTTTTTTCTAGTTTTAACTAATTAGGAGGTAGTATTCTCGTTGCAAAAAAAAATTTCGATGCATCTAACAATCTAACTAAAGTTACATGGTGCTACATTGTTACAAAATTCTCCACTTATATGACGTTATTCTACATTGACATGTCTATCAGTAATGAAAAATTCATATTGATAATATTGATATGACATCAATGAAACAGTTCAGTCGTACAACTAAATCTTGGTAAAAGAAAAGAGATATGATTAACAAGTATGACTTATCTAGCCGAATGGATACACAATTTGTGTCGGAAATTTTGTTGCCACGAGTATATCATTGTTAATTTTGACAACTGTTGTTATTTTTTGTTTCAGTTTGACGGTAGTTTGGAGCGATTAGCCAAAGAATCTGATATGCTTCGCCACGCGTACGGACACTATTTCGATCTAACTATAATTAATAATGATATCGACGAAACGATCGCTGCCTTAGAATCGGCGATTGAACACGTCCAAACAGCCCCTCAATGGATCCCAGTTTCTTGGGTCTACTGACAGGAAGAAAATTCTCCGGACGACTCGGGATCATACCAGAACTTTTGAGGCCGTATTTCCCGAAACATCCCCTTCACCTAGCAACGTGTTTGTTGTTTATACAACGTGATACCCAAACATATTACGATTTCTAGATATTTATATCGCTATGGCAATTATGTTTCGTTCTCATAGCAAGTAGCAAAAGAGATTTTTAATATAATAAAACCTAGGTATGCAAAAAATGTTATTGTTTTATTAAATAAGTTTCAGAATAAATCATTTAAAGCTATTTGTAGCGACAGTTATACAGTTATCAGCAAGAAAAATCCCACGTACTTAACGGTTACTTTTACATAAATTAGTATCTAATGTATTCAGTACAATTTAAGAAAACATGTTCTAAATCTCTTTTCGCTTAATAACTAATAGTTTAGGTAAAAATTTAAATAAATAATAACTCTCAACTGTTGTATTTAAGTCCATGCACAATTATTAGGGTAATTTAAGAGTGCGTAATCAAATCTTTGAACATACAAAAATTATTATATAGATACGTGGTCCCTGGGCCCTAATCTTAATTACTATTCGATTTTTGTTGGCGATTTAAAATGTGAAATGCAGACATTTTGAAAGATAAATTAAATATGAAAATCAAATTGCATTACGTGAAAGAACACTTATCGCTCTTAATTCTGATGAAAAAGTGAAATCCTCTCAGTTGAAATTACCCCATTACAAATTAATGTTTTTTTTTTCAATTAATGAATTGCGATAATAGATATTCTACATTTTTCAAATTTTGAATTTGATCATTTAAAAGACATCTTTGAAAAACTGCACTTACTCTATTTTGAAATTTCATACATATGCTTGTACAAGTTTTCCAAAGAAAAGAAAGAAAAAATCGGCTTTTTTTATTTCATATTAGGTGATGCTTTAGATAAATGTTCTGATATTCTTTATGTTTGCATTTCAATTTTAATTACCTAGTATATTTATACTGCACGGAATGCTTAAGTGAATACTATACAACAGAAAAAGAAATCCTAACTAAAGTAGTTACCAGTAAATATTTCTATTAGATTTAAGATATACGAGTAGACAAAAAATTGTACTAATAGTCCATACTCTTTTATTACCCTAAGTATCATCTTGATTTTTCTTGGCTCGTTAATTTGATTACAACGATACAATGAATTAACTAAATGGGCAAATATTGATGGGGTTATTGGAAAAATGTTTTGATTAAAGTTAAAAAACAATTAAAATTGCTGTCTTGACAACTTTATTCGCCATAGTAATCATCCAGTTCAATAGCAATTTAAATGTCTAATAACCACATATAAATTAATGAGAATATCATCGGTTATGACTACTCCTAGGTTGTGCATTTTATAAAAATATTAATATATAAGATAATGTGAACAAACTTCCTTGTAATAAGAAAATAAAAATTATATTTAAAGAAATATATTAAACTATATTGGTAATCTTTATATAACTTATTTCCAATTGAAAATTAGTAGTTTTCATTAAAAGTAAAAAAATCTACAGTTGTAACAGTTACTTAAAAAAAGCACAGGGCTTTGCAAACAAAAGAATCTTGAGTTCTTATATAATTTCCTCCATTTAACTGTAACAAATAAACTAAACTGAACTAAATATATGTTTATGTTAAAATAAGTTTTCTTTATAGGGTAATCATATAAAATCTAAGATCTATTAATGATAAACAAGATTTTGCTTATAAACGAAATAGGTATCAATCATAAGCAAAATATTATAAAAATAAACGTACTGCCTAGGTATAGTTAAGTATGATTTTCCCATAACATAACAACTTCCTAAATTTTTATACAAATCAACTAAAAAACATTCATTTTCTTCTAGCTTAAGAAAAATTAAGGTAGGTACCTCTAAAATAAATATTATTCTTCATGTGCTTTTTGGCTTCTCTATAGGCATAACTGAATTTAACAGCTTACTTCTAGTTAGATAAGTACATACATAAAAGTTCTAGGTGAATTTTAACTTCCTTAATACATTCCACTAAAAAATATCCAAACAATTATCTATTAATACTTCCAATATTATTATTAAATGCTAGTGTTAGTAACTTTGAAGGAAACTTTAGAAGTATACTTTTTATTTAGTATTTATGCAAACATAATACAATTATTTTTATTGATAAATTTAAACAACTTTTATGAGCATTTATGTTCTCTACATTTTAAATTGGTTGTATCCAATAACACCACAAATAGGAATAGTTTCAAATGCGACTTAATTTTTAATTAGTTTTTTTATTATTTACGAAATTTTGATAAATTTATTTGACTTATAGTTTTTATTGACATAATTTTTTATCTTTCTGTTTAATAGTTATAAGCCATAAAAAGATCGCCAAAAGCAAGGACGAGTCAGTTTGATATCTCAGGTTTTTAAGTTTTCATATTTGTCAAAAAAATACACAGTTCCTAATTACAAAATTTATTTTTTGCTACCATAAAAACACATTAGAAAACTAATTTACAAATACTGGAAAATAATAGAAAATAACTTAACTGATATATCTCATTGATGTGTTACTTTTGCGAAATCTTTAAATATAGATCGTAGAAAAAAATATAGTGGTGTTTCACTTGTCAAAAATCAATTTAACTCCTTTGACTGCGCTTCGATTGGCTAACGATTCTCTATCCTTAAAAATGATATTTTTGTCATTATTTTGTTGAAATCAGATGTATTTATAAATATATCTAATTTGAAATTCCCTGCTACTTTTAATATCAACTTAGCAAAGTTCTAATTTCAATATTACATTTACATTTTAGTCAAACACAGAATGCTACAGTAAAATGTAAAAGTTGAAATTAAAATCATTATGAAAATGACTGATAGCAAATTAGTTTTATTGGAAGTAACAAAATAGCAAAAGTATTCTATAGTTAAAGGGTCGGATAATGGCTTTGAGCTATAAATTTCTGTAGGGTAAAAACTAGATGATTTGTATAAACAACGCACAACATTGTAAATAACATAATTAGAAACATAAGGAATATTATTTCCTAAAAATAGCAATACAACTGAAGTATTATAAATGTAATTATTATATAATGTGATTTTCTAAAAACAAGTGCTCATAGAATAATATAAAAAAGTTATTTATGTGTAATTACTTCGTTTATGTTACTATAGGTTGTGTCAAAATAGAGGAAGCATACATTTTTTTGGACTATTAAAAGTAGTTTTTATTAAAGTGGTTTAAAGTTTTCATTTTACATTACCATAGTATCTGTTGGGTAATATTAAAATTAGGTATAATGATACACAATTATATTAATCTTACTAGTTATAAAAAAAATATAATTTTAGGCAATGGTCACAAATGTTTAGAATGTCAAAATAACATCAGTATTTTAAATAACTTTAAACATGTCATCAAATTTAGAAGACCAGCAGAAAAAAAAGTTACATAAAGTACTGGTTTTATATTAACACTGCAAATTTTTACATGCAGGAAAATGTCTTAGCATAAATTCCTGAAATCTGGCTCTATTTTCAATCTCGTAAAAAATAGAGTGATAGGTAAAAGTTTAGAACCACGTACATATCACTAAAAGTATTACCATGTATAATATTTACATGATTCCAAACTCTGCCTATCAAAGTATTTGCTAGATACGAGCGCAGTGCCCTACACAACAGAAACTGAATACTATGAATGACTTTTGCATTAAATTTGCAATATAGTATAGGAGAGAAAAAACATTCTAAGTTCCTTCATTTATTGAATTTCCATTTCGACACAACCTCCGTTAATACTGTTTCTGTGTTAAAGTTCCAAATATGAATTAAAAATTTTTTTTATTCCTTTCACGTGTTATTAAATGGAAAATAGAAACCCTAAATGCTATGTTAGCATTTTTAACCTACGAAAAATAATTAGTAATATTGAAAGAGAATGTCGGCTAAATCATATTTTTTTTGTAATTGTGTGTATTATATTTTTAGTCAATATGTGATAATACAACTATTTACAGTGGTTATCTTCTTGAAATAAGATAAAATATATTTTTCAAATTATAGAAATAATTTATATAAAATAGATCACGAACATCTCTATTCACAAAAAAATATTTCAAAAACTTATTTGTTAATTTACTTTTGAATTTCCAGAAGATATCCAAAATGTAAGGTTTTTAAAAGTGTAGTTCAACGTCTCTATTAGAAACAAATCTTTTTGAAGGTTTAGGAAACTAGTTCTATAAACTTGAGTATTTATTTTTTTCTAAAATACTTCTTTCAGAGAGTTGATCATAAAGACTAAAAAATAACAGTAAACCCGTTTAACGTTTTTTTCTCAAAATTGGTCTTTTCGAAGTTGTTTTTTTAAATTTTAGGCGAAGCTTAACAGTACATATTTAAATTCATTTAATTTGTATTAAACTCCGAAGGTATTATTTTAGAGAAAAACTATTGCTTTTATATTTCGAGACACCCTGTACAACTACAGCCTCATATTAATATTTTCGGAACACCAGTATAATACAGCCTTCTATTAATGTTTAGTTACAGTATAATTTTTGACTATTTTTCTCTTATACATTTTAGTGAAACTGGATTTGAGGAATTCTCCTTTTCTATTCGCAAGTTACATTATAATGAAAGCTTCATAGCATACATAAAAAACCATTATTAAAAACTATCGATCCTCTATCATTGAATAAAAATAAGTAATAATTATTTAACCTTTTTAACTTTTTTGTTATTTACTTTTAAAATAATTTTGTTTTATTTGTCTCTCTTTAAATTGTGTAATAGTAATGAAACTACTATTTGTTATGGGTCTTATTAAATGAGTTGTCACATAATTTTGCATTCTTTTTTTTTAAATCACTCATTTCTATAGATTGAATTTAATGTATTTTTTGTTCATCAGATCATTAAATCCGCATTTATATTATGGTGGCTGTAGTACTGACATTGCAGCAAATAAACAACTGGGAATACTATTTATTATAAACAAAAATGGTTCTGTATGATTATTATTTTACTTATAGTTTCATTTTTTGTCAAGTACTCATATCTGTTAAGTCTTTTATTTAGGTACTTTGCTTTTCTTTGAGAATAACTTTTAAAAAGTCTAATGATGCAGATGATACTAACAGTAACGTTATTTGTGAACAATGATGTTAAAATGCAACAAATAACGCATTTGTACGTTTCTTGTATTTTAATATTCATCATTTGTCTAAAAAATAACTGAAAATCTGTGATGATCATCAAATAATTAAATATATATATATATATATATATATATAAAGTAAAATACCTCAAAACAAATGCTACATAGAGAATTTCAAAATTAATGTGTTTTAATATAATTTCATTATTTTGGAACTTTTATACGCAATTTCATTTTGAAAAGAACCTTCTTGTAAAGAGCTTGGAACAAGGACAATTTATAAAAATGTAATAATCTACATTTTTAAAAGGTTCCCATACAAAACTTTACTTCAATAAGCCTGACTTGTTATTTTATATAACATAGTTTCGTAAAAAAAGTTTAATTCATGAATCTGGGATATATTTTTATATTTAAAAAACATCAATAACGTAATTACAGAATTTTAAATATCCATCACCAACGTTTTATTTAAATCATTAAAATTTGCTCTATGTAGATTTCATTCTTGTTTCATAAAACTATTAAAATATATCCACAGTTCAATAATTACCAAAATTTCATATTGGACTAGACAAATGTTATTTGTAATATTTTTTATTATTGTTTTTAAAAAACGTTTTCACGAAGACTATGTATATATAAGTAGATTAAGAAATTTTTCAGTGATAAAACCACAATTTTTAAATGGTTTAACCTCTGTTATTGCTGGATTTATTATTTTTTATAAACATAGTTTAACATTTTTGGTATTATAACGGTTAATGTTTTAAATGAACCACAATTTTAACTAAATGAATTAATAAGAATAATTAATATTTAAAATAAAGATAGACAGAAAAAATCGTTTTGTTATATACATTTAGAAAAAGAACTGGTGACTTAATTACTTTTAAAAACAGTCAATATCGAAAGAAATTATACTATTTATAATTTAACGAATTAAAAATTGAAAGCAACTAAAAGTAATGTTCCTTGTTTTAAAAATCAATTATAATAAATTATTATTATAGAGGTATAACTGGATTAAGAGGTATGGTTTTTTTTACAAAAGTATACACAAACCATAAAACATTATAAGGCCAATTTATAAGTTTTCACTTGAGAATGTTTATTTTTAAAAACGAAATAAAGGAACCAAACTAACGTGATTTAAAAAAAATATTTTGTGTCTCTGGGTCTTATAAGTTATTACATTATCTTTTTTTTAAACAGTCTTCTAAAAAAGTATTTAAAGAAGTAAAGAAATGATTGTAAATTATTGATATCCCTATTTTTTATTCATTTTGACTAAATTATTAGTTCTGCAAAAAAGTTCTGTCAAGCTATACTTATTTTTTTAAAAACACAAAAATGTTTGTCAAACCAGCAATACCTCTTAAATACATTTAATAATGTGTAATTAAAAAAATATTATACAGATATTGGCTGAGATTAGAAGCAATTACTTAAAATATACAGGGTGTGTCAACAATCAAATTAGATAACTTATAAATACATAAATTGTATTGTACTTTTCAATGAAACCAGAGATTTGCTCCTTCATTATGCAAACATTAATAAAATATAGAAAGCTCAGTATATCCTCTATCAATTTAGCAATGACATTACTTAACATTTTAACATATTTGAAAATATAGTTATAATGTAAATACATGTTGATAGAAAAGATATATTTTGCAATATCAGCTAATAATTTTTTATTATGCCTAGCTTGCTGCACCTTGTATATGCTTAACCTACAACCATGTACCCAATTAAGTGTTAAATATATATTATTCAAAATGAAACAAGGAAAACGAATACGAATAAAACACAAAGTGTTGAGTGGATAGCTGGTCTTCCCACCTTTAAAATTTTAGTAATTAAATTTTTACCTAAAATACAAATAAAATGATACTTTTTTGTTATTGGGTATGCAAGATTTCCCTTAAACTATTTTTAAAACTCAAATATTTATTTAATTAGTAAAACCCAGTGAAATTAAAATGGAATGTATAGTTCTTATTGCGGAGTTATGCAGAAAATATGAATAAATAATAAAATCAGTGGTTAAATGTATTCCATAATTTATTAAAAATGAAAATAACAAATTGATGATTGATATAGTACTAGATATACCGAAGTTTGCAATTTACTGAAAACAAACTAGGAAATTGTAGAATCAATATTTCTGAAATAAAAATTATTATTAAGTATCTTTAGTAGTTTCATTTAAGTTAATAATCTCCCTAAGTAAGCTAATTTTGTGAGAAATTTGATTAAATTCATTGAGGGTTAAAACATTAGACTATAAGAAAAAATATGAGGTTTTTAATAAATATAAAATAATTACAAAATATATTGCTTGTTATCTAATGAAACTTGTGAGACATCCCACTTAAATGATAATGTCAAATATTTTGAAGATTTCCTTTACAATGAGAACAGCATGGATGCAAAGAAGTGTATTGTAAAAACACTTGCTCTTTGCCTACAGAAGAAGCAGCACCTAAAACGGCTTTGCAAAGAGCGTCAGGCTTATTGGAAATTGTAACAAGATTGTTCAGTAACTAAAAATAAAAATCAAATATAATTTCCAAATGCAGTAAACTTTTAAATGTTATACCAAATATTTAAATGAAAATAAAACTTGGGATTTGAAAAAATAAAAATATGCGTTAATATGTAATAAATAACACATGAAAACAGATCTGGATATTGAGGGGAAATGACTATTTAATGTTAAATATAAAAGTGGCTACTAGTTTCGTTTAAAAAAACCATCTTCCAGCCAACTTAATTAAATGAAATTAAATAATATCTTATGTGGTAAGACTTTAGGGACATTTCCCCTCTATATTTACAAACCACAGATATTAAAAAAAGTTGTTCTGACATACCCTATTCGCAATTTTCTCAGCCAGCGTTTGTTGTAAGTTTGAAAATAAGGAATGATTCAATTTATCTTCAATACCAATGTCAACATTTAAAGAGTCTTTTAAATTTCTTACTAATTCAACATTGACACTAGTTACATCTAATATATTTCCATACTTTATTGTTGGTGGTTCAGATATGTCTTTGGTCACATATTTACTTATTAGGTATAGAGTTTCAAATATATCTATTTGTTGACTATGCATCTTTTTTCTTTCCTCAAGAAGCGTTTTGGTAACCTCTTGTAACTCGTTTATTCTATTCATCAATGCAGATTTCCATCTTGCTAACTCTTCAACCATAAGACTAGCAAAATAGAAGTTAAAATATTTAACTTTTTAATTTTTTGTATTAAAAGTTATGCAGCAAAAGTTTATAAAATATTTTTTTTTATTATTTAGTGACAATTAAAAGTAATATATTAGATCAATTAGGTCATTCATCTGTTAAGTGTTAGTGAACATTAAAACTATAAAAAGAAACTAGTGACATAGTTGCGAATGCATAATAAACTAACCTAGATGCTAAAAATTTGCTTTTCCACACTTCACACTGTCCAGCCAACCATTCAGTTTGTTCTTGATGTGAAGTTAAATGATTAGCGGATTTTAACAATTCCCTAGCTAAAGATAGCTTATCTTCAGTTAAATGTTGAACTCTGTTTTCTAAGTCTTCACCTACTGCTGCTACTAAAAGGGTTTTCAACTCACTATTGACCTACAGAAAGACATTTGTTTGAAGTATTCACATTATTATTTGTCAACATTTTGGAACTGCCCTCAAAATGACCATATTATTAAGTATTACGGATATGTAGTCTTATAAAAAATCATAAATACAGAATTTAAAAAAAATGTTATTTTTCCAAATTTTTGAAATAACCTGAAGGTTGGTTATTTTTAAACTTTCAATCTACATTTCTAGAGGAAATGTTATTCTACGAAAGGAGCCTGCTGTATTTTATTTCTCTAATTTACCCTATATTTAAAAATTAAAATAATTTGAGTAAAGGTTAAATTAACAATCTATAGCTATTAATTATCATCCATTAATTTTTACATTAACAATATATTCAAATACTATACTTTTAAATGGATTAAAATTTTAAATCCTGTATATTATTACTTTGTTAGTAAAATAATTAATATTAATAGGTATATCAAAATTATTAGTGTCTACCTCTTTATTTTTATAATTAAACCACTTACAGCCATATTTATGAAACTTGATTACATTTAAAGGTATTTAAATACCTTTAGCTTTAATCTTACAGTAATTATAACCAGTTATATGGTAGCAATTGAAGTTCCATGAATATGGCATTTTGTCCCTAGAAAACAGTCAAAATATTATTCAAATGATTTTATTTTCAATAATAACATTAATTAACCTGTGCTTGAAACTTCAATTGATTTTCTAAAAGGGAGTTTGATGATTGCAAATTCTGAATATCAGTTTCATATTGTTCTTTTTCTTTTTTCCACTGCAGTCTTAACTTGGCATTATCTACTTCATCAATATCTTCATCTTCATTCAGCTTAGCCATTTCCATTTTTCTTGTCTCAGATAATTGAGAAACCAAATTCTGTAAATCCATGTCATTTCTATCAACTTTTTTATGACTTTTGGTTACAGATTTTTTGTTAACCATAGGTTCTACTGCAGCCTTATAAGGTTCACATGGTACAAATTTTGGTTCTTTTTGTTTTTGTACGAAATAATTAGGAGCGGGCTTTGCTCGGTAAGTATGTTTAGGAGTTAAATAATGCACTTTACTGGATGGTTCTACAGGCTTCAAAGAATGAAGTATTTTTAAACTACGCTTGGCACCTACATCTGAATGTATCATGGATTCTAAAGAAGGAGGTGCATTTAAATTTGAATTGTCACTTCCATCACCTTGGGTTCTTTCAGTGGTGTTCATAGTTGTTGAAGAAACCAAAATTATATTAAATTATTCAAAATCTATTCAATTAACAAAAATCATTAAAAGAGAACATGTACTTTCTGTCTAGAACAGATATTAATTAAAATTATTCCCAGTGTTTTTTGATTTACAAAGCACCTTAACCTTACTCTTTTTATAACTTCTTTGGTCCTCTTTCATTAATTACAGTAGTCACTATTGCTGGCCTAAACTAGTTATGTTGACCGGTAAATGTTTTAAGTAACTATTCTGGGCTGTTCTTATTCCAATGTTTTATAAAACATATCTTCTTTATGATGACATCTGAAAATAATCTCTTTACAAGTATAAATAAAACATGGGGTTGCTGTAAATTGTATTATGTCGAGACATAAGAGAACATTTGTGACATATGTCATGTCGATTAAATGGCCTTGTGATTCATGGTTTAATTATAAATTTTAAATAAACATATATTTAAAATAAATATAAAAATGAACCGTCTGTTCGGCAAAGGAAAACCCAAAGAACCCGGACCGAGTATTACAGATGTTATTACAGGAGTAAGTAATGTATTCAATAACATTTTACCTATTCTTTTATATATTGATTGTAGGTTGATCAAAGAGCTGAAGGTGTTGAAAAGAAGATTAACGCCTTAGAAAATGATTTACGAAAATTTAGAGACCAAATGGCAAAAATGCGAGAGGGGCCTGCAAAAAATGCTGTTAAACAAAAGGCTCTTAGAATTCTTAAACAAAAAAAAATGTATGAAAGCCAATTGGACAATTTAAGAGGACAGTCATATAATATGGAACAAGCCAATTTTGCCCATCAAACTTTAAAGGATACTCAAATTACAGTATCAGCAATGAAAGATGGAATGAACCAGATGAAAAAAGAATTTAAAAAGATTAATGTAGATGATATTGATGTGTGTACCTACTATTTTTTTCCTGTTACTATTATTCAACTTAATATTTTTCAGGATGTTCAAGATGAGTTAGCGGATATGTTAGACCAAGCAGATGAAGTCCAAAATGCGCTGGGAAGAAGTTACAATACTGTTGAAGTAGATGAAGATGAATTGTCAGCAGAATTAGATGCTTTGGGTGATGAAATGGCATTAGATGATGATCAGAGTTACCTGGATGATGTCTTGAAAGCACCGGAAGCTCCATCTACAAAACCAGAAGCAGCTACAGCAGGAGGTTTAATGGATAAAAATAATAAAGTAAGTACTTAATTTGTTCAAAATACTTTGCCTATAGGTTATACCTTTATTAAGCATTCTCAAATTAATTTTCAGTTTTTACAACAAAAGTAATTTGTGTCAAAAGTACACAATTCTATAATTAATAAAAATACAAACATGCTTATATTCATTAAATTAGTTATATATATATATATATTTTGATATTAATTATTTTTTATTTAGGACTCTGTTCCAGTTGACGAATTCGGATTGCCACAGCTTAAATAAAAGTAAAAACAAGTTTTTGAAGATTATATAAATTTGAAAAAAAAATATATTTTTATTGTTATGTAAAGGCTTAACATGGTTTGTATTATTTTCTTCTTATATTAAATATAAAATCAATATTAAATTGCCACAAACTAAATTTCAACACACTACCCAATAGTAACTCCATACATTATTATAAAATATTTTTAATATATTTAATAAGCACAATGATTATGGCCTTTGTTTTTACCTATTGATTTGTAAATAGTAACTTTGTATCCATATGTAATAAAGGTAATTAATATATAAAATTTAGTAATGTTCATTGGAAAATGTTAAAAATAATGTTTTTTAGTCATTTACAGATGTAATAAACATTGAATTGAAAATGCTTCTCCTGTCTAGTAGCTTTTAAGTGTATTATTAAATGATTTACTATTGGTTCTATTATGTCACACTTAAGAATAAGGTATTTTCTATTATATTATTAAGTGTTTCAAAAGATTACATTTTTTAACAGAAATGCCCAAACAGCTCTCTCTTTCTCTCTCAATTATATCATTTCATCTCTAATTGTATTGCAGTGTTCTAATATTCATGGACATTTTTAAAACTTTCAAAAATCATAATATCATTCCATTATTATCGCTAAATGTAGGGGCTAAGTTTTAAACCTTCAAATCAAAATATAATAAATATGTATATAAATATGTTGGTAAAGAACAAATTGTCACATTAAATTAATGTTTTTTAATAAACTTTTTGTGCTTTGTTACAGACTCACTGTTTTATATTGTTAGTCATCTTCCCAAATGCTTATTTAGCTACGTTTTCATGTTTATGTGACGTTATACTCTTGAATAAATATAAAAAAACACGTCTTTCTTAACCCCATTTATTCCTGTGAGGTTTCAGTAAAGCCAAATTTGCCATATTCAATTCTTGTCCATTGCACTTTTAAGAGGTGTTACGCTTTAAATTAATTAACATTTTTTACAGAAGATAAAGAATGTGTTCCCTTTGGATTAAAAGTCGACCTATTTTAGCATTTTTTTAAAAATTGATGTTAACAACCTACCGCTAAAAGCCTTTTTATACAAAAAAATGTTTTAAAATAAAGATATAAAAAAATGTATCAGCACACTTGTCCTGTTTACTAAGTCAACGTTAATGTTATTAAATATTTGTGTAAACAAAGATATTTATTAAAAATATCGTGACACTATCCTACAGAAACTAGAACTAACTTCAATAAGGTTTAAAATAAATACCAAAAATCGTTGCTAAGACTTGTAAAATCTATGAAAAACGTTGCGACACTATTTAAGGCAAAGGGACTAGAGTTTTTACACATTTTTTGCCTTAAAAAACCTTTGAATCGATTCTTACCTTTCAGGGATGCCTTCGGAATTGATAAAGATTTTTTCTGTTCTTTTGTCACAGAAAAATAAATTTTTTTATTAATGTTAATTGAACATCTTAAGACTTTCAAAAAGAGTATTTTTCTGAGGAGTTATTACTAGTAAAAATGTTAACCAGTTCATATCATTTGTAGTAAATAAAATAACTTCAAATCCAGACAGATAAATAATAAATATAAAACACAAATACACCGATAATAATTCATAATATAAGTAAAATCGATTATAGCAACGGATCGGAACATTCTTTATAATATTTCGTTTTGCATTATCTTTTTATCAGAAATGATATTTTATAATATAAATTGCACAGGCGAGATACCATACACAAGAGTAGAAAAATCACAAATCATTTTTGAATGACTATTTTTTTTGGTACAATGTTCATGCAGGTTATTTTACACATTTTATTATTCCTTTCCCTAATATTTCCATTTAAGTAAAAACCGTGTTTGAATACAGATAAAGCAAAATGATTGGTCAAATGATACAAAAACCTACTAAAAATGATTTGGAATGAAATTAGATTAACAGGACCTACAGAAATGTATTTTTAGGGTAGATACTATCATTAGATTTTTTTTACCCTATTTAAATATGCAGTAAATTCAATAAAAATAAGACTCAATCCACTTATCAGCATTAAAACAATTAGTATATTATTAAATATATGATTTAAAAAATAAATTTAATTCATCTGGAGGAGTCTCAATAATATCACAACTAAAAACACTTTTAAAGCTTTCTATAAACTTTGGTATAATTTCATTAATTGTAACAGTCATTCCAATCTCCTCACTAAGACTGGTAACGCCTTTTCCTTCAATACCACAAGGTACTATATGGTCAAACCAACTTAGATCAGTGCAGCAGTTCAGGGCAAGTCCATGTGTGGTAATAAATCTACTGCCATGAACACCAATGGCACAAATCTACAAAAAAATGATTTGACATCAAAATTTTATATCGCCAATGGACAATCGATTTTTAATGGCATTTGTTCTTAAATTAAGCCCAGGCAACAAATTAAATAACAAACAGAAGGTTATCCATAACAATCAAATCAATATGTTTCATAACTGTTATTTTACGGATTTTGTAACACATGCATTATGTTAATTTAGTTAAGTTGTATAATTCTGGTTCATTTTGTGAGAGTCTCCTTTTACTTTGAATTTTAACACTGTTTTTTTACTGTTGTTTTATTTGATCTGAAGATGACCTTAAGGGGTTGACACTAGTTGTTTTTTAATAAAATTTATGTGGTTTGATTTTGTATTTTATTGGATTTCAACAAATTAAATACTTAAAATGTTAGATAATGACGATAATAATTAAGGGAAAAATAAATAATACATTATATATGAATTTTAAATGTTTATTACCTTTTTGTCTCTTATCCAAACACCTGTGTGTGGGGACTTCTCAGCTTTTAAATTATATTCTTCACATAATTTGATAATAGTGTCTTCTATACTACAAACATACCAACGTATACTAGGTTTAAAATGTTTCAAATTTAAAATAGGATAAACTACGAGTTGCCCAGGGCCATGAAAAGTAATTAATCCTCCTCTGTCAGTTCTAAAAAATTCTGCACCTAAAATAAAAAGATTTTTTTATTTCCTTTATTATAAATAATTCATATATGCTTTTCTGATATAAGAATGTTACCTTTTTGTTTTAATTTTATTATATCTTTATCAGTGTATTGTTTATTTCGGATACCAGTGGTATACACAGGGGGATGCTCAACACATAATAATGTGTTACTTAATTTTGTAGACTGATTATGTTGACTAGCTAAAAATTTTTGTAACTTTAATCCATCAGAATAATTTATTTTGCCCACATTTAGCAACTTGACCAGTCTTTCCATTATTTCTTCCCATATTTTTATGTAACCTGGCCTTGTTGTACGGACAACAGCTCTAAATAAGAGTTTTGTTAGGATATGAAATAATTAACTTAGTCATTATTCTCCGTTGATTTTAGAGAGATATCGCAAAATCCTGAGTTGTTTTTAATATTATCCCTCTAACCCTACATAAAATAAAAAGAAGAAGTGGTATGTTCACTGGCCTTTTGTATATTTATATCAGAAACAGGTCATATCATTTTTATTTACAAAACATAACCTAATTCAAAGCAAGTTGCAAATCTACTGTTTGAAGTTGTTTAGCCTTATTGTTAAAAAAATGGTCAAATTAATTAGTTTCATGATTACATTGTCTTTTATTAAAATTAATTTAGTAGCATCTTCTTATAATGGTAAGTTCTAATTCATAATAGCAAGATTTATTTATTTTGTGTTATAAATTTGTAGTTCATTATTTGGAGCATGGTCAAAAATTTAATGCAAACTCAGGTCTTGTACTTCAAACATTTTGCTACAAAGGACGAAAGAAATTTATTATTTATACTTGGCAAAGCGTCATTGTAAGTTAAGTATTTTAATTTTAAAGTGATATATGTATATAAATCTGTAAATAATAATTTTGCTTTTCATACTCAGTGCGCTACTATGTATTTAAAATATCCAATTTGCTTTGTTTTTTTTACCGAATTATTAGTTAATAATTTTTCTGTTTATCTAGTTTCAGATTCACCATCCAAATGATGAGTACTCCTTATATGAAGGAAATTCTCCAGAGGAAATACAACAGGAGTTTTCTAAGAATCAATTTTATTGGTCCCCAAACATATTTATGATTAAACAAAAAAGTGTCAAAATTAATCCATTTAATACCACTTGTATTGGTGTTAAAAGCAATGATTCATACAGTGTACAATACAATGTTATAAGTAAGTGACGGTCTTTTCTCTAAAAAGTATTCCATTATTACTAACAAAATTGATACTTAAACAAGATATATAACCGAATTTTCCACACTTAATTTCCTAATATAAGTAAAAATTTCAAAAGTTTTGCTTACTAAGCCCTATTGACCACAATCCAAATTGGCAAATAGGAAATTATATTTCTAAAACATAACTTTTATTTATCTCTTTGTTAGGTGGACATTATAAAATACATTTAATATATTTGCAAGCCGTTTTAGTATCCTTTGATAATAAAATACCAATAATTAGGTGGATATAGCACCTTTTAGAACATATATATTTTTAATTTTTAGATATTGATTTTTGGAAGGTTCTTCTTCTTATTATTGGTATTACCATATTTTTAACAGCTGATAATTTGAGTAAAAACACTGTGTTCCATTTTATAAGTGGAATTATTTTTGGAATATGTGCATCAGTTCTAATTATTATATATTTTGCTAGCAAGATATTTCCAAGGGTAAGTGCAAATTTGATATGTATAGACTTTTTAATAATAATAAATCAGTTCAATTAATTTTCTCAAAATATTTTTTATTTAAATTGTCCGACTCTAATAAATATAGCTCTTATACAGTACACTCTATTGTTATTGTTGTTAGAAGGCAATAGAGGGATAATTATAATCATAGTGATTGAGACAACAATCCCAATTTGGTTATAAAATGTATTCTTACAGCCATATGCTAGAAAGTTATGAGAGTAGGGTTAAGGCATATATACATTTGATTCAACCTTGAATGATAAGCTGAGCAATATTCAGTTAGTAAAGGAATAAATAACTTTGATCAATCATTCTTGCACATGCCACATTAAAAATTAACAAGTTGGATTTTTTATTTTGCTTTTTTCAAAATGGATCTCTTAAGTATTAAATATTTGAGTTTTATATTTTCAGAAACCTTTCATGTATGGAATTCTTGGTATGGGCTGGACATTAGTTATATATATTTGGCACTTACTATGGGAAAATGTTCAAGTAATATTAACCGAATATAAGTTCTATGTGATGTGGTATATTTTAATTACAGGATTTATCAGTTTTATATGTAAGTAATATTTATTTTTTAATGGGTCGTCCTTTTAATATCATGAACAAATAAATTAAAGTAAAATTTTATACCTCGGTTTCTATTTTAATAATTAACCTAGCCATTAAATTTTAAAAGTATTTGATTTTTTTATTATTTATTTTAGTTTGTTATAGATGGGGACCAGTAGAAAATAAAAGAACTATAAATATGATAAAATGGTCTTTACAATTCCTAGCGCTGTGTTCAATATTCAACAGTAGCAATTATCAAGAGGCTGCTATGGCTCAAATAGTGATATTACTTATTAGTTATAATATGCCTCAAAAATGGAAAATGGCTCCCAAAACTTATTGGTGAGTTTGAGATAAGATAGCATCAAAAAATTTTTTTTATATTAGTAACAACAAAATAGGTACAGGGTGTTCCAAAAGTTTAGAATTTTAATTATAAATATCTTGAGGCTCATAAAAATTGTACTTTCTTAATTACAGGAAAAAAAGATTTCCACCAAAAGTGCATTTACTTACTAATGAAGAGTTTTACCAAGAGGGCGTACGAGAAACTGCAACAGCTCTAGAAGGTCTGAGAGAGTATTGTTCCAGCCCTGATTGTAATCAATGGAAAATGGCTCTTAAACTAAAAGATGTGAAAAGGTAAATATCATCTTGTTTAAGATTTTTGTAAATTATAGATTTTATGCAATATTTAAATTAATGACAAAACGATAAATCTACATAAGAAATAATAATCTGCATACCATTTGTTGAAAATCTAAAATTTTGATGTAAAACTGGTTATAAAAAAATAGGCATATTTCTAATCAATGGTACTTATTAAAAAATTACTGAACTATATTGTCTTCTTCTTTATTATTTAGATAGTTCTACTTGATACTTGGTCAGAACTTCATATAATTTAATAAAAACCTAAATAAATAAATATATTCTAGAAAAACACATATTTTGTAATTCATTTAAGGGGTTATATTTTCTTTACTAATAAGTTACTTTATTATATATATACATATACTAAGTGACATAGAAAGAAGAACACGCAGTAATAATTATTTTATTTGAACAATTTTTGATAAAAATTAAATTGTTAACTTCTTCAAAAAAAATTAATAATATTTTGCGCTACCACGATGTCTTATGTACTCATTAACACGTCTGGAGATACCTCTAATGAGGTGATCGATTTCCTCCTGAGGTATCTCATCCCATGCTATCTGTAACTCCTACTGCAGAGCCACTAGAGTTTGTAGAGGGTTGGGTAAACCCATAATATCCCAGACGTGCTCCATGGGTGAAAGATCGGGAGATCTCGGTGGCCAAGACAACAAAGCAACTTGATTGTTCTCAAAATGAGCCAAAGAAGCCTTAGCAAATGAGGTCGTGCGTTATCATGTTGGAATGTGCTGTTGGGGATGGTCTGAACATAAGGTACAATATGGGGTTCTATGATCTCCTGGATGTAGCGCGCAGCGGTCATGTTATCTCTAATGAATACTAAAGATGACCTACTTCTAATAGCAATAGCCCCTAACATAACTTCAACTGTGTGGTACACATGCATACCCAGACAGAATCTGGACTCATCACTGAACACAATTGGTCCCAATTTGCTCGTTCTCTACATCACACTAGACGATCACGTCGGTGCCCAGGGGTCAGTGGTAGCACAAAATGGGGACAGTATGAAAATAGCGCAAAGGTTCTTATCCGGCGATAAACGGTACGCATCCCAATCGACCTTCCATGTTCATCAAACCAGTGGTCCGCAATCGCCCTTGTAGAAGAAAAGTGGTCCCATAGAGCCAATAGTCTAAGGCGGCGTTCTTCGCGTTCTGTATATTACAAAATATTCATTATTACTGGGTGATCTTCTTTCGATATCACTTAGTGTATATATGATTATTCAGTGATGACACTTTTTTTATAATACTGTCATATTTTTATTATGGCTGTTATGTCACAGATTTGCATCTTTTATGGAGGGCAATTCCCATTTGAGTGATGAGGAGATTTTAGAATATGAAACATTTGTTCACGATTTGACAGATGATGAAGATGAAATGACTGATGAAGAAGAAGATTAATTTATTGTTTGGTATTTATTTTGTTTATACAATAAACTTTTCTATCAATCAAGAAATGGAAGATATCATTTTTAAAATGCAATGGCGTCACTGCGTGTGTTACTAGAAGAAAATTACATTTTTTTTGGGTTTGATTTTCTTGTATTCTTAAAAATAATTAGTGATTACTATTCTTTTTTCCCAAAATGTACTTTTTGCGTATAATGTCCTTGTGTCAAAATAAATGTATTTAAATGAAAAACCAATTATGTTTACGAAAATTTTTAATGAAAGTACATAGTCCATGTTAAAAGAGTTTTAGTTTGCAAAATTAATAATAAAAAAAACAAAACTCGAACAAACCTTCTATTTTAACCAATTACACCAATTTTTAAATTTTGAAACTCATGTTCTGCTATAAACTAACGCTGGTTTTCTTAATTTAATCTAAATCATTGTATCTTATCTTATTTTGTTATACTTATGTCAAGAAATGTTGAATACTAAATTTGTTAATATAATTTTAATTAATAAATCAAGAAGTGATTGTAAATTTAAAAAAATGTGACCAATAAAATATTTTTTATTGAATTCTGTTCAGTAGGTAGGTAAGTCTTTTATCAAAAATTTTTGGAATATAATCAACGAGATTGAATAGTTCTGAATATCTAAAATTTCTTCAGGGTTATCAGTTTATACAATTTAATCAGCTACTTCTAAATAGTTTAAGAGTTAAGTTTAAAGAATTTATCGGGTTTTTGTTAATTATAAATTTATTATTGTACAAAGAAGATAATTGGGCTGTTTAATTTTAAAATAGTTCATAAAAAATTAAGTACAGAGAAAAATAGGAGATTGTAATGTAAATTAACACTATTTATTTCTATATAGCATATTTTATTAATGAAGAAAAACAAAAAGCATTATGCAAAATTATGGTTAACTACAAAATAACTGAATGTCGTCTAAAACCTCTGTTAACTAATTGTTTAGCCGTCTTCTTCCTCTTCCTCTAATATTCTCTTGAAACTGAATGGTTGAAAGACATAACCAACACCTGCATAGAATTTGCTCATAAACTCTACCCAGTGAAGACGTAAAGTATGCAAAAAGGCCGAAAGCCCTTCCATAAGTACTAAAATTGCTACAGTGAGTGTTGCCCAAGCACCAAATAGTAGAAAAATCATCACTACTCCTATATAGCCATCTGTTTTCAATGCCAATTTGGCGAAGAGCATAGACCACAGTACTTCTGATAGTTCTGAGAAATAAAAAATAGAAATTTAATTATACACGCTATCGGAGGCTTTTCAATAAAAATATATAGCACTTAAATTTATGAAAGAAAATATGTACTTACGAGCGTGCGCTAGAGACAATGCCCACAAACGCAAATATGAAGCAGTGTGCGAGATTGTACTGAGTGTGTATTCAATTGTGTGAATTGCTGCGTGAATGAAAATTTCACTAATTGGTTCCTCTTCAGGCTCTTTCTCTTGGTGAACTGAAGTTGCAGCTTCAGCTAATTCTTGGTGATTGTTTTCAGAAACTTCCTCTAGTTCCATTCCCAGATTTACATCACCATTAGTTTTGTTCTAAAAAAATAAAATATTTTACATCTTTAGAAAACGTTATTTATTATTCATTTTGTTTAGTTTACATAAACAAATTGTAGGAATATTTATTTATTTACCTTTACTGGACCAGTCTCTTTACGGTTCTTTCTAGAATACATTATGTACAATGGTTTCCCAAGTAGCATACAGGGTATACAAATGAGAGCTCCGAAAACGAGAATCATCTGCAGCTGTTTTTGTCCATTATACATGTAAACTTCGCAACCATCATTTGCTGTACTTTCGCTCATCAACATCATATTAATGAAATAAATAAGAACAGATGGGGCGCATGATGAACCATGTGGGTTTATTTCATTATCATCTAAAAGGAAATTACGATTTAATACATTTTCAAAGATTTAATATCTTTGTTTAGATTAATTGTCCATTTAAGTGTTTTCACGGTAGATTGTATATTGATGACATTGAGCTGGTTTCAATAATACAATTACGTTTAAGTTTAACTCTTTTACATTGAGGACTGGAAACGTTATTTTGTTGTAACTGTTATTTTAATTAGTCAAAAAGGTGGGTTGATTGTTTTCGAAATTTTGCCAAATATTCTCATGGTCCATTGAAAGGAATCAATTTTAACTAGTCCAATATCTGCGGATTCCAGATCGAGGACTTATCTCCCAGAAGTTTGAGATATCCTAATTGTTGTGAAAGTAGAAAAAAATGTACAACGTCAAGACTAAAAAAATCAAATCAGATCCGTTAAACTTCCATTTGAATAAAACGGAATTAGTTAAGCCTCTATCTTTTCAGCGTATTACCGAGCGTATTCCGTGAGCAGAGCAATCAGAATGTGAAAATCGTGCCTACTCCTTTGTTGTTTTTACTCTTGGATTGGTTGGAAGGAAACGTATTTAAGTGGAGCAAGCCGGGACTCTCTCGGTAAATCAATTTCAGAAACGGTTTAATGAAAAAGTTCCAGCTACCGATGCAAAATTGATATATCTCACAACTTAACAAAACCAGACTTAACCCCCTTCTACACCAAGGTGTTCTATTATGTTACCCTAGTACATTAGGAAAATTGAGCTTTTTTCCTTAATGTGTTTGAAACACCAAATATATTAAAGTTATTTCTTGGCAAATCTTGCTCTGAATATGAAGTCGCCACGCCTTTCCATGCGCGGTAAACAAAGGGGTCAGGCCAGTCCGATAAACAAGTATACTTAATTGCACTGGTCAATTTTATTGTATATGAATCACTGTACATTTTACCCAAGCGTATTCTATCCTCTTTGTCGTGCGAATACTTTTTCATTCTAACTTCGCGAAATCTCACACATTTTTAGAAATTCAGAGCTAGATTTTCAAGTTATAACATGCATGAAAAATAATATAATTAAATTGTATTATTCCAAACAAAAATGTCTAATAATTAGTTAACTACATTTGGTTTGCTTGGATTGTAATTTTAAAAAAACTAATATTTACTTACTCCAACCATCATATTCTGCAGAATACATAAACCATTTCATGAACATCATAATCACCATATACAAGAATAAGAAAAGCAAGAGGAAAATTTGTGGTATAAATTCCAGAATAATACTATAATATTTTCTGAAATGCCTAAAAAGTAATTACGTTTATTGCAATGCAATATTGTTTGCACACATTTAGCTAATATAAAATTGATGTTTTAACGTCAAAGTTATTTAATTTGTAGTTGTTCAACTTACACATAATTAAATGTACTGCAAATTACACCGAATATCATATGTATAACTCCCAAAATAATTGACATTTTCATTTTTAGCGAGTTCAAGAATATGATTTTGTTTTTAGAAGCCTAGAAAATAGAAGTATTAAGATATGTATACAGTATGTTTCAGAAAGCAATTCGTAAGCATTTAATTACAGATTTAGGTACTAAAAATAACGGGCGATATAATAAAGCTACTTAATTGATTGAAATTTAAAAAAATTATTAAGATCTTTATAATTATAGTTGTTTATTATCAAGGAATTGCTTAGGTGCGGTTTATTAGTTTACGTAAAAAATAATATATTTCACACAATTATATAATGATACATTTTGGTTACTAATATGTCCTGAAAAACACTCTTTTCGGAAATTTTTCCAGGATTTATGAAAGCTGGATAGTCTCGATAAATTCCATTTAAAAAAATTAAATTGGTATCTAATCGCTTTTTCTCATTCACTAAATAAAAAAATATCGTATACGTACTTGCCAAACCGGATCAATACCCATAATATATGGAGTGCCCATATAATTAGCTTTCGGTATGAAATCAATGTCGCTGTCAGCTTCACCTTCAGTCAAATGTCCTTGAGATATGTTAACATACCATCTCGAACCAAAAATATTCATGGATTTCGAAAATAAATCATTGTAGATAATTCCCGTGTAGAACGAGAAAAATCCCATAAGAAGTATAATGTATCTACCGTTAAAGAAAATACTAAATATTTCACTCTTGCCCTTTTGAGCTCCAATTTTTTTCTCAGAAAGAACCATCCATAGACCAAATAAAAACATGATGAGTGCATGTCCACAGTCTCCAAACATGATAGCAAACAGGAAAGGAAACGTTACGATCGTGTATAAAGCTAAAATTAAAAAAATAGTTTAGTTTTTCTTAAACTACTTCATTATAATAATAATAATCGTGATTAGAAATCAATCATGTATTTTATCAATGCATTAGCAGTCTCTTGATATGTTTTTCTTATGTATATTTAAGTTTCATATTGTTTTTATTATTTTTTATAAATCATATAATTCAAAATATCCTTAGCGCCTTGTAAATATCTGCTTTTTTATGATAAGAAATGTTATGTCGAGTTGTTAACAAGAGTTAACTTCAGTGACAGGACACATTTTTAAATACTAAAAAACTGAAGCTATTATTAGTTATTAGTTAATTTTATAAAAATAATTATAAAAAGTCGAAATAGTAATCTTGATAAACTATCCTATTATCAAGGTTCCTACTTAATACTTTAATTACCTGGATTAACTTCCCTATAGGAGGCTACACCATAAGAATCAATCAAATTTTGGAAACCCCTGGTAAATTTATTGGTTCTGTTAAATGTTGGTGGATCTTCGTGGCTATTGATAACGTTCAAGAACGATGGAATTGAACTTCCGCATGCACTCTATAAATAAATAAAAGTATTCGAAAGAACTGAGCTTTTGTTTACTTAAAATGTTATCTTACCGAACCATCAGCTAAAGCCTTTTGGACAATGGGAATGTCAATACATGGAACCCAGCACTCTCCAATCAAACACTTCTTGGTTACATCCATATTGAAGAAGTTCAATGTGTGGTAAATAGCTTTCATTTTACTAACCATGATGCTCCAATTTTGCAGCTCTTTGGCCACACTTACCAAGACTCTTTGACGGTGGTCTCTGGTTTGATTTAAGACCTAAAAGTGAAAATTTTAAGAATAAGAAAAATGAAAAGCTAACAAAATAAAAGAATCTTTCCAATACATTTTACAATAGTTTCATTATGTTGACAATTTGGTAGAGTCTGTGTTTAAGTAACATTTACCGGACTCTTCCAAGACTCTTTTAAATTAATTGACAATAATTCATATTGAAAAGGACTATATCTACCCTAGTAATATACGAATTACAGTCAATTATGTTGAAATTCTTGTAATAAACGAGTTAGTTATAAACAAGGGAAAATTAAAATAGTTTTATTCAAAAAGTGTGAAAAATTAGATTTATTTATCGAATTAGAATATTGCTGCATGAGCCACAAAGGAAAATTCAAATAGTTATTTATGCAACAAGTGTATAAATGAGATTTTCCTGAATTAGAATTTCCCTGTAAAAGGCATAGATAAAAGCGATAAGCCAATGAGTGAAAAAAGTCGATTTACACACGAATTACATATAGGATTATAGAATTTTTTCAACTACCGTGGAAGTAATCCTAAAATTTAGTATCAATGAAGATATAAATAATTTACTTTCCGCCAGACTAATTTTCTATTTAAATTATAATAGTAAGCATTAGTTATATCTCGTAAAACTGCAAATGTTATTTCTTTTTGAATTTAGAAATAAAGTTATATTATAAACGTAGAAAATAATAGGGTAAACAAGTTATCTAGGTAATTATTTGAAAGCATAATTTTCACATACAATAAACAGTTTAGTTTAGTTTGGTTTTGATCGATAACGGATATGTTTGTTAATATATTGTTAGCATAATATACTTAAATTACTGACTGGTAAACTTTAGTTTTCAGGTAAATTAATGTTTTAGTTTGTTAAAAATAGGATGATAATATAAATTGTTTGTTTGATAAATTTAAACTGTGCCATTAAAATATGTTAGAGTAAATTTAATAGATATATTTCTTGCGAATAGTATTTACCACACTAAAAGAATTTTTGATAGAAATATATAGTGATCCATTTTTAGATAATCATAATAATTTTTTTAATTTATAAAAATAGGGACAACTAAATTATTTCAATTTTTTTATACTTTTCATAATATGTATAAAGGTAGAAGAATTTTTCATAACTGTAGTTGAAAAAATAATATTTTTCGTTACTGGATTGACCTTTTACAATTTATGTCGATCTTGGAAATCAATATCAATTATGTCCCCTTCACAAAATGTCGAGTTTTCAACTATTTATATAACAACTAGCATATAATCAATACACAGGATGTCCCAGGAATTTGTGACAGCGTGTACTTAGTTATAGTGCTCTAAATTTAGAGATAAATATATATTTATATATACAACCCTCAGGCAGTCTTCTCAAACTTAAAGGAAATTTGGTGGATCATCAAGCATACAAATGAAACGTCCGAGATTTATATAATGATGAAGTATCGAAATATTCTCAAGTGGTTCTCAAACCATTTTCTTAAAATTCTCTCTTCAATGGTTAAACTTTAGAACCCCATTATTCCCTAAAAATAGCCTACAGGAAAAAAGTTATAAGAACTACTGATATTATTTTGACCTCACCTGAACATGTTCCCAAATTTATTACTCATGTATTTAAGAAATATAAGTTTGGCTTAAGAAAAAAAAATTAACATTGAAAAGTTTACAGTACTAGGCACATTGCACATCATTATAAAAATATCTTGTTAAAATTTAAGTTTTGCCCTAATAATTATAAAATTCTGGCCATTTGTTTTTGTTTGTGGCAATTCATCATAATGGAAAAGAAATGATTGTGCTGCTCTTCTCAATTGAAATTCTAGACCATATTTGGAAGGTATTTGGCATACCATGATTAAATAATTAATAACGACAAAAAAATAAAGCTTATTTAACTACATGTTAAAGTTAACTTCGAATTTGTTGTTTTTTGTTGTTCCTATTTTTTACTCTTTTTAGTTAATTTTTTTTGCGGCTTGTAATTTATAAACATTTTTAATAAGAGTTAGATGTAAGAGGATTAGTATTAATCATCTGTATAATCTTAAGAGGGTTTCTTTTTTGGAGAATGTACGGAGTTTACTAATGTGAGTTGAATATTATTTTAACTTGTTAAAAATTGATAAATTTTAAATAGATTCAAAAAAAGTAACATAAGACAGCAAACTGATGAAAGTTATAAATTATGCTTTAGTGTAATGTTAAATGTGTGAATACTTACTAAATTAAGGTCCTCCAAGCGTGTGCGAACTCCTTTGAGCATGTCATTTCTTTCAGTAAGAGTACTAGGGCATGGGTATAAAGACGCATGGAATCCCGCGCATACTTTCTTTATCCTGGTCTTTAGTTGTTCCCCCTGGAAGAAGGCTGCAAATACCGTCTTGTGGTATTCAATTCCCTAAGAAACAACAGAAAATGTTAATATATACACGAATAAAAGAATTTCAGTAAAATATAAAATAAGTCTACATCCTTAACATTTTACTTTCGTATAGTTTTAATAGTGAAAATTGCAAACTAATCTTAAGAAATAAATGTTAACCAATACATTATGGAGTTACTTACAGTAATCGGGTCTTCCAAAGGCTTTTCAATCTCAGCTTGTCTCAGAAACACATTTCCCCTAGAGATACGCCACAACATCCTTTCAAATGCTGGAACCCGTTCTCTGTTGATCACACCAGCTACAAAACCAAGACGGCCTCTAATTGAGGCGTTGTGATCCTCAATAGGGATAAGGGATTTGTGTGCTGAATCGGACATACCATTGGCCTCATCTTGTTCGTTGAAAAAGGCCTGAGTTTTTTCGAGGACGTGTCGTAGCTCTGTCAATTCTAGGTAATTAGATTTTAAGTTTACCGCACTTTCTGAAAGCTCTTTAATGTCGCCCTCGGTTTTTTCTAGATGCGCCTAAAATATAAGATCTTAAATAGAATAGAGTGTAAATGTAGGCGTTAAAGAAACAATGCTATAAAAGTATAAAGTAAAACAATTAAAAAAACATGTGGAATCAATACTCTCAACCTTCTTACTAAGCTATTCACGTGGGTAATTCTATTGGTAAATGTAGGTGATGAATGTGAGTGCATATTCTAGAATTAGTATGCTTGATTCTTCAATTTAGTAATAAAATTGATTTACATTAGTCCTAATGAAGTAATACAGTCATTTATTAAATACATATATGGATCTAAGTTATGGTATATTTATGTTTTTAATTAAGAGTTAATATTTATTTATGTCAGATAAATGATAATTAAAACTGTTTTTTATTGTTTGATAAATCAGAATAGTTTTTAATTTTAATCCGCTGAATCAATTCAGGTACTTTATAAGTTGATGTAAATATTGTTTCACTCCCAAAAATGTCTATATTGAAACTTTTGTACCCATCAAGGTAGCTCTATTAAAGTTTGATCTGGTGGAAACAGATAAGACAATAAAAATAATGTATGTAATATTCCTTGTTTACATTGCTGATTTATTTTTTGTTGAGTTTGCAGTTGTCTGCGTATAAAGAACAGCATTTTTTTATTTAACAGCCAACGATATCGCATGAAATCGCGAATCATAAATATTTCGAAAACGCATCGAGAGCATACGATGATTCAAAAAGTGAGAGATGCAGATTTGCACATCAAAGAGGTAAACGTATCTTTTTAGCAGTTTAGCAGTAAAATTGCATTTCAAATACTGGGCAAAATTAGACAACAGATTGCGCCCATATCCTAGAAATATACAAATCTATAATCTGGCACAGTGTTCATGGATTTTTACATGATTTTTTGCTTGACGTTCACTGCGGCTTAGCACACGCTCTGGGTAAAAGTTGAGTTACTATCTGTACAGTACCGTTTGCGGAAATTGTAAACAACTTGAGTAATAACAGGAGTGGTTCAATAAAATGAAGTACCTATAAGCACAGAGAATGATAAAAGAATAAAATCGTAATATTTTTTTAAATATTTTACTGTGTGTAGCTTTTAATGCCATATACTCAATTATTCAAAATTAGTCTAAAAAATATCAATATATTCGCGAATTTAAAAACCCTACTATGATTTTTTCGGAAGTAAATACATAGAGGTTGATTTTTTTCGGTAATAATGAAAGTATAAGTATAAGTTGAGATTCTGTATTTTCTAAAAACAAAACCGAAATCTCAAATACAGTAGCTTTGTCTATTCACTTACTTCTAAATCAATAATTTCACGTGGGTTTGGCGCCTTAGGCAATTCACTAACATCTGGAATATTTACATCGTCCTTTCTTACTTCTGCTTCAATGTATCTGAGTTTTCTTTCCATTTCGTCACATCTTCTTACTTCGTTGACGAATTTTCTTTGGAAGGCGTTAACGTTTTCATTTAACTGAAAAAAGAATTTAGATTCGTAGATTCAAAGTCAAAGATACATTTAAAAAGCAACAATAATTAATAAGAAAGGTGAAGAATTGCTAGTTGCCGCCTCTTTGTCAGTGCAGCTGAAGATGAATAGAGATAAAGACTTATTTTTAATTTCACACATATCTTTTGCAACCAGTTAGTTAGTTTTTATTTCAAAAACTTCCAATAATAATGCTATACCTTTTTAGTAAATTTGACCGGAGATTTTGAAATTACCTTTCGTTTTTCTATCATTGGTATTACTTTAAAAAATTTCTGCTGGCTAAAAAATAGTTCAGATACTAATTTAAATGGATTGTAAGGATGTAGAGTTTAGTACGACAAAAAATAATTAATTCAATGAAACAAAAAAGAGTAGAATCAGAAAAAGTAAAAGGTAATGAAATATTCGTACAAAAGTAAGACAAATAGAATGGAAAAACTTGAAAGGACAGAAAAATAAGGATGAACTAAAAGACGAAGAAAAGAAGGAGGAATATTTAAACATCAACAATAAAAACAAATAGTGAGAATTATTTCAAACATAATTAGGATTAATTAACGAATTAAGTGTTGCGTTAAAAATGTATAAAGAAAAGATTCAAACATTTCAGACGAATATAGAACGTCCCATTTTTAATAAAGAGAGAAGTAGTAAAAATAGTCGAACTACCCGTGGGGAGTAGCCAATACTAAAAGAAATATTAAAAACCATTACAGACAATATGCTTTAAACCCATTATTGGAAAAGGTTCTTTGAAACAAATTTCAGAAACACAACAAAACAAACAAAGACAATTATATTTCAAAACAGAAAAATAGCATCTACCAATGTCTCTAGTAAATCAAGCATAAGTGTAGCATTACAATTTCAGCACCGTATACATTGGAAATACAACACCAGAAAATTTACATTTTGGCACATTTAGAAGTATGATACCAGTGGCATATTTTTATTTCTAGTTCTCAGATTTAATACTTCAAAAATAATTTGCTTACTCCGGTGCAAATCTAAAAATATATATAATCTGACTTAATGCAACATTTAATCTAGTTGAAACTAGATACTTTATGGGAATATATGATAACATCAAAACAAAGTATAAGAGAAATCGTTCGTTAGATATTTTAAAAGTGCCTATTACGAAACAAATAAAAATATGATAATTTCAGGAACGAAAATATTTGCTCAAATAATTGTTAATAACAAAAGACAAGTAAAAGATTGTCGTCAAAAATAGTTAACTCGTAAAAAACAAGAAATTTTTCTAAAATAACTAATACAAAAGTCGATATACTATTAGAGAGTTTATTATTTTTAAAATGTTAGTTTATGACTAAGAGGTTTGAATTTCATGTGTGATGATTTCCCACTTGTCCAATTACTCCAAAAGTAGCACACGAAAATGACAACCAACAAAGTCCTAGATATCCAAAACTAAATATTTAGGCACTTAAAATGAAAAATATTTTTTTTTATTTACTGTATAGTTCTGTTCACTATTTTATTGAGGTTTAGGACTGTTATGTAACAAACTAAGAAATCAAAACTTCAAAACTTACATCTCTGAATTGTACACATCCAGTCTCTCCCAGTTCTGAAATAGCGTAGTAGGAAGCTTCAGGTTGGATAAAAAGTTGGGCGAGGACCATTTCCTCACTTCTGAACATGCTCCCCATCTTGAGGGGATTTTATACACTTGTCTGAAAGAAAAAGCAAATGATAAACTTTTTTTTTTCTATAAATTATAACCAAGGTTACTTTTGCTTGAAGCTATAAAATTTCAAATATTTTTTAATTAAAATTTTAATTATTCGTTTTCACGCCGTATTTCTTAATATGTATGACCACAATGCACAGGGAGTCTGTGAAAATAATGCGTATTTTTAAATGGTATGTAGAACGTGTCATTTGCAACAAAATATTACATTAAAATTAAAAATATTTGTGGAGTAATCAATCAAGGCGAATCTACCTGATCAATCAAGAATATCACGACGTGTTAATTAATTTAATCTGTGATGTTTTGTATCAGTGTCCCAAAGATTGTTGGAAACTTGTAGAGTATTACCTAAAAAAAGTAGTGGTAGAAATCGTTCGGATCATGTAATAATCGCCGAGAATACATTATTCACTTTTCTACATCCCCTCTAACCGGCCATTCTAAATATCTAGGGTTTTAAAATAAAAATTTATTTTTAGAACGTTTAAAAAATATGCCATTATCAGCATTGAACTTGATCCAGTTATTCAAATATCGCGGTGTTGCCGCCTGAATTGCTTTTCAGTAAATAATATTTGGATAGGTCTAAAATACTAATATTTATTTCTTTGAAAACGGTTGACTTTTATAAGATATTTTTATTCTTCGTACGTTTTTATACCTATCCATAAATATGTGTATTATTTTAGCGGACACCCTGTATTTACGGAGCCTCATTACAGGGAGGCCACACATAAAGCAAATTTTAAGATGTAGAGATATCAACCATCTGTAAAATCAAGGTTGGGTACTTTTCTATTTTAAAAATCACACCGTTTTTTACATTTTTGGAGTTCTATAAAGCAGAAGTGAGAATAAAAATTGGAAAAGTTTTGGATAAAGATGGAATTGGCGAAAAAACCGCCTATCTGGTCTCTGCATGAGATCTTTCAAAATATTTAAAAATAAAATCAAGTTTCGGACATTTTTTCTTCTATAAAATTATCAGTACAGATTCAGATAAAATAGAATAGATGCTGCATTAATTTTATCGTAGGGTATGTGAAACAGGGAAAATAAAAATAGAAGACTCTTAACTTGATACTAAGGATAATACGAAATAATTTGTGTAAAATTCTTTTCAACTGCTGGTTTGTTAATCTAATCCTTAAATAATATAAATAAGATTTTACTGACTTGTACAAATTATAGAAGACTTTGTTAGTGATAGCTGCCATTAGAGAAAAATTCAAGGTAAAGAAAATTGAATGCATTACATAATAAATTTGATTGGTGATTATTACCATAAAAGTACCTCCAATTTGGTTTATAGTTTTGTTATTTACGACGTTACAAACAATCTTAGACAATTGAATGCAGATACCGAGTCCGATAGTTCTTAATTTCAGTTTTAAAATTAAAAATTTGGATAATGCATGCAATCAGAAAATGGTTTATTTCATATACAAGGTGGTCGTATATTTTTGACTTTTGATCAACTTGTGTAACTAATAAACAAACATAACTTTAATGAATACTAAATGTTTTATCTTAGAAATACTTATTTATATTATTATAGAAAGTTTGCTACCAAAAAATAATATAAAACTTTACTTTACTAATTTAATTACTGAGATCGGCTCATATGTATTTTTTAAAAAGTTAAAAAAGGCAATATTAAAAATAATTACAGTGCTTAATACGAAAAAAGTGCCGCCACTTAATAAAATACATTTATTTATTTATTTATTTATTTATTTATTTATTTATTTATTTATACGGGCAAGCCCAATTCAGAATACAGAAATATGTTATTGACAATAAATATATATAAAATAAGAATAATAACATATATAACAAGAAAAAAAAACAATTAATTGCAATAAAATAAAGTATACAAACAATAAAAAGACAATGTATATAATGGTTGTTAAATATTCAAGTTCTTTATGTGGTTCTTAAAAATAGCAACAGAGTTACCAAAAAGTAATAGGTCATCCAGAGAATTAGCAAGTCTTAGTGTTCTTGGAATAAAAGTATAATATGAGTAATTATATCTGTGAAAAGAAATGTTAAAAGTTTGAGTTTGCCTTGTTGCACGTGGTGGAACAAACAACAACACTTTAGCTAGGAGTTCAGGACAGTTATAAATGCCATTGACAATATTGAACAGTACTGTAAGATCTTTTCGGTCTCTACGGACAGAAAGAGAAGAGATATTCAAGTATTGCTCCATGTTTGTATAATTGCAGTTGATGTGCATTTTGAAACCAATAAATCTAAGAAAGTTTTGTTGAACATTATCCAATTTGCTCTTGAGATGCAAGTAGTGTGGGGACCAGACAGGAGAACAGTATTCGAGGTGTGTCCTGACTAGAGAACAGTAGAGAGTTTTAATAGCTAGTACATTAGTAAAGTCTCGGGTTGTTCTTTTGATAAAACCAAGCATTTTCATGGATTTTTTAATAATATTATTGATGTGAAGGTTAAAGCTAAGAGAACGATCAAATATAATACCCAAGTCTTTAATTTTCTCTACAGTATCCAATAATTTATCATTTATGGTATAATTAAATGTTGACAAGTGATGATGCCGACAAAACCGAATAACGTGACATTTGCTAACATTTAATTCCATCCCATTAAGAAAACACCAGTTGGCTAGATCGTCCAAATCTGATTGCAATGACACTGCATCGCTTCGATTATTAATGATTTTGAAGCATTTAAGGTCGTCGGCAAATAAGAGAGCAGAAGTATTAGAAAAACAGACAATGATATCATTGATAAACAGGTTAAACAATAATGGACCCAAGTGTGACCCTTGGGGAACACCAGAAGTCACTGAGATGGTGTTAGAGTAATGATGATTAACTCTAACCTGCTGAGTTCTATTAGTTAGGTAACTGCCTATCCATTTTAACACTTGACCTCCTATACCGTATAATTTAAGCTTTTGCAGCAATAGATCATGGTTCACCGTGTCGAAAGCTTTGGAAACATCTGTATAAACCGAATCAACCTGTAATCCTTTCTCCAGAGCTTCGGACAAGGTATCAACATAAAGCAGCAAACTGAGTTCTGTCGATTTACCAGAAGAAAATCCGAACTGTTGAGGATTCAATATAGAAGTGCAGTCGTACTTAAGAAAATCAGTAACGATACTTTCGAATACCTTGGGAATCGTGCCGAGAATAGAGATAGGGCGATAATTCTTTATGTCCGCTTTATTGCCCGCTTTGTATATTGGAGTAACATAGGACAGTTTCCAAAAGTCAGGAAACTCCCCTAAGTGCAGTGATTTGTTAAAAATGTGAAAAAGCGGCCGAGAAAGAATAAAGCAGAATTCTTTCAGAAAGATGGGAGGAATACCATCAGGTCCAGGACCTTTATTGACATTAAGGGTTGAAAGTTTTACATATATTTTCGAGATTGGTATGAAATAGGAAGATACGCTAACTTTGGATTCTATTAAGTTATTATCATAAGTTAGAGTTTTATTGCAGAAGAGAAATGATTAGCAAATAAATTTGCGATCTCATTACCATTAGAGGTGACTGAATTGTTGAGTCTCATTGAGACAGGTAGGCTGTTATTTTCTTTCTTATTATTTACAAATTTCCAAAAATTTTTAACATTATCTTGGATAGAGTTCTCAGTTGATCGTATATAACTAGAATAGCATTTTTTTAACAAAGTTTTGCACTGAGCTCTGAGTTGACTAAAATTGGCATAGTTTTCAGGAGACCTATTACTTTTGTAAATCATATGGGCAATCTTCTTATCATGTAGCAATTGTATAAGTTCAATCGAATACCAACAAGGAAATTTCTTAGTACAGACTTTTTTCAATGGAACAAACAAATCAAACATGTAGTAAAGAGTATCATAGAATACACTTATCATCACAGAGATGTCCTTATCACCTATAAGACTGTCCCAATCAACTGCATCTAAGTATTGATGTATACAGGAGAGATTTGCTTTATGAAAATCATAATAGTATTCAACTCCAACAGTTGAGTTTTGACAGAAGTGTAGCTGCAAGGTTGTTTCCAGTGGAGGATGGTACGGGTCTGGAGAAATTAAAATATCAACTGCTGGGGTTACCGTCAGCTCATGTGAAGAAAGAACAAGATCGAGGATGACGCCTCTAGTATTGACCATAGTATTAGATTGGAAAAGATTATGAAGAGCACAAATATTTGAAACAGTATCAAGGTTTAGCTGATGCAGATGAGCAAAAATCTTCAAGTTCCCACTCGGCTGAGGGCAGATTGTAGGCACCAAAAAGATATAACTTAGAATTTGAGTATTGTTCACCTATACTATTAAGTTGGTCAAAATGGACCTGATACTTGTTAGTAGGAGACTTAGGCGGGATATACAGAGCTCCCAGGACCAACTTACCACATAAGTGAACAAAAAGTTGTTCAACTGAAGAATCCGACGGAATAATGTATGCGGGATATTTTTTCTTGGTGGCTATCAGTACTCCTTTCTGTGAGAATGATTACATCATAAGAACAGTTTGAAGCATTAAGACTTAAATCGGTTAATTTAGTTCGAAGTCCTCTGACGTTTTGATAGTAAAGAAAAAGCTTGCCCGGGTTTAGTAGTTTTTTTGGATAATTGTTGGTACATTATTGATATACTTAATTACTAGATTCTGCTCACCAGCATCTTGACGTGCTAGGAGTTCAGTCTTGACTGTGTTGAAAAGTGTCCGTTGGGTAGGGGTTTGGTCTAAAGATATGAAGAGTTTTTTCTCTCGACTCACCTTCTGCTTGTTTTTAATTATTGAATGAACATCTTTAACTGAAGATAAAATTATTTTGAGTGACCGATGTCCATTTTTGTTTTTCTTGCCAAAACGTGTCATTTTAATACCATCTAAGTTTACAGTGTCATCAATAGTAGAGAGAATATTTTTCACTTGTTCAACATCTTCACGAGCATTGTTAGGTTCGAGTAGATTAAAAACAAGTAGATTATTAGATCTTTTTTGCCGTTCATGGATTTCATTTATAACTTCCTCCATCGAGAAGGATCCGTTTTCCTTGAGTTTAGAAATGTCATTTTTCAATGTAATAACTTCCTTTCTGAGATTATCCATTTCACGCAGGAGTTTGGGTACGCTCTTAAAAGAAGAGCGACATTCCTTGCAGAAGTAGGTAAGAGTTCTTTTCTGCAGTACAACTGCTCGAAGTTCAGAGGGTGCTAATCCTGTGCAGTCTTCAGTTGGATGTGATGTTACATGACAGCTGTCACAGACAACATATTTATCACCAAGCTCGTCCGCACAGGAGTAACAGTTGTTAGCCATTGACAACAAAATAACCAGCAAAATTTTCTAGGGCACGAATTTACAGTTATCTCCCGAACTATAACACAACAATCAGAAGTGATTAACTGTTATTCCACTGGAAGATCACTAGAGATATAAATAAATTTATTCAACCACCGAAGTAAAACACTGAAAGCAATCACTAGGAAAAAAAAGCGAAATTTTTAAACTACTTTTAACCACTATAATTGATAAAAGACGGTAGACCAATTGTTGTTGGTTGTTGGCACAAACGAAATTGGTCAAAATTGATTTGAGCTATCTTTGGAGCTGTTTCAGCGCAATCCGACAGATTTTGTGCGACGATTCATAACAGTGGATGAATCTTGGATACACCAAACAGCAATTCAATCAATGGACAGAAAAGGGTAAACCGGCTCCGAAAAAGGCGAAAACAGTTCTTTTAGCCGAATGGGCGATTGCAACGGTTCTCTGGGACGCAAAAGAAATTCTTTTGGTTGACTACTTTGAAAATGGAAAAACGATAAACGATAAAAAAATTCAACAAAAAAGCACCGAGTTGGTCAAAAAGAAAATCTTGTTTCATCAGGATAATGCACCATGCCACAAGTCGGTTATCGCGATGACTAAAATTAATGAGCTGGACTTTGAACTGGTACCTCACGCACCCTACTCCCCTGATTTGGCCCCGTCGCACTTCAGCATATTCGCCAACTTGAAGAAATTTCATACGGGAAAGAAATATGCTTCAAACTTGGAAGTGATTGAAGAGACAAACAGTTATTTTAAAGTGTTGCCAGAATCTACCTACAGAGATGGGAGAAAGAGTTTGGAACATAGATGGACCAAGTACATTCAACTGGAGGGAGAGTATGTTGCAAAATAAAAACAAATGTGTCCTTCTAAATTATTGTTTTCTTTGTTAAGCCGCGATTTAATCAACCCATCGCAAAATATCCTTATATTTATACTAAATTAAATTAGTGGTTATTTTTCGTTTTGATCAGTGTACATTAGTAGGTATATAATTACCAAGATAAAGAACTAAATTTTAAGAGCCACATAACGGTAAAATTGTACGTACATTTACTATCTATTAAGGCATTTTAGACGCACCATTCTTCATATGTAATTTTATAGAAAAGAGTGTAAAACTGCCTTCCAATATAAGTGAAGAATACTGTCCTATAATATACATTTAATTGTACGGAAGCAGTTAAGAAATTTAATTTTAATTCGGTCGACGACATTTTTCATTGAATATTAATACTTATGGCCCCTGTATGCGGTTGTAAAATGGTATTTTACAGCCCGACTAGATCTACAATTTTTGGCATAGTCCAGTGAAAACGCCTTTTCAGTTGCACGAGTTTACAAAAACTAATTCTTAAATAAGTATATCGACCTGTTTAATGATTTATTTACTTTGTTACTAAAGTTGTAAGAGTAATAAATAAACCAAATTTACCACGATTA
This sequence comes from Hermaeophaga mercurialis, assembly GCA_951812935.1. Classification (NCBI taxonomy): domain Eukaryota; kingdom Metazoa; phylum Arthropoda; class Insecta; order Coleoptera; family Chrysomelidae; genus Hermaeophaga; species Hermaeophaga mercurialis. The sequence goes on along the minus strand of OX638360.1, from coordinate 30,613,691 downwards.
CCAATAGTCGTGCTATTAACTAAATAATTACTTTAATAAAACAAATCCGCATTTATAATAGTTTTATTCGTGTAATCTGGTTATCTGTTTACATTTCTGGACCTTGCTAGTGTAATCTAAAACGCTTGGTTAATCTTGTGATTATGCTAATATCTTATTAAAGAACATTAAATAAATAGATTAAAGAAAATAGAGTTGATATGAAACAACTGACACAGTTCATATTTGATGTTATTTAACAATTAAAATGGTAATTTTAAACATATAAAAAGTATTGTGTTAAGCTTACAGTTTAATTGCTAATAGTAAAAATCCTTTTTAATTAAACGTTTCGTTTGTAGCATATAATTTACTAATGGTATAATTTCAGAATTACTCTTCCATCCAGAGACATTCCAGGACCGCGGCGTTTAGTGAAGATGAAATCTTATTTATGTACAGCACAATTAAGTGTAAATTTTTGTTTATTTATATTATTAGAATATAACTATTAATACTAAAATGTTTATAGACCATCTAGCGCGAGCCTTTTAATTAGAAATTACTTAAGGGATTAAAATCTTCAAAATAACTACCAACACTCGAATGGGGGTTAATTTTAATTAATTAATTAATCTCCTAAACAAATTTAATTAAATAGAAGAGTAAGAACCATCTGGAATATTTTTATGACTTGGTGTCCCAAAATTTTCTCGAGAAGTAATTTTGATAGGACCCACTGATTTAAAATCAAAAATTGTAAATAAGGGTCTACGTCCAAACTGTAGTTTATCTCCTTCTTTGTTTAAAATATTTCTTAGTGCCGCTCTAAACTAATGGATACACAAATGTGGCCTTATAGGGGAGATAAATACAGGATGCGGCATTAGTGCGTCGTAGTACGATTAGTCGGCTATTATTGAAGTTACGAAAAAAAAGTTTTTACAAGAAGTGTAGGCAGTCTTGAGATTCATTTTTTAAAATTAGTCCCAAATATACAACATGTTCAGGAACGCAGTGCCAAACAAAAATTTTGTTTTTTTAAATGTAACATCCCTTATATTTTTACATTTTTATAAACCTCTTGCCGAGCTAATTTCAACGATATATCATACTTTATGTCTATTATGTTTAATAAAGGATCTACAGCCACCTGAACATCACATTTTTTTGAATTTAGATGTCTGTAGCAGCCAAAACGTTGAAAATCAATAAAAACCACTTACATGTTCCTATCCCAACTTTTCAAGTTCTTTGCTACGGCATTAAAAAATCTTTGATACAGAGTGATCAAAAATTTGAAATCCCATTAACTGTTATTCTTTTGGTTGAAGCAATTTTGGCAAGAAGCATTTTCAAAGAATGGAGTGATGAAGACCACAGTTTCAAGATCCGCACCAAATAGTGATGATGTAGAAGAAGTAAAATTAACCCACGTTAAAGAAAAGCAATTTATCCCAGAAATAGAACTAAAAACAGATATTTTAAAGAATTTTACGTTATAAATCTAAAAATATAAAAATAGAAATTTTATAACAGAATTAACTCTGTATAATTTATCACTTATTTCTATAATCCAAAAACCATAAAAAAGATAAAAAAAATAAGTTTCAACCTAAATTTCCGTCTTCCCGTTTTCATTGTTCATCCGGTATGTATGCACACAGATAGACATAACAAATAAAATAGATTTCGATAAATGGTGTTTCGTTATTAGAGTTTTTCGTACAAATAGTCACATTGTATTTAGACGACCTGAATACACCCTTATTAGATAATAGTATATTCTGTAACAAGGTCAGAATGAAAAACTATGAGTAACGAATTTTATTATTCTAAGCGAGTAACAAACTATATTTTCTCCACGGCCAGAAATTTACTCGATTTTTCACTCAATATTTTAAATAAATTAAAATTTGGCTATCGATATTGTCTAAAAATGGATTATTACAACGCCGTCATTTGCATCTGATCATCTGACATTAACAGTTTTCACATCCATCGTTATCGATATTGTTTAGAACAATTATGGAATATTCATTCCTTCACTTATTATGGAACGAAAATACATGAAAAACACATATGAAGCAAGTGTTTCGGAATAAATATTCTAACTCAATAGTGGGAATATTTACATTCTATTATTAAAAATGATTTTGGAATTAATACATTTCACTAGTGGTCGTGGAGAAACCATTTTCCGATCCATAGATACGATAGATAAATAATTCTTTCATACTTTGTGTTTGGGATTTATAATCATTTTCCATATTCTAAAGGTTATTCATCGATATCTTAATTTTTTTCATGTATAGTTTATACGTGGCATATTTCAGTACAATTATTTTATCCCAGAACAATTCATTTTATTTTAATATAACTGTTATTAGTTATTTTACATTATCTTCCTAACTCCGCCTCTGATAATTACGAATTGTTCAAAAAAAGCCGCGCTTTCTGTCACAACACATTTGTTTAGACTCATTTATTTTGATCTCGTTTGTTTAAATGAAATATGGGACATTAATTATTGTACTTGTGTATAAAGTATAATCAATTTTATAGAAGTTACGTTTAATTTTGAGGCAATTTGAAAATAAATGGTCATATTTTAGACATAACGTTATACCAAATAATGTAATTTTTCTAAAAAATACACTGATTGATACGAAAAAATAAATAAATGTTAACCCATTGGCCATGGCTTAAATAAACTCCTGTTCAAAATTAACGCACCACTATAAATTTTGTAATTATGTCTTTGTTTTTGAACTCTTTATTTAATTTAGTGTTAGTATAATATAAATAAAGATAATTAAACAATATTGCACCTGAAAACCTTTATTTTTAATTAAAGTTCGAAGAATTATACAAAATTTGGCGATCAGGTACAAAAACTTAAAAATTATAAAAATCTACTTAACTTTACAAACAAAAAGAAAATTCCAATTTACAAAAAAAAATTGAATTTCAATAACGCGTAGTACCTCCTCGAGCTCTTATAATCGCTTGCATTCGTCGGGGTAAGTTTGTTATTAAGTTTTGGATGATTTCCCATTACAAAAGAACTACACGCTCTAACTTTTGCAGGCTCATTGGGACAGGTACATGACGCCGAACTAATCTTTTTAGAACATCCCAAAGGTGCTCCATTGGATTTAAGACTGGGCTACGCGGTGGCCACTCCAAGATCTGGATGTTGATTTCATTTAAGTAATCCAAAACAGTCCTTGCATGAAAATGAAGGTATCTCCTATAAATGGCGTAAACGGCATCACGTGATCTTGAATAATGTTTTCCAGATAGAATTCTGCATTCATAGAGGACGGACGAATAGGAACCAGTTCTGTGTGTCCCTCAAAATATATTCCCCTCCAGAACATTTTTGAACCACCACCAAATGGCTCCTTTGGATAGATAGTACAATCATAAAATCTTTCTCCAGGTCTGCGCCATACTCTATCACGTTCATCTGGAGATTTTTGGCTCACTCGAATTTCATCTGTGAACAAAACTCTCTTCCAGTCATCTACAGTTCACTGTGCATGATCTCTAGGGAATCTTAATCTGCGTGATCAGTGATCTGCAGTAAGTAGCGGTGCAGTAGCAGGCCTTCTACTAACCAATCCGAATTCTTTTAATCTTCTCCTGACGGTTAAGGCAGAAATCCTGAAATTTCTAACAGTTTCGAGTTGTTTACTTAGCTCTCTACTAGTACACTTTCTGTTTCGTAATACCTGTTGTCGGAGAAAGGGCTGATCAATTTGACTTGGTCCTTTTCCTGCCATGACCACGTTTTCTATGGTGCGTTCCGGTTTCCCTAAATCTTCTAACCATTCGACTAATTGTTGAATGATTAACACCTAGTAAATTGGCCACATAACGCATACTTCTTCCCTCTTCTAGGAAAGTTAAAGCTCTTACGCATTCATCATTGCTTAAATGACGTGCTCGATTCATCTTTTTGTAACAAAATTGTTAAATATTGACCTAGCGAACTAATCCACACAAAATAATAACCGACACTCAAACCGCAACTTTAAATAATAAACTTAACAAACTGAAAAAAATTACGTGAACGAAGTACTTAACTTTTTTCACTTAATTAAATAACATACAGTTATAAAAACAGTACAAAACTAATAAAAACAACTACTTGACATAAACCAACTAAGATTCCAAACAGTAATCGCTAATATTTGGGCGATATATCTTTAAATAATACAAATAAGTCAGAAAATATAAGTGGTGCGTTAATTTTGAACAGGAGTTTAGTAGAAGAGACAACTCTACATTTTTATTGATTATGTTTTAAGTATCAAACAAAAATATTTTGCTCTTGGCACCATCTTGTTTAAACGCAAATTCCAAATAACTAAAATTTTTACCAAATAGCTTTTACCAGTTTTTAAAATTTGGCTTCAGAAATATTCATACAGCCATATTAATGAAAAACTTGAGATTTTAACAATCGTGTGTAGCCCTGCGAAAGTATAATAATCGTAAATTTCCCATTATAGAATTTCATAAAGTATAATATTTACCTAATTATAGTTATTACTAAAATAATTGATTCAATTTTCTGGTTTTAAGTGGAAATGTTGCCTTTGATGTACAATTTCATTTACATGGAATTTTGGCTTATAATTATTTTGACCTTTAGTAAAATAAAGTGAGAAGAATCTATCCTCGTGTGTACAGTACTAGAATAGTTTTAGTATCTTGCGCAAACGTATTTGATTGTAATGATACGCTTAGATTGAAATCATGTGTTTTATCTCAATTTTAAATATATTCTCATATTAGTGTTATTTTTTATACCCGCTTAACAATTAGCAAACAAATAATAAAATGTTATCATGAATAATGAGCTTTACCGTGTGATTTTAAATCAGCATGTGATGTGAGATTTCACTGATTTGGCATTGTAACTCAAGGTAGATATTATTGGAAAAAAACGAACCGTGAACATTGTTTTCCTTTGTTGCATTACGGGGTTTCATAAATTAGAATTATTGCTACTCAACTGTGGCAAATTTGAGATCAAGTAAAAAAAAGAAAAAGGACCACCAACGCCTAAATTGAAAAGATTTAGGGAAAATAATAAACTTTAATAATGTTGTCTTTATATAACTTATTGTCTTATTATATAAAGAAGTTTGGGGTGTGAGCTCAGTTTTATTGCAATTAGATTATTAATTTGATCTAGTGTGTGACGTCGCCAAAGGAACTTGCAAGACTTTTTGCAAATCTCGCCTTTTAAACTTGAAAATAATTTTCATATATTTTTTTGAGACTAGCAAACTGTTTTTACTTTGGGGACAATTTATTAGTTTTTACTCCCCCTTTACAACTTTTGTTGCATGATTTTCATTACATTTTGTCAGAGGTATTAATTGTAATTAAAAATTCATCAGTTATTCAAAGTACAAAAATTGACAGCATAAAAAATGCTTAATTTAAAACATTACCGAATTAAAATGCGTTCCTAAGCAAAATTATGTAATTATTTTAACTAATCCTTCTCATTACTAAGGCTCTATGAAATCTTTTTATAATATAAAATATTCATGCTTCAAAGTATTATCCAAAGTACTATTAATATCAAAGATAATCCCAGAAAATCTTTCAACGTAGAAACATTTTAGGGGTGAGCCCTCTAATTTTCCAGTCGGTGAAAGGATAATTATAATTTAACTTAGAGCCGATTTTATTTGATACTAATTTAACCGACATTTCCACGAAACAAGATTTTAATGTTAATCAGCTACCATTTTAGTTAAACTATTTTAAATTTGATTATTTTGCTAAAAATGAAAAATAATAAATGTTATGTTGGTGTGTTGGGGTGTCCAAGATCAAGAACCAATATATTAAGAATTTATTTCTTACTTAAAGTGACCAGGGTGTCAAAATATAATAAATTTTTCTGTGGAATTAAAAACATTTATGTTTAATTGGGTAAATGGAGAGGCTGAAAGTAATAATCCGAAGCCCTAAAGGGCTAAAAAATATTTAGTGAAGTAAAAGAAGATGTTTAATTATTTTTTCAAGGTTTCTGATGAAAGAAAAGTTTTAATTAAAACATTACTTTCAAGATAAAAATATAGTTAATTTAATTTATAGAAACAAACTATTTTTATTATTTATTTAATGTTCTATTAAACTAGATTAAATAATTTCTTTAGCTTATTTTTGAGTAATAATTATATTCAACGTAGTGTAGTAGAAAGATAGAAAAATGCAAAACTAAATACCTAATTGTGTGTCCATATAAAATTTAAAATATTTCGATGAATATTTGTTGCAACGTCATCTAAAATACATTTAAATTATTTAATATGTACAAGGAGGTAGTCATTAATAACTAATTTATTGGCAAAATGCGTCTTTTCCTAAATATTTTTCTCGTTTTATAAATCAAAATAAAATCACGAATAATTGAAATTTTTCAAATTAAATTATACTGAACACAGAGTTTTATAGTAATACATTTTTTTATAAAACAATATATAATTATATTATTAATTGAATTAAGTGTAGAACAAAAAAATTAAACTATAAGGTTAGTAAAAGCCATGCTATTATATTTTATTCATATTCATAACAATATAAATTCATCGTCATGATTTCATTAAAATAAGTATGGAAAATCAACATAAATGGGGTACGTTAGAAAAAAATTAGAAATTGCATTTATTTGATTTTTCCTCAATGAGCTAATTTCAACTATATCCACATTTAAAGTCTAAAAATCGCAGTTTGAGCAATTGAAAACCCTCTGAAGTAACATTTTTAGTCATATACTTTACAATTATTCTCAATGAGTTATATACAGGTCCCACAATGGTCACTTTTCATATTATCATAACTGTTAGTTCTATACAGGTTGTATTATAACTCTTAATACCGTTTGTCATCAAAAGGTCTTCTTAGCTTACGAAACTAGAAATATGTTTTATAGCGGTTATTATAGAGTCGCACAAAGGTTGCGACGTTTCGAAATACAACACCTAATATGATTTACAACAGCTAGTTTTATAAAGGTTTCAATGGTTAGTTTATATGACTTTTTATTGAAACACTGTTGTAAAATCGCAGTAGAAAGAAGGTAATTTTCGTCAAATAGTATAAAAATATAGCTTCCTTATTAAGAGTTGTATAAATATCTAATAAAACTTCAATATGGCCTACAATATAATTATGTTTTAATCATATTAGACCATTTATATAACTTTCATAGAAATTTAGTCATTTTAAAAACATAGGCTTCGAGTACACGTGAATTTATATGAGTGCTAATTGAATATGAATTATAATAAGAATTGGCACAATTTTAAGCAGTCGGGAACAGACGAACATGTAAAAAAAATGCTCGTTAAAAATTATGAGGGGTCTTTCCTATAAAAAAAACGAAACTAAAATTAAGATAGGTCGCTCCCAAATACACCTTGTTACAAATTTTCATGTAACAACGTTTTCCTGGTTTTATTACAACCGCTAAAAGGAAATAATTAAGAATGACCCTGTATCTGTAGATTCTTAGGTTGGTGAGCTACAACAAAGCTATGTCTAAAAAAAACCAAATACTGCATTAATAAATTTACCAATTTTAATTTAAAATTTACCTGAATATTCTATTTAACTTCGATATTAAATGTATGAAATTTTTTCTCAAATCCGAATTAATGTAGATACTTAAAATTTTGGGAATCACATACATTCAAAAAGGGGTAATTATGTATTTTTTCTGAATTACCCATATATTATAAAAGGACGAAATTAATTCTTTTATGGGGTTGAATACTGTAAATTGAAAATATTGGGGTTTTATATTTTATTTCTCATCTTTTTTATCACTTGTCGTTTTTCCATAGCGCTTATAGTTTTTGAAAATAAAAAAGCAAAATACAACAGCATTTTTTTAACGTTTATTAAAATTTAAAAGGACAAAAAAGGGGGTATTTAAAGAATATAACATAAGTTATAATAAATGTATAACACAATGGTAATACCTAAAAATGTATATATAAGTTTTTATACTAAAAATCGGGGGTGATGTCTCTTTAGGAATTGGGCTAACAATTTTCACATGAATTTAGAAACACCTTGTATAAAAAAAACAGTTTATAAAAATGTATTATTGTTAATTCAATCAAATATCGATTTAACAAATCTACAAAACATACTTTTAATCACCAGAATTTAATAATATAAGGTTTGAAATAATTTTAATATTAATGATCAGTCAAAGGTCACGATTGACGCAACGTTTTAAGGTCACTAAAAAATTACAAACAATTTACAAAACGAAATAAATTTCTCTAAAACTTACCCTTAGAATCAAGAGGGATTTCGAGCGTTTTGAAAAACTAACACCACACCTACCACACAGCTGCCTGGCTGTAATGTGTTTGTTAGTTATCGTGTAATAAACCGTCACATGATTTTTCATATACGGTGTGTGTATGTACTTAAGACGAGGTTGTCCGAATTAAGGACAATTGTATGATAAGTATATCACCATGCACCGATTGTTTTAAGAAATCATTCTAAATCATTGTAAACGGTTTATCAGAGATTAGATCAATCAAAAAATGGATTTCAATACACTGGTTTTATTTATTTAGATTTAATATGTATAGATATCGGTTGAAAGGTATTTACAACATATTATGTTGAATGGCATTGAAAAAAAAATGGTTGTTAAATGCCGTAATATTTTCGATAACGTTTTTTTTGTTACCCATGAAGGAATTTACATATTTATTCAGGATTAAATTAGGTAATTTATTCCCAATTTCTAATTATACAGTGTGGGCCAATGTTCCGATGAGAGGCTATGACTGTATCATTAAAGTAGTCATTGAATTCAAATTAAGGCAATACTTCTAATACAAATAAGGAGAATTTAAAAAATATATACACATTGGATCACCACTTGGTTTCAAAAAGATTAGTTTTGACATAAGCAGATAAAATTCCATATTTAGAATTTCCTGATCAATAAGAATCAATAAAAAATTTAAGTAATTTCCTTCGACGTTGGAGAGATTTAAATACAGGGTGGTCCATAATTTTCATTTCTATTTGATCCGTATTATTAATTGAAGACTATTGCAATTTACAAGAAAAATTTTACAATTTTTAATAAAATCTACAATTATTTTTTTATATGACTGAACAGTTATTTAACTTATATCTACCAAACATATTTTATATAATAAAAGTCGATATTTGTTAAAAAATGTTGATAATCCTAGCTACTAGTTAAAATAAGAAAAAAAATTTTATTGTAATTTTACACTAATTGCAACAAAATGACATAAAAACATATTTTGTGAAGAAATATTTAGTCATACAGGAATTTTTTGTCATTAATACTCATTTTAATATAGGTGTAAGAATACTATAATATACAGTGTGACCCACTTAATGTCACCACCGTAATACTTGAAGTTTTTAACCGATTTTAACATTTTTTTGAAATGTTATGCATCAAAACTTAATTTGGAGACAATGTTTCAAAGAGTTAAGTTGAAATATTGTAAACTTTTACTTAATATATTTTTGAAATTTACCATCCCATAACTTTTTCATTAATAAACATATTTTAATAAAAGTCTAGTTATATCTATTTGGAAGACACATAAATCCAGAGGCGTAACCATTTTTTTGTAAAAAAAGAACCTAAAAAAATTTCAGGATATCGTGTGCCTTGAAAATTCACTTTGAAACGTTGTCTCCAAATTAAGTTTTTGATGCATAATATTTAAAAAGAGTAATTATTGAAATCGGTTAATAACTTCAAATACTGCGATGGTGTTTCCAATTTAAACGGGTCACACTCTATATTTGAATAAAAATTGGACACTCTGTATAGCAATAATTTGAAGGGAGAGAATTCTAATAGATGTCAGAAATTTGAATTTTATGATTTTATTGAGGATTTTTCTTGAGTAAGAGGAAATCCAATTTGACTTATCTGCTACTATAATACTACTATTATCATATGATAGCTGTTTCTAGCCAATATTTGGCATACTAATTTGACCTTGACCCTCTGAATAAAAAAGTGTAAAAAAATCTTAAAATTAAATCAATTTTTATTTTACAATAATCTGAACTTAGACACTTAGACATACATTAATTTGAACCTACTTAAGGGCAGACTCATCATATCAAGACTTCAAGGTGTTCTAATGGTTTGGTTGCACAGACCACGGCCAATACCTTTAAGATCGTTAGGTACGTAAACGAATAGGACACAATCAATAAATCTAACAAAACTATCCAAAAATAGAAATTAATGTGAATAACAATGGCACTACTTCGCTTACGTCGCACTTTGACACTTCACTGCTACGCTCTACTATCAGTATCATCCTATTTTAATCCTTTTACTACTTTTTAGAAGGTGTCAGAAAATTCTAGACGTTTACTAGAATGTTCGGGAAACCTAACATAACTGTTGACAACTATGGCGTGAATAGTGGCCTTGGACTGTTCAACCAAATCTAGCTTTGAAAATTTTATAGTTTCAGTTTGAAAAATATGAATAAATATAACTTTACAGCATGGATTAAATCTGTAAAAAACCGATCCTGGTAGGGCTGTCATATTGAGTACAATTCAAGCTACACTTAAAGATTTCACTTTTAAGCTTGATTTTTCCAACCTTAATTTTAGCCGAAGCGATCTTCACTCGATATTAAAAAAAAAATTAAAAGATGTATTAAAGCAAGATTCTACAAGAATCAGACTGGCATTAATTTAGCAACGGTTAAGTAGACAATTTTATAAAGAAAAATATTGTGAAGAAGCATTCTGTAAAAAATAATATTTGACATTTTTTCTAAACTATTAAAGCATTTTGCGTGCAACAGCAAAATCTCTCGTTCTAGATAGTATTTCAATATACTAGAAGTAATACAAGCATAGAATAAAGCTAAATGCTGTATTGAAATAAATAATTAGTGAAAGTTCATACAAGTTCAAATAATCTAATTACAGGACATTTTTGGACCGTGCAGATTAAATTTTCAGTTAAGAATAAAAAAAAATGATAAAACTGTTTTTATTTTAAAAGACGACTACAAAATAAATTAATAATAAATAAAATAAATTTTTGACATTTCGCCATTTCTAGTTTTTGCCTTCCTCACTTTCTATATGAAAGCTAAAACAATTTCCCTGCTGAAAGGTTCAACATCGGGTTTATCTAGTGTCGGCGTAAGCGTATCGTAAAAATATTATTAACTCATAAGATTATTTTAATAAATATAATTTGTATTGTGTACGTCTATGAAGTAGGTGGAATTAGTTAAATTAAAATAATTTATTATTCTCTCGCATTTCGAAATAAACTATACCCAGACTTTCATTGAAGGGAATTCGCTCCCAATCTTCCTTGATAAAACAAAGTAAATTTATTGTTAAAACATCTCTATCTAATAAAAGTCAGTGAAAATGTATTTAATAAAATTAGGTAGAGCAAAAACGGTATACTCGTATTTATATCGTTATTACGCAGCTGCTGGTGTATGTATAAATATAAATTATACCTTAATTAAACATTGTCGAGTCATAATGTTGAAGATAATAAATATATTATTAATTATACCTTCATAAAATATAACTACACTACTTATGTTGATGTTAAAAATTTTAGATCTGGAAATATTATTGAAACTTTCGTTTCAATGTATCAACTAAGCGTATTTTTTGTTTCACAAAAATTAATCCCTTATACCCACTTCTACCTCACTGCATTCTTCAAATTTCCAAAATTAAATAAAAATTAAATTTGTGTAAAATTATTAAAAAGGTGTAGACATTGCATACTTTTATTTTGAGAATAATATGAAAATATTTTTCGAACTCTTTTTATCACCCTGTAGAGTCAACACCAGGGAGGTTACAAAAATAATGTATTTAACTACCATTAAATTTATGGAAGTTATTTTTAAACATATTAAAAAAAAGTTCTTAAAATTTAACAATTTTTTTTTTGTTCAAAAGTTGTTTATGAGAAAAAAAAGCGCTTTTCAAAAAAGAATACGTAAACAAATTAAAATTATGTACCGTTTAAACAAATACCATTGATATTTTTGTTGTTGAAAACGCAATATAATCGGAAATGATTTCAAAATATAAATTCGAAGTTACTATTCAGTTTTTTTTAATATTGAGGCACGCCTTAACTTTATCTATTAGAATAGAAAAAATATTAAAACAATATCTACAATAATAAATTATGTCGATTTTGTTAATATATCAAACGAAATAACTTTAAAAAATGGTGAACGGGTGTCGTTTCGGATCAATCACTCAATTTATAAATTTCCTTTTCGAAAATACAAAAAATAAAAACAAGTAGGTATCTTTTATTCATAAAAACTTTTGAAGATAACAATTTATTTCTTACATTAAAACTGCTGGTTCAGGAGGCTCAGTTTCATGAAAAAAATAAGACACATCAACTTTTTCTCTAAAATATTAATATTTAGTGCTTTGATTTAAATAACACAGGGTTAAATTAAATAATATTTCTACATAACAGTGACAAGAAACTTATTAAAGTTTCTACATTGCTAAATCGAAAAAGGAACCGGCATTTAAATTCAAAATAATATACATGGTAAGTCATTTAAAAAATTTAACTTGCTGCGCAGTGGATCTCCCTGTATGTTATTTGTACCTGTGTAAAAAGTAGCAATACTTTATCATGAAAAAGTGTTAATTGAAGTCTGTTTTTTCTTATATTTATAAAACATATTAAATATAATTATAATTATGTTTATATAAACATGTGCTACAAATACAAAATATTTTCAGTTAAGCTAAAAATATTCCCACGCTTAACCGGAAATAAATCATTCATACTGAAAATTTCAGTTTCCGTTGTTGTTTTTTATTTTTATAGTAATATTTAATATTGATTATCCTTCAAAGGATTTACTGAGTGAATCTTTAAAAAAAAACATATATTCTATTAACTGAAATAACATCACCATCCAAGGATTTCTTACCTGTTTTTTTCAATATACCTATTATAAAATATAAAGTGCGACAATACACATGGAATTCATAATTAATTAATGTAAGTCGATACTTAAACATCAACCCAATGTCCACATATAAAATTTCCGTATTATTATATCGTCTACAAGAAAAGTAAATAACAAATATGATATAACACGAACAGTAAAAAATACTATTATTTTATCAAAATACAAAAAAATATATTTAAAGTTAATGAGGGTTTCAGAAAAGAGTATATACACAATTCCCTTGGAGGTTTGGTTATTTCAAATTTTTAAACAAAATGTTTACTTTTAATTAATATTACAGGAACATATCCAAATTTTATTTGGGTCAAGGTGTCACACTCCGATCAATAATAAAGTATTTATAGGAAATTCAATATCCAATCATAATGTAGTTTCATTTTAAAAATAAATTTCCAATTAACTTTTCTATTCTTTGACTTAATTTTAGACAAGAATTTAGTGAAGGAACAGTGGCACATGTTTGGGATGTGTCATATTTTCAATAATTTTGCCTGCAACTCAACCAAATAAAGAGAATTTTGTATATGTTATTGACTAACTGTAGCAAAGAAATATAAATATATAATACAATACAAGGTGTGTAGAACGTGTCATTTGTAACAAAATATTCTAATAACATTTTTTCTAACAGCATTAGTTTGCGCAAAAATTCACTTTAAACATTTACTCGAAAATTTATACGTGGCAACACCTCACACTTTTAATAAAAATATGTGTCATGTAACCAAGGAATATCTATCTGATGAATCATAAAATTGCCTTAGTTTGCAGGAGATTCAAATCGTTTAATCGTTTGGTAAAGTAGTATCAGTAATTCAGTGAAAAATAACGTTTTATTCAAATCAAGAATATTACATGTCAATTAATCTAATCCGCGATGTTTGTATCCGTACCCCAAAGATTGTGGGACAGTGCAGTGTATTACTTAAAAAAAAGTAGTAGTAGAAATCGTTCGTATCGTGTAATAATTGCCGAAAATACATTTTTCACTTTTCTACATCCCCTGTAATCGACCATTCTAAATATCTAGGTGTACTAAAATGAAAACTTATTTTTAGAACGTTTAAAAAATAATTGCTTATTATCAGCATTGAACTTGATCCAGTTATTCAATTGTCGCGATGTTGCCGGCTGTAGTTGTTTTTCGGTAAATAATATATGAAAAGATGTAATATATATTTCTTTAAAAACGACTAACTTCAGAAACAAATGTTATAAGATATTTTTATTCTGCGTATGTTTTTGTACCTCATCCATAAATATGTGCATTATTTTCGAGGACATCCAGTATAATTATAAATATGTATATTTATTCTAAAATCGATCTGGTAGATTAGGATGTGGATTACCTCACAGCACTGATAGTATGTTCTTGTGATGGCGGGATTTCTTCGCGATGTATCCTATTATTGTTGATAAAATAACTACTAGAAGTTGTTATTAGAGTTCAGTCGCTTTGATTTGAGCTAGTTTATTCCTGTACGATAAGAAGGTACCAGTACATGATAAAATGTTCACTGACAAACCTACTGAAATACTGAGATATAGGCACTTCCCAAAAACTTGTGATGATCCGGAAAACCAACGAGGACTCATTTTTTCGCAGAACTACAGACTGATAAAACATCACAGCTCAAAATAACAAGTGGTAAGAATGGTCGAAGAAAGACGCCAGGAAAGGGAGTACCACAAAAATCAGTTTTATCCCCACATAGCAAACACAACGAATAACAAAATCACATGACTCTAAGCTGATAATACAGCAATAGCAACAAGAGGCACTCACCACCTACAAGAAGCCATAGAAACATCCACGAATGGTGCTTAAGATGGAAGATCTCCCTCAATGCTGACAACACTCAAGCAGTATTGTTCAGGAAAAGAACGTACTACCCAGAGGACGAAGAGCAGAGAGCAAAGTAACTGGATGTAATACTAGATCAGTGGCTGATATTTAGAGAACGCTAAAGTGAAGCAAACAAGAGCCCGAATGAACAGCTTTATAAGAAGTAAAATTAAGCTGAGCAAAAAGACGAAAGCACTGCTGACACGATCCATTCTACTTCCGATCATGACATACTCATCAGTGATATAAAGATACATGGCGAAGACCAATAGGTTGAAATTTCATGGACAACAGAACATCGAACTAAAATGGTAGCACACGCAACCTGGACATTATGAATAAACAACCAGGAAGCTAATAGAAGAAATAAAGAATCATCTTAATTAACAACTAAGATAACTTACGCATTACATGAGAGGGACTACCAAATGCATGCCAAACCAAGGAAATATCTGAAAGAAGACAAAGACACAGAGACGGTACTAGACAAAGATAAGAGTAGAAGTAGAACTACAAAAAATGGAAGGAGTAACAGATGACGAATACACACAAGAAGAAAAGATAAAATGAAGAGTATACAGAGGTCAAGAATATTAGAGGAAGAAAAGCGCAGCCTGCTACTCTGAATAAAGGTACTAAAAGGGCATTAAGTATGGCATTGTTAAACGTTATTTGTTTGATATTGAAATTCATAGGCTTCCATGGCCTTAGTGAACCTAAGGATTACTGCTTCCGGAGGATCGCATCATTTTTTAAATAATCTTGTTTAACATAGTCTTTCTATATCCGTAAAACAACATTGGAAAATACTAAAAAAAAGTTAGTCTTTTAAATTTGAAAATCAGTTTTTGGGTTTAACGGCACTTATAAAAGTTGTTTTGCATTACATTTAATTCATTGTAAATTTTAAAAAAAATTCAAAATATTTTTGAACATTTACATTTAGTCAGAGCCTTTGTTATTTTGTTAAGTGTGATGCATAGAAGTTGATTTAAATAACAAATGTTTTACGCTGTGCGCATAACCGCAATAACACTGAATATTGCAGATTGTAACCATTTCACTTTCGTACCTTACTATAAACTTGAAAACAACAAATATATAGCGACCTTTAAAAACAGCTACTTTGACCTAATTTTACCAACAAGTTATTTATTAAGTGGAAATATTATTAACTTACAGGGACAAGTAGCAGTCAAAATAACGATTGTCTAGGCACCAAAAAACTATAAATAAAACAAAAAGTCGGTTACCTGTAAACAGTAAAATAAAATTTCTTTTGGCGTTTAGGTCACTTAAATAACAAATAATTAAACGCAAATACACGTTTTATCCTTTGTAAGGACTTCCATTTTTAAATGAATATGCAGCATTCTAGTGCGTGCACGAGACTGATATGTAAGGAAACAAAAACACGATCGAAACTGTAGAGTCAAGTTATTAAAAACATTTCCCTAGCGGTGAAATAGGTTAACATTTGGCTAACTAACTGGACGAACTGACATTAGGAATTGATAAAGTTAAGGTTTGGTGGACATCGATAGTAGTTTATGATATTGATTCAGGAACTAAATACTTAAGATAATTAGAAAATAAAAGGTTATCACATGACACAATAAAATCTTTGATTTGGGGTGTTTTAAAAAAAGTCGATTCATTTTTTTATCTTTTACAGGGAGTCATCGAAAAAATTGCATTCTTTTAAAGGTATAAAATAATGCTTTATGTACCACAAAAAAGACTCCACCATCAACCTTTTCTCAAAAACCTAAAATTAATTTGTAAATAGTTAAAATGAAAAAAGTATAACTTACTTAAATGATCACAACTTTTGATTAAATAAAATCGGCGTGACGAGCTTCCCTATATTTTGAAATTTTGAACTTTATATAGTATAAGATAAAAAAATTATTAGTAATCACGAACAAAATCAAAAGAATTATCAACGACATACAATTCGCTACAACATATTTAAAAGAGCAAAATTAATAATAGGTATTTCTATATCGAGTTATCATTGATTCTATCAAGGAACTTATCACATCCGAATGAATATTATTCTATTTTTCTTGAAGTTGAGAAACCAATACTTCAGGATTTTCAGCTGGTCTGCTCGATAGCAAATATTAATGCTCCCAAGATTCTCAATGGGATTAAACTAAGGCCTCTTTGTTAGCTAGTCCATAACTTCGAGATTTTGTTTTTTGAAAAATGTTGAACGATTCTGGCAGGTGGGAGCTCTGTTTACAACTGCTCCACCGTTTTCACTATATTTCTTTACAGAATTCGGTTTCGCCCTGTCTTTCTTCGTCCTACTTCTACCCTTCCAACGTCTTCCATAACTGCATCCAGCTATTTCCTTTTTGGACGACCTCTTTTCTTCTTTTCTATTTCTTCTTCTGTTAACTCTTTTTTTGTATGTCTTACTTCTGTCAGCCTTTCTACGTGCCCCAGTCATTTGACACTCTGGTCCTGTATTACACTTGGGTAGCCGAATATCTCTTTCAGCTCTTTATTGCACCTTCTGCTCCATCGACCTTCCTCTGTCTCTATCCCATTCAAGATTTTTCATTCTAACATTTCTAGTTTCATTTCATCTCTTTTTGTTAAAATCCACATCTCGCAACCATTCTCCCACTGTTAGTTTTATTTTAGTTATATACATACTTTCGCCGCTCTGAATACCTATTTAAATCTTATTAGTGTGTTATTCAGATTGCCTGATGCTCTGCAGCCCTTTTTTATATTTTTCCTTCTTCTGTATTCATATTGGTCAACGTAGCTCCCAAATATTCAAACTCGTTTATTCTTGCGATATGTTCTGTCTTCGACTCCTGCTTGTCTCAAAATCATATATTTTGTTTTGCACTCATTTATCTTCACCCCATATCTTCTTGCATATATTTCTAACTTCCTGAATGCTTTCTTCATTTCATTTTGTGATATTGCTAGTATCGTTAAATGGACTACTTGCGATGACTTGATGTCTTTGGTGATATATTTTGTTGTTGACTAGATTTCACTTTCCCGTAATATATCATCCAAAAGAAAATTAAAAAGTACTGTTGATAAAGGATATTTCCTTCTTTAAGTCTTTTTCTGGAACTTGTAGTTTCCTCAATGCTTTCTCTATTGTTTTCTTCTTTATTGAGTTGTATGCCTGCCTAAAATCTACAAATGAAACATGCAATCCTAGATTATGTTCATAAGACTTATTAATGATCATTTTAAGGTTAAATAGCTGATCTATCCTTCCCCTCCCTTCTCTCTCCAATATTTTATTGCAGGATAACATTTATTCGCAAATATCATAACAATTGGTTCAAGGATATCTATTGTCTGACCAAGACTGTGTTCCATTTTCAAAAACGTGCAAAGCGATGCATCCGTTTAAAGTTATTACACCTCAAACAATGATAGACCAACCTCCAAAGATTTTCAGTTATCCCTATGACGTCAATATACTCGTGTACTTTCATCATTGAGCAGTACGTGACTCTAATCTTTAATGATCCAGTTGATATGCTGATGATCAAAATTTCTCCGAGTCAGTTCCTAGCTTTGCAGCCGATCAAGTTCTCTGTTGCAGAGATTTACTGTTATAGGTCTTTCTAACTCATCGTTGTTCTTTATTTCTCTCCGGCTTTGTTATTTCAAAATACTTTAACTGAACTTCAAAGATTTACGACTACTGCCATCTGTAACAAAATTTATTTAGCAAAAAATCTATTTTTAATTTTTAAAACGCGTAGTAGTTTCAAGATAATGAATATAAAAATGGACACTATTCTCTTGAAAAACATTTTGAGACGTTTCATTATAATGTATAAATTCGCAACAATTTGGCTTTGCCACCACATTAAACAAGAAAGGCAGTTAAGAACGTATCCACAAAATATCGCCATCCTAAAAGAAAGGCTCCCTCTTAGCTCGTAAATCATTCTACTATTTTATATAGTTAAATAATATATTGGGTAAACAAAATTTGTTCAGTAGTTGAGAGTTCTGGTTATTTACGAGTATATATATATATTTACAATGTGCTCCAGAGTCTCCAATTTTTGAAAAACCTTTTAGGAACTGATAGTTTTCCAAGGCTGCATTTATGGTAGTAAGAAAATCTGTGTAATTGTAAACACCTTTAATTCCAGTAGTTGTTCAGTTTTCTTAATACTGGTAAATCCAATTTGGGTTCGTCAACACCCAATTTTGTATTCATCTTCGGACTGTGATCTTTGTAACTCCGGATAATGGTTTTGTAGTTCTCATTCTCTTTAACTAAGTTCATCAGCTTTTTCATTGCAAGGAATGTATACCAACCACAAACTGATTCGATTCTCTAACACCCTGGAATTCCACGCCCAGCTTAAATGTTATCATTCACCCATTTAGAATCGTAAAAAATGTCTAGTTGTAAGATATTATGTTTATCCTTACGATTTGTATAGGACCTTAGATTGTACATCTAGCATATTGTAGAATGGAAAATTATATATGTAAATGTTTTGTGATTTTACCATCTCATTCTATTTATGCTTCATATCCTGGTTAGATTTTAGTTCCGGTTGTCATATATTCTGTTACCACTCCTAATATGGCACTACCAACGTCTTCCTTAATATTTGTGTAATAAATATAGTGTAATCTCTGATCATTTGATTACATCTTCCAAATATTAATACCAGTTTAATCTCGTGCCTAAATATAGACTTCCGCTAGTATGAGTATCTAGACGCTTCGAAGTTTTAGAAATATCAAACTATCTAATTTCCTTCTTTTGTAATTCATTGTTCTGATGTTTAACTCAACCTCTTCACCTATTACCATTTTCAACACTTGAACGTATCCCAGACCATAGGGATGGTAAACAACGTCCCTTTGGAACCCCGGAGTTGTCAATATGGGGGTATTTAAAAACTTTGATATTCTACATTATCTTATATTTTTTAAAGAAAAAGCCAAATTTGTATTATAAGTGTGTAAAGATTCTTTAATGAAGATTAGAGTTAAAGAAATTTATATCTTTCTCAAGTCAAAAAGTCGAGCGCTTTCGGCAATACAATGCCATCATCAGGACAAAAAAATTATGTAAAACTTGACGGCAAGGTTAGTTATGAAATTCTTTTTTTTAAAAACATTTCTAACAGTAAAATATAAATTAACTTAAAAGACAACAATGGACGTATAACTGTAACATTTTAAAAGGTTTTTAAGGCCCAGGCCTGAAAGTTGTCTTTATTAAAGACAACATGTACTTGAACAACATGGGATTAAATATCATTAAAAAATTTTTTTGAAATTAACCATGCGGTTTTAACAAAATTTGAAGTAAAGTTCTTTAAAATGTTACAGTTATACGTCCATTGTTGTCTTTTAAGTTAATTTATATTTTACTGTTAGAAATGATTTTAAAAAAAGAATTTCATAACTAACCTAGCCGTCAAGTTTTACATAATTTTTTTGTCCTGATGATGGCATTGTATTGCCGAAAGCGCTCGACTTTTTGACTTGAGAAAGATATAAATTTCTTTAACTCTAATCTTCATTAAAGAATCTTTACACACTTATAATACAAATTTGGCTTTTTCTTTCACCACAAAGTGTGTACGCACCAACACGTAACTTTTGTTACTCTTCATTTATATTTTTTAGGTAGTTCATAAACAGTAATCAAATGTTCCTCAATTTTATTTTGTACCTACTTCAAGGTCCCATAACGCGTTTGAAGTATTTGTACATATTCCTTATCAATTATAAAACTAGGCCAAAAAAACGTAATTGCCAGAAAGTAAGTCAATTAAGTTAGGTTCAATGTTCTTATTTAGGTTTATTTTTCTTATGGTAAAGAACATCCCTTTGCAACCCCACAATTGTCAATGTTGGGGTATATTTAAAAACTTTGATATTGCAACTTACATTATCTCATATTTGTTACGTAGTTCATAAACAGTGATCAAATTTTCCTCTATTTTATTTTGTACTTCAAGGTCCCATAATGCCTTTGGAGTATTTGTACATATTCCTGTCAATTATAAAACTAGGCCAAAAAAACGTAATTGCCTGAAAGTAGGTCTAACAAGTTAGGTTCAATGTTTTTATTTAGGTTTATTTTTCTTGCATAGGAAACGTACGTAAAGTATATAAGTACTTATCTCATTACAAAGCTGCATTTCACAAATCTACTCTCAAGTAGTAAACAATTGGTGGGTGAATACGAATTTAGTACTCTTAGGCGAGCAATCGAGAATATTCAAGATGAAGTTGTGTATCGTGATATACATTCTTTTTGCGTTTATTTTAAATTTGAAAAGTTTATTTTGTTTACCAGTTGGAAAACCAGAAAATGTAAGTAAGAATATTTACTTACTTTAAAATTTTTCCTGATAACCAACTCGTGCTAACGTCATATTTATTTAAAAACGTGACTTGCATCATTTCAGTGCCCATTTTTTTCGGGATATTAATCAAAATACTTTCATTCTCCAAAATATACGGCTATTTTCCAACGCCAAAAATTATGTGCAATGGTAGTTACAACCCTAAATAAACGTCACCCTGTAATATGTTTTCATTCTGCTTCACCCAACAAAAGTAAATTGTGTAAAAGGTCAATATTTTTTTTTCAAAAATTTAATAACAATTCCTATATGATCTATTTAAGTCTACAATAAAAATAAATGATAAAAGAGATCAGGAATCGTTCAAAAAATATTTTTAATTTGTATGATAAATTTTATTGGAAAAGGATAGATGATACTAGTATATAATTTCTAAAATAAATTACCAAAAATGTTCATTATACTACTGATTGTACGTATTAAAAACACATTTTGGGTGACAATATAAATTTTCCATTTTTAGTAAGATAAACTAAAATTCCATTGTATTTTTTGTATTTCTATTTAAAAATAGGTTTTTGAAAAACCCCTTAAAATATTCTTGCAGGGTCTCCGAAAAATATTATCTATTAAAATAATAAAGGGAACTTTTAATGCTTAATAAATATTTACAGGATGTTTCACAAAATTTCTAGTGTTGATTGAAAAGCAAAAGTTTTTCTTAATAAGCCTGTTGTCCCTTAATAAGAGAACTGTGTTTTAAAGATAATTTTGGAATTAAAATTTTACGCATCCATATAGAAAATAATCATTTGAAAATGTGATTATATTCAATTTTTAGGATTAACTTATGAAATGCAAAGTTTTAGACTTAGATTTAAGTTGGAACATTTTGTTAGTAAAAAATTATTTAACACCATTTGGAAATTATATGCCTAAAATTAAACGAATTAAAAAAATGATCAACGCTTTAGGAATATGATGTTACATTCCCATCTCTTTTGCACCTTTTTTTTTCTGAGGAAATTTTTATAGAAATTATATAACCCTCCACGCCATTTTCTGTTAAAGGTTACTTCAAAAATAATTTTTTTTTATTTCAGGCTTTAGAAGTAATGGCTCAAGTGCCACAATGGCATTGTATGCGCTACAGAAAATTTGAGCTAGTTCGGAGATGTAGAAGTTATAAAAATAGCCTCCGACGATCTTGACACTGCAAAAGGGTTTCAATAACGATTTATTGATCTCAGTTATTTATTAATTTTAATATACTATATATTTATTATATATAATAAGATTTTTCGTACTGTTAAGAAAAATATAATCATAAATGAAGCTTTCATTATCAAATGTGTTTTATTTATTCAAAAAAAATGATAGTGACCTAAATAGGAGTATTTTTAAAAAGAAAGTCTAATTTCCTGTCAGAAATAAAGTACGAAGGCAGGCGCTCTTATATGAAAATTTGATTTTAGTCAATTTATTTATGTTGTAGACTTTGAACTGTTGAACAATAGTTAATCCACAGGTACAAACTCATCTTATGGTTAGTATTTGGTACAATGAATGAAGAATTAAACAAAAGCTAATTTTTTTAAGTTCATGTATTTGATTTATTTTAATATATTTTATAGATAAAAAAATTAAGACATAATTATAGCATTTTTAATCTTCCGTTTAAAATTGTTGTACAGGAGGGTCAAAAATATTGGCTATTTTTTTATTTTCTTATAGTGCTCTGTTAAAATCGAATTTTTAAAAAAATATCTGCTTTTGTATACTGTGAGGCCTTAAAAATGTAGTAATTTTTTAAATGAGAAATTGCTATTTTTTTTTAAAATTAGTTGTACAACAAAATCAAAAATACAGGGAATATTCCCATTAATCTTACAAAAACATTTTCCGAGTACCTATAATAGTGAGTGATGATTGGTTTGGCATATACAGACATTTTATTGGCTTTTATAAACACAAAAAAATAAAATAGGAAACTTTTAAAGCTCTTTGTATTATATCACAAGTATAATATTTGTTTATGAAATGAAGCACATATTCAATAATGGAAAATTTCAGTCCTTTTAAACGGATCAACAACAGTACTATATCTTTATTAAGCAAATTAGATTTATTAAGACTAATTTTACTCGAGAAGAGCAGTAATGATGGTTCCAAACATGGAATTTTTCATGGAATAGTGCCAGAACATTCAGCAAAAGGTATCAAATGGAAATGTTATTAAACCTTTACCATAATATTCCAGGAGGAAATGTCTCTTACCAACAATAATATTAAGCTTATGTCAGGTAGCCTCAAGTAGACTGAGCTCCAACCGCATATTAACTCCAAACTAGTTTGGAACAATATTCAACTTCTAAAGTCAGAGGAGGTAAAGAGCAATTAAAAAAGATATGAATGATTCTTGCGCATTTTCAAGAGCACAGAATTAGTGAGAGTTCTTAGCTTGCTCAAATCAAAAGCTTTTATGTTCAATCTTTTGAACGGCAAAACTGCAGACTCTAGAAAGACCTACATCTTCATCTTCTGTCTGGTTTGCTTAGAAGACACTTCTGGCTTCGGTTCTATATGAACCAAAGGTGCATTATCGATTTTGAGTGGCAAAAGGCGGACTTGAAGAGGGTCCTTTTTACCTGCATTTCGCTGAAAAGACGTAAGCTGAAATATTTAGAATGATTCAACTTGGAGTAGGTTATTTAGTTTTAGGCAGTCCTTGCGATAGCCATTGGCTTATAGGTTGTACCTAATCTAACTTAGAACTCATAATTTTATAAATAATGTTAAACTTACTTGTTTTTTACTCTCCTTTGGAATAGGGAAAGGAATATAGAAAATAAATAGATATAAATCAAAGTTTATTTTCATACAATTTGATTGATAAAATGTACACTACTATTAAATAAATGGGGAAGATCAGTACAAAATTTATATAAAATAAGTTAAAGATTCCCTCTCTTACGTTACGGATATAATTAGCAAAAAATCTTTTTTTTTGTACAATTTAAACAACACCTCAAACTTTATATAGACAATAAACCACTCCTTAATAAAATTTATGAAAATAAATAATTAGATATTCTATTGATTAATTACACATGTTATCAACACATCCCAAGTAAATAACAAATGACCATCCAAAATATTATAAATGCTCGACAACTGAATTAGGATTTTTTATAAAAAATGAACACCAATTAATTCTAGTGCTAAAGTTCAATTATCATTTAACATTTAGATTTGGAAAGTTTTATATTCTTAATCGAGTAAAATTTAAAATTCGTATCAAAATGAATATCAAAGTATTTTATGTAACCATTTTTATGTAAAATGTCTCAAATTGTAGTGTTTGGGGGAATAAAAAAAGTAATAACTAAAACAAAATAGGAAATGATATATTTTAAACATAAAAGTTCCGGACCATTAATATTATTTATCATATTGTTTATTTCAGTGTCTCCTGTAAATGTGTTTTGCAATATAAGTAGGTATCTTTATATATACTGAAATAAAATTGTACTTTTAATAATTGAATTTTGAAATTTAGGTACATTTTCAAATTCAGCAAGAAAAATAATGCACAAAGACAATAAAATTCTCTCATACTTTAATAAATGAATAAATTAACGAATAAAAAAAGAAGGTTGGTTGCTTTTTTCCCAATAAAGAGCAACATTTTCAGAAAATTGTGAAACTATTAAGAACAATTTAAAAAAATCTTACATTATATACACCAGGAAATTAAAATGACTTACAAATTATATTTTGTATTTAGTCATGAATCTAAAAAAAAAGATATTATTTCCTAGACCAGCTTTTTAATAAAAAGGTTCAAATTTTAACATCAGCACGATTTAACCAGGACAAAGATATAAACCGAAATTGATGTTATGATAAATTTATTAAATTAAACAGGGGCATTGACCGGTGTCTTCAGCTAATGAAGATTTTATTAAGTAAGGAAGTCGACAATGCAGTCTATAATAAAGCGTCATTACGCAGTTGGTCCAATTCACAACATTTCTTATAAATGCATAAATCGGTCAGTTAACCACTTTGAATAAGTCAAATGACATTTCAATTAACACAAATTATATTTGCTTAAAAACTTAATTGATAATATTATGATCTAGCTTTAAGGCTAGAGTTTGTCACGGTATACAATGTAAACATTTATTGTACAACAAAAATCTTTTAGAAAAGTTATAAAAAGAAATATACAAAATTTATTGAAGTCAATATTAATGAATATTCTTAAGCAAGATTATAAATAACTGGCACACGCAAAAAATAAATAAAAATAATATATCTAAACCACTAAAATCGATACTACAATAATTAACGAAATCAGGAATATTAAATTTTTTGTTAAATGTCAATTGCTCAATATTGATATTAAAAATTAATAGCTGCTACCAAGGGAGAAAGGTATTTAAAGAAACCGGAAACTGTAGGCTGAGGAACAAGTGTCATTGTGCAAGAACCAGCTACTCACATTAATGAATATAATGAATATAAAATAATCTAGAAAGAAACAATTAATTAAATCTAGAAAGAATTTAGAAAACTATAACAAGCTATCATTAAAAAACCAGCGGAAACTGGTACAAGGCACTAAATCCGGCTATGATAATGAAATGAAGTTTCCATAAGAACAAAATATCAACGGTATATGGTTAGCTACCTGAAAGTTAAAAAAATATGAACGTTATTTTTTTCTCTTAAGAACTAATCGATTATTTTCTACTTTAATAAGTAGATTAGATATATCAGATTCTAATTTCTTGCTACTCATAAAAGAAGCTTTACCATTTTTAACTCTATTACTGACGCTGTATAATATATTTTATTGTTTACAAATTTTAAATGATTTAAACGAAGGTCCAAGTCCAAGACGTGCTACAGAAAGCTGGGGTCACGTAGTCATCTTCTATGAAAATATTAACGAGATGGAAAATGAAATCATAAAAAATTTGAATTGTGCAAATCACTCTAAAATACATTTTATTTTTAGTTTGTTCCGATCAACACTTATATTATATACAATTAATCAAATAGTGATATACAATTATTTGAAATAATTTATTTGATATGTATATTATTTTTAAGAATTTTCATTAAACTGAAACATTTTTTAATTAATAACATTTTTCCTACCCGATATGATTTGTTAAGCAGAGTTGACTAGCATTTATAAAATTTTAATATTGAACTTCTAGCCCACTTAAATAAAGACTAGTTAATAGCAAATATCTCACTTTCATTATTTAGTGTTTCTATTAATAAGATAATGTATTCAAAATAAGATATCAATGACTTTGCGTTCTTTATTTAGACATTCAAAGCTATTAACAATTAACAATTAAAGTGAGATATGCGATATAATTCCAATTGTAAATGCATGATCTACTAAAAAACCCTTGAGAGTAGACCGCATCAGCCTCATATTTTTGTTAGAAATCTAGTTAAAAACTATAATTACAAACACGTAGGATATTTTAAAGTTAAGAAAACATAAAAAACAATACATTAAAAAATTACAACAAAACAACACAAGCCTCGAATACGGGGACTGTACACAAGAGTATAATAAAAAATATAATGTATAATAACAAGTTGTTGTGATGTAGTCAAATTTTATTTAACTAAGAAAATATACAAACACGTTAAAAAATCCATCTCTAAATATGTCATAATTATTTAATCACCTAGAAAAGTTTCAATCTAACACCCTTCACCAAAAAGGCATTGTATTATCTTTTCATTTAAAAACAATAAATATTCAAATAATGAACCTTCTTCGGGAATATTTGTGTACCTACATTTATATTTAAAATTGATTTGATATTAAAAAACTACTTAAATATTGTAGCACCATCAATCGATTATATTGTAAGCAAATTAAGGCTTTTACCTTTTCTAATAATTTAACTACTATGTCTTTGAAATGTCAGATTAGCAAATAAAAACTATTTTTGCTAAAATTATTAGGTACCCATACTTTCATTTGGACGACACTAATTTCAAAAAGAAAAAATCACCCAATGCAGCTTAATAGAAATGAGGTAATCTTAACATTTCTCTATCTCATTAACGTGGGACCTACAAAAACTTTCAATACATCTTAACCAATTAATTTGGGAGTAATGTAGTTTGCATACAAGATAAGGCAGAAAGAATTGAGATACAGAGTATCTTTTTTAAATTCAACGTTTTTAAATAGATACATAATAAGTCTCCATTAGTCATGGATTCTAAAATGATAGGTGACAGAAGTTGTTACAATCAGTGGCTTTTAAGATATTAAGACTTTAATGTTGTAAAGCATTAAATTTATTATATATATATTTCTGCACAGAAAAAACTGAAATATAATAAAATTTAAATTGATGGAGATTAAATTATTTCTTTAAAGTACCATTTCAAATTTAATTGTAAACCTTACGAAAAACATTGATTTTACTGAATTCTTTAAAGTATACCTTTTTAATTTAGAATTAATGTCTGTATAATAGTGACCAAATACGTAATGCTAAAAAATATAAAACTTTTTTCTACTAATATGTTATATATAAAATATTTAAATATTTAGATTTGTGGCTTTAAGAGGATAAAGATTTTTTGATTTTAACAATGTTAGTATCACGTAATTTTTTTTAGATGAAAACATGTTACTTGAACATTTTTGGTTAATTTTCAAATTTTGTATTCAAGAATCTCCACTTGCTGTGTCCCATGTTTTCTAACTCACTTTGAGTGTATTCAAAAACGCCACCAATTAAATGAAAATATCCAAAAATGATGTGAAAAAAAATTGGCGCTTACCTATATTAAAAGTTTAATATTATGAAATTAAAACTGAGCTTTTCATAACATTGCTCTTAGAGAAAGCCCCCAAAACGTATCTCTATAATACTAATTATCTTTTCAAAAAATAGGCGTCGCAATTAACTCAATCTAATTTTACAGTAAGAATAAAATGAAAATTAAAATTTAAGTCAACGTTAGTTGAATTGCAGTTTAGGTTACAAGAATTTGTTTTACCTTCCCTGCCATTGTTAGTTTAGCACCATTGTTTCACAAATTTACGAACTACGAAAAACCATAAATTCGAAACTTTATGCTGTTACCTTGACCTTATTAATATCTATAAAATAAAAACTGACTACACCACTTTTTTCTCCAACGTACATCCTATAGATTTTTTACGAGCAAACGATTTTAAGTAACTTTCTTTGGATAAATTTCAAGTTACATAAACCAATACCATTTTCAAGATGAGGTTTGTTTCCTCTAAAATACTAGGTCAGCTGCTTGTTTCCAAGATTAATTCAAATTAAAACAAAATACTTAAACGTAAAACATTCAAAAATCAGATTTTAGCGGAATTATGTTCTAAGCACGGACACTGATTAAGTTATGTGTCCAACAAAATACTTATTAAATAAAAAAAAATTATTAAAAAGTAATATAAATGTTTGATGAAATATACTTATTTTATATTTACAAGATAAGATGCCTTAGAAAATTATAGGAATAAAATTCAGTTTTTAATTATTAAATAACAATAAATAAATATGATATAGGTAAAAATGCAAGTGATAATTGACAATTCCGTTATAAGATATTTTCAGAAGTTGCAGATGAATAAGCAATTAATGTTAGCTGTTATATATCTAAAATTGTTTACTCGCCAAAAAACTTATTTACACGCAATTATGGTCTTAGGTGGGATGAAGAACAAAAACAGTAAACGGAATGTTTACCTGTATCTCTGATGCAGAGAAACTAGATGCACTCATTCGGCGTAGCGAGAGTGCCTACACCTTCCCTATACCGAAATTTCATAATTCATATCATAGATGCTAGTACGATCAGGCGTTGAGGGTCTTTGGTTCATGTGACCAGTACACTGGGAGTTTTCCACTGTATCGGACATTTCTAAAGCTCTCACAAACGACATAGGTCTGCGCCTATTGTCTGTTATGGTCGGAGTACCCGCGCCTAGCTGTTTTCTGTGAACTTGGGGACTCTGGGGGGGATAAACAGGCACCCCGCCTCTGACAGCAGGGTGGTAGGGTCTAGGTGGGTTCGTATAAGTTTGCTGTGTGGGGCTAGTAGGATTCGATCGATAGAAATCTGACGGAGGATATCCAGGGGAAGTGTCTTTCCACATATAAACTCCGCGTTGTGGTGAATTAGCTAACTCCCTTATATTATCCACTGTGTTGTTTGATCTAGGATAAGACAGTTGTGCTTCTTGCCTTACCAATTCACCTTCCGACATGAATCTTCGTTGAGGGCTGCCGTATCCTTGGGAGATCATCTGACGTTGGACAGGATTATCCTGGGACTGGAAGTCGTAGTAGTGGGGAGTTTGGTTGGAGTAAACCACACCGATGAAGTCTGGCCTTCGAGGCTGAGTCGGAGTACTTGGGTTAGATCTGTGAATAGCACAAGCAACTACTTACTAGCAAGTACAAGTCCACACAAGCAAAGCTGCGCGTTCGCAAAATTTTAATGTACTTCAATTATAAAAAAGCAGCGAGCATATTTTCTGGCTAAATAGGTTTAAAAATAAGTTGACTGAAATAAATAAGAAGGTAAATATTTTCTCCAATAGAATAACGTTTACTAAGGTTAACTAGTTGATTTATTTTCATAGACAGAATCTAAAATGTTTCAGACTTTACATTACACAACTGTAGACAGTTTATTTATAAATATTCAATTGAATCTTAGACGTTTACTCTTTGTATAATCCTAAAATTGTACGTAACGGCTGACACATATCGCCTTAACTTAATTTAATTTATAATTCGAGTATACTAGGGTAATATAATAAATATTTGAAAGAATAAGATTAATGTGAAAATATTTGGTCTTTTTAATTTGCCTTGAATTTGTATTATCTTTATCTTTTAAACATTTTTTTAAACATATATATATATATGTATATGTATATATATATAAATATGTCTAACAATGACTAGAGATTTACATATCCGGAAAAAAGCGGATATATTCGTAACGCATAATAATTATACAATTACATCTTGTGGGCGTTTAATTCAAATGAACTACTTTCATATCAAGGCAAAAAATATCTTTTTAATGTATGAATAAAAAAAGGATTTAACAACTCATTATATAACTACTTCCATATAATTCCAAGTCAAATGAATTAGTCATATCATGCCTACCACAAAAACTATTTAAAATATATTTCGGTTGTACACATCTCAAATTTGAAATTCCTGTGTAAAATAAGTTTGCTTATAACAAAAAACTGGCAATGATTCTAGGCCCTAAATGTGAAACAGTGATATCACAAAAACAAATCATTCAAAAATTTATTTTACAAAAATACTGTTTTGATTAGATGTTAATTATATCTCAATTTTTTAAGGATATAACTAATGTTAAATAAGTGATAAAATACATCTATAAATTCATTGGTAGATAGTCTTCCCTGAAATTCTAATATTTGCTTATTTTTTTTATCGATGTTTACAATTCTCGACCTTTGTGTGAAATCGTCTTTAAAACAATGATTACATATTTCTTAAAATTTTGCTTATTTTTATTTTAAAAAAGTATACTTTATTTTAATGTTATCTACAAATAGTGTAAACCATTAAAATCCACGATTCCTATCATTTATTTGTATTTTTATTGGCTTTCTCTAGCCAGTCAAATTATTTCGTTCTTGGTTGACAGGTTCTTCTCTTTAATTTTGTATAGTACCAATCTAAAACTGCTAAATATGGTTTGAAAAAAAACCCATGTTTTAAAAACAATTTCGGACAATATCAATAGAAGGATCTTGTATGTTATTTATTAATATTCGACGCATTATGGAATAATTGATATTTTTTTTAACAATACTGTGAAACTTTTTATAAATAATTGCTAAATCAGCATAATGATTATATAATAAATAGTTTTGTATTTATTCAATTCTGTTTATACTCTAATATTTATAGGATATAGAATTGTTCATGTTTTATATACTTTCATTATTATTTCTTGATCATTAAATACAAAGTATTAATTTTTTTTAAATGAAAGTATACCTACAATTAAAAATCATAATCAAAAAATGATCAATTATGCCCTCCACCAAACAAACACTACAAGGAAGAGAAAAAAAATCATTGTAATAGTATATTGCAAATATTTTTAATGAAAACTTAAACTAATTTAAATTAAGTACAAGAAAATGATTCATTTAAAAACATAAACTGCCTTTTAGATATACAAAAGAACCAATCCCATTTTAGAGTGTAGAAAACAGACTATTTACAATATGTGTACATTTTAGACACAACATAAAGAGAATCGAGATAATATTAAATGTTATAAATTTAAAATATTTACAATATTTTACAAGAGCTTATAGTTTTAAACTAACTAATTTCTAAAATTTTCGAGTAAAGGATGTTTCGTTTTATAACGGTTAATTAACAAAATTAACTAACAAGAAATCTATTTCCTATTTATTCGACCGTAGTAATCTGTTGGATAAAATATTTACATCAGATGATTACTATAAGGTATTTTTTCCAGGTTTTATTTGCTAAGATTTGACAAAAACTGTTTTAGTTTTCGCAACTTTAAATCAGTTTTTAATAAAAAAGAAAAACTTAAATACCAACAACTATACAAAACAAAATTTAAATGAAACACTTATAATAAGTAGGTAATCTATGAACGGATGTTTTGATTCTAAAATTGTAATAATTGAACAAAAAATATGAAAACAATGAAATAAAACAGAACAAATAAATACAAAACAATAAGAAAAAGTTATTTATTTGTAATTACTTGAAACTTTTAACTTATCTTGCTCAAAAGCTGCATTTTCAAAATTTGCTTCAAAGCTGCTTACTTTATTAAAATTAATAATGAATTATTCTTAAACCAAGGCTGTATTTTAATTTTTCCGTAAAAAATATTATAATGAGTACTTTATCATTACAAACGATATTGGTATTAGTGTTTGTGGACATTGTGAATCTTGATATTTTGTTTTCTAACAGATAACAAAAAGATAAAATAGTGAAACAAATAAAAATAGGTATCTCCAAAAAAACATATAATGTTGGAATATAAGCAGAAAAAACTAAAAACTAAAAACACTTTGATCATAAAATGACTCAGAAATCATGAAACAGGGAAATTTTCGAGTAATTATGTTTGTTGTTTTTGTAAGAATTTTTTAAGGAAATGAAGATAAAACTTAAAAAATGGATAGATTTTGTTTGTATAGAGATGTGGAAATCATATCTTTGCTCCGTTTAATAGCCCAACTACAACTTATATTATTGTGGTTAAAATGTTTTAATTTCATCATATGTTTATAGAATTTAGCATAAGGCTTTGAAAGAATTATAAAAGAAGTTGATGGAAAACGTATGGTACTGACAAAATGGAAAGGAAATACTTAGACTGTCTTAATTCAGTAATTTTCTATATAAACATACATCAGTATTCCAAATACATTTAAAACTATCAATATTGGTGAAGAATAAATACAAAACATTTAAGGTTGGATTATTACTTCAATTAGATGACATCACAATGTTACAAAAATACGCCTAATATGTACATGTACGTATAAGCAGTTATATTTAGAAAATATTTTTGGACTGCAATTACCATTTTAGTGTAAATAAAACAAAATAAAAAAGTTAGTAACAACTGAACACAGAGTGAATTAGCACAAAGTTTAGAAGCGGATTATTTAATATTTAAAACCAGAATGCAAATAAAAATAAATAGTTTGATTTTGCCAATACCTTTTGTAATGATATTGTGGTGAAAAATTAGAGCTTGGGCTAAACACTTCTCCAAAAAAAAGATACCTTTAAAATAGAAAGTGTATTATTGGTTTATGATTTTGTTGAAATGTATTTTTCTTGATTCTAAAAAAATAATTAGTTTTTAAACAACGCTATACTGCCAGCACTACCAACTTTTTAAATGAAATTTGAATCCTGACTAACCTAAGAAGTTTAGTTACTTGGACGCCAAGTTACATCTATAACTGAGAAGGAGGCAATTAGCACAGAAAGGGGAATCTTTCTAATTCTTATATTACAACTAAAAACCTACTTACTTCAGGATCTCTTCTATTACTTGTACAATAAAGCAAATGGAATATTATAAAATATTTATGAAGAAAACTAGAGCTTTAAACCGTTTCCTTTTAGTATATATTCAGAGAAGAAAATTGATCGTAAATGGAATGAAAAACGACCACAAATAGCAGAAACAACAATACATAATAATAAGAAAATTAAATTGAATGGATTCTGACACAAATAAACATGAAACGTGAATGTACAACAAATGAAAAAGGAGGAAAACATAGTAGACAAAGGCACTAAAAATATATATATTAGGATATCTACTAAATAAAAGCGAAAAACGCAGCAAAATCGTAGAATTTTAAGTAATACGACACAAGAAATATGAATTTTAGATTATATACATTAAATAGTAATAATAATAATAATATAAATACCATTAAATCTGAACCGGGAACCTATATTTTCAGACTTATTTTTCTATTTTTTTTCGGCGCAATATTAATGTAATCAATTACATATACAAAATCACAACCAATAATTCTTTAATTGTTAAAAATATTCTGTTTTATACAAATTTATGGGGTTCCTACTCTACAACTAGAAGTTATTTTTAAACCAAACTTTAATATACTTATAAAAATATTTTCTTAACGCCGTAAAATTTTGATAAAAAACTAATTTATGAATTTACAAAGTTAATTAAAAACGCTCGTTATAATAATCTTATTATTCAAATATATTTATTGAGAAAATTGATCTTATTAATGAGAACAATTTTAATAGTTTGAATGCAATTTAACACATATTCAACTTTTAAAGAGCTTGTTTATTTATTTTCTTTTTCCCATTAAAATACTTATTTAGCTAGTTTAAAGAACACCACAACTATTAAAAATAAAAGCAGTAAATGCTGGCTGTCTCATTATTTATTTAGTTCAAAAAGGTGACATGCCCTTTAAAACCCTGTGTTAGAAGTAAAAGTTTTTACTACCACTATTTTAATATTATTTAAATTTAATACTTTTTGTCAATTTTCTCTCAGATTGTAATTGGTTTTAACAATACCCTATTGACCTTTATATCATTATAGGTTCAACTTAATTAGAGGTAAAAAATAATCTACGGAAATATCACTGGAAGTTTTATGGTAAAAACCACAAATATAAAAACTGAAGAACTCGTAACAAATATTATATTATTGTTACTATTTTTTTTTTAAATATATAGTTATTTGTGGTTAATGTCCATAAGTTCTTTACATATTGCCCCCGATGTCACATAGAACATTCATAAGCTATTTTAAATATCATCATGCTCAAATTCTCTTCAAAATCCAAAAAACTGGACTTTATATCTCTTTTTAGGAGAGGCAGATATTCCTTCACTCATGCATGACTAGAAACACATTACCTATGTGTAATAAAAAATAAAAAATTAGCAACAAAAGAAAAATAATAAAGGTGAGAGTGTGCAATGAAGGAGCGACCTGTTAATTTAAGTAAAAAAATACATTTTAATATATTATATTAATAAAGATCCAAATAATCAGAAACTAAATAAAGTATTTAATAAAAATCCAAAGATATAGAAAAACTAATGTTTAATTGGATGTAATTTATTCTGCAACTAGTTCCAATAAACAGCCCCCAAGATGAAAATCCAGCAAGACAAAAAATGGAAAGCTTTTAAGATGGCTTCCAAGAAAATCTAGAGGCGTATCTGATTTTCATTACTCTAGAAGGTAATACTGAGAAAATACACGAAATAAACTAAACTAGTTATTAGCAATTATATAAAATGTAGGTAAAAAATAAATGTATATTTAAAAAAAATATATATAATGACCTTTAACCTACTAAAGAGAGTCTTCGCTAAAGGTTTTCTTTGATAACTCTATACTAAAGTTTTCAGAGTCATTTTCATAACTAAGTACTATATGTTTAACAATTTCAGGGCTGATTTGTTCGTTATTTGGGTATTTATAATTCGATTCATAAAAAAAGTCTTCCGATGGCAACGGCTTTTTCCAACAATTCCACTTCCATTTTCTACTGAAAAATAATTTTATGTTTAAAACTCATTAAAAGATTAATTTTAACCCAACGACATTAAAAAAAAATATCCATGTTCCCGAAGATTAAACAAATGTTTTTCCAGGAAAATTTGTACAGAGCTTCCTTATTGCAAGCGCAACATCCCACCTCTTAAAAAATAACAGAAAAAAATAATTACTGCTAAAACTATACACAGTTGCTTATATTTACACAACTAAACTCACCTTCTAACTGGAGTGGATAGAGTGAGAGGTGTGGGCACGCCCAGTGCCTTTATTCTTTGCTGCATAGTTGGAGACGGCCTCTGTTGTCCACCCAGAGCGTCTGGGGTGGCACTTCGATTCGGATCCAGCCCCCGCGGCCTGGGGTGCGGACTGCTTCGAGAGTAGTGGGCAATGGGCCTAGACGTCGTTCCTTGAGAGTGACTAAATGACAGACTTTAATTTAATTATAGCATTATTCTTACCCCAAAACATTCAGATACAAAAAATTGTGGATATACTTTGTCTGGTCAAATCTTGTGTAAAATTTATTAACTTGGTAACAACTCTTTAAGTATTTTCGAGTATCTGAATATGAAATTAAAATCAAAAATAAACAAAGGGGATACCTGAAACTCAATAATACAAAACTAAACAGTTACATCCACGAAGAACAAGAACTATAAGGACAGAGATAGTACTATAACTTGTCAAGTTGAAAATGTAAAATATGGATCTAAACAGTGTCTTTATATAAGCTAGCTCTTTTCAGTGTGCTGAATTTAATAGACAGTAATTACTTTTGGCTTGCTTTCCACTATTTGTAAAACATGATGCTCCATATTAAGCAATATTAACAAGGCATGGGTAAAGATCCATTGGGCGAACTATAAGTACAATAACGAAACCACTTAAGGAATCACATTATTTTAGAGATTTATGAAAATTGCTATTACATATTGACTTTTGAACTCACTGGGCGTTCTCAAAACGAAAATCGAAATATACAGAGGGATACGTGTAAGCGTTTATTTTCTTTTATAAAATTTAAAGACTTACCCAACTCTGCTAGGAGATTCACCATCGACGGTGTTAGCTGCTGATGGTAAGAAAAAGTTGCTTTTTGAGCCGTGCCTCTGTAAGGGGGGCGTAGGTTCGCAGTCTTGGGATTGGGAGGCAGACGGCTCCATATCTAGTTCACAACCGTCTCGACCCGGAGACATCTGAAATAATTAATGTTTTAGTTAAACAATATACATAATTCCTGAAGAAGTTTTGTAAATAGAAAAAATATGATTATAAAATATATTATACTTTTAAGCGTTCACTTATACTCCCAAAAGCATCAATTACAGTAAAGAACAAACTATAACTAATTATTAAATAAAACAAAATCCCTGTAAAATCTGTTTAATAGTTAATAACTGCCTGATTTATTATGAATTTGCATTAATTAAAATAATAATCAACTTACCTTATTGTAAGCATTGGAATTTATATTTCTAACTCCATTGCTGTTATCCATATAAGTTTTAACTTGACTATCGTTCGTAATTGTCGCAATAGGCCCGTGGAGACAATGTTTTCGTTTAGCGTTATACTTATGTGGTTTTATCAGACTGCGTAAAAATATTAGATATTAAAATAAACATTTTTAATACACTAATATTAATTAGAGGTTGTAACAAAAAATACATAAACATATGAGGATCTCTCTTTGAGAGACCATATTATCAAATAAAAAAAGTGTATAATGAATGTTTTGATAATTAATCGAGTTAACACAGCACTGAATTCCGAACATGTTTCTGCATTTTCCAATACTTTGAAAAATGTACAATAAAATATATAATAATAATTGTCATATATTTCCTCCATTTCATGATTTAATAAGTCTGTCAATATTTCATGATTTATCATGATAAAGGGCATACAGAAGGAAGCAAAAATTTTCGAGACTGATTATATTCAACGTTAATGCAACCTTAATCAAATGTAATAACTTCCTGGAAAGAATTATGAATATTCACAATAATTGACTCAGTATTAACAACTAAATTCATTATTCACTCTGTTAAATTAATTATTACATAAAAAGTTTGGCAACTTCACAGTACAAGTAAGTGATTATCGCTAAAAATTAAGCAAAATTTCAAAGTTGCTGCCTTCGAATTATTTACATTTTTCAAGAGCTGGGTAAACGTTTAATTGTTTAAAAATTATAGACTGTAGTTATTTCATTTGATTACAAAATTAAAGTGGACAAATATATTTAATTTTTATTTTGGTCTTATTATAATAATGAAAAATAAATTGATAGATTTGTCATTCAAATTGCATTTAATAACTGAAAAATATAGCAGATCACTTAATAGTATGATTTAATATCTACTTACTTAAGAAATTTAGACCCATTCAAATTAATAAAAGACTAAAATATATTACTTTCAAAAAATAGAAAGGCTGTCCATCAAATTACATTTTAATAGGCCATAACTATCAATACTCAAGTGGAATATTTAAGTATTAATAATAATTAATAATAGTTTAAAAATGAGGCATAGTCATAACCTATTTACTAAAAAATAATTAAACTCAGTAAATAAAACAAAAATAAAGAGCAAAGGAAGGTGTTGGTTGCATACTTAACAAACAAAAACAAAAATACCTAAAGCAGTGGATAGGAATCTCGGAAAGAATACTGAAAGTAGAACTGGAAACTGAAAAACAAGACAAAACAACATTATTCATAGTATATGGACCAGGTGAGCACGAGCGAAAACAAGTTAAAGAAGACTTCTGGGAACAGTTATCAGAATCAATAGAAGACATAACAGGAAGGGTATTAATCATTGGAGATTTGAATGCACGTGTAGGAAAAATGGATGAAGAATCAGGAACAACAATTGGAAATTACGGTGAAGAGACAAGAAATGACAACGGAAAAAAGTTAATTGATTTCTGCATAAGTAATAATTTAATTATCACCAACACATTCTTTGACCATAAAGATATACATAAATTCAACAGAGAAGTAGTAAGTAGAAGAGAGAAGTCCATAATTGACTATGTGATAATTAACAAAAATTACAGGAAACAGATACTGGACACCAGAGTCAGAAGAGGAGCAGAGCTGTTTACTGACCATTTCTTAGTAATATCAAAAATAAAAATGACAATTGATATAAAAGAAACCAAAAAGACAAGAACAAGAAATACAAAGAAGACAACAATAAGAAAACTATAAACTAAGGGAACAGCAAATAGCCAAACAATACATAGATATACTACAAAAAGAAATGGAAGAAATAACAGACAATATCGAAAAGTTAGAGACTAAAAATCTGTGGTATATATTTAAAGAAAAAGTACTAAAAGCAGCGAAAATAGTATGTGGAACATCAATAGCAAAAAGAAGACAAACTGGTAGAATGAAGAAATAAAAGCAGAGATTAAAGTAAAAAAGGAAAAATGGCACCAATACCTACGTAATAAAAACAACGAAAGTTATGAAAAATATAAAGAGCAAAGAATAAAAGTGAAAGAATTGGTGAACAAGGCTAAACAACAATCATGGGAGGACTTTGGTTACAAAATGGAAAAAGACAAGCATGGAAATCAAAAACTTTTCTATAAAGTTCTAAAAGCATTCAGGAAAGGAAAACAACAACGGTTTACGTATATATTATCTAAAGAAGGGCAAACTTTAGTGGAGGAGAAAGAAATAATGGACAGATGGAAGCAATATTTTCAAGACATGCTAAATGTCCAATTTAACAAAGACGAGGAAGATGATAACGTAATCAGTGAAATTGCCGAAGAGGAAAGTGAAGATGAAGATATTAAGGTGGAAGAAGTCATCGAAGCAATAAGAAAACTGAAAAGAGATAAAGCAGCAGGATACGACGAAATTACTACAGAGATGATTATGAATCTAAGTTACAACGGAGTTGAGGTATTGATAAATATTTTTAATAATCTCTCAAAGGAAGCACAGATACCGGAGGAATGGGAAATCGGAATTATACTACCAGTATACAAGAAGGGAAACAACCGAGATTGTAATAACTATAGAGGTATCACCTTAATGAGTGTAGTATCTAAAATATACGAAAGGATATTGGATAACAGATTGAAGCGTACAATCGAAAAGCAGCTGGAAGACTCTCAATGTGGTTTTAGGAAAGGAAGAGGAGTACAGGATCACATATTCACAATCAAACAATTAATCGAGAAAAACTATAATAACAACATATATTTCGGTTTTATTGATTTAGAGAAAGCATTCGACAGTGTACCCAGAGAAATGATATGGAAAAGTTTAAAGAGAAGAGGGGTCAACGAAAAGTTAAGAAGAAATATAATAAATTTATATAAAACAACCAGAAATTTTGTAAGGACAAATAACTCACAATCAGAAGAATTCATCACAAAGGAAGGACTAAAACAGGGTGGAGTATTGAGAACAACTTTGTTCAATATAATACTAGATGATGTTAATAAAGAAATAAAAGGAAAAATAAAAAAACTACAAATAGGATATAGGCAGCTACAACCAGTATACCTGTCAGAATGTGCATATGCTGATGATTTAATGGTATGTGCACGAAACGCTCATGAATTGCAATATAACCTGGAGCTATGGGATGCGGCATTGAGAAAAAGAAATCTAAAAATAAATATAGATAAAACTAAAACAATGGTAATTGGTAAAGGGAACTCACAAACTAATATAAAAATAAACAATAAAGAAGTAGAACAAACAAATACCTTCAAATATCTTGGAGTAACAATACAAAAAGATGGAAGAAACGACGGTGAAATAAACAGTAGAATAGACAGCGCCACCAAATTATATTACTCACTTAATAATAACCTGCTAAAAAGAAAAGAGATAAGCCAAATAACAAAAATAACGGTGTATAAAACGATCTTTAAACCAGTGCTTACCTACGGATGCGAAAGTTGGACGCTTACGGAGAGTCAAAAAAGTAAGATACAAGCAACAGAAATGCGGTTCTTAAGAAGTATAAAGGGTGTAACAAGGAGAGACAGAATCAGAAATGAAGTAATCAGACAACAACTGAAAGTGGAACCAATTATAGAAACCATAGAAAGACAAAAACTGAGATGGTTTGGACATATAGTACGGATGGGAAAGGGAAGACAAACGAAGAGGATATGGGAAGCAAAGTCAACACAAACAAGAAGTAGGGGCAGACACAGAAAAAAATGGAACGATACAGTAGTGAATTGCTTAAAAAAGAAACACAAAAATTGTAACGAAGGGAAAGTTTTAGCACAAGATAAAAGACAATGGGCAAAATTTATCAATAATTAGTAAAACGGTATAACCTTACACCTTCGGGTAAAAAGGTTCTTTTTGATTATATATATATATAAATAAAAGAACAAAAAGATCTCATTCTATTATTTTTATAGGCTACATTCTAATTTGTTTATATAATGCAAAAACCACGCACAAAATAAAATTACATTTACCATTCTATTAGAGATTTATGAAAAACGATGAGACACGTCAACTTTTGAAGTCAATTATACATTCTCCAAAATATACAGGATGATTTATGTAAATAAGGTCCAGGTAAATTGTTTTTTTCAAGGAAACAGCCTGCAGCGTTGTATAGTTTGAAATCTTCTCTTTAAGCTAACTTCAATGATCTATGATAATTATGTTTTAAATAGATAATGAAATTCTTTAGAATATTATTACTATGTTAAATATTTTTAATTATTTTATTTAACTGTAGAATTTAAGCGGTAAACCTACGTTGAACGTTGAGGCAAGTACCAAAGGTCATATTAGTCCAATTTTTATTAAAGGAAAGCTGACAGCCGAAAAATATTATCCACAGAAATAAACTGTGTGGTTCCAACAGGAAACGCCACATTATGCTATTACTTAAACAAAATCTTTCCAAATCAGTCAGTGGATTAGACAAAGAGGTACAAATGAGTGACCAACTAGATCACCAGACCTTACGCAGTTGTATTTTTTCTGTGGGGCTAGGTCTAGATAAAGTAAATGCAGCAAAGCCAATTATTGAAGATTCCAAAGGAAGGATAACAATATAAATAAAGAAGATATGACGTGAAACGTTTAATATACTTAGGGAGGAGTTTTATAACAGACAACAACTAGATAGAGAACATTTTGAACATTTATTTTAATGTATTACAGTCAAGTATATTAAGTTTTTATATATTTATTTTCTTAAAGGAAATGCTAGAAATATTAAATAAAATGATTAAAAATATTTAATTTTACTAATAATATTCTAAACAATTTCAAAATGTCATCCTTTACCCACTTATTCATTTATTCCATAAGTATTAGAGATCATTGAAGTCAGCTTATCGGGAAATTTTCCAAAACGCACAACGATAAAGGGTGTTCTATTAAAAAAATAGAGTACTGGCTGTTCTCGACTTATATGAACCAGCCTTATATTTTGTTTTATTGTTTCGAGAAGATACAAGTTCAGCATTTTTCATAAATCTCCGATATAAAAGCAAATATAATTTTATTCCATAAGTGATCTTTCAGATTATAGGCAGAAGTAAAATATTGATGAATATTAGCCTTAAGAGTGATAAATCAACAATTATATGTAAACAGGAAAAATCCGGCTGCAGTATTATGTTATTCAGATTATTGAAACGATCTCTTTCTATTGGTTCTGAACAAGCATATTTCCTTAGATAAAAAATAAAAAAAATATCTTTAAACCAGGAACCTTCACTAAATATGGAAAAAAATATCCAGGATTGGAAATAATAACACGTTATTGAAATAAAAGAATAGGCGTTGTGAGTTCTTATTAAAGGCACTTCTAAAAATTCTTAGACTCAAGCTTCTTAAATTGCTATTTGTTTTCTGGGCAGTGATTAGTACAGGAATTGTTGACCAGATACAACTTCTCGTCTTCAATGGAAAATTAAACGAATTAAGTTAGTAAATATTAAAATACTAATATTTTGACCTGCTACTAAAATCTGTGGGACATTTAATGTTTATAATGTATGATTACTGTAGTTTAAATTATTAAAATTACATATCCAGCTCTGAAATATTTTTAAAACTAGTAATATTATTGTATTTTCACAAAATAGTTTTTAATTAACATAAACCATGGATAAAAAAATAAATATTTTTTTATTAGTAAAATGGTGCTAATAAATTTTTAAGTTACCTTGGAAATTGTGGACCAAATTGTGCATAACAGCAATTGTCCCAACAGCCCCTGGAAAAGGGATTGTAGCCACCTTTAAACTTTCCTGTAACCTGTTCGTTCGTAGTCCGCCCTCTGGACACCAAAACCATGTGGAACCCTGTCAAGCCAAATATTGGTATAGCCAATAAGGCCACCAATGCCATTAAAACCATACTAAATATGCATTAAAGAAATATAGTTCATAGTTTGTCGTATCACGTTTAAAAAATAAAATTTTAGAAAGTTGTTTTACATGTTCTCATTTTACCATTTAAATTTTATATAAATTAATTAATGAACAATAGAAAATATCTTTTCCAAAATTAGTGAATAAACATTAATGTGATAAATTAGGAAAGTATATCTAGGCAACGTTTATTTCTTGGTGTATATACGTTTTTGTTCAGTAAAGCAAGAAACTGAAAACACCAGCCCCACACTTTATAAACTAGACTGAGACACTAAGACTCATTTTTTTCACTAAAATTGTGATTTTCACCAACATAATTTATAAGATATCTTATAGCGTTTTGGTACTGTGTATCAATAAAGTTTAATTGTTTTTCACTTAAATTAAGAAACGTTTGTGCTTGAACTTAAATACTCATAACCATGTAACTTTTTTTAATAAGAACACGAATTTGAAAAGATTACATTACAGCATTATTTTAGTATAATAAACTATTATTTTCTTACTTTGCTACTCTAAAAAAAAGGATACGAAATAATTGGCTGCGGTTT
Organism: Hermaeophaga mercurialis; assembly: GCA_951812935.1. Classification (NCBI taxonomy): domain Eukaryota; kingdom Metazoa; phylum Arthropoda; class Insecta; order Coleoptera; family Chrysomelidae; genus Hermaeophaga; species Hermaeophaga mercurialis. The sequence continues at coordinate 30,570,337 of OX638360.1, read as the reverse complement.
TGTGTAGTTGTCCCCATTTTTTAGTATAAAAATGAGGCTCAATGTAAATATGCTAATCATGTGTATACTTAATGATATGAGGAAGAAGAAGAAGAAACGGTAGTTCCGTCTTCCGATGCAGTTATTGACCCAAGGACAGTGGTGATCAAATGTCTAAAAAAAAACTTACTTAATCTATTTGTAACAGAAATCGGTACATATAATAATAAAATGTTTGTCCCTTTATCAAACAATATAATTTTTGTTACAATGAGATTTATATTTTGAGTAGAAATTAAAATAACCCAAATTCTTGCAATAAACTTAAAAAAGTGAAATACTGTACCTAAATATATTTTTTACCTATAGTTAAATAAATAGATAACACAAGATCTCATTGATGACACTACATAAGGTTTTTTGAGCAATTCAAATCATAAAACTATCATTATGCTACACGCCGTGATAACGGTAGTATTCACTGGTAGTACCTTATTCACCCTTATTATGTTATTACCATCATTTTCAGTATCATACTACAAATAAGAATCCTATTATATTAGCTCATTGTACTTACTAAATGTTATAAATGTAGTATACTAGTATTAAAAACAACCATCAAACAATTGATGGACTCACCAACACTTTTTAAAGATATAGATTTTGGTTCTTCTAATTAATTTATAAATACTTAAATGAGACGTAACTGTTTATTAATATTTATTCATTTACAAGTAAAAAATGGTATAATGCTTAAAAAAACATTTCAAGTTATATTACTTAATTGCTGCTAATGTAATTAAATGACTAAAAGTAACTGAGATATGGAAATGAAAAATAAGTTGTCTTGAAAACCAGTCTTCTAGTACCTTTTTGTTTATTATTTTTGTTTTTACCCATAAAAATAGTTATTTTTTAGATATGAAGCAATATACCCATTATATACAAAATATATATTTATTTAATTAATTAAGTTCATGTTAAGTAATAAGCTCATATTTTATTTATACTAATTTCAACAATGTGGTTTATGTACATGTATAATAAATTGATAAGAAATAATTAAATAAGATTAAAACAAATATAAATGATTTTTAAAATAAAGTTTAAAGATATAAAAACTTTTTCTATTCCTGACTTGTACCATCTAATAACATTAAGTTAACAAGGTTATCCATTTTTTATACTTGTTGCTTATAACATGCAAATAAATGCATAGAAATATATGAGTAATAAGTATTTTATATGTGTATTTGTGATTAGTAATATTACCAAGTGTAATTAAATTTTGGAGAAGACTTGAAAAATAAAATATTAATAATTATTACAATACTAAAATAAAAGAAAAATGTAATTAATATCTTAATTTGTGGATAGTCAATAGTATGACTCTGCTTTCTAATGGATGATTAATATTAGTAGGAATGAATAAAATGATTAATATAGTTATAGACGACTTTTAAAATAAAGTTTAAACATACATGAACCTATTTTATCATGACATTATGACATTATGGCAACTTGTACCATCTAATAGTATGAGCTTAAGGTCATACATTTTTTATACTTATGCTTACAACGTGCAAATAAATACATATACATATGTCAAAAACAAGTTTTCATATATGTTTTTGATTAGAAAAAATTACTAGGGATAATTAAATTTTAGTTACTTTGAAAAATAAAATAATAATTATAATAAATTAATTAATGTACAAAATGAATGTTGATCATATATCAGTTGGCAATATATTTATTTGTGGAAATTCAAAAGTATGATTCTGCTTTCCAATGGATGATGAATATTAGTAGAATTGGATAAAAAGATTAATACAATTATAGATGGATTTTAAAATAAAGTTCAAATATACTTAAAACTTTTTCTATTCCTGACATTATGACGATTGTACCATCTAATAGTATGGAGTTATGAATGTCATACATTTTTTATACTTAATCCTTATAACATGCAAATCAATACATAAAAATATATCAATAACAAGTTTTATATATCTTTTTGTGATTAGAAAAAAAAAATACTAAGGTTAATTAAATTTTAAAGGCGTCTTGAAAAATAAATTAATAATCAATGTACAAAATCAATTTTGATAACATAATAAATCGGTAACAATTCTAAACTAATAGTAAAATTAAATAATATCTTAGTTAGTTAATATTCTAAAGTATGTTTTTGGTTTCTAATGGATGATGAATATTAGTAGAAATGGATAAATAGGTTAGTGTAGTCAAACATTGTAATTGTTTCACAGTTAGCTGAATTCAGCATAGTCCAAATCATTAAACAATTTATAAAATTAAAATTTATTAACTAAGAAGACCTTTAAAAAATTAAGAGATTTAAAAAATTTAGTCCTTTCTTGAAATTAATTAAGCCCTGATTTTATTAATACCCTTAATAATAATATAATAAAACAATTTTTTACAACTGCCTAGAATCTACTCTAGTGATTACAAGGAAACTCAGATGTACACTAATGGAAAAATGTTGAATAATTGTATAAAAATGAATAAATATCATTATTTTTAGAAATAATTGTGGCATAATTACTTATATTAGATAATTTCAAAAAATTTAAGAAATAAAAATATTCTGTCATTAGTAAAAAATTTGGAAGAATTCCTCAAATATGATGAACAATTATATGGATAATATTAAAGATTGTGCATACCAACAAAAAAAATGTATTTTGTTATAAAAATAAAATATAAATAAATTGTAAGATCTTTATTGTAATATACATTTTTATTCAGAACTGAAATTAAAATAGACACCGTACTTGTTAAAACACCTTCCTTCTTTCATAGGGCATAAAATAAAATATCTTTCTCAATAATTAAAATAAGTCATTGTTTACCTCTATACAGTGATTGCAGACACTACAATGAGAACACCTTGGTGGTCTGTAAAATTTGCAGGTAACACACCATTTCATTCTAACAGTAATCCCATTTATATCAACATTTTTGTAAAGTGGTGCCCTGAAGTCATCCTCCCTATCTTCATCAGGAGGTGCTGCAACAAGTATTATCAAAATAATACCTAAGTTATTGTATGATCTATTACCTTTGGGAATAACTCCAGGATCCATAAAAGTAGCTAGAGTGAAATTTGCTAAAACGAAGAAGGTAATAACACCTTGGCAAGCCGGAATCCATGGGTGATCTGCTAGATAATATTGGGCCCTAAAACGACAATAGAAAAATCTAAATTTGGATATATAAACATACATAAATAACTTACGGATAATAAAAAAATAAAGAAGTGGCAACGATGAGCAATGTCCATGCAAAAGTAGCCGGTATGTATCTAGTTTTCAGATCACACTTGGGCATAATGTTTTTCTTTAATTAGATGCACCCTTAAGTTCTAGCGAAAGTCTGAAAATTCAGTCTCATACAGGTCAACATGGCTGGCAGAGGCAGACACTAAGGTTAGGCGTTAAGTTGTTTCATTGTCAAAGATATGTCAATGTTATATGTCATCAGACGAAAGGTAAAACATGAAGTTGAAACTCCAAGGTTATTAATCCGAAAGGATAAACTATCTTCACAGATTAGAGTGACTAAAAGGTTTGTGCTAGACACACTATTATTAATGAATTAATTGTAGTGATGAAACCGTGGCCAGATAAATAATTTTTAAAAAAAGCCTTGTAATACGGTGGAAATTCAGATAAGTACAATTTATCTTTACATATTTATCACGATTATTATATTCATCCTTAACTACTGCTTGGCTTTCCTTCCTCCATGGCCAAATACAAACGCGCGTTAAATAATTTAAAAGATAAAATTTTAAGAATAAAAGATATCTATATTAACATTTTTATTTGTGCAATAAAATGAAAACTGATATATTATTGAAATACACTCTAGAAATCCAAAAAATAAAAAAACTATTTTTTATCCTTTACCCATAATTTTTTAATTGGGTACATAAACTAATAACCTATACTCTATAAATATAAAATATACTAATATTAAAATGAATAGATTCCATATAGTAAAGGTAGAAACAATCATGATTATATACCTCTGTTTAAAATTCGTTATACACATTTTATATTTAACTGACGGCCAAAAATGTCGACGCCTAGTTGCAAAATATATTTTTTACGCTTGTTTTAATGTTCTGATTAAAAATGGATACATAAATGTAATTAAAATAAATGCGATTACTTACATATAATTTTGAAATTACTTATTACTTATTTTAAACTTAACAATCAAATAATTTATAATAATCGAAACTAAAATAAAATTCAATTCAACAGCAAAAAAATAATTTAGAAATTAAATATTCAAAGAAAGGAAGTTATAAAAAATAATTTTCTGTTGATATAATGCTCTGCCTTTCCGGTGTCATAACCCACCTTAATTTTAATATTGAAAAGGAAAAGTTTTTGAAATTAAAACGAAAGCTTGACAAAATAAATAACGAGTTTAGTATTTATTCAGTGCCCAATTGGTTTGTCTAAAGACCCATTTCTTTTGAATTGTCAGTACTTACCAACTATGAACTTATAACATATACTAGAAGTAAATATGTATATTGTATTTATATAAAATAAAAACGAAAAAATACTCCCTACAAAAAGGTACAAAAGACACATCGAAAATATTAATTCATTTATTGCTTACAGTCTAGAGCATCATCAGAATAGATAGTAAAAATGCAATCATACATAAAACGATTAAAAATAACATTTAATATCATCAGTTAACGTACAAATTTCTCTTGAACGACCACTAAAATGTTTTAAAATCTTAAATAACTTTTCGTAAAAAATTCAAGTGTCTACTGGCGTGGTGGCATAAATCCGTGCTGAGGTGAGGGTTGGGTGAAACCCTTGGAATAGGGGTTACCTTGGGCAGAAGCTGGGTATACCACTGGAGGATGTCCATACTGTTGTTGTTGAGGATAAGCTAAACTGGCTTGTGATGCATTGGAATAAGCATTAGAACTTGGAACTTGGGAACTATCCATCACTTGAGGAACATATCGGCTAAAGAGTAACAAATGTACAATAACATAATCAATTTTTTAAACTAATTTGTAATCAATTATTGCCATGCAAAAGAAAATATTGATGTTAAAAGATAACACACATGTATTTTTGATAATAAATATATATCTTTTCCAAATCAAAAAATATTTCAGACGTAATTTTATTTATAGAGTTAATTTAAGGATTTCTAAAAGTAAGTGTAAATTCTTAGTTCAGTATCAGAGGCTTTTGTGTTTAGATAAATCAATTATTTGAACAAGTAAAATTATATGAACCTGAACTTTGATTATAAATATAAATGGTAGCTTTTGGTATTCAATAAGTGAAGACCTCCAACTCTTAGAATGTGCTCCTGGTGAGTAAATGAGCTTTTTTTCCATTTCGTTTTTGTAAAAATTGTTTTTACATTTACTCCCAAAGGGATACATTATGACAGTAATATGTATGTTGAAAATAAATTTGAAATCAGAAAAAGGTCCTTGTTAAATAGGAGGGGTGGAGTTCTTAAATTTTTTTTTAGTCTTAGTTTTAATAATCTCTTGATAATGATGACATAGCGAAATGGATGTCGAGTGCAGTATTTTGATTTGGTGTTTAATTGGTTCAAAACTCAGGCAGTTACTGCAAACCGAAGATTTCAGTACCCAATGAAGTTCTTCAGTTTTATTCTACACACTCATATACTCTAACTTACCCAGTAGACTGAAAGTTATACTGCTGAGGATATGGCAAGGAGCTATACTGCATACCCGGAAAGTTGCCAGCACTAGAAGATCTTCCAAAATAATCGGTCATACCATGAGGATTTGCTGCCGATGTAACAACAGATTGTTGACCAGGTGTTGTAGTCATAGACACTGATTGAGGTCGACTACCAGCAACTAATAAAATTATTCAATATATTTTGTATTAAAAAAACTTTAAGACTATTTCTGTTTTCAGTATTTTATAAGATGATTACCTTCATTACTGATCTGTGGAGTAGATGGTTTTGAGTTATCTTTAACATCTTCAGTTCCATTTTTTTGAGTTTTATCTTGAAGTGGATCAAACTCACTTGAATTAACCTTATTCATTGAAGAACTTGACTGATTCAGATCTATATTTGCAGAATCACCAGAATCTACAAATGTGTTAGTTTTAACAGATTTATTACAATTTAATTAAGAAACTAAAAAACAAATTTCTCTATAAAAATGAGTAGAATTTTTTTTAGCCTAATTACTTATAGAAAGCTGCCACTAACTCTTAAGTGACTTAAAAGCATATAGGTCTCATTTCTAAATATTTATTAATATATGATTGAAAGTACATACATTTAGCCAACGATACAATTTATGTACTTACAAACAAATAGCTATTATGAAAATTTACAAGAGATAACTGAGACATGTGCTTCAATTACCAGAGAAAGTGTCCAAAATGTCAGTAGAGAACAATTTCAACATTTGATGAATCTGTTATTAGTTTAAAATGACATAATTTTATTAATTTTTTTTTGTTGTTTTGTCAGGTCAGTTTATTTTAAATTTAATTTAGCCAAAAGCCAATAAAGCTGAAAACCCTTTGAAATAAGCTATCACTAGACACACAAAACCATTAAAAAATTTTAAGGGAGCAGCTACCCTGCACTGTAACTAATATTTGAAATGTTATTTTTATAATCAAAATATGCTTCAGCAAAAATAAAAATTGAGCATTTACTCCAATATTTAGTGGGGAAAGGGGGAGGATAATACAGATATATTTATTATAGATCATATGAAAAACAAGAAGAAAGTATACCTTGATGACCACTATTTAATGCCTTTAATTCATGTACATCTATAGAATCAAGTAGAGTATTTACTTGATCTCTTATAGATCTGAGCTGCTTTTTTAGATTGGTTACTTCAGTCGTTGATAAAGTTGTGGTAGAATCATTTTTCATGTCAGAATTAAGTAGAATTTGTAGTTTCAAGATTCTACTGCACTGTATAGCAAATGACAAGTCATTACTCTCAAATATTGTAATTAGATCACCATCTGTAAAATAAATTTCAATTAATTAAACTATCTCTCAATTGACCCAATAAAATGAAAGAATGGGGATAATCCAGTTATATTTATTTGCAATGACAAATACGAACCTTCATCTTTGTATTTGATAGTGATGTCATCATTTGCTGATAATTTACCTCTAAAAACCCTTTGCATCATTAAAACCAGTTCATCATAAGTTAAAGATTCGTTATGTATCGGAATTCTTCTAATATCATCTCCTAATTGTACTTTAATTATTAATTTCCCACTTAAATCCAAGTCACTTTTAATCTCCATATTAAACTGAAAACGTTGTGTTTGAATTAAACGAACAAAATATTATAATTACTTACTATTTCATTAAACGTTTTGATGTTGTAAAATCAAGATAAAGGCTAGAGTTTACCTAAAGAAGGTGAGTGGAACGATTAAAAATGGACAAAAACATAAAATGCAGCCGCAACGTCAAAAAGTTTTTTATGTGATGTCAAAAACACCGGCGTTGTCATATCGAAAGAAGCGCGTTCCGAAACTAACACAGCTGAATGAGATAATTACATTCATAGGAGTTTTCGATTGTTTTGTCTGTTAGAGGCACTGACGTTCTAAACTAAGCTTATTTTAAATTTAGTTTAGACTTTGATCGTTTGGACTAACGAGAAAAATTTCGGTCTAAGCTACATTTAAATAAACTATGCTTAAGACATTGCTTCATGTAGCTGAAACAACCTGCTATATATATTCCGGTTAACTTTAGGTTATTCTGTTTATGTTTTGCTCTGGGCATTTCAAGTATTTAGGACGACGTTCCTGTAACCAGAAAACAGTAGTCCTAAACGGAACATTTCTTCATTGGTTTTTGATATTTTGACAATTTTACGACGTTGATACGTCAAATTCAAGAATAACAAAAACATAAATATTAAATAAACTTATTCTATTCAGTGATTTAAAAAATATATTTTGAAAATGTCTGCTGCAATGTTAACATCGGAATGGTTTTTATTAGGAAGAGAGGCATATTATAGGTTAGAAACGTATCTGTGATCTTAGAGCTTGATTTAAATTTTATCTTTCAGAAAATTTGAAATTTACACAATGGCATGGCAACAAGAAGTGAATATTGAGAATTATTTAGTATCCTCTGCTGCCTACGGAGGTCCTATAGCTATTAGAAGGAATGATCAAAAACTAGTAAAGGTACAAGGATCAGGACAGCCTATTATTTCTATTTTTTCGGGATCTGGGAAACAAATAGCATCTTTTAAGGTAAATGTAATTATCAGGTATTACGCTTTAACTGTGCATTTACAAATACTGTCTTAACCGTGAAATAATATGATAATTATTCATTAACGGCTTTGTTTGGGAATATTAATAAATTTAATAATGTAGAATATATATTTATTATTTTAACATGTAGTGGAATAGGCGACCTATTATTTGCATGGGTTGGACAAACAATGAAGAACTTCTTTGCATACAAGAAGATGGCATGGTAGTTAAACATGATATGTTTGGAAAGTACCTTCACACTTTCAGCATAAGTCAGAAGGTTCAAGATTCCAAAGTTGTTGATGCCAAAATTTTTACAAGTCCCCAAAATTTTACTGGCATAGCTGTAATGACTTCTAACTTCAAAATATTTGTAGTAAATAACATCAATGATCCAAAAACTAGACAACTATCTGAGTTACCAAGTAAGTTCTAAAATGTTGATATAATAATTGGTAAGAGCGTATGAATGTACAATCGCATAAAAAACCACATACATGTTTTGTAAAATTTTCGATATTTTTTCAATAGAGTCTGGTATTCAACCTACAAGTTGGGCAGTTGTTTCTGAGGACAAAACTGAAGTTTTAATAGCTAGAAGTGTTGAATTATATAGATTAAAACAAGATGAACATCATACAAGTGCAATGGTTTGTATAAGTGTACCTTTTTATAAATACATAATTGTTAATTGTTTTTTTTTAACACTTTTAGTTGGAACCAGATATTAACAATAAATATACTTCTATAATTAAGATGTCAGTTTCCCTAAATGCACGTCATTTAGCATTATTTACCGATTCAGGATATTTATGGTTAGGCTCCACAGACTTAAGAACAAAATATTGTGAAATTGATTGTGATACGGTTCTGAGGCCAAAACAATTATTATGGTAAGCAAATATCAGGTTTCAAAGAAATAAAAAATCTTTAAAATATTCTACATGTACTGATTATTTTAGTATATTTTTCTTCAAACTATAATTATTTTGGTATACAAAATAGCAAAAATTTAATTGAATAGTTTCTGAGAGTATGATACATTGCAATTACATGATCGGCACTCTATATACAGACAATAAGTATTGAATAAAAATTCTTGGTTTTAAGGTGTGGTAATGAGGCAGTAGTTCTTTATTGGGAGAAGGACAATACTTTCCTAATAGTAGGCAAGCATGGACAAAAATTAACATATTTTTACGATGGTTCAGTTCATTTAGTGCCTGAAATAGATGGTATTAGAATTATTTCAAACACCCAACATGAACTGTTACAAAAAGTTCCTGAAGTTGTTCAAAAAATATTCAGGATTAATAGTACAGATCCAGGTAGTTTTTTGTTAGAAGCCTCAAAACAGTTTCAAGTAAGTTAAAATATGAAATGTATCAAAAGATTAAAACGTAAGTCAAAATTGAAAATTTAAGATAATAACATCCTTTTACAGAAAGGCAGTCATAAAGCAAATGAATACATTTGTTTGGTAAAAAATGATCTAGAAATAGCAGTCAATCAGTGTATAGAAGCAGTAGGTTATGAATTTGATACTGACATACAGAAAATGTTAATAAGGGTAAGCATTAGTCCATTGAAAGATAAACATTTTAAAAGAATTATATTTTTTAGGCTGCTCAATTTGGGAAATGCTTTCTGCCAGATATGAGGTCAGACAGTTATGTAAATATGTGCAGACTTTTAAGGGTACTGAATGCTGTTAGAGATCCCAAAGTAGGAATTCCCATAACCATTACACAGTATCCTTTTACTTTCGAGATAACTATAAAATTTTCGTCAATATTTTATTCGGTTTGGTGTTCACAGAATATCGGTTTCTACACTAGGTATTTAATATTGTAGTTTATACTTTTCAGAACAACTTAATATACATATGAATAAGATTATCATTTATTTATTTGAATCTTAATTTTCTTAACAAAATTTAGATTGAATTATATGAAAAGAAGGAAAAGAGACATATTAAAACGACTTATAACAAGAAACTATTATTTTTTAGCATTGCAAATTGCAAAATATTTAAAGTTGCCAGAAGAAGAAGGCACTAGTTACATTTTAGTCCATTGGGCTAAATATAAGGTAGAGTTTTTTAAAAGTTATCGAACTGAATAAAACTAAATCTTCTTTGTTAATAAAATAAAGTGTTTTAGGTTAGCCAATCGCATTTGGAAGAAGAAACTGTCGCCAGGGAAATTGCTGAAAAATTGGGTTACTCATGTGGTATATCTTACAGTGAAATCGCCAGTACTGCCTCAGAATATGGCAGAAAAAAATTAGCTATAAAGGTACATATCCTCTCCTACATACATGTCAAGTTACTCTAAATGATTTTTAATACAATTAAAGTAAACATTTTTTCTTTTAAATAGATTGGTATATTAACTAGATAGCTATAGTGAATGATTATTTAACTAAAATTAGAGTAGAATGGAAATTAATCTAGCTATTTTAAATGGATATTAAAATAATTCTTGTTTTTTTTTTCAGCTCTTAGATTATGAATCTAAGGCAAATGACCAAGTAAAATTACTCTTAGATTTAGGAGAGAATGTACCAGCATTAGTTAAGGCAATAGAAAGTGGAGATACAGATTTAGTATATATGGTTATATTGAAATTGAGAGAAAACATGCCCTTGGGAGATTTTAAGGCAAGAAAGATTGTTTACATAAATAAAATAAAAGTCGGAACATGTGAACATTTGAAAAATAACGCCATCCAAGTATTGGAGACAATAGAAAAAAATTTGTAAAGCAACACTGCTGTTAAAAAACAGAAATGATGGATTTCAGATTTTAACAACTACTTATATTTCAGATGACTATTAGGAATTATCCAGTGGCTCAATCCCTTTTTATTAAATATTGCAAAGAACATAATACTCAAGCTTTGAGCGAAATATACATTCAAGAAGACGATTTCTGCGCCCAAGCTGAGATGTTTATACTTGATAGTTTAGATGATAAGGTAAATAAATATGTTATTCTGTATTTAGTTTTTGGGTACACTTTTATAGGATGTCTTGTGACATTTTAGGGCTTTATCCTCTTTTTTGTCATTTTCTTTTGTTATCTTAAATAGTTACATTTTTACCATTTATTTTTTTAATATTACTCCTTTTAGAAAAATCACATGACGGATGCGCTTTTAACATCAGCCCTAGAAGCGTACAAAAAAGGTCGCAAAGACCTATACATGGCCATGTGCGATGAATCTATAAAATTAATGCGATTCCAAAGAGATGTAGAAGAAAAAATATTTGAAGCCAAAAATAAACTTATTGGAAAATCTGTACATGATACCTGCAAAACATTGTTAGAAATGAAAGAGACAAAATTGGCCGAGAAATTTAAAAATGACTTCAAGATTCCTGATAGAAGGTATATACCTAAAATTACATAACTCGCTATAAAATAGACCTATAGAAGCCATGAATTTAATTTAGTAACCATATATTGATAAATGAGTTCACATGGCCCATGTTTCCATGTCAACAAACGCGATAGTAATTTTAATTTTGAAATATCAAAAGTTGAAGTTATGAACCATCCTGTAAACAAAAAAAAACATGAAGATATTAAATTTATTCCACACACTGTATAAAAAATATACCTAGCTGTTTGAAAGTTATCTTATCAATCAAGAAATAAATAGACAGAATTGATGAAACACCCTGTATCTCGGTTATAAATGGCGATAGACCGCTTATTCATGTTTTTGTATATTAATGACGATGTTTTTTTATTGCCTGTAAAACTATTTTTACTACAAAAAAGCAATCTTGTTGATAATTTTTAGATATTGGTGGTTAAAGATTAACAGTTTAGCTAAACAGAAAGAATGGATTGAACTGGAAAAATTTTCGAAACTAAAAAAATCTCCAATAGGATACGCTCCATTTGTTGATGTTTGTTTACAAAATGATAAACGACAGGAAGCTCTCAAATATTTGCCTAAAGTTAGCGAAGATATTAAAGTTAAATATTGCATAAAAGCTGGGTAAGTTTTTAAAAGGTTTTTATGTTTTGTATTAATAACCTATGTAATGGATATTTTTAAAACCACTTGCAATGTTGTATATTAAGCATTATTTTGGTGTGGAGAGCAATGATAAAATGTAGTTAGCACCAAATTGATGTCATGTATCAAATATTTTACAAAGGGATTAATATATTTCATTTTGTGAAAACTATTTTATAAGGAGTAATGTTAATTTTGATTTCTCTCTGGTTAAATTACTATTTTTTATGGAATATTGGGGTAGGGAGTAGTAGGTAAATAACTGCTTACTGAAGTATGTTCACGTAGTTCAAAAGCGGATTATGAAATAATGTATAAAAAAATAGCTGTATTACACGTTACTTCCACAAAGTGCAAAAACATTCAAGTAAAGGAGTGCTCATTATTTTGCTCCCAGAATCTACACCTTATTGGCAAAGAAACAAAAAACCAAATTTGTTACAATATTACAAACAACAAATACTAATATGAATTAGGGAATTATTTTTTAGTTACTTCAAAAGCTCACCTATCATATTCTTTTTAGTGATACTTTATCCATTATCCTCCAACTATTTATGATGATTAGTCTTATTTTTTTTTTAAATTACATTTTCAAGTACTTGCCAAATTTTGAAGGACCTGACAGTAATATCAAAATTTGAAATACCCTTGAGTACGTTAGCTATTATTCTATTTTAATTACACCAGTTATTCGGTTTTTCCAAAACGGAGGGAATTTAATTTTGTTTCTTTGCTAAATTTTTTATTTTAAATTTTTTATGCAGTATAAGGATTTTGTTGATATCCGTTGTGTTTAAAACATTTACTTTCTCTACTCTACTAGGGTAGGTCAAAATTCTTAATAATTGGTATGATATAATTATTACTACATTGATTGAAATATTTTTCACTGATAAGACTAAAACTAATTCAGTTATCTCATAAAGCAAACAAATTTCAAAATTTCTGACAAAAATGAAGTTATTGATTAATATATGATACTGGGATATGCAATGATGGATCATCCTATTTAAAGCTTTTTCAATATTGTGAAGGTTAACAAAAATTTACTTAGCTTGAATTTTTGTTAAAGATTAGATCTAAAATTAGATATATGTATGTTTCCATCCATTATCTAAGTTGTTTATCAAAATGAACATAATAATAACTAGATTTTGTTTGACTTATTTAAAAAGCTTTTTTAGGCTATTGCCACAATCTCTATATTTTATAGATTTAAATAGCGTTCCTAAAATTAAACATACCTCTTTATTTTACTTTCTGGACAGATGCTTAAACAAAGTTCTTGTCTACACCTAATTTCTAATTCGTCAAAAAACTATATGGTACACAAGTTTTTTTTTTGGTTTGAAACCTTAAAAACGAATATTTTTAAAGACATACTCATTTATTTATCATAAAATTTTCCTGTGACAGAATTATTCAATTTTATTTTTTTCGAAAGTAGTTTAATCATAAATCTGTTTCCTAGTAATCTCATTAAATTTTTTATTTACTGAGATATTGAAACATTTTTTGTTAATGTAAATGATTTTAGACTTTATTTTTGGTTTTTCGGAAAAATAGAAAATGTAGTTTTCAGAAACTTCAATTTGTGATTCAATTTTCTTTATGAAATTTACAAAATATTTAATTCGATGTAAAAAAAGTAATGTAAATTGAGTCTTTTTTATTTATGATGTATTGTTTTTAATTCTACCTTAATTATTAATATTATGGTAGATATAAATAATTCACTTTTACCTACTAGTACAAGTATATCGCACGTTTTCCATGTATAGGTTCTTCCTGAATTGGTCGACCTAAATTGGGATTATGTAGAACTGTTATCTTTAAGGTTAAAGAAAATAAAAGTGAGTTTTTGCTAATAATATCTTGAAATAATCTGACATTTTTTTAATAGTGTCTATATTACGTAAATGTTTTTCATTCTATATTATTTATTATATTTTAATCCACAGAATGTTCCTATTTTAAAAATATTATAGCTCGGGTTCTTGGTTCTTTAAGGGCGATAAAGAGCGCGCAAAGTTGGAAATTTTTTGCAAGGTTGTTGTTATTTAAAATATAGTCTTTAGTTAATCCTCATCTGGAATATATAACATATTCTGAAACAGGCAACGAAAATTTCAAGTATGAACATAAGTACAAGGTGGTTCAAAAGATTCGTTAAACTAATATTGGCCAAAATTTATATATACACCTAATTTTAAAACACCCTATTTGAATTGATATTTATTCAAGTCACAAGGCTATCAAAATCATTTTTATAGTACCTACTATAAAAAGTAAATACTTATTTGAAGCCTATCTTAAATCCAAAATATAAACAGATATGATTGAAATAACTTAAGATTAACTATAAAACTGCTACTTTATTTGGGCCTATTTTATAAAAGTAGTGTAAACAAGGGTGTACATTTGTTTTGTTGTTGTAAATTTTATTTCGTTAGCTTGTTTTAAACATAAAAATTCCTAGTGAACTATCGCTAAGTTTCATCAATAATCTAATATTGTTTTAGATAAATATACAATTGACACATTCCTATAGGACTTGATTAAATCATGCTGTATTTTAACTTTTAATTTTATCGAGTATAATATTGCTTAAAAGATACTACTTCAAAATTATTATGACGATTTCAGTTCAAAGAACACTTACTTGTGTTTCTATATTATTTACTATATATATTGATTCTTTTTAATTAATATAAAGTGCTTTATGAAGTATTTCTCATAAAAGCGTCAAAATGACTTATTTAAATGAATCATACCTTTCCTTGAACTGATAAAATATCTGCCTGTTGGTTTGGTAAATAATACAAGAAATGTAATTTCGTTAAAAGTGTTGGTTAATTATATTGGATCAGTTTTCAAAAGGCATTATCATTTAAAGACAATGTGCTCTCCATTACTATAGTAAAAAATTATACTTACTGTTTGTTATTGACTATATTTGCACAAAGGTCATTTAATTTTTAAAAATATATAAAAGGCTAATATGCGAATCATTTTTCTTAATACAATTCAAAATTCACCTGAGAGCCATTAAGGTCTCATGAAAGCTTCTATATAAAAGGCAGATGCCTTTTTTGTAACTTAAAAAACTTTTTAAACCTGTTATCTCCATTTGAAATTAAATTAATAATTAAAATTTGAAAGTATTTCAAATGTCACAATATTAAAACGGTACATTGAAAAAGTATAAATTCAACAAAATTAAACATAATTTTATTAAAATCTAAGTTATATATTTTACATATTATTTTCTGTTGTCGATTTACTTACTGAGTATTATGCTTTCAAATGAAAATATAGCGTTTTAATGTTTAACTTTTTTCTATTACTAGTAAATAAAATTTCAATTTCACGAAAAAATAAATATTTGAGATACACAAATCCTTGGCTTGTTCCAAAATTGGACCTAGTTACACCTTCATTATGTGTGTCAAATACTAGTTGACCAAGCAAATATTTTAAAATTAAAACGTCATTATTGAAGATGATGCTTGAGATATTTTTTATTTCATTATTATTTAAGTGGGTGGTATATTTTCTCTTGGTATTATTCCAGTGGGTAATTGTTGCTTATTTGATTTTTTTGTCATATTTAATATTAAAAATTCAATTCAATACATTTTTTACTGATTCATTTTTAGGTGCTTGGAAGAGGCAGCCGATATAGCTTTTCAACAAAAAGATATTCAAAGTCTTCTGTATGTCCAAAGTAAGTGTGGAAACCAGTCTCCTCAAACGCAGTTATCAGAGAAAATTAATGCAATGCTAATGCAACTTGACTCGAAAAAGTAAGAAAATACACTTCTGTTATATAAATAACTACAAGAATTTCAAATTAATTAATATAATAAAGGACTGTGTATTAAAATATAATTTAGTTTAAAATATTTAATTGATATATATGTGATATGTTAAATTGTATTTAAAAAATAATTAATTCCTATTTAGTTTAAAAATATACATATTTCATTTGTTTTATTTCATTAAAATCCACTTTCCTCTCCCTAGCTGAATTTATTGTATTCATAAGGCAATTTTAATGACAACAAATATCACAATTTTGACAAATGTTTTTGATGCCATACAAAAATTCTAGGCGAGTTGCTTTTCATAAAAAAAAGTAAATAATTAAGTCTGTGTGTTTATGATTGCAATAATTATTATAATTTTTTAATCTCTAAATAAAAAAAAACTGCGTTTTTGTACTGATAATTAATGGATATCATTTAGACTTTTATGTTTATATTTTAAATTTAAATGGTGCTAATGAATAATCCTATACAAAAATTAAAGAATATAGATCTTTGGCAAGTTCTTAACAATTAATGAAGGACAAGATTTATGTATGTCTTATCCGGAATTGAAATTCATGAGCAAAAAACCTTTCAATCAATCAGTTTAAGTACATAAACTATATAAGGTGATACTTAGTAAAATGAATATGATAAATTAAAATGTAATATCTTTTTGACTGCTTTTATTCAAATGATGTAAAATTTGACTGTAAACAATTACGTGTGTGCTGTTTTTATTGGTGAGTCGCTTATTCGAGATAAGATAAACTGATAACTGTTGTATATAATCTGTTGTTTAATATTTTTTAGTCTTCAGTTTCTGATATTTGTTAAGAGTTACACTTGTGTGAAAAATGGCCGGTATGTATATATTATTGTTGTTCAATTTTTTGTGTAATAACACCGGGTTCCTCGTAAAAAAATTATCTACAATTTGTATTGTAAATTATTAGATATCAAAATCGCAATGTTTACCAAAAAAAATAAACTAATAATTTAAATACATATTTACATAATAATATACAAATATTTAAAGAAAAATGAACATAGTAAATATTTTTTTAAATATTTAATTTTGGCATTCCTCAGAAATAAATCGAATTCTCCTTAATTCCTGTTTTAACTTTTATTTAACGAGATTTAAAAAAAAATGTTTTTAAATGTTAGAAGATTTTAAATTATTTTTGACAATAGGAATAAAGGTACTAAATGTTAATTTATAAATTGAATCACTTAGTTTGTACAATTTTCTGTCAATTCTAAATAAGTGAACTTGTAAGTATATTTAATAATTTTGTTTTATTGCCCAAATAGTAGCTAAATACTGCAATTTTAAATTTATTAAACAATAATAAATGTGTTTTACATTTTTAAAATAATTGTCGAATTTTAACTAAAATATTCGTCTTAAGTTTTGTGTTATGAACATTCCATGATCATTTTTCATCAAACTATATGCTTAAAATTTTGTAGCCTCTGATTGTTTCAATTTTGCTAATATTTAACATAATTAATGCTTATTATATTTCTTTTTAGTCTAAGGTATTCTTTATTTTTTTTGCTACCGAAATATTTATTAAATTTCATTTATTTTTAGTTTTAATAAAAAAAGTTTGTGATCAAAATTATCCACCTTTAAATTTTAAAATAACAAAACATTCTGAAAATAATTACAAAATTGTTGCTAATTTAAGATATTTTTATTACTTTTTTGTTCTTATTTGGATAATTTTTCGATGTTAATAGTTTTTATCAATTTGTTTTGTTAATTCAACAATTTAGCTTATTTTTCCTATCCCATGGAAGCACGGCACAGCATTTTTATAATAAATTGCTTTCCAGCTTTACAAAATTTTTTAAAACCGAAAAAAAGTTGAATAAAGAAAATCAATCGAATAGCTTAAAAAAATTTTTAGTTTAACGTAAAATGGCAAACTTAATAATTATATTTGGAGTAAATAAATAAACTGAATATTTTTCAGATCTCTATTAACAAAAATATTGTGTTTATTTATTCAATTTTTACTTAATATATCTATTAAAAATTGGAATACTCAAAAAGGTGTAGAATTTTCTTATACATTTATTTTGAAAGAAAAGTATTCAAACAAAATATCGGCATTTAATTTTTTGTTTTAATTTGAAAACATGTTTCCCAAAATAGACAAATTTGTAAATTTTTAATGTAATAGCTTACTATTGGGTTGATACTACTGCTCGCGGTGGAGTTCCCATCACAGCTCTTAGAGGAGGTACCGATATCGATGGACATGAAATATTTGTTGGTAGAGCTTACCATGAAGGCGACTGGCTTCCAGCTAAAGTCATTCCAGGCAAAAATATCGCCTACGTAGCCTACAATGGTAGTGAAATTGGAGTAACTCGATACCAGGTGAATATTGTTTACTTAAATAATTAATGTGAACTATTATATATTCTTTTATATTAAGATGGTTCAAATCAATATTTATAATGTACAAAAAAATAAAGACACTTATTACTTTTATGGACAATTTCGTAATGTACATTTTTTATTTTTTTAAATAATGTAGTATTTCATATAACTTCTCTGGCCTTTTGCTCCCGAGTTGAGGGACTCAAAAAATAGAAATATTAAGTTATTAATAGAAATAATCAAACAATCTTTTCTATAAATACATTGTAGTCGTCATTATAAGAAAAATATGAAGTCCGGTTTGTCATCTAGTTTAATAGCGCAACGTTTTTCGCATATTTCTTGAATGATCTTTACAATTTTTACAAGACGCTCTGCCGATTTTATGCGCTCGTCGATGTAATTTAGCATAAATAAGATACCTTTTTAATTTAATTTTCAACTTTTACAACTCTGTAATGAAGAGAACACCATTACTGCATCACACAAGATTGAATTTTTTTCATGAATCCCATCCAACTTATCTTTGATAATATAAATAGAAAGACTGGATAGTCACTGGTGATGAATATTGAAGATTATGATAAAACTAATTCACAAAAAATTTTTAATTTAATTTTTTTTTTAACGTTAATGGGATTCCACCAATATTTTAACGTAATTTAGGCTTTTAGGAACACTTCCTATTATCATTGTTTGTAGTATTAAAAAATAGTTTTACTTCATTTACTATTTTATGGTTGTATCTAAACTCTTTTATTAATTATCTCTCTTTTTTATGAGGTGAGCGCTATAATTTAAGTTGCTAACTTGGTTTATTACTTTCTCTACCTCGAATTTTTCTTTATTAGGAGTATCTGTGTATATTTAACTAATTATTTTTAGTATTGAATATGGATTGATAATTATTTAAACAGAACTAACAACGATTTATTTTATAGGTCCTCTGTGAGCAAAGTTTCGATTGGATACCAATCAGCGGTAGTAATATTCCCGCTGACGCAGTGGAAGGTGGTAAAACATCAGAAGGAGAGCCCTTATACATTGGAAGAGCTAATCATGAAGGCTCCTTAACAGTTGGCAAAGTAAGGATTTTGATTATCATTGTTTATCCTGAAAATAATGCATATTTTTAAATGGTATATAGAACGTGTCATTTGCAACAAAATTCTAATAATTTCTAACATCTTTAGTTTACACAAAAATCACTTTAAATATTTACTCGAAAATATAAAAAATATGTATCATGTAACCAAGGAATATCTACTTGATGAATCATAAAATAGTGTTAGTTTGCAGATGATTCAGATCGTTTAATCGTATTAAGTTTATCATATGGTAAAGTAGTTTCAATAATTCAGAGAAAAATTGCTTTTTATTCAAATCAAGAATATCACATTTTAATTAATCTAATCCAATCCACGATGTTTTATATCATTGTCTCAAATATTATTGGAAACTTATAGTGTTAAAAAAAGTATTTGTAGAAATCGTTCGGATGTGTAATAATTAACTCGAGAATACATTGTTAAGTCTCCTACTTCCCCTGTAATCGACCATTCTAAATATATAGGTACACTAAAATAAAAACTTACTTTTAAAACGTTTAAAAAACTATCATTTATACTTGGCTAAGTTATCGGTGTTCCCGGCTTTAGCTTCTTTTCAGTTAATGATTGGATAGATCTAAAATTCTAATATTTATTTCTTTGAAAACGGCTGACTTTAGAAAAAAAATGTATAAGACATTTTTATTCTGCATACGTTTTTATAGCTCATCCATAAATATGTACATTATTTTATTTTTTTATAATATTTATTTATAATACCGTTTAAATTAATTGTTTGCGCTTGTTCAAAATATAATTTGAAATAATATGCTAAAGTTTATTTATCTATATTTATTATGAGTTCTGCAACTCTCTAAATTCTAGATTAGTAGAAAGTACTAGGAATTGGAATTTTAGTTTGATATAATTGAAATTCTAAAATTAACAACGAAAACGAACAATTCTTATCCAGGAAACCGTATATCCTAGAGTAGTCATTTATAAGTTTTTTAAAAATCCTACCATCGTTTCTATATTTGTTTCTAAAAACAATTTCGTGCAAGAAACGGACCTGTATTGATATTCAGTATAAGTTTTGGCTCAAAATTTGGATGAACGAGAAGTTAGTAGCAACTCTAAACCGGTACCTCTAGATATAATTAGTTGACTGTAACTGTGATAGCTACTGAACTGTCTTCACTAAGACAGAACCCTGAGATAAACGTATTACTTAGTAATAATAATTTTTTTAAGGTACACCCAAGCCATGGATGCTGCTACATCCCATTTAATGGTGGAGAATTTGGATATCCTGATTATGAAATTCTTGTTCTCAGAAGTTAATTCTTAGTTTATTAATTGTGCTTAATAAACACCCAACTATTTTTATATGTAATTGTTTTCTAGTACGAATAAATTATTTTTTAAATTAAGTATAGAAAATAGTGTTTATACATAAAATATTTTTAATAAAATGCTGTTAAGCTTTAAATCTAATTAAAATTGACATCCATAACAAATTAATAATAAGTTATAGTTTTCCTAATTTTTAAATACAGAATATATATAGCGTCCAACAAAAATTTGACTTCCCAGAAACTGAGAAAGAAAGAGTTTAGAAAAGTAGAATTTTTGCTTCGATATTTTGATTTATAATTTACACTCAGAAATTCATCCCTTGTACTCCCAGTAGGAACGTTCTATTTTTTTTTAATTCAATAATGTAAGAAAACTGATTTGAAAACAGACTATATCATTTTGTGGAAAGAGATCATCTTGAATAAGACATAACACAGCATTAATATAAGGTCATTTTGATCAAGATATTATCTTTTAAGTAATATTTTTTCTTCCATGTTTTCAAAAAAAAATCAAACTACGCCACCATTCCGAAAATTCTTAGGAGGATATGTAAAGAAGAAAATACCTTCCAAATGATATTTCGTGCCCTTTTTTTATTTCTGGGTGTGTCTCATATACCTTCCCCTTGAATTTAAAATTAACGTTTTTCAATTTTTCGTTTCTGGGTTAAGTTTCCGATGTACGAAACATCCATAAATAATATTTATATAACATGAATTTCTATTATTTCATCCTTACTAACAATTTTTCTGCTTCTTGTACACCGATAATAAATAAATCAACCATGTAAATATGCCCGCTGGAATAACTAATTCCTTTTTAACTAGACGATTTTAGAAAAATAAGTAAATTCTATGACGATTTGATTTTTGACATCACAAATTTTCGGGCTTTGCTGGATCCCCCTTCATGAAACAACCATATACCTTCAATTTTTTACATGATAGATACTTCATTTGAAAGATTTTAGAGTTCCTCAATAATGTGAGAAAAGTTTTAATACACTAAATTTTACCCTTCTAACAGAGGCCTAGTCTTGTGTATCTTTTAAATGTCCTGATGGGCCGGACAAGAAGCATGTGAAATTGTACCTCCTGTTGTTCATCTTTTAAAATTAATCATTATGTTGTTTTAGATTAATACAGGGGGTAGAATCTACTTATAGTTGATATCTTGATTAGCTGAATGACTTAATCTTAAAAAAATACAATACATTTTACGGACACATATTTATTTTTTATTGACCAAATAATTTATTTCTGTATAATTATATACTAGACAATTTGAATGGAGTTAAAACTAAAAATATTTAATTACACATTGATAAAACTATAGTGTACTATAAGTAACGGCCAATTTAGCAAGACGTTGAAATAAGTTGCTAAGTATGGGCTGTTTTAAGACCACCGACATACCATCATTATTACTTTCAAAGTAGCCATTGCCAAAAATTATTATTAATATGAGACTTTTCGGCAGTCCACTAAAATGGATACTTACATCTTGTGAATTTTTGTCATAACACTTATTTGAAATATGTTTTTCGTAAGATAAGGATGATACTTTTACTACAAAAAAATGACCCTTTAACCAAAAAAAGTATTCAACGTCAGGATCAAAGAATATAGTACTTAAATTTAAATGTATATCATTTTTATTATTTTTATGAATTGAATTAAAATGTGTTTTAATTTCATATAATTTACCATTAAATTGACAACCATCAACTGGACATTTTCTGGTCGGTTGGTGAGCACAACTGATTTCATGATCTGCTAAATCATTATTAAAGCATAAATGGCCACAGTTCCAACAACAGTTATATCTAATTTTAAAAAAATAATCGGAAGAAATAATGTGGTTAAGAGGAAACAGTTTACATGTTTTTATTTTAGACTTTAAATATGGCAAACAAAATTGGCATACACATCTATATTCATGATCTTTGATAAAACAGTTTTGATCAATATAATGTTTTTGTACACAGTTAATAACTTCTGAACAAATATAGCAAAACAAATTAATTCTTTTTCTATTAAGGATAATTTGAGGCTGATCTCTTATTTTAAATTGTTTTGTTTGGGTAGGGATACTTAAGCTGTGTGTCATTAGTTCATATAGGCATTCAGACACAGCAATTTCTTTAAACACCAATTTGAATAAAATATATGTTACATTACAAGCTAATTTCGATCTCGGAATAATGAAAGAATTATCTCCTTTGTACTTAACTGGAAACACCAGCTTTTTTTCGGTTTTAATCACCGTTTCACCACAAATTATATGTAAATTTTGATAAACTTCCTGTTGGTTGTCTTCTCTTAGTGTAGAAATGTTTACCGTCAAATTTCCTCCTTTTGGAGAGACATACACAAAAAACAAATTATTTTGTTGTTTGTACAAATAAACTATCTCGTAACATAGCATATCCCTAAAATTTAACTCGAAATAATTTTTATGCAAAATATTTTTTTCGTGGTATTAAAATGAGAAATGAGCATGAAGGTAGGAATAATTACAAAATCTAAACATATTGGACAATAAAAATGTTTACTTTTACAAATTTCTTCATGAGCTTCTACTTCAGCTGCTCTCAAAATACTCTTGCATCCATCATATCGATTGATACATTTGAAACGCGCTTCATTGGAAAATATTTTGCACATCGATTCAGTTCCGTTATGGCACTCATCATTTTTTGAACATCGACCACATTTAGTTTCACCAAAAATATTTATTTTTACTGGGTATACGGACAGGTATTTATTACATACACTACATGTATGATTCTCCAAGTAGTTGTCTGGTACTATGAACACCATTTTTGTTAGAGAAAACGATAATAAATACTTTATTTGTAATCTACTTATTAGCAAAACGATGATGTATGTAGACTGTAACTACGAAATACCACACCTTTTAAGCGCACAGCAAAGTTCGATGTTTAGGAATTCACAAGATAAATTTGAGATCAATGTTGCCAACTGTTATAGGTCTGTGGTTGTATCCCACAAAAAATATTAGTATAAATTAGCGAAGGGCCAACAAAGGTAAATTTTATAAGCGAACCTGTGAAACTAAATAAATTTTTATAGAAGATGAAAGTTTTTTGTAATGAGTAAACCAATACAAAAGTTACTTTAAAAGTGAGAATTTTTTGTACATTTGCTCTTTTGTTCTGTCACTAGTATCGACTGAAATATTTCACTCATAGTCAGTTGCAGCCGAAAGATATTCCAACTCGGAAAATAATTAAAATGCCTTTCAAACATTTTATCACATGACCCATATTTCAATGAAACTATTAAGATTCTGCGATTTTGTAGCACCATCTGTTATACTTCAAACTATACCTTCAAGTCAGAAAGTAGTATAAATTATTACTATCTCATTTAATCTAGTTTTTATCCGTAGATGCCACCATCTACTTTCGTTCTATCGTTTTATCAGATAAGATTAAACATTTATCAATAATTTATTACAAATAGAAGATATGTAGATGGTATAAAATTGTTCATATAGTTGTATACGTTTAATAGAAATATAAAAATACTCTTTTTGGAATCAGGAGATCATGAATATTGAAAATTGTTTTACA
Source organism: Hermaeophaga mercurialis (assembly GCA_951812935.1). Classification (NCBI taxonomy): domain Eukaryota; kingdom Metazoa; phylum Arthropoda; class Insecta; order Coleoptera; family Chrysomelidae; genus Hermaeophaga; species Hermaeophaga mercurialis. Next base: position 30,545,781 of record OX638360.1, on the reverse strand, counting down.
TAAAGCACATTTTGGCATCGCCGGAAATATCCGAAACGTAGCTTGTTACTTTACTTGTGACTCCCCCAAGATTAAAGTAATATATTTTGAGAAAGCAAAGTAGGTAGGTAAACATACGTATTTGCGTATTTACCATAAAACACAATCTTTACAACCAAAACATCATAACAATTATTAATAATTTATTTCTTTATACGTACCTATATATGTACCTGTATATGATGTTATAGATTAAAACGGAAAAATTTGGTAAATAAAATACAGATTTAATTTTAGACCAAAATTTTTAAAAAACCAGTATTACAAGAAGATTATTAAGAAAATACATTCCATTTAATGAAATAACTGATAAACTGATTTATTTTGTACAACTTTAATGAAGATAACTAAGTTCAACACTTACACTTAATAATAACTTTGATGAGAGTTCTTTGTATGTTACATAATATTTGTCACATTTTTCCATTGATTCACTGATCACAACTTAAACTAAACTTAATTTTAAATATGTGATCAGAAGATTCATTTAACTTTTAAACTTAAACTTGGGGTGATAATTTGTATTTTAAATTATGTGAAGGGCGATAAATAACTTGAGAGAATCTATTTTTGAGCGGAGAGTGAGTGTGTGCATTGCACAGTGACTTTTCACATTACAAATTTTTTATTTGATGTTAAACATAAAAGTGGCTACTAGTTTCAATCAAAAAAACATCGTCAGGTCCTAATGCGGAAATAAAAAATATTAAAATTTATATAAAATAATTCAAAAAAATAGGGAGATCTGATAAATTGAATAAATTGAATAAATGAAATTAAATATAGTCTTATGTGACAACAGATATCTACTAAATTTATTATAGAAAGTTATTTATTAATTATTAATAACAATAAAGTTATTTACGGATAAAAAAAAATTTAAATTAAAAAAATTTAGGCAATTTATATTTAATTTTTTTATTATTTTATACAATAATATAAAATAAAAATTACCCAAAAGTTATGTATTTTTTTCTCCTTTATAATAATCTGATGAAAAATAGAAATAGGATATAAATATTGAGTTTAAAAAATATACCGCTTTGGTTCATCTTCTAGAACACAAGATTGATGGTGAGTGGTTACATATTAAGGAAAATTATGTGGTCATGGGAAATGTTAAACAGATTCAGAGGTAAAATTTTTCTCCTGGGCAGAAATCTTAAGAGCCAACATTAGAACGTGACTAAAAACATTTGCCTCCATATAGACCATATAGTCCTTATAAACCCACAAACACACAATCTCTGATTTGATTGCAAGAAACAAAAAGAGAACCGAATACAATTTCAACAAAACTGCTTTGGCAACATAGCTTTTCCACTAGAATACTGCATAGGTCCGGTTCTAAGAGAAAATAGGTTTAATTTTTTTGGGCATATACGAATGGGAAAATGATTTAAAGATAAAGTTTCCAAGAATGGATCAATAATCACAACATTAATGATAATAAAAATATAAACGATACAAAAATAATTGCCGGCCTCTTCTAGTCAAATTTCAATTAATAATGAAAACATGGTTTCACAAAAATGCATGAATTATTTTTTGTGACAAAATCACTAGCGTGGAGGACGAGTGATTTCGTCTGAAAATTGTTGCATACATTTTCATGAAAGCAAAGTTTCATTGTTTGAAATTTTACTGAAACATATTTTAAGAGCTTATATACATTAACAAATAAAAATTGAATTTATCAATATAAAAATTTCGGTAATAAACAGCGCAACCTAAAAATTTATATACTTAACAACTTTAAATTGGCACTAGACATAACCAAATTAGGAATAAAAATTTGAAACGGCATTAATTAAAACTATGTATAACTTTTTAGCAACTATTATTAAAAAGCACTTACCTAGTATTAATAACACTTAGTGCTCATTTTCGAGAACTCACTAGTTTATGTGACAAAAGTCTTATGTGACTTTTATCATTCATGCAACTATGCTCCATAATTACGTCTAAATCAAATCGTTTACAATTTCCTCAAACGATACTACTGTATAAACATAAATTCTAATTTTCCCGAAAACCTATGTCAACGTTAGACGTGAAAACATAATCTGTCAAAATGTATGAACACGCTGCCAAATTATAGATTTATATATTTCTAGTGTATAGGCGTAATCTACTGACTATTTTTTTTCAGTATTTGAAATTTCGTTTTACTCCTCAACGGTTGAAATTAAAAAAAAGTTGCAATAAAACTTTAAATTGATTCCTTTTTTTGTTTTGATAGTTTTTTGCCATTTTCTCCAGTTTAAAAAAATATTTTTAAGAAAAGGAATACGTCCTTTTTTTGTAATAATCGTTGTCAATATACGAAAAAAAAACCAACATCTGGCCTTTTATTCATATTAATTAAATACCGAGTGATTGTGTCGCGATAGTCTGAGCTACGAGAACTCTTGAAGACAAAGACTTAATCTGGTAAGTAACTTTTTGATTATTACAAGTAAGTATAGTCCAATAGTGGTCACGACTAGAACATGAAGAGCACGCGAAATTAAAGAAGAACACAGGAAGGAAATCCCAGAACGCTTCCCCGAAAACAGAAAGGTAGACAATGGATAAACTCCGACGAGAAGGAAAAACGAGGGTGCATAAGAAGACTGACTAAGAACAGGTTAGTTGTAGAAGGCTTCCCAAACTTTTACATAAGTACAAAAGAGGACAACTGTCGAAGCCAATATCAGTGTACATTTGTGATTTTTAGTTTACCAAATATTATTGTTAAATTTTCTTAATCGTTCATTTATTTATTTATGAATACCACATGTTAACTTAGTTTAACTTTAAATTATTTCATTTTTCTATTTCTACCCATTATACCCAGACCTGAAGATGACTCTTTGTAGACGAAACTAGTCGTCTCTACTTATATAATAAAATTATTATGTGGTAATGATTTTTAATTTTTTTGGTTAATTATCTTGTTACGTTTATGTTAGTATTCTCAATGTTCGATGCAATTGTATTGTAAATGGTGAACGATTTTCAAGGAGTTAAAGAAAAAGCTATTATTACTGTAGATTATTATTTAAATTACAAGTTTTTTTAAATATATTATGGCATTGTTGTTTACCAACCGGCCAAAAATTCGTTTATTTAATGTTTTTTATAAATATATTCTGTGTGTTACTGTTTCGCAGGTCCACTTTAATCATTTTTAAATGACTATTTATTCTAAAATATTTTTTTTTGATAAACGTTCTCGTTTAATCTAATATTTGTGACTATGAGTATGTAGGTACTTAGCAAATGATCATAATTTAATATAGAAAATAGAAGTAAATAACACCGCGTGTCTAAAATGGTTTACTATCATTATAAATCTGACAGTTTTGGTTAAAAACGATTATTTATATTCTATTTATCCAATAAATAATGAGCTTAACTAAATATTTACGTTTGATACACTATTTTTATTATTGTATAATTATTCTAAAGCTAATAATTTATTTACTGGGTGTTACACCATGTATATATTTGCTTTTCTCTAAATTTGTTTGTTGTGTATATTTACAGTTGCTGAGTCTCATTGATTACTTTAGTCATTAGTAAAATAATATACACACATTTAAAGATATTTAAAAATAATTCAAAAATACGTACTAAATACAAGTTTATAAAAGTGTATTCACATAACTATTTGGTTTTTCGAGTTAAGTGTCTAAAATGAAGAATTTATTCTTGACAGTCGTTGTCTATTCTGTTATTTATTTTAATACGGTATTTTCGGATTTAATGTTAGTTGATAATTTTATAACAAAATATTTGAAACATTCACCTATTACAATAATTTCTAGTGAACATTTAGAACAAACTACAGTAGTTTCATTACAAGTACCAAAACAAATAATTACAAATTTATCAGAATTGGACAATTTACTACAAAGTTACGGAAATTTTATTTTCATAGAAAAAAATATACAATCATTTACTAAGACTCTAAAAATATTTAACAGTTCAACTAATTGGCACAGCAACTCAAAATTTCTAATACTTATTAAAGATGTTGATAAAACAGAAATATTCGTAAAGTTGTGGGATGTAAATATTTATAATTCTGTAATAAGTACTGATTTCAAAAACTTTTTTACTTGGTTCCCATATTCAAAAGAAAATAATTGTGGACAGAATTTTAATTTACAAAAGATCAAAAACAAAGACCCTTATTTTGAAAAAATTCCAAAGCGATTACACAAGTGTAATTTTAACATTTCCATGTTTTCATTTCCTATATATTTTGATTCAAAAACAAACAAAGGTATAATTGGTTCTATGATAGATCTAATTGTAGAAAAATTAAATCTCAAAATTAATTATATGTTTATTAATGAGTATGTGCAAGAATTTAGTAAAACTGGAAAACATGATCTTTTAATTTATGATTTAGAAACATACAATATTGAAGCAGCCATTTTTGGTATGGCCCACGAATTAAGAATACCGAATTATCAATGTGAATATACTATAACCACCCATATAACAAACTTATACATAATATTACCCCCAAGGCAAGAAATTAAACCAAATTTATTTTACGTGTATTCAATTGAAATAACTTTTCTTCAATTGGCGTCACTTGTATTTATTATAATTATTTGGAAGTTCCACTACTCCTTCAATTGGATAGAAGCTATAATGGAAACATACGTATTATTTTTTTTTGTAATATTTAATACCAAAAAGGTTTTAAACACCAAATTAACTTTTTTACTAATATTGCTTTTATGGTATACCTATCATTTTAGTGTGTTTTATCAAATAAACTTAAGTAGTTTACTAACTATTCCAAGATTAACTCCAAAAATTAAAAATCTAGATCAACTTGTTAATTCACATTTTTCTTTTGTTGGGGATCGTGGTATAGACTACTTTTTTGAAGGAAGAGACAGCAAATTCCTTGAAAAAATAAAAAGAATTGAGATTTACAGAACACAGGGAAAATATGATTTAGAAAATTTCTTAAAAAATCCAATATATGGTGTAAGTGCGCCTCATGCATTCCTCTTCACGGTTAAAAATATTGAAGATTTGGAAGTTATTTATGATGATCCTGTGAGTATTTTTATAAATAATCAATTTTTTTTGTCGACAGATTATATCTATAAATATTGATTGAATTATTTGATCTTCGGGGTTATCTTTGTTTTTCCTTTATTCTTACAGATTTTGGTAAAAAATATAATTTATGGTTACTATTTTTGTCTAAACAACTCAAATACTTTTAAAGGAGGTACCCCATATTAAGCTCTAGATGTCTAAAAAAAATGAGAAAACTAAATAACTGAATATATGAATTAAGTAATAGCAATTAAGCACAAAAGTCACAAACATAATTGGGGGCGTCATTTCCAGAACATTCTGACTGACATGATTGGTACTGAACCCACTCTTCTCCAGGTCTGTCCTTTTCATATTATTGTTGACAGAACATACAAATATTTTCCTCATCTTCTTCGCTGAAGGAACTATCATTAGATTCTTCAGAAATCATATTAACTTCTGAATCTGAGAATGTTTCACTTTCTGCTGGTAAATTTGGTTTTCTAAACCTTCTATTACAATTATTTATCTTCACATTTGAGCTTGGTTTTTAGGTTTTTTGTTTTTCCTTGATATATTCTCTTCATTTTTCGTTTGCTTGTCTTTATTATTTGTTCCTGTTAGTTTTTTCTTAGCTTTAAAAGCCGAAGTGAAGCCCCTTTTTTCCAACTCCTCTATTTCTTCTTTATGTGGAGTGCCGGTTAGAATAACGACTTTTCCAGTTCTTCTGATCTGTTTTTCATTAATTTTTTTAAAAAGTTGAGGAAGGGACACTATATCATAAGGTAAAACTAGCTTCTTCGGCGGCATTATCTCTTGGGTACGTTGTTAGGGTCTAGCCTCTTCTTCATTAATGACAATAAGTTGTTGAACAGAAGCAGAATGTATTTCCTGGCTGATTTCAATTACAAAAGAATTTACTTCAGAAATAATTTGAACGTTTTGAGGCTCCTCCATAATACAGTCACGGTCCCGAAAAATGTTCCTATCAATTTCCACCGTCACTGCTCTGATAGACTTTTCTTCCTAAATTTGTCTTTAACCAATTAGTTATTTCTTGTACATAATGTTTTAAAAGGTGCCATAAAAGCCACATTAAGTGGATGCAAACACACTATAGAAACGTATTTTTGTCTTGCCATGTTGATAACTTCTAAATTTTTGATACGGGGATCATGACCATCAAGGATTGGTTTGTGTAGTAGATGAAATGTTGTAACCACTGAACAAAAATTTCTAATTGAATCTATTCTAATCTAATGCCATTTAAATATTTTGGGGTGATTGTTACCCTCGCTTGGAGGTGTAAGCAGCGAAGTCGAAAACACCGGAAAAAAGTGTCCCCCTTTGATCAAAAATCGACGGGTCTCTGCGTTTGTTTAAAACGTTGACGCAGTTCCTGATAATGGCTCTATTTTGTTTTCGTTTGGCCACCCTGTATATCCCGTGTTGTCAATCCAAAATACTTTCTTTCCAATTCTAAGGCATGCTCCACTAACGCATTTTCTAGTTCTTGGAGAAAACAGGATTTCTTCATCTTCATTCATCTTTACATATCTTTTTGCCCATTGCTTTACTGCGACATGCCTTAATAGTTGCTATCATATTTTTCCAGGACTTTCGCTTTGATACTTTGGGCCTCTGAAATAAATTAGCTAATATGGGGTACCCCAAAATAGAACTGACGAGGAACCCCATATTAGGCATTAGTAATGAATAGATAAAAATATGTTATTTTCATATTTTACCTAAAGAAGTTGTAAATATAACCCAAAATGTCTTGACATCCTTTAAAAACATACACAGCTGCACTATTATAATGTTTTTTTTCCGTTCCGACAAGTACCTATGAAATATTTGCACCATGTAAATTTTTAAAGGTTAAGTTCCTTAATACAGGAATCTTCCTGGAGCATTTTCGTGGTACTCTAAATCTTTGGTAGTAATAGTAAAATCGATGAATAATAGATGGCAATATATGTGCTATGGAATAACGTGGGTACCCCATAATAGAAGAGTATCCCATATTAGGCGGTTTTCCTCTAAATCAATAAATTAATAATTTAACAATAATAAAAAGCAAGTATGCGGATTTATAATATAAAGTATTTTTAGGTAGCAGTGATTCATGGCCATTTCATACTTAAGAAGAATCATCCACTGATACATCGATTTAACTACTGGATTCAAGCAATACATGAAAGCGGTTTACAACAAAATTGGTGGTACGAACATTCGGCACCTTTCAAAAAAGTCGCAAAAAGTTTTCTTAAAAATAATTCCACACGAAAATTAAATTTGGTTAATTTGTCCAGCTGTTTTATATTTCTTTTTTGCGGCTTAGCAACATCTACAATTATATTCCTCTTAGAAATTAAATTAGGAAAAAAATGAGGTTCCACATATTTTTCAAACGTATATGTAATACACCACGTTTTCCTCTATAATATAGATAGGACACAATGTATTACTGAAATAAGTTGATTATAAGTATGTAATAAAAATAATGAGTGAGTATTTATTTTATAAATAAAATTCTTAGGTAGGTAGCGATATATGCTATTCATATTATAAACCAAATAATAGAACAATGCCAGGAACAAAACATAGAATTATACATCATCCTCTTTGTCAACTTTCTAAAAACATTCGATCGCATAAAACCAACAAAGATAATGACAAGGATGACGATGGACAAATCGAAAGTAGTTGTACTAGAAAAAGAAGAGTTAACTGCAGAATTCCATATAAAAGCAGGAGTGTTTAACATGGTTAAACGTAACACTAGATCGAATAATGAAGAAAGCAGACCTTAGAGCAGTGTTTCGCAACTTTTTTGTGCTATGCCCCACCTAAATCTTACTAAAATTCATATGCTCCCCTTAACCCTTTCGGCCATGAATTAATTTCATTGAACTGAAAATTCTGATTTTTGGCTCAGTGAGTAATTGAGTTTTTTTAGAATTATTAAGAATATTAGCAACTACGTACTCACCCCTAATTAAGGGTTCCAAGATGTAGTTAATCGACTACATTGTGAATAGGAAGTAAATTTGGTTTGTAATCAATTGCCTACATTGTAAGCAAATAAGATGGTTAGTTCCATTAAAAAAATTAATGATCTTGGAAAAAAATGCTAAAACTTACTTTTATTTGATATGGAAGTTTAGGAAACAATTTTTATTTTTCGACAAACATGAATATACTGTGCACTTTTACATTTTATTCTAGAAAAACCTTTATATCCATCCATTTTGCATCGAGAAGAAAAGCTTTTCTCTTCATGTATAGGCTAATGGATCCAGCAATTATAAGCTTTATCTATAGCATGACTAACACCCTCAACGTCCATTTCTTTGATCGAATGAAGGTCCTGTAAATTGGAAAGAAGTCTCGGACTGCTCGGCTAGAATGTGGAGGAGCACTAACTTGTTGGAACCACTTATTAACAATACCATTAGGCCATACGGCACAAATACTTGGAACCACTTGATTATCCAATAGTTCTAGATATCTGCCTCCGTCCAAATTTCCATTAATAAAAAAAGGACCAATTACTCTATCTCCCATAATTCCAGCCCACACATTAATTTTCTGCAGTGTCTGAGTATGATCTTCTTTTATTAAATGTTTATTTTCGTCAGCCCAATAACGACAATTGTGGCTATTAACTTTACCATTTAAGTAAAAAGTAGCTTCATCAGAGAAAACAATATTGAGAAGAAAATTTCTGTCACCATCACATTTTTCGCGCATTATTTCGCATAATTCCAATCTTCCATCGAAGTCATCTTCGTTCAATTTTTGAACTATGAGAAACTTATAGGGGAAATAATAAGTTTTGTGCAAAATTCTGTGAACAGAACCTGACACGCTTTTAATAAGGATCTTGAAGGTTCTTCAACAAAAGACAGTAAACACTTCTTCAATTTTTTATGGAGATGTCGCAAATTTCGGTTTTCCAGTTCTCGGAAGATCTTTCACAGTTCCCTCTTCTTTAAATTTTCGAACAGTTTCTTCGTTGATTTGGAAATCGGTGGTCGTTAATGAAAAAAATCATTGAAGACTCGCCGCACTTCATCGTAAGATCTTGTTTTATTCCCAAAGCCACGAATCATTAAAAGAGTAATTCTTTCTTTTTCGGTCCGTTTTTGGACCATTTTTAACAGATTATTTTAACTAATTTATAAAAGGAAATCACAAATTGTTTATTAAATTTATACGTAATTATCTTCATTTTTCTTTTTATTGCAAAAAAGCTAAGCTAACCTGATATTAGAATAGAAATTATTTGTGTTACAAAATCATACAGGGCGGTGTACTGGACCCAACAAGTGTGTATCAGTTTTGATACACATGGCAGTCAACGTGTCAAAATATCGGGTTTTGGTTTTGTAGATGTGTGTCTCTTTTCATTACCTTTAAAATAAGGTGAAACTCGATAGGGGTTGCAATTTAAAAATGTTGGGCTTATCACCCCCTAAAAAACTCTCCAGTGTATGAAACTTTTAAATCATCTAAAAATGTAATTTTTATGGCCCTTTAGTGATCTCCATATTTTCAGTTTTTTTTCTTCACTCGTTAGAAACATATGGCTCCGTCCCGGGACTTTTGGGAAATCCTGGATAATAGAGACGTTTACCCTCTTGTAAGAAATACTCCGATACAAAAGTCCTCTGCACACAATTTTTCCGTGAGTGTTACCCACGAAACATTTTCCCACTGAGAGGGTATTTTATACAAGGGAGTAAATGTTTTGAGGATTATTGTCGGTGGTTTTTTGTTCAGGGGGTAATTGTCTTAGAAACGATAAGAAAATAAGCGAAGGAGAGTCAAGAGGATTATGAACCACGAAATAAAAGAAATTATAAACAGAGAAGATTTATGAAATCGCAAAGGTTACGATAGTTCCGATATGCAAAAAGGACGGAAGTTAATAATTAGATAAAGCCCATGACAGAATGGAGCTTTCAGTACTCGTAGAATACACTTATGTTGAATGATTAATGAAGAGGAAACTACGAACTATGCGACTAATATCTACTTTTTTAAGAAAAATGAAAAATACCGTTTAAAATAATTACAGTGCAATAAATCGGTTATAAATGGATAATACCTCAAATAAAACACATATTTTTACTGCATCTAGTAATAAACAAAAATTACTTAGGGGAACTACTTTATCTTCATAAACTAATAAATATTATAGGATAATATAATTACGAGTATAATTAAAATTTTTATTTTTTATGTACTTCAATATTCAATTATGTAAATCTCTTATGCATCTACATTTGAAAATGAAATGATGTAGGTAGTGGTTGTTTGACTAAAAACAAACTAATTCTATATTTTAAGTATGTAATTTATTAGTTTTATGTACATTTTCCGGTAATTCCTGGTAGGGAATACAATAAAATGTATTTGCTCAACATCCAGCTTCTTATAAAAATAAAATTATAATCAACTAAATATTATTGCACTTTCGCAGTTTTGGTACTGACTTAAATTTATATCTCATTAAAATATATGGTGGTTTTTTTCTCGCAAATATTATATCCACGGTTAATCGCATTTAGTTTAATACAGAGATAAACATAGATTAATTGTTTGAATAAGGTTTTTAACAGTCCGCCGCAGTATTTTATAAAGTGCAAAAAGTAATAAAATTTATTGAGTCTGTGTTTTTGGTTGGCGAAATGGAGAGGGCCATTTTTTATTTAATGGGAATAGGTTTTGTTGCGGCAGGTGAGCACCAATAAAATTATTTGGATAGACTATGCGCGTACATTTGCTATTTTTACAGCGTTTTTTCCGGTGAAAACATTCTGATTTAGTGTATACCTCTTGAAATGAATGTACTTGCTTTTAATTCTTTAGTATCGATTACTCTGTTTTCGTGCCGACTCAATGTATGCTTAGAAAATCATAAAAGTAGAAGTAGGAATTATAGGTACTGAATCTAATTAAATGGGATCTAGGGGTGCAACATTTTAACAAAGATAATGTTATAATCGAATGGAAAAATATTAAAGAACTGGCCATGCGCAACAATCTTATTTAAATCAATTTAAGATGTCCCTTCATAGTTAATTTAAAAAAATAAGAATTCCTGTCTACTAAAATTCAGACAATTTCATAGATTTTTAGGATTGTTCTTCAGCTCTTCCACAAACATAAGTAGCGCAAAAGGGCTATTTATTTGTTGTGGTGTTGAGCCGGTGTGTGATTTTCTTAAAAATAATGTACAGTTTTCCTGATTTCGCCAAATTGGCGTTTCTTTTCGACTTTGTATCGAATGTTATATTTCAGTTTCCCACAATTAGTGAGCTTAACTCTTTTGGTCCTTTTAAGGAGTTTATCCCCCAGTCCACATTCAGTGTGTGGCTCCCCATTAACATTTCGTCCTTTCTCAAGTCTCTTTGACCATGCGTGACGGAACACTATTAGTCTGCCCTTCTTGACATGTTTTTTGGTGTCCACAAGTACCCAGTTGTTGCTTTTTCATATTGACCTTTGGGATAAACTTAGCTTGCCTCAGCCTTTAGTATTGGATGTTCAGATGAGCGGAATGTATTGGCTGGTTGACATTCCTGATCCCTCAATCCCTCAATCTTACTTTGCTTATTTCCCCCTTTTTTTAAGAATTGGTGGTGATACCTTGTTTACCCCCTATTTTCTTTGGTGGTTATCTTTTCGCATCAATCTTTCTATGCATTCAGTTTTTTACCAAACCTTGGTTTACAATTCTAATCGTACACGGTTAGACTCACTTCGTGATCTGTTTTTATTTTAATTCAAGTATTTCAAAAGCAAATTTGATGTTCTTAAGTTTGTTTATTAACTGTGTTTAATTTTTCTTACTATATAATGTTTATTTTATTGCCACATTGCTAAAAGTCGAAAATATTTGTCTTTTTGAATAAAAATAGTTGTGGTATGATTTGATCACAGTGAAAGCTATGGACCGGGCTAGTAGGAAAAGCACCAAGTGAAATTGCAGTATTGTGGATGACCTACAATTGTTTAATAAGTGATTTTTTCAGAGCTACATATAATCGAGCTATAATCAACTTTCGATCGTATTAGTGAGGAGTAGATGTGTAATATCAGATCCCCATAAGGTGTTCAATAAAGATTTCAGAGTACGTTGATATTTAGATGACATGAGGATTTGAGGGTTTTGATATGTTTTTCCTATGACAGGCGTCCATCAAATGCCATGCCTAAAAATCTTGCTTATTCTACAAAGTTTAACTCTTCTCCGTTCAAAGTTAGTTTGGGATAATTATTGATCTGACTTTGAGAGAAGAGTAGGTATTTTGTTTTTCAGCTAGAAAATTTTAGACCAGAGGTATCGCACCAATTTATTTCACATATATTTCAATTTGAAAATACATTAAAAAATGTAAATACATTAGGAGGTAACCGCCGGCCCAGTTTACATACAAAGATTAAAGAACTTATTATTTGGAAACCTAAATGTTAGAAGTAATCCCTAAATATTAAATTTAGCGGTATGTCGTGGAAGAGCTGACTTATAGCCACTTGTGTCAATGATAATTATTTAATATTCCTACATATTTCATAATATCTAAACAAAATATGTTAATAATCATTAGTTAAATCAAAATTATTATTTTACAGGAGTTTGTCAAAAAGAAACCAACACTACTATCTTCTCAGACCCCACCAACTGCTCTCAATTTATACAATGTCAAGCGAACCAAGAAGTGATTATGAGGTGTCAAGAACACCTCGAATTTAATCCAAATATAAATGCCTGCGACTACCCAGAATATATAAAGCCGCCAAAAGGCTATTGCGAGTATCCAGATATCATTTACGAAAAAGCTCATTTCTGCGACTGTAACAAATATATCCTTTGTAACAATGGTGTACCGTATGTTATGAGTTGTTCACCCAAACCTTTTCTGGAAAAATTGGCCCACCCTTCCTTTAATCTGAAAAGTGATGTATGTGATAGGTGTAAATAAATTATATTATTTTACAAACAATTGTAAATAAAGAATTATATGAAATATGTGTTTATGAATTTTGCCGATTTATCCCTCAAACCAGATTGGGTGTAGTAATTACTGAAGAATGGCGATAAATAAGATTGAATCTAAAAAAAATTAAATGAAATTTTTTTCAAAGTCAATTTTAAGATATTTATAAAAAAACCTTTGTTTCATAAATACGTGTGCTACTTAGTGGCTTTTTATCTACAGCACACAGGCTTGTTTTACATTTTATATATATACATACACAGTGGACCAAAAGTCTGGAAATGGCCAATTATCTCGTAAATTGCTAGTCCGAATTCTACAAAATTTGGGATACGGAGATTCGAGATTTGACATTTGCAATGTTGCTAGATTTGCCGTTTCTCTGATATTATTAGTCACTTTGATTTTTTAAATACACCATCCTGTATATTCAGTCATTTTTGGAATCTTCTCTTCAATACGAGTTCAATCATATGTAACACTACGTAAAATCATTAGTGCCATAGTTATTACCGCGTGATCAAGGGCCGTGTGTGACATTTTACCGTTTTCTTTATTCTAGGTTTTTCCCATATACCATACCAAACTTGTTGCACGAACTAATTTTTCCATCAAAAAGCAAAATAGAGGTAAATAATTAATGAAAAAATAAATTGGATTGAAGCTAGTGAAACAGTTAAAATTAAAATTTCAAAACACATTTCTTATTTATGGATTCAATAAACATGTAAGTAGTTTAAATTGTGACAATAGTTCTACTTTGTATACAAATTTGAATGATATTCTAAGCGGGAGTTTACTTAATAAAAAAATCAATTATGAACATTGATTATCCGCCAAAAAAGTTGTTATATATCATTAATTAAACACTCAAATTAAATTTATTGGATACATGATAAGGGTGAAAAGATAATGATAAAATTCTGTGGCAAATTGAGTAACACCAATAAAATTAGTTTGTATTTGAATAACTGTTAGATTTGTATCCAAATGTCAGCTTATTTCAAGTCAGAACATACCAGTTGACCCGACAACGAGACATTTCTTGAGCGCTACTCACTGCGATTGAAAGATTTAGTCTTTGAGAATTTTCTTTGCTCTAGGATCAAGTTGCTGATGTAATGTTTCTAATAATTTATATTTTGTTAAAGATTAAGTAAAATATTTTGAAAATTTTCCTATTTCCATAAAAAAAATACAGCATGATTATGTAGAACGCTTTCCAAGCATAATCTAGTTCAGCTCTACATTTTCCAAGATCACGATTTGACTTAATAAATTGTAATGTGAATGTTAAAACTTTGGGAAAAATATCGGCTTGTAACGTTTTAAATGGTTTTGTAACTTTTGAGTTTATTCGTTCAATGCTTCAGCCATTGCAATATATTAAAATGTTGGCCAAAATATTGTTATTTTTTAATTTCTTCGATTAAAGCAGCTTATCAAATTTTATCAAATTAAAAAATATGGTGTTTTATTGAAAAATATTCGGCAGAACCTAATCATATATAAAATCTAACCTGATGTGCAAAAATTCTGGTAGATAGGCATATAAAACAGTTTAAATCAAAATACCTTATTGAGTTTCGGAATAATTTACTTTATTATAATTTTAATAATCGTCATTCTTATTAAAAACATGGAAATTACATTAAGGAAAACTAAATAACTTTTATAATACTCGGTATAGATTTACTAAATACTTACATAGTAATTTGTGTAGTAAAATTTTTAATTAGGCAAATAGTACTAGAAGGATTTACACATTGGCGTAGAGTCAAATCAAACCACAAATTATCAGGACAGCTCAAGATATTAGCACGTCCGTGTAGACATACGATAAACTTAGAACAATCTATAGGGTGAGATAAAAATGCTAATTCATATATTTGGCAGCTATAAGAAATTCTATTTGTAATATTTAAAAACATGGTGCCATTAGTAGAAGCCTGTGCCCTGCAGTCTGATAAAACGGGTTCAAGACATTGTTGTCGTTGAGTATTAAACCAAAGATTAGATGGACAAGTCATAATATTAGTATGGCCAAAATTACAAGCTATATATAAAGTACAGTTATAAGGATGCGGTGCTAAAAAAAAATCAAATGGGAGATTTTTACAAATATACTCTACGTCCTCAATATCTGATTCTGGTGTCGACGAAATCTCAGCTGTAGAAGTTGAAGGAGTCATTGTAGTATCAGTGGTTTCTTGTGTTGTTAAATCGGTTAATAAAGCGCTGGTAGTAATATCTTCTGTGTTGTTATCGACCACAGTTTCTTCAGTTATAGTACTAGACTTTGAAGATTCTGTAGATATTTCGATAAAAGAAGTATCTTCTGTGGTAATAAATTCTTCAGAATCAGTTGGCAAACTTTGCTCATCTGTACCAGCGTTTTCAGATGACTTGTGTGCGGCTGTCTGCTCTTCCGGCGTCGAAAAATCTTCTTCTGTAACTGTGGATTGTTTTTCAGTCGTTTCCGATTGTTCTGCTGCTGTAGAAGGACTTTTATTTGTTGTTGAATCATCCCATACCGAAATTGTAGATGCTTGTTCCTCGGTTGTAGTAGTATTATTTGTAGTTCTACTGGTTTCTTCTTGAATAGTGATAGTAGAACTAACGTCAGAAGTAGTTGTGTAGGGCGTCGATGTTGTAATATTACTAGTATTTATGCTAATTTCTGGACTAGTTGCAATTGTAGACTCAGTTGTAATAACTATAGGTTTAGTACTAATAGTAGAATTTGTCACATTAGCGGTGCTAGCACTGGAGGTAGCATCGGAAGTGCTGGTACTGGAGGTGGCAGAAGTTGTAGTACTGGAGGTGGCAGAAGTCGTAGTACTGGAGGTAGCAGAAGGACTGATACTGGAGTTAGCAGAAGTGCTGATACTGGAGGTAGCAGAAGTGCTAGTACTGGAGGTAGCAGAAGTACTAGTAGTGTTATTTTTTGATGGGGAGGTGGATGTAATCGTTGTAGTTGACGTGTTTATAAATGTAGTAGTTGTTGAACTATTGTTGCTAGTTGTTGGTCCACCGTTTGTCGTGCGCTCAGTAATAATAGTTGAAATTATGGTAGGTGTAGATATAGAGGTAGTATGGCTAGTAGGTACAGTTCGTGTAGACATGCTTGTGCTAAGAGTAGATTTAATTGTGGTGGTTGTAGGTGGTCTAGTGGTTGTTTTGATTGATGTAATTACAGGAATGGTTGCTGTAGTTGTAATAGGTGGAGGTGAATCTAAAAATTATAAAAACCACCTTGAAAACACAATAAATACAGGTTATTAATAATTAAAAATATTTCAATGTGTTTTATGTTTTATTACCAGTTGCAGATACACATCCAGCTGAAGCTAGCCAATCACAAATATTCAGTATAGGGTTAAAGTGTAAATTTCCCGGACAGCTGAATAGATATGGTTTCCCGTTTGAACACTGCCAAAATTTTCCACAATCGCTATGAGGAATGTAAGTAGAACTTGGGCCATCCTGCTGGGGACAATTTGCTACAAATATAAAATTTATTAAATCATATAACATATAAATTTAGTCAATTGGGTCAGGAAATAAGATTGGTTAGTTTAACAGCTTAACTGAGTGAATTAGGCCTTGATGTTCAACCGAAAGAGCAATAATCTAGAAGAATTGTTTGATCTGACACTCTGGAATATTTGCTGAACTGTGCGGCACAATTAATTAATACTAACAACGTTCTAGGAATGCAATTAATGAAATTTAAGACGAGCATTTAGAATCAAAGGTGTCCTTAATTACGGCCACTACGATTTAATAATGCTTAGGCAAGTTAATAAAAAAAAATTGGTTTCTCTTAAAGTAACCAGAATTATGTGCCATTTTAACAAAACATTTATTTCATTTCTCATTAATAGAGGTTTCGTTAATAACATTAGCTTCAATATCCAATATCATTTTTCTATAAGATCAGCAACATAACTTACTATAAGGGTTTGTCAGAAGTAACTCTAATTAAGTTAAGTAAAACAATTTGCCGTTAGTGTTTTAAAATAGTGTCGAAAAAAATAATAACTGCATAAAAAGATTTTTCGCAGAATAGGGTTTCCCATTGAAATTTTAAATAACAGGAGATTTAATTAATTCTCTTTTGTTATACTCATATTATTTTTTTGTTTGTGATTAGTTTTCATAAATAACTGAAAAATAACATTTCATCAATTAATTTTGTTTATATTTACGGAGATATTAGACTGATGCGTTACTGTTTGCTTTCGATAAGACTTTCTGTAAGTTTAAGAGAAATCATTTTGTTAAAAGATGGAAGAGGAGAACAGATTCTAAAAGGTGCTGTCACGGTAACCCCATTTTTCTGTTGATACACATTGGTTTAAAATTCTGTAAAGTGGGAAACCTAAGATATTTATGGCAAATCAATGTCTTTCCTTCCAAATACAGGGATTTGTCAATATTTGCATATAAACTATAATTCTTTCACTTTTAAGCAACTCATTTAATTAAAAAATATAGTACAGCCAAAAAAACAGGTGAAAAATAGTAAACAATTGTGCAGCGCTTTATTGCAAATTACTAAATATTTTCTAAGAAAACCAGTACATGAACCCAATATAGTAGGTTAACTGCAGTTAAATTTTTTGGTAAAATTAAAACCAATTTAATTTTTGATAAAATAATTTTTTCCAGAAAACCAAAATTTCTAGGTTGGTCACCAAAAAAAATAAGGTTGCATAAAAAAATTAAAAGGAAAAAAAACCTTTATAGAAGCATGTAAAGAGGGCAGGAATATGGATTTACTTGTTAAACTATGATAAGCTAAATATGGGTACACCTAATTACGTATCGAAAATTTCAAAATAATCACTCTTTATGACTCATTTCATAAATATTCTCAAAAACAACCTGAAGAAAAGCGTATAGCAATATTTTTGGATATAACAGTGAAATATATAATATTCCTAAAAAATAAATTTTTTTTGTATTAAAACGACCAATAAAATTGATTGAATGGTTTGAAAAATGATGTACTTAAATTTTAAATAAACATTTTTAAAATAGTAGAACACTTACGCTGTGATCTAGTCGCTGCTACCAAAATAATAATATAAACTAAAACCTGCATTACTAATTTTAAAAATTTAGATATAAAAAAATGTTTTAATTCAGTATCAATTTGTTTTATATTGCTGTTAAGGCTATGATAATTTATGATCTCTAAGCCTTATATATCAATGATCAGGTGACGTATCCATTTATTCTCATACAGATAATTTTTTGCTAATAATCCATTTATAACTGATTGCAGAATAGAATTATTAGACAAAATTCTTTAAATTACTCAATATTTTTTGTTTGGGTGTTAATATAGGTACTGATCAAAAAATGATCACTTAGCATTTTATTTTTGAACTTAATTGAATATACTATTTATTATTAACACATATTTCTATTTTTTATAGAAAAATGTTTTAATTAGCTGAAGCAATATTCAAAAAATATGTAAACGTTTTATTTTCAATAGCTAAAATATTCTGTCCAGTTATTTATAGATGTTTTACTAAAAGCTTACAATTGGCAACACACCATAAAAACGGACTGCATGGGACCAAAAAGAATATAGCTTTATTCTACCTACTGAAAATTAGACTAAAATTAATACGCAAATATGTATCTTGAAAATGACGATTTTTGATTTTCTAATTCAATACTTTTTAGCTTTAAATGTTATTAATTAGTTTGTTTGTAAATACAATCTAACTAATAAAAGATTAGTGTAATATTTTTTTTTATTTTGTAACCACTAAAAAAACAAATATTCAACTTAACCTCAGATGAGGGAAAAAAAGTGTGTTCATTACAAATAATTTATATTTTATTTCCAACACTTGGCCCCTTAACAAAATAATTAACCATAGGTATGGCAACACGGTATTTTTTTTATAATAGATTATAACCAATTATGAAAATCATTGTGTAGTTCTTTAATGGAAGAATTGATGATAAAACTAATCCTACCATGTTTTATTTTTTAATAAAACGTCTCGAGGATGAGAGAATTTCATAATTTGTAAAGGTTAAAGAAGGTTCAAATAATTAACAAGACAGTTCGGTGGAGCTGTAGCTATATCATCTATAATTTCAAAATGGACATTGCTTTAATTAATAATTTTTCTACTTAATTTATAAGACGTATGGCTACAAATCCATTGGAAGAAATGTTTAAAGATTGTAATTTATATAGTCTAAGTGAAATAAATATTGTTAATGTTCTTAAAGAATTTCAGTGTGACGTGGTAAGGTAAATAATAACAATCTGGATAAAATTTGGAAATTTCTTTGTTACTTTTTATTAAAATACACCCTATAAAATTGAACAATTTTCAAAAACTGAAAATAAATAGGTGATGTTAAAAATTTCTTCTAGAATGATAAGAAGGCAGTAAATGGCTATTACAATATCTACAAAAAATAAAATAAAAATAAAAATAAATACTTTATTGGAGTGGTCCTACAACTGATTTGAGAAGTGTACAATAAAAACAACACAACAAAATAATTTACGAAAAAACTGTATACACCTAAATTGATCGAAATTACTTAAGTTATATTTAAAGCAATTACTTATTGATAAAAATGCCTATTATCCTTCAACTTAATCAGGGAATCACTAAAACAAAAAGTAATCTAAAAAATTTACTACAAAAGGCAGGTACTAGCACATAAGACTCATAAGGGAATTTGCATATGCCATTGGCTTCACATTTGGATGGGGCTG
Source organism: Hermaeophaga mercurialis (assembly GCA_951812935.1). Taxonomy (NCBI): domain Eukaryota; kingdom Metazoa; phylum Arthropoda; class Insecta; order Coleoptera; family Chrysomelidae; genus Hermaeophaga; species Hermaeophaga mercurialis. The sequence continues at coordinate 30,525,912 of OX638360.1, read as the reverse complement.
AAACAAAAAACATCGAGTAAATATATTTATGAATTAATTAACATGTCTGTTAAAATTATCAAAACCTCGTAGAAGGGTGTCAAAAAATATGAAAAGCTTAAATGACACAGATAATTTTAAAACTCAGATTATGCATAGTCCAAACAAACTGCTATACATGATTAGAATTAGACTTTATAAATTTGAAACAACAATCTATATACTCACCACAGCTTCATATGTTGTATATTTCGGAAACATATCTCTCCCTTTTAAAGTAATGAAAGCGCCTTTATTACCCATAGTATCACTGAAAACAAAGTATATTATTCTAAAATAATTAACTGTAGAGTCCTTTATAAATAATTTAAATTACAAAAACTATCCAACGAATTTTTATGAAGGTTACATATTTGAAAAAAATCAATATTTAATTCATCCTAAGTTAACTTATTATTCACAAATTTTTATTTCTAATGAGGTCCCTATTGCTAACTCTCAAATCTAGTATATAAACAATTAATAAGAAATGTAATTGCGATATTGTAATATTACTAAGCATATACCAATAATTCGGGGCAGAAAAAACGGTAATACATCGACCATTGTGAGCAACTTCATACCCATCATTTTTGACTTCATGACTTCTTATGATATAATCTAGTTTATTCAGTTCTAAGAAAGTTTTTGTGACGTCGGGTCCAAATTGACAACCAACTCCTCGTTTACTAGGGGCTCTACCAGGTTGAGGTTGAGGATCGGACCACAAGAGTTCACACATGGGGCCCTCATCGGGAGGTTGTCGGTTCCTATCGATTTTTCTAATTTCATCTAAAGTTACATCATCTCTGGAAAAGAGACCGCCGTGCATTACCTGTACAAAAAAGAAACATTTTTAGATAATATAAGGATTTTGAAGACATTTATTTCCTACCAAAACTTTCTTATTTAAACAATGAGCTAAAGGAAGCCAATTATAGACTTCAGTAAAAAGATCAGCCATTTGAGCAGTGTATTTCGATTTCACTTCACCATCAAAGCCATACATTTGGTTCATGGTAGCACTTTCATGGTTTCCTAAAAATGTATGTGCTATATTAGCTATGATTATTCAACTTATGAAATGAATATCTATTAGTTATAAAAATAGAGCCTAAAATTAGACCAATTTACATTGGGGATTGGAACCTTCATAAAATTTACTGAAATATAACTGACGCTAAAATGTATCTTTCTTCTTACCTCGTGACATAAAAAAGTGATAAGGATATAAGAGTTTAAAACCAAATAAGGTAAAAATGCATTCTACAGAAAACGATCCTCGATCTACGAAATCGCCATTAAATAAATAAGGGTTTGTTTCTGATGGAAGTCCATTTAGTTCAAAGATATTCATTAAATCATAAAATTGACCATGAATATCTCCACATACAGTGAATTTTTCATCATCGCCAATGGGTATATCCAGCAACGTCGGTTGTTTCATAAAGTATGTTTTAATATCTAATAATATCTAAAAAAAGTATATTTGAATTAGAGAAAAAACGTAATGTATTAATATATTAAAAAATTAAAAGATACAAGAACAAATAATAGTGATAGTGAATTTTTGTTAATGTTAAAATAAGAGCAGTTTTAAAAGCATAAATTTACATTTAGCCTGCAAATTAATGTAATCCAGATGTTAAATTTTTTATTTTCTAAAGGGTATTTATGAAATGTGTTTATAATTTGTTACCCTAAAGCCATTTTTAAGAGAACAATTTTTATACTTTATCTTTATGACAAACCTTGTAAGCGTATTTTCTATGTAATTTTCCTTGTTTCTTGTATAACTCCATTAGGTCTTTCATGAATTTAAGGGTAACTTTGCCATCTTCGAGCTCTGGTCCTATGTACTCATTTTCAATAGCTATAAAAATTGCAGCAATGAAATGTTTATTAAAATAATAAATACCCTGTACCTAACTTGATATTTCACAGTTAAGACAATTTTTTCATATATTATATTAACATAATAGAGAAAAGATTAATGATAAAAATGAATGCATAAATTTTAATTACATTAAAAAAAGACAATCTAACACATAAAAAAGGAACACCAATGTTTTACTAATTTAATTTAATTTAAGAAGTCTACTAGTTGTAAATTATTTTAGTTGATTATGTTTTTTATAGTATCTACACACAATATTTATTGCAAGAAAATAAAAAAGTTGAGGCTTTAGTTGATATATTTGTACATTCTTACATATAGTGGATTTTTAAACTTACTAAAAGTTATTCTTATTTAAGTTATCTTTTATTGTAGTCTATAAATATCAAATTTTGTAAAAACAATTTGCTTCCTTAATTTTAATATTTATCAAAATAAAAATTCACTTTTGTGCTTACATCTTTTTAAAAACATCAACATTTCACTGTGTATTAAATATTTAATTTTAATATTTACTTAATTCTTTAGGTTATAATTTTCGTCATTATCTAGACTCATTGGACTTGGAAATTTAGAACACGTTTTTAATCATAGGTCAATCAGTAACAAGTAAATTAAACTCTCATTAAGTTTAAACTAGTTTATTTTAATTATCATATGCTGAATTATGTTTCTCTTAATTCTACAATCAAAATAGTTATATTTTTTAATAGTGAGGTACAATTTAATTTTCTATTCGTTTTTTAAGTTTATCAGCAATTTAATCTTACATTTTATTTAATAATTGGTCAACATTTTTAGTGGTTTTTATTTTTATTGGAACTAGAAACGGATAAATTGCGGCCTAAAAAAAATACTGTACCCCACCTTTTGTATGTGTTTTGAGGACATGACTCAGTGTCTTAAGTAATTCTTCTAATTTCTGCGAAATTTCTCCTTGTATAGTTTTTTCTATGTTGAATTTGATATTTTTCTCAATAGACAGAATTTCCTTTTTAAATATGCTATAAATGTGCTAAGGCTTTGGAAGCTTTTGTTTCAGGTACATATACTCCTATTCCAGTTTAGTCTGTGATTTTTGAATAAATGTGGTACCATCCCTTTTGTAAGTAATGCGTTCCAATTTTTTTGCAGTTAGGGCTTATCTTAGATTTGTTGGTTTTTTGGGTCTGGTCACTCCTTCTCTGATCATTATACATACATTTTTTTCATATTCTATGACTTTTGAATGTAAAGGGAAGGGGGGATAAAATTACCTCAATTGTATTCTCATTTTACCAATAATGATGTATATACATGCTAATCTCTTAATTTTTGAGAGATTAGTTCTTACCAATAACTACAGTTTCAGATAATGTTTTATAAAATGTTAATTTATAATTTGAGAGATGACTAATGACCAGTTAAAATTAATTAAATTAATTACAGTTTCTTTCTAAATTTGTTTGTTTATACAACTTACATTTTAACTAAATTATTAATTTATATGCTTTGGAATTTTTACCTGTTTTCTTGAATCTTTTATACAGACCATTAAATATTTAGAAAAAACCTGAATCTGTTTTACTAAAATTTTTTAAGAATCTAATCATATTAAATTTTATTTCATTTATGACAGGAATTGTCTATATTTCAGTCAAAAGTAATGACTTATATAAATGTAGAGGTTATAGAGCAATTAATTTTAACTTATAAGTTAACTAAAAGATAAGGATCTTACTCATAGCATCGAGGTTAATACTATCGGCTATATTTTTCTTATTGTCTTCTACTGCTATTGCTTTTTCAAATGCAATCTTCTTAACTATTTTATTACATTCAGAGTATTTCATTTTTGCATCCTTATCATTTGGCCTAACTTTGGTTACCTAAAATGTTTATTTTGTAAAAACCTTAATAAAAAGCTTAAATATATCAATTTACATATTCATAATCCTTTAGGGCTTCTTTAAATTTTCCTAATGACATATGTGCAGCTGCTCTTCTATAGTAACCCTTAACATATGTTTTGTCTAATTCTACAGACTTTGAAGCATCTACTAAAGCATATCCAAAACATTCTGTTTTCAAGTAGGCAAAGCTACGGTTAGCATAATATATTGCTACTTCAGGATTTTTTTCAATTGCTTTGGTGTATAATTCTATTGCATTGTTGAAATCTTGCTCTGAAAAAAGTTTGGTTAGGATTCTGGAACTAAGTATTAACTGGTATTTCTTTAATTCAACTTAAAGGTATCCAGTGATCTTGTTGAACAGGATTTGTCGTGCCATTTATTTTCATAATTATAGGTTAGTTAATTACTTACTCTTGAAGAATTCATTAGCATCCGATTTATATTCTTCCGCTAATTTTATGTCTTCAGCCGAAATAGCTGGAATATCTTGCGTTTCTGTACCCATACTATATTAATTGGTACTAACTTTAATTCGTGTACCTCCTTTTTATGATTTGTTTAACCATAACGCAAATAAAAAATGGGAAAATAGGAACTTTTGATCCGGTTTCGTGACTTTGACAGATCAATGTAATCCATAACGAATGGTTGCCAACTTAAAGCCAATCAATGTCACCAATAAATTACTGGCACAAATTTCATGTTCGTCATTGCTTCTACTATGTAGCATGAATAATTTTTTTATATACTGGGTTTCCCATTGTATTTTGCCCCATTTTAACAACTTCGTCATAAAAAGTAGAATTCCTTTCAGATATTAATATATACAAGATGTTCAATACTTGTGGAATAATGGAACAATTTCGTGAAAATCGTTTTTACATCAACTATTTGTGGTGAAATGTAATGGGTCATCCGTTATATATTTTTGTATTCCCATTATCCTAGAGTTACGTATATTTAGAAAATGAGTATTTAAAATTTTCTACATTGTGATTAGTATAAAGTAAAAGTAACGCGTGACACGCAAGTTATTGAAAATACCTAGTCAACCATGAATCCTATTAGTCCTATTATGTATAATTCCGAGTTCTGACAATTGATGATTTACAGAAAAATATTGAAATGTAAAAAAGCAACTTTTCTATAAAATTTTTATTTTTGATTTTTTACAAATTAGAATTAAAAATGATGATAATTTATGCTACCTTGTTGCATTCATAAAATCAAAAAAAATATGTATTTTTTTTACTTGTGATCCCAGAATAATATATATTACTCGAGACGTGGAATATAAAAAATAAGATTTCTGATTTATCTACGTTGTTACTTAGTAATATCCTAAATTGATACCCTTACTAACTCCAAAAACTGTAGGACGTTTTTTTTGTACGATGTTGAGAGGTGCAAACGGTAATGGAAAATGTAAGAATTTAAGGTTTTGTTATTATCCATTACATAAATCATTTTATAGCAGTTCTAGTTTTTCAAAATAAAAAACTGACAGTTTTCTAAAATACAAATTTTTAAAGTTAAGAAAAGATGACAAACAAGGTTTTTGCAAGGTTCAAGCTAGATAAAATGGAAACCCTAACATTTCTTTTGTTTTGCTATGGTGTAGATATCTAAATACTTAAAAACATGCTAAGGATGCTAGGCAGCTTTATTCAAAATAGAGACTAATTTTCAATTAAAACAAAAAGGGTGGCAATTTAATAATGAAGTTAGAGATGGTTTTCTAAGGATTATAAAAGTAGTTTTATATTTGATATCTGTAACCACTGAAGGTCCTCTAATGATTTTTGAAGACAGATTCGTTTTATGCAGAATTAATAACGTTTAAAATTTTCTTTGAAGATCATGAAAAGGTTTAAAATGGGTGCATTCTGTTAATTATCGTTTCCGAGACCTCGACTTAGACAAAACTGGGTTCTATATATCTGTGAAATAAAAAAGGTTTCTTTTAAACAACTTTTCGTAAAATAAAGACAGTTTTAATAAAATATTCATAATATAACATATTTAATACATTTAAAAAAAATACGAACGCCTAGTCCTGAGTAAACTCATAAAATAGTAAATATTATAACTTATTCTGAAGATTAGAAGAATTCATTTCCCAGCAGACTTCAAAAGAACCTTTTGAGAATAATCGCACTGAAATGTTAAGATAATATTAGTAATATTTTTTTAACGTATGAGAAAAACTTACAGAACTTTTCTTTGGTTGCAGTTAATATACTTTTGTTAATTATATATACATTCTGATTATCCCTAAAAAAAAGCAAAATAATATTCCACAGGCAACTAATTATCAAAATATACATACCTCCTGCTCTTCTGTATAATTTTAAGATCAACTAGACTGCTTAAACAGTTTCCCAAACTATCCAGATTTAAAGAATAAGGATGTACGAACTCAATTTTTTTAGTAATAACGACCTCCAATAATTTCTGAGCATTTGCTAAAATAGTTTTTTCGTCAGTAGTATCTGGGAGTGCCTAAAATATTTATTATATATTATTCAAAGGAATAAATTCGAGATGGGCCAGAAAAGATAGCAAATATAATCAAAGATTTATTCTTTAATACCATACCTCCAAGACTAAGAGGATGGAAAGATACGATTCATAAAAGGTACTGAAAGTATTAACAATTAATTCCTTAAGTTTTTCGTTATCTCCCAGTTGGTAAATTCCATTTATTACATTAACCAAATTTAATGACACTGAATCATTCAAAGCCTCATTAAATACCTTAAAAATAAAATTTCGCTTAATAATCCGCATTAACGTTAAAACTGAATGATTGTTAGGACGTGAATGAATGAATTCGAGGTACAGGATAACACATGGTATACCATTCTTGTGGAAAAATGATAAATCTTGCTTATTTGAAAAGATATAATGTAAAGTCGGCAATTATATAACCGAATGAGCCATTTGCATTTTATGAATTTTATAATGGTAGCAAATAGAAGCTACATTTTGCCTTATATCACAAATACGTATTTTGCCGCGCCTAAGATTATATTATTTTGAATCATTATTGCAGACAAAACATATTTGAAAAAAAAAATAGCTCCTTTTGCCTTTTAACTACCGAAATTTTAACATCAGAAACTGTAATTTTTCTATTTCATTGTGAATAAAGCTTAAAACTTGCTTTAAAAAGATTTACAAATTGGACATTCCTTTGTGGTATACTCGTCATTTAATCCACCCTCTTGCTAAAGTATCATTTTTTCATATAGTTTGGAAACTACAGAATAAAAATAATTTTGCCTTTATTTTATATTTATGAAAACACTGAGACACGTCACCTTTTGAGCTCAACTTGACGTTCTCCGAACGAAAATCGATAAATAAAAAGTGATTCATGTAAGTTAAGACAAAAATATTGGGTGACATTTTCATTTTCACTTTCAAAAATATAAAATGCTACAGGGTGTTCTATTCAAACTGAGTACTCGCTGTGCTGGACTTACATGAATTACCCTGTATATTTTGATTATCGTTCAAAGAATATATAACTGAGTTTAAAAGCTCATGCGTCATAGCGTTTTTCATTGATCTCTAAAATAGGGGCATTCATAATTTTATTCCGAGTGGTTTCCATACTGTAGATATAATCAAAAAGTGTATCATTTAGTAAAATGTATAAGAATCAATATTAGTCTAACATGAAATCATGTAAATGCAATGATTAAAATTAAGACTCAAATAAATAGGGATTTTTTATAGTTTTGTAAATATTCTAAAAATTGTTGGTACTAAATAAATGAATTTCCAGCATACCATGTTTTTAAAAATTTGTACGAATGCGCTGAAATGACAACAATAAAATTATTATATTTTTTTACTTATTTTTGTTACGGTATAGAGCTTGTAATTTTTTTAATTAACAAAAAGCTATATATATAAAACTATATTTGTCCTTTAAGCGTTTTCGTATATTGGAACAAATTCACAAACACAAGTTTCAGAAGTCTCATAAAAAATAAATCTTCTATCATTAGACAACGTTTATTAAATGGGTGATACATAACGAAATATTATAGAAGACACGTGACAAGTTCAGACTGAATGAAAGCACTGTACCTATAAAAATGGTGTAGATCACACCTAAACAGTCTCATTAGTAATAAATATTACTAATAAGATTCTGAAATTGTTTGTGTTAATGAGATGAAATAAATCATACAGTTCCAAAATTATTCCAATATTGAGGAAAATTATATATGCTTATATATACAATTCCAGCAAAACGGTCTTATAAAATACATCGATTTTTAACATTTCAAAATAATTAAAAAAAAACTGTCTGATAATTTTTAGTTTATTTTAATTCTATTACCCCTGTTCTAATTCAATCTAATACTCCTCAATTTTTGTGCTAGTGAGAAACATCCTTATCCCAGCTGTTGCAGTTTCTATTATTTCTACAACCATAACCTTTAAATAAAAACTGTTTGTGAGTAAATACATAAAGAAACCCACATTACCACGCCTAAAGGGTGCATATATATATATATAGCAAAGGCGGAAAATATTCTGTAAACCTAAATGTTTTGATTCTCAATTAACCCTTAAATAAATCGCTAATAGGTAGCCAAGTTTGAGATAATTTGTGTAGTTTTCGTTAGTCATGGACTATAAAGAAACAGCATTTTTGTTTACATAATATTTTCTACAGGGTGTATTGAATTTATGGCTTTGAAAACGAGTTGAAATATACAGATTTTATAACTTTTCATAGAAATCAGTTCATAGATAAAAATGTGTCAAATATTAGTAATAAAAGAACTCGTTTTGCCGAATTTGCATTTAAACAATTCAATATGTGACGTAAGGAAACGGTTGGTTATCATGCCTATTAGTAAGGTTAAATGCAATGAAAAGAAAGAAAGAAAAACTAACACACCATTTTATCCTTAGGTGAAAGAGTAATAAATTCTCTTGAAAATAGATATCTCAAGAATTGATAATTTTCAAATAGTTCATCTAGAAAAGAATATACATACTAAGTAATATTTGTTAACATTTACATGCACTTTTTACAAACTAACTAAGTTTGAACAATAGATGTACCCCTTAAAACTGTTATATATAAACAGTTTTCATTATATTCTTAATAAACTAAAGTCATTTTATGGGTATTTAGGGATAATAATAATAACAATTCATAATAAAGTAGAATGAATAAACGACTTCCATTTTACTAAGATAAAAGGAAAAAGGTGATAAAGTTACACCTTACATTCGCTATTTTTGTAATATAATATTACTTTTTATAGTTAATAATATACCACTGTATAGTTTTTCCAAAAGTGTAAAGGTAGCGATTATGGCCCAATGTGTGGATATTGATTATCACGCTATGGGCTTTAATTGCAATTTACAGCGGACTTATGTATGACTGGTTTTTGAAGTCTAAGTAAAACTGATTTTCTAAAAAATAAAACAATGTCATAGTAAGAAAATAACTCATTAAACAAATCACATATGTAAATTAAATTTAAAAATTAGCAAAGATTTAATTTTGTGCAACTATAATGAAATATGTCATCAGAAGATAAAAATATATTTCTAAACACTTTGCCAAAGATTGTACAGGAGTAAGTATAAATATAGGGTCGTTTAATTTTACATATTGCAACTCGCAAAGTTCCATTTTACGCAAATGGGCCGTAAAATGTAATTTATAGACCAGTCGTACATAAAGTAAATTTGAGATATTTTTAATGTTTTATTTTATCTTTGTAAACATCTTTTTACTCACCTTCATTTGCTGATTTACAACTTAAACAAATTATAATAATATTTATGTCAATAAAATACTGCAGAATGGGGTTAATATAAATCTGCAACATAACAAACGGTACTGCGTAAGTCATAGTTTTATCACTAAGAGCATACGCTTTCAGTTTCTTATAATTAATCTCTCCTTGGCTAACTTTATTGCTCACTAGTCTCAATTTCCGATCTTTAGTCATCCCTATTAAATTTTGGTGCGTGTTTAAAGATTCTTTGAGGCTTCTTTCTATATTGGTTGAGTGCACAAAACCGCCTAACGATTTCAATATTTCTCTAATCCACCTTACTTCTTTTATAAGTTCTTCTACAGTTAAAAGCTCTTTTTTGTAAGCTATATTGTTGTTTACGATTAAGGAAGTTAGGTTAAAAACTGTTAAAACTATGCCTTTTTGTTGACGGTCTAAAATTTTATAGGCCAGTGGAGGTAGAAGCTTTTTCTCATCCTCCGTAACTTCTTGTTGGTATAAAGGACCTAAGTTGTGAACACTTCTATCGAGTTTGTCGCCGAAATATTCTCTTACAGATATTGGTTTATCCATATGAATGTAAATATTACCGAAACTCTCTTTCAGAATTTTCATTGATTTAAAAAAACCCTAAAAAATAGAATAGAAATTATTGAAATAAAATAACGCGCATATTCAGCAATTTAGAGTTTGACAGAAATAGTACTGATAAAAATGACCATGGCCTTCGTTGACTGCTGAGATTTTTTATTGATTGATTTGGTATATTTTTGACAACAATGACAATATTCTGTTGTGTCATTGAAAATGAAAGCGTTTTATTAACCTGGTCGCAATGGCGATTTTCAAAGTTTTTATGATTTTTAACAACAAATGACAATGATTATTCATAACTTATGAATACTAACTGTTTGTTATTTGTTATTCCCCAAAATTATATATAGGACGGATATTTTTAAAATGAAACAAATTTCAATTTAATTTCTCTCATTCCAATTTTCCAGCATATTTATCATCTAAATAGTAATATTTAATATAAATTATATTGGAGTTAGTATAAATGTTTGGACTAAAATATTCTTTAAAATCCAATGATGTCAGTTAATTATAAAAACATTGATAACAAACTAAATTATCTAATGACGGTATTAAAATTTAAATTTAGTTAATATATAATAAAAAAAAATCTTACAGAAGTGCTTTCTTTGGGTTTAGGAACTCCAAGAAGTTCAAATGAAAAAAGACTTTCCTCTAAAATTCTATCATAATTAATACTAATTGGCACAAAAAGTATATCAGGTACTTGTGATAAAAAAAATGCTTTCAGAACCATGGTTAATAAACCTGCAACAAAAAATCATTATAAATCTCAAATATGTTACAATATACGGCGAGTCTTTAAATGCTACAGAAAAGAACTTAAAATTTCCAGAGAATTATAAATTGATATAAAAATAATTTTAATGTGAATAATTAAAATAATTTGCATGTGGTTATTGAATAAAACGTATTATAGGAAATTATATAATAGCTCTAAAAATATTGTTCTTCCTTTTTATACAATGTAATGTAAAGTGAATCATGGACATATCAGAAATAGAGGTTATAAATGTAGATGAGATGCAAAATGAATGTATAAAAATTGTTATATAAATCATTTACCATATTTCGGTGGGAGCGATTTGTTGCTCCTGCTCCTAGTTCCTTCTATAAAAAATTCAATTGGTAAATCGCCTTTGGTAACTAGTTGGTACAAGTACTGTCTAAAAGTTGTCCAGTATAAACTGTCATTATTATATGACCGTCTCATGAAAAATGCTCCTGTATCTCTGAGCATTGTCCCCATACCCCACATTCCGTGAAAATCTAAAAAATACTCAGGAGCTTGGTGAAAAAAACCCGAAGTTTTTTTTTGAATGAATGTAGAGGAAGACACTTTTTAAGTTCAGTACACAAGATTTTAAATGAAAATACATTCCACAGCGTTCTCAGCTGTTTAGGTTATAGAAGCAGGTCGCAATTAAAATATTTCTTTTCGAATCTTACAACTTATATTAAAAATTAGAAATGACTTTATTTAGCTAAAGATCGCTATTAAATAACAGCTAACTTCATAATAAATATTCTCAATTGAAAAAGATACGAGTATCAGATTAAAAAATATATTTCCCTTAATCTTGACTTAAAATGTTTACACTAGGGGAAATTTTGATAATTAGTGGTAAACTATTATACAACCTTAGGCCTTCTACGAATAATGTGTTCTCCATTGCTGTTGAGTTAAATATTTCAATTTGGTAATTATCTTTTGTTCTTAAGTTAAGAGCTTGATTATTATTATTATTATTATTATTAATATGATTCGCATTGCCTTGTTTTGAAGGACATACAGTCTACGAATATTTTCATTAGAACAAGATATTAAAAGAGACATACAATAGTTAAAATGTGAATACAAGATATTATTTTATACTAATTTTCTGCACCATAGTAAAAGATTTTTACTAACTCTAGAGAAATATCCAACTTTTTTCCTACTTTTTAACATAAAAAATCAACATGTTTATGAAATGTTGGCTGAGGATCAAATACAACTCCAAGGTATCTTATTTCATATACATATTCTATTATGCCATTGCCAATTTTAATAACCCAGTTACCTTGCCTGCACTTGAAACAATTTTGTTTACTACCTAGTATCATACATTTAGTTTTATGCGCATTTAATTTTAATTTATTTTCCATCAAACATTCATTTAAAATGTCTAATTCCTTATTTATAATATTTACCAAATCTAAATAGGTTTTACCAGATACAGATATCAAAGTATCATCTGCAAAGAAATTGACGAAGGAATCCTTCAAATATTGATAAAGATCATTGGATATATATAATATAAATAATAACGGCCCTAATGCACTGCCCTGTGGGACCCCATGGTACGTCTTAAGCTCCCCCGAACATTCATCGCTGACTTTTGTTTTCTGATACGTATCTGCCAAGTATTTATATTCACCTTGTGAATATAGTAAAACAAGTAATCTGTAAGTTAAACTTAAAATTTTATTGGGTGTTCTCATTACTCAAATGGAAGCGACATATAATTATATATAAAAATAATCTAATAGTATTATTTTACGTAGTTTTAGTTGTTTAATGCCAATTACTTTCTTTCTTTCCTTGAATCTTTAGAATGTTAACTTTTTACACAACAAAAATAATTGCGTTCATACATTCCCAACTTAATTTTTATTTCAAGGTCTTTTTGTGTTCATCCTTATATTTTAGACAAAGGTAAATAATCTTATGTATTACTTAAGATTTATTACATTATATTTTAAAGAACGCTTTCGTTTTTTATAAAAGCAATTTAAAAACAAGAATCTCTGTATTGTAAAAACTAGTTATTTCTTTGAATAGACAACATTTATTTTTTTGATTATTATATTACAACTAATAAATATTTTTTTTGTAAACGATAAAGAATTTCCAGTATTAATGTGATATGGAGTTAGTAACAAGTAAACGATAAGAATAATTTGCCAAATTATATACTTACCCATTCCAGCAGCTATAGCAGGTATTTCAATATCGTATTGAAAAGCTATGTATGACATCATTATGAAATCACCATAGCTCCTATGAGTAGGAACAAAAATTACTGGACAATCTCCCATTTGATTTTTTATCTATCAAAGAGAAATGAAATGTAATCAACATTTTCAAATTACTACAAAAATCATTATTCAAGAGGCATTTTTTATAAAAAATTTTGTATTAATTAAAAGGGGTAAAATATTTAAATACATTTTGATAAAACCCCTAATTATCATTTCTTTATTATTTTAAGAACAATAATCACATTGTATTTATTACAATATCGATAAATGATATAATCAGAATCACTTTACTGAATAAATTATATTAAAATTGTGCTGCGATAAGTTAAATTATTTGTAAGATAAATAACGTTTGTTTTAAATATGTACTTATAATACTATTTTTAGCAGCAATTTTGTGATAAAACATAAAAAAAACATTTGTAGCTGCATCAAATATATAAATACAGTGTGGTTGACGTTGAAGAACCGTATTGTATATTATCTTCATCAACTATGTTAAAACAGTAGGAAAGTTGATGAGTTGAAAATCTACTGAGGCCTAGTTGCTGTGCTCTTTTAACTTTCCAGATCTAGAAACCTGAGGGTATTTGACTAAGTAAAATTTGTAACACAAAAACGTTTTTATAATATGTATCTCACTCACCTGTTCTACTTGTTCCACATTGACATAAATTCCTGTGAGGACTTTTAGACAAATTTTCGTTAACACTAAACCCAGCCATCTTATTACCTTAAACTTTTTTTCATATCCTATTTCATCTAAAATATCTTTAATTTGGCCTTCTAGTACGGATTTACTTATATTGTCTCTCAAATGAATCTGAAAATTAATTTAAATATTGCAAGGACTATATAATTCATATAAATGTTTTGGTATTAACCTTTCTCTGGTTTATTGATATGATATGGTTGGCACAGTCATATATTTTTTCAAAAATTTTAATAACAAGATCCATTACCAAAACTTAACAAGGGTAATTTGATCATATATAAGTATAGTATAATCTTTAAGCCCAAATATATTTTACATATTTCTTGAATATGAAAAATGTATAAACAAGTACATACTATCATTTTAGTATGTACTATTGCGCACGAAACACGTTTTTTTTTATTCAAGGAAACCAAGTTATATCAACAAATTATTAATTTAAAAAAGGTACCTAATTATTATGTTTTATCAAAAAAGTAAATGACGTATAAGAACTCCTACTTCAACATTGCTAATTGTAGCAAATATTGACCTTTGGAAGTCTTATGAATGTTGAAACTACATAGAGTATCTATATTAAAACATAATTATGTACTGGAGGTCAATCCAAAGGGCATGGTTATTATTCCAATTGTTCATCAGTGTGACACTATCAGAAGATAATCTTATCTCAAAGTGATTATATTGTTACAGAGGTCTAATTGTCGCCAGTAAAGTTTGCCTTGAATAATCCTGACATTTTAATAAAAACTTAACCTAAATAGTAATTATTTTTTAAATTAAAGACTAAGAGATAGTTTTTTATAACAACTAAATAATTACATTTAATATTTTATAATAAACCCCTCAATGATTTAACTTATATCAATACTCCAGTAGGGCAAGGGCCCAGCTCTATAGTGGATACGCCTGTGATGCGATAACTATAGTTAAGCAGTGTCCAGCGCGGTTAGTAGTTGGATGGGTAACCACCAGCGAACACCGTATGCGCCTGCAGCGACTAGTAGCATATCACAGCTCGCAGGCACTATACCAATGAGCACGAGGTATAGTGGAGATATGCCGTCTTTCGGAGGAGACGTTAAGCTGTCGGTCCCGAGTCCATGGATGTTGGGCTCGTTAAAGATCCCTACCTCGGCTTGGAATACCTGAGCATTCGGCAAAATTTCCGGTTAGGGGAAGCGTGCTCCCGGCGTCGGTAATCTGCTCTGGTCGCGCAGAACTAGACCGAGTTAAATAAATAAATAATAAACTCCGAACAATGTAAAGTCGGAATATCTGTGACGCCCTGTATACAGTGCAGTCGTAAATGCTTAAATTAGCAATAACGGATAACAAATTTAGAAAAATACTGTACAAGACTAAGTTATATAGACAGACAACTGGCATAAAATCATGGTATAAGGACAATAATATTAAAATAATTGTACAAACAATGTTTACACCATAATAAACAACTGTTTTCCTCTGGATTGAATTTGGATATATTTTAGAACACTGTCCCATTTTTTATAAAAACCAGTTGTTTATTTTGTTTAATTCATAACCAGCTAAAAATGTAATTGTAATGCAATTATTATGCGCTCCCAATTATTTAAACTTGTGTGACTCTCAATCATTGTTTTTTTGTTCTGTTCACACAGTCATCAAATATTAAATAAATCCGACTTTTTATTTGTATTTTATCAGCGACATTAAAATTTTACAGGATGATACAAAATAAGTGAAATATTTTAAGGAATGAAAACGTGGATGTGTATTATAAAATCATTAAATTTCAACTATTCGGCAGTTAACTTTTTTAATTTCGTTCTGAAGGAAGAGTGTGGGGGGTACACACCAGTATATTTAACTAAGACTTATGTAGCACCAAGTACTTAAATTATAAATGTCATTCAAATGTTAAAGTTTGGGTCACCCAAAACATTATTTGAATCTTTAGTCTGAAAAGATTTACTACTGATATTCAGAGTTTAGATAAAAATCAGCATATAACACATTTCTTGGCAAGAATTTTATAAAGTATGCTTTTCTTGGTCCCAGAAGCTACATTAGGATTGTTATCTAATAAAAAAAATATTAATATCATTTAATTAATAGCAAGATTATTTGGTTCGAAAAATTAACATTTTCTTGAATAGTTCATTAAAATAAACTTTATTCTTTTAATAGCCAAAAGAGTAGTAGTTTCATCAATTACAAAGGGGATTTTATTAGGAAGGACTCACTTGCTCTAGTAACTCTTGAATTTTGGGACTGTTAAGAACAGCTTCTTTGTGAAATTGAGGAGTCGGTCTAGTTTTTCCTTGTTTAAAAGCAATTATGGGATCCCAACGTTTGGACATCCACAAAAAATTTGAAGTCTCTTGCCTCCTTAAGTCGAGGAAATCTTCATATTCACGTACAATACTCATATTTAAAACTGAAAGTTCACTATCTTCACAAAAGTGTGATTATTCTAGTTATGTTTGTAAGTACTTTGACCGCATTTCACTTTAAAATAATCTATGATTTGAAATTAAATAGTAAATATTGATATTTTTGTACATTCGTCAAACAATATTTCAGAATTATTCAGTAAATAAATAACAGAGAAACATAAATTACTGTTCTTAAAATGAAGAAAGAGATGAATTTTAGTTCACGGAAGCTGTTCCTTTCAATTGAACGAAATTTCATATGTCAGTATACTTGTCAGTGAGAAGTGTGTTCCGCTTTTCAATTCATAAAAATATTTTGATTGGAGAATAAAGAAAAACATTTCAGAACAGACTCAGTTCAAAAACTTGAGATAGCCAATTTCGTATAATGGGATTTACTGTCTAATAAACAGAGACGTAACTATTACTGTTAAAGGCGGGAAACGTTGAAAAATGTAGGTTATGTTGAAATGTCAGATGTTGCTTTTACAGAAACGATTTATAAATTTTATTTATTTTGAAAGTTATGTGCGAGTAGACAATCATAGATTTTAAAGTTTTCTATGAAAATGGTACTTTTAGAAAATGGATCACTATCTGAAAGCCAAGAAAATGCAGTTAATAACTTACAGACACCTGAAAACTTAATGGATATCGAAAATACAAATAAACATGCTGTAATTGATACAACTATGAATAAAAACCAAATAGATATTGTCAGTAATCAAAAATTAGAAAATATAAGTGTTATACCAAGTGATGAAAGTAGTGTAGAAAATAGTTTGGAGACTAATACCACATCTAAGAAAACACTTAAAATCAGACAGCGTATTGCTACCAAATTTGATGAAAGTTCTGATGATGATATAGATAGAACAATGGAAGTCCAAAATGGTAAATATGATTTTAATATTAGGTTTAGATTTATAAATTGGTAATGTAGAAATAAATATCATCAAGGAAAACCATTTTTTAGTGTTTTATTTGTCTAATTCATTTAAATATATATACATTCATTTCTTTTTGTTAAAATAAATGAAAAATTAAATTAAATATCAATAGTTCATTACATTTAGTAAACTGACTTTATCTATTTTACTTTTGTAGTAAACTAAACAGTTTATGCCTATTTTCTTTCAGTAATTACAAGAGCGTTAAATGATTTTGTTGAATTTGAAAAACCCGAAAATAATACTCCAAAAGCTAAAAAGCGTATTGCAATAGTTGCAAGTGATTCTGATGAAGAAATCCTAGATAACAATCAACAACACCAAGATATATTAAATAAATTCCAGAAGTATGTTTCCAAAGGTGAAACAAAAAGTAATGATTCTATTAGTAAAGTAGGTAGAAAAAAATTTTGTTTTGATAATAGTGATTCTGAAGCTGAGAATGAAGTATTGGCATCAAGTAATACAAGTTTTTCCAATGAGAAAACTGTTCAACAGATTTATACAACAGGTTCTAAGGGGGAACTAATTCCTGAAAATCCACTATCAAAGGTAAAATATTAAAATATTGGTTACATTGTGACGTAGTTCTAATTAATGTTTGATTATTCTTCAAATTCAATTTAAACAGCTTGTTGTTTTAGTTTTGTATAACTAAACACATTAATTATTCTTTAAGTATAATTGAAGTTCAATCCTAAACATCAAGTTTTGCTGTGTAGGTTTGTAACAGCTGCAATTTAAATATTTGTTAGATATATACAGGATGTACCAAAATAGTTATATATTATTTAATGGTGTACTTTGTCCTTTATTATAATTTTAAAGTTCACTGAAAAAACTAATGTTAGTTTATTAAGAATTCCATTCCATTGAGCTTCTTAGCACACTCTGTTTATGTAGTAAATGTAGATAAATAATTACTTTATTTTTCATTTTGATAGACTTGGGCGGCACTTTGTGATTCAGAAAGTTCTGATCCTGAAGATGGTGATGAAAACAAAAATTGTAGTACCCAAGAAAATAGTGATTCTGAACAAGGATTCAATTCTGATGATGAAGTTGTACTGCCTATTAAATATAAGAAAATGAAAAAAAATAAAGATGAACTACATAAGGTACTAAATATTGTAAAATGCAATACATTGGTCATTTAATTGGTTTAAAATAAATATATATTTTTCTAGATGACGCCTAAGGAAGCAGTTAAGCAAAGAGAAGAAATTCGTTCTGATTCTCAGCGAATGCTTAGAGAATCTAGACTTTCATTACCTTATCATAGACCCAAAACGTTTACATTGAAAGAATTCTTATCTAAAAGGCCAAAATTTGCCAGCGCCGTTCCTGTCGCAACAAAAGTACCACCTTCTCTTGCTATAAAAATGTCTTCTCAACAACTAGACATGATTTCGTAAGTTTTTGTGTATTTTTATTTAACATAAGGAAAAATTATGTTAGTTGTGAAAGTTATATCAAAATATAAAAACTTGTGTTTCTTGTTTCTTTTTATTTAACTTTTGCCTTATAAATTTTATTAAAAAAATATTGCTTGATAACATAGTTCTTAATATCCCAAATTAATTATATGAGAAATGAAAATCAATATCATTTTCAGAAAAAAATTGGAAGAAAGACATAAAGAAGTAAAAGAATTCTATAAATCTGATAGTGAAAAGGAGGATTTAGAAGATAAAGATGATGAAGATTATTTGCCACCAGAATCTGAAATAGATGATGATAAAATGGAAAAAAATGTTCATGAACTTGAAATAGAAAATAAAGAAAATCCTCAAACAGTAAAAGAAAATTTAAATCTGATATCACAGACTATAGATAACCAAAATATTGAAAAAGCTACTAAGAAAATAGTAGATGAACAGAAAAATTTAAATATGGCATCACAGGCCTTAGATAACCAAAACATTGAAGAAACTACTGCAAAAATAGATCAACAGGAAAATTTAAGTATGGTTTCACAGGCTATAGATAATCAAAGCATTGAAGAAACAACTGCGAAAATAGTAGATCAACAGGAAAATTCAAATATAGATAATGTTATTACACCATTGGAAACGGAAGAGAAAGGGGAGGACAGTACTGTCAATATAAAAGACAATCGGAAAACATACATAGAAGAAACTGATTTGTTATTTGAAAATATAAATAATCCTGATCAAGCTGAAGAAACTACAATTGAGAAAACATACGACCAGGAAGATTTGTCTGTCCAAAGTAGCAACTCAAATACAGATATTGATAAAATTAATAAAGGTATAGTAAGTGAAAATGATCAACAGAACAATTCAAATAAAAAGATTAAAATAATTTCAGATCATATTATAAATGTAAGCGAAAACTTTGCAATGATCGAAAGTAATCAAATGGAAAAAATAAAAAATAATGAAGTTAATAAAGAATTTGGGCAGGTTAGTCCAATAGATTATGAATTTAATTTAGATGATATAGAAGAAAATCCAGAAAAAACAATTAACAAAGAAGTTGAAAATTTAGAAGATAAGACAGAAGTAGAAAAAATATCCTTTTCCAATATTGAAGAAAGTTCATCTAAAAGATATAAAAAGCTCTTTGAATTTGGAGAAATTGACAAAGAAATAGAAAATTTTGGTAGTAGTGAATCAGACTTACATGACAAACCTAAATCTAAGCTTGATCTTCTAAAGGAAAAACTGTCCAGTTTCCAACCTAAGCTCAGTGGCAGCCCAAATCACTTTATAGACTTGGATAACATCGTTAAACCTACTGAAGTCACTAAATTAATGGAAAGATTTGCTCATCATACAGAAAAAAAAATTCCGCACAAAAATAAAGTAAAATTGAATATTGTTAGTGTTGAACATGGTGGTGAAATCCACAAAGAAACTGTGGCTGTTAACATTGATGAGGATGAAGATCTTGTCATTGAAGAAAAACCTGGAGCTAGACTACAAAGACTTAGAAATGAGTTACAAAGTCAAATTGCACAAAGAAAATCAGAAATCTGGCAACAAAAAATTACTGCCAAAGACACTAATGAAGTTGAAATAGATCCACATGGTGGGGAAGTGTCAGCATGCGGAATTGATGATGCTATTCTTGATGATCAAGATGAAGAACAGATGTCCTCATCTAGTGAAGAGCAAGAGGAAGTAGATGAAGAGGAAATGGATGAAGATGTGGAAGAAGAATTGGGCGGAGATATGGAAAGAGAAAAATTAAGGAAAAAATCTGCTTTTGTTGACGATGAAGCTGATGAATCTGGTGAAGATAATGAAATTGCAGAAGATTCGGACGAAAATAAAGATGGTTTAAATAATGAAGATGATCATGATGATGAGAACAGCAACGAGACTAAAGTTAGTGAAGCTGAAGAAATTGAGAAATTGGATGGCGATGAAAATGAGGAAGCGTCTTTTAAAAAGCCTTTAAAGAGAATAGTAAAAGGTTTCGCTGAAGATTCGGATGAAGATGAAGATGTAATATTACCTGGTGAAACTATTAAAAAAATTGCTGAAAAATTAAACAGAAGTTATGAAGAGCCAATTAACACACGTAGGTTAAATTCAGTACATAATTAGATTTATATCAATAACTGTATATTTTTTTATTCTGACTTTTTTATCTGATAAATGTCAAATTTTGATAAATGTGATCAATATTGACAGGTAGCATTTATTCCATGCTAGAGAAACGTTTTTATCCAAAATTATGTTACACGTATCTTATTGGAAATATTTGAAAGTTAACTGATGACACTTGAGATTTATTGAACCCTGATAGGGACAATTTTTTGTTAAAAATTACGTTACGTTTCTGTTAATGGAAATTATATAAAAATTTCAGACACTGGCCGGTGATATTTGACAGTTGTTCAGCGGTAGATAATTGTTTCTTTCAAAAGTTACGCCAACAAGCATTGAGGTAAAACATTACAAAACATCCTTCTTTAGAATTGGTATCATGTATCATGAACAGACTCAGTTGAAAGTTAAACTGCACACCCTTTAAAGATGCAGCGTCTCGTCTTCCTATAATCAACTGTTAACATTTGTGCCTGATTTACTGTAAGACATGTTTATATGTACACAGGACAAACGAAGTTTAGGGCAAGCGGATTAAATGAAACGTAACTTATTTTTTTTTATCACTTAAATAATATACAAACAGTTATTGTAAGAATAATTATAAATCTGATGTCTATAGATATAGACAATATGTAGAAAAAATTTCCTTTGAAGAGTGCTCTTTTTAAAATAATTAGGGAATAGACAGTTTTTATATGAAAAACCTAACTTTTTACGCATTTCCTCATGTTAAACACACGTCAAGTGTCATTTTTCAAAAGCTCAATTTATATGACTGACTGACTGATAACTTCACAAGCCAAAAAAGTGTCAAATGTCACATTTGATATTTGTATCGTGATTTCCAACGATAGATTTGAACTAACGTAATTTTTGAAATAAGCGATTTCCTACCATGGAATATATATCCAAAGTCGCCTATCATCTGCCACTTAATTTCTCAATTTGTGACATTATAATTTATTTCTGGTGAATGAAAATATTGCCATTTTTACAATAAAAATATATTGTTTACTGGATTTAAATTTATTACTGAAATATCAACATTTTCGACGTCTCACAAGTGTAACAATTCGCAAAAATATTATACCAACTTATTTTTTGTAGAAGACGATTACATTCCTCCTTATCAGTTGCAGAATAAGAGCTATCAAACGCCAATTAAGTCAATTTCGGAAAGATCTAGTTCCGATTTAAAATTTTTGACTCCCGTTTCCTATATAACTGGACTCCAAAATTTGACAGACTCTGTTTCTAAGGTTTGTTAAAAACACGATTAGATATTATTTTCTAATTTAAATTTATTTTCAGTTAAATGTACCGTCCCCGCTGAAAGAGACGAATTGGTATTCGGAACTGGAAAAGAAATTGCATGCTGATTCTATAATAACCAACTCACAGGTAATAAAAGGATTTCTTAAAATTATTTAATTTTAAAGATACAACACATCCACGCCATATTCTAATAACTTTGGTTTTTAGGCTGAAGCAATGAAAGAATTCTGTCCTGTTTCACAAGATACTTCACCAAATTTACAGAACTTTAATACAAAACCCAGTAACCTACCAACACAGGCACCTCTCGCTACACAAGATATTTTAAATATATGTTCTGGAGGCTTTGGTAACTCCTCTAATATTTCTTTTACTTCACAACCATGTTCACAAGATCTTTTAAATCTGTGCTCTGGAAAATTTACTGATGCCTCTCAGGTAAGTTGTACTCTCTGAAAATAAACCTTTATTTGCATAGTACTGTTTAAAGGTAGTAACTAGCCCTAACGAATTAATAAAATAATTGAAAATATAAAAATAAAAATCCGTTTACTATATATGTTTATAAAGTTTATGTACATAAAAAATAACATTCCTTAAATTGAACAACTACTCTTATTTTTTATACATATTTGCAATTTCGATTCTCCATTTTAACTAACCACTTTTCAGTGTTTTCAGGATTCTGAAAATTATTTTTGGACAGAGCAGATTAAATATATTCCTAATTAGCAACATAATTTATGCTTTGTGTGTCTTTGATTAACTTTTAGTCATTCTTGTTTAACTAAGAGCTAAGAATTTTACAGGTATGTGGGACTACTCAAACCAATGTTGTACTTCATACATTCAACCCTATCGATGAAGCGAAAACTTTAGGCGACGATCAAGACATGATAATATCACAATTATTGAATGAAGAAGAATTGGAAGCATTCAAGAAGAAATTCGATTCTCCAATCTTAACTAATTCCCAAAAAATTGAAGAGGTTGCTGGAGGGGGAATTATAGATTCAGATGAAGATGATGATATTTTGGAAGTGAAAAAGAGAAAGAAAAACCAAAAGAAACTTACTTTTTCAGGTATATAGTTTAAAAATCTGCTTTTTTATTATTTTTTTTACTATTATTTTAAACGTAGATGATGAAAGTTCAGATGAAGAAGAAGAAGAAGAAGAAGTTGAGGAAATTGCTTTACATAATGATATTGAAGAAGAGGAAGAACTTGTAAATCCGGATGAAATTAATTATGATTCTGAAGAAAACGAGGTTGAATATACTGAAGAAAAAATGACAGGTATTTTTAATGTTGTTCAAATATTAAATAATCGGCAGTTTTTCTTACACTTTAATTGTTTGGAAAATTAAAAATACAAATAAATATAAGTCTTTGTTTTTTTTGTAAGCCGTTAGCAGTAATTTGCTAGAAGTGAAGATTCAGATAATGTATCTAATTAATTTATATAAATTTTTATTTTCAAATATCTTACATCTATTTTCGATACTTATTAATATCCTTTCATATTATAGAAAAAGAAGCCGTCAAACTCACCGATTTCTTCGAGGATGAGGCTGAATTGTCTGAATCTGATTGGGGTAGTGCTGATGAAGATGAAAAAGATCTGGACAAAATAGAATTTGAAGAAGGTGATATGGAAAAATTTGATGAAAAGCAGTTGAGAACTGATCTTGAAAGAATTCATATGAAGAGAATGTTAGATGAAGATTCAAAAGAGGTAAAAAAATCACTTGTATTGTGTTTTTACCCAAATTTTTACTGAACGTTATTTTTATTTATGAAGGTAAAACTTTTACAAGAATTGCTTTTGGAAGATGGAGAACTACACGGAACAGGCCGTGAACGACAGTTTAGATGGAAAAATATTGATTCCGTTTTTCCAGAAGATGAAAACAACAAGCAAAGCGATGACGAAAACCATTTTGATGACGATGAAAATGAGGAGCAATGGCGTAGAAAAAGACACGAAAGGGAAATGTTTCTAAGAGAAAAAAAATCTCAAGAGATAGGGGAAGATGATGATCTCCTGAGCGGTAGTGAGATATTAAAAATTGGTCACAAAGTTATGCAAAAGAGTATTATTAGTACTCAAGAAAACAATATTGTTACTGAAACCCCTGATAATGGATCCAGTCCTGCTTTAAAAAGGAATTTAGGTATTTTTGTAAGTATCTTATAATTTGGTATAAAGATATATCTAAAGAAGTAGGTACCATCCTCAGATTTTAAAATTTTATCTGGTTTCAGAACTATTCATCCGGTAATTTAACGATGGCCTCTCTCCATAGTGATAGTTTAATTTTTATATATTTTTTAGCAAAAACGAGGCTCATTTTTAAATAGGGGTGAGCAAGTTTTGCAGAGATTAGCAGAATACAATAAAATTACTACTGCTGTCGCAGTAACTGGTAAAGCTGCAAAAAATTCCAAAAATTTCTTGTTTCAAACGGCAGTTCAAGAATCGGTTACTACTACAACATCGTTGTTGGTAATTATTAGTATTAAAAAGAATTTTTTTATTTTAAAATAACCATTCATTTAGTCAGCAATTATATTGCTCATTAATAGTTTTAACAGATGCCATCTCTAAGTTCCATAAATGTGTCATCTACATTTTACATAAAATGTAATAAAAGGTAACGAATTATGTTGTCTCAGCAGTTAACAATAAAACCATGTTCTTTTTTGGATTTCAGTAAGAAATCTAATTGTCACCACATATATGCAACTCAAAGATAGCATTTGTTACAATAATCATTTATTGTTATTATTTCATTATTTGTTCTGTTTAGTAATTTTGGTTTATTTCAATTTTTTAGAATCTTAAACGCAAGGCCGCTGATGGTACACCTAAAATTATCAAAAAATTACGTTTGACTGATAATTTGAGTCCAGCTTTAAATAGGACGAAAAAATCCAACAAAAAAAGTAAAGCGAAGCTTTTTGGACTAGCTTAGACTGTTTTAGTGATTTTATAATTTATGTAGTTAGGAATATGTACAAAAGTTTTATATTTTTATTATCTCTAGAGTTTACTTTTTAAGACGATTAAATTATTTATATAATTTTATTTGTTTTCTATTTTCGTAACAAAATTCAGACAGTTTATGTGAACACAGTGTTTTTCTGATAAATTTTATTTCGCCTTTAGGAGTAATTTTTAAAATTATGTATATTTAAATATTTCATTACATTATAAATAAGAATATTTTTTCATAGCGCTTCATTTTGGATTTTCGTTTAGTGTACACAAGGCTTTACAAAATTGTTCACAATTGCGAACGTAAAGTGTTGCTGCCTTTACATTTTGCGCAATGTTTCTTTGGTAATTGAAGCACATATCTCTGTTATCCCTTACAGTAAATTTTCTGTCGATTCACACGGTGTTTGATAAATTTTAGACTAAAAGTAACCCCACAAAAAAAATTAAAAGTAAGATCTGGTAATCTTGGAGGCCATTCCACAGGTCTTCAGCGTCCTATCCATCTTGTCATAAACAACATTTAAATAATTTCTTACATTTATCGCGAAATGAGCAGAAGCCTCGTCTTTTTAAAAAGTAATATCTACATTAAATTCTTCTGGATTTTTTCTACGATTTCATTTATTAATGGGTCAATTATTGTTTCTAATAATTCTGACAACAGAGTAACGGTTAGATTTTGGTAAATAAATGTTGGTCCTATGATATAGTTATCCAATATTCCTGTCCAAGCATTTCAGTTTTTGAGAAAATAGTGTATAATTTTCACATACTAATTGCGAATTTTCGTCAGATCAAGATCGAAATTATTGAAGAAGATTTCGAAGATGTAAACCAGTGTCCTGTTGTTTTTTCTGGTTAGTTTATTTTAAATTTAATCTAGTTAAAAACCAATAAAGCTGATTTACAATTACACCATTGAATAGAGAATTGAAAGCCCCTTACAATAAGCTATCACTCACCACCCTCTAATTACTATTAAAAAATTTAAAGGGAGAGCCACCCTGCGCTAAGGCTCGTATTTGGAATATTATTTCTTATAAGTAAAATATGCTTCAACAGTAAGAAAAATCGACCTGCCCGAGCATTTCCACAAATATTTTGTCCTACGGTAGTTAGTTGAGTTAGTCCATGTATGAAATCGTGCTTTCAGTAATTGGATTTTAAATATTAAGATAATATATCTGGTGACATTTTCAAATTCTGCTTCTTTTGAATCACTGAAGCGTGGTTTGTTACAAACACGAACTCTAATTTAGAAAATTCTATTTTAAATTTACATGTCTTTCTTTTCAGTGCATTTAAGTTTTAATATCGTGATAACTTACTAAAACATTATAGGTAGGCCGTTATAATTTTGATGTATTAATTTTATTATTGGTTAGTTTGTATTTGGATATCTTTGACATTAGTTCAAGGAGGCAAACTTATATTCCAATAACCATTCTTATTAAGTTTTTTGTATGTCATGTACTTTTGAAACAAAATTTAAAAAACATGTATAGTTTTGGTTTAATAGTTTAAAGCTTGTTTTGATTAAATGATATATATGTTCTGTGGCACAATCTGTGACATCCTGTACACAATTAATTGAGAGAAATTTATAATAATTTTCGATGCGCAAAAAGGATTTTTTTTGTTAGTTGCAAAAAAATGTAAGCCAAATGTACCGTCTTCAACACTATACTCCAAGAAGGTACTGAGTGTTGCAGTGATGCGATCTTAAAAATGTGTACTACAACTGGCATTTTATAAAATAACTAATTTTAAAAGTTTTTATTAAACCCTACTTTTATGTTGCTCCAGGGACACTCTAAAGTACTACATGGAAGTAATATGCACAAAGAGTTTTCTAGATATGGTTAAACCCTTTTACATGCTTCTCTTGAGCTCATAATAAATTAATTAAAATTATAAGCCTTATCATAAGCAAAACGCAGTTGAATAGAATGACAAAAGTGTCGTGGACGCAGTGTTTGGTTTTGACCCTTCTAACCACATTAGAGGAACACAGACAAACGTTTTATTAATTGATTTGTATCTTCCGAAATGCAAACAAAACACAGAGTTGGGGTTTAGGTTTTATTACTTCATTTATGTGTCCCTTTATACATGCTGGCCATTCATTAAAGTAATAAAGTAGTAGCCTAAGTAATATGTTTACAACCAAATTTAGGATAAATTATTATAATTATTTTGATGTGAAGATAATCTAGATAAATATCTAGAATAAACTTAATATCTATAATTCTGATGTTTTCATCTCTAGCTGTTTGTTGTTACTTACCTAGTGGAATAGTTTATAAAAGTATTGAAAGAAGGATATTGGGGGACGTTATTAGTATGTAATTATAAGTACCCAAGATGGTCCCGGAACGCCTATTTAAAGATGTACAACATAGTAAAATCCCTCGCATAGTTCTGTGTTAGTGGAAAGCCTTTAAACTACGACTCTTTGGAAAGTGTTCGGGTTCCTTACACCCCAAATACCCTTTTCTTTTTTCTATTTTTCTATTGAATACTAATTTGAACGTGATCCACTCACATAAAACTCGATGTTCGAATATTTAATGAGCGTGCTGTACATATATTTATAAAAGCGAGGGGTGTACATTTAATTTAATGATTGTAAATATAAGTTAAGATGTTTTGGATACTTCTGCGAATATATATATTTTTATTAAGCTCCCTGTATGTTTTCCAGAGTTCCGAGTAAATCAAAGCAGATGTATAAAACAAACATGATAGACATGTGTGCTATTAAAACCTGGCGTGCGGTAACCACCGAACAAACAAAAGACAATCTCCGGTTGCCGACCGTCAATGCCCAACTGATTGCTGCCCCATAAAGCGCAGCAGTTTTCTTGATTTTCAATTTTACGATTCCGAGTCGACAAATCATGACAGAATCCGGTAAACGTTAGTACACTTTAGTAGAGTCTAAATAACTGTCTATAAAATGTATAACTTTTAATTAACCACTAATTGCATTCAATCATATTCTCTGTCGAATGAATTCCTCCTTATTTATTGCAGAAAAAAAAATTAAGAAAGATTAGATTAACCATTTTTTTTTCTTTAAAATGAATGCATTTATCCTCTTATGGGATCCAGGTCATTCTGGAGACGGAAATAAATAATTATCAGAAAAACTCCTTAGGAGAATGGTTCAACTTCCTTGTGGTACCAGATCTCTTCTGTGGGGGGGTCTCTATGCTAAAGAAATTAAGAAAAAAGAAAACAGACAAGGAATCTGGAAAGTACTGAGGCAGGCTAAGATAAATTTTTGAAAACAATAAAAAAATTCGAATGAATGTGTGTTGACCTAAGTAAGCAGTTTGGATACTAAGAGCATATTTTAATAATTCAATGTCCTATTAACGGTTGTAAAATCGCATTCGAAAGAAAGTGTGTCCAGTTCATATTAACATGGGAAACGTATACGTAAAATCAGATCGTTAATGTTGTTTTTCACTTAAACTTGAATGGTTGAACCATTCCCGTTCCCAAGCGGGGATCGCCGACTGAAAGGACACCTAATAAAGCTTGTTTTACTGGAGGAAAAGGAGGAATATAGGTTCTGTTGAGAAAAATAGGAATATATTATCTTCCACAGGAACAAGAACTCTTTATATAGGAACACACCAAATCGAAGAGATATACTTATGTAATTTTTGATGCACCAATATCCTAGAATTCTCCAAGGAAATAGTATTATAGACATTACTATAAAGCTAGAAGTAACGAGACAAGACATCAGCAATAATATTTTCAGCACCCTTAATATATACCGTTATGATCATAATTATAAATTAAAAATCAAGAGGGAGGGTAATGAAAATTAGTAATGAAGGATAGAAAAATTGTTTTGGTAACTAGGAAAAAGATGTTGATAAGTGAGAATAGAACGATTTTTTTGGATGACAAATGAAATATATTGTCAGATTTGAGAAGGAATTACGAAATATAACTAATTAAAAATAGTTTTTAAAGTAGATTCTTTGAAATATGTAATAACTAATAAAATTGTTTACGAGATTGAAATTTAAAAAAAAAGGAAGTGACGGAATTTCGAATCAGGAAGATTTTTTCATGAAGAGAATTACAGTGGCAACTGTTAAGCTCAGACACCAGAATTAGAACATAGAATATTTTCTGTTAAGAAGTTAGGTAGAAAAAGTGGGTTAGATATATTAAAATTAGTAGAATAAATTAAATATAGATGGTATCAAGGACTTGAAGGAAGTGAGGATGAAAAATATTACTGCGATGGACCAGTCACCAGACCATTATACTAGTGAATGTGGAATTATATAGAATAGAGATACAGGTTAATTAATAATTATCGATTGGTCATTGTTAATTGTAATATTATATATTTTATTTTGAAAGTATTGTTACTCAATATTCATTTGTTGTATTCAAATAATTTATTCGCATTCTAAAAACTGTTATAACATATTTATAAATAACAAATTCTGTATCATAAAAATTTGTTATTATGATATCGAATTTTTTATTGTTACATATATAATGAAAAGTAATTTTGAAAAATATATGAGTTTATATCGCCAAAATTCCAACAACATATTTGGAGAAAACAAAGAAAACCAAAATCAAAGACGATCCCATCAATGAAGATGTCTTAAAACAATTGATACCCAGAGAGAAATCCTCAATATGTCTGTACGCTTTAGTAAAAGTCCAAAAGGAAAGGGTACCTCTCAACCCATTGTTAGTTCTATTGGATCTCTATTATAACAACATGCGAGTACCAGAATGTAAAGCCAGGATAGTTGTTAATGAGCTTCGATGTAGTGTCAC
This sequence comes from Hermaeophaga mercurialis, assembly GCA_951812935.1. Taxonomy (NCBI): domain Eukaryota; kingdom Metazoa; phylum Arthropoda; class Insecta; order Coleoptera; family Chrysomelidae; genus Hermaeophaga; species Hermaeophaga mercurialis. The sequence continues at coordinate 30,495,931 of OX638360.1, read as the reverse complement.
TATTCTTGAAGGTACGTGGAAGTAATTTAATTGATTATAAACCGTCCAAACATATTATCAGCCTAACAAAACATTGTCTTAAGAACACTTACATTATCTACAACGACCAATGTTATAAATAAGTAGAAGGTACTCTAATCTCTTGTGGTAGGCAAACTCTTTATGGAAGACTTTGAAGTACGAACTACCAATACAGCCATACCCAAGCAAAATTTTTGGATACCTTTGAGATATGCACGTATGGACAAGACTACTTCATTAGCATCCTGGACCATATGAATAGCATCCATCCGAAAATAAAATGGAAATCGAAGCGACCAATCAAAAACCATTCCTGGATGCGTTGGGCGAAAATATTTGTAAGTGTAGAATCAGCTTTAAACGAAAACTTACCACATCATTTTCCATGATACTTCGACAAGCGTAATGGGAATTTGGGGTAATATTTATAATGCACTTTGAGAAACAAGAATAACGATTCTAATAAAAATGAAAAAATAACAGTTAATCATAATATTAACCAACGGTGTTTTATGCAATCAGTATTTAATGTTATTCCATCGAATATAAACCTATAAAAATCCAATGTGTTGAGTTTTTTTCAAATGTAATTGCTGAGGGGATAAGGATGACGTTAATCCGACATTTTCCGACGACGAATCCAGCTGCAGGTTGCCAATTAATGAAAATCCATTCCCCATGAGGGAATCCGCCTTACCTACAATAATAGACAAGGAAAAATCCACCTTGACTGATGAGATCTATTGTAAGAATTCCTTTCATTTCTAATTTATTTCGAGAATTCTTCAAAAAATTTTATGATTTCGCCACACTTATATTTTTCCCAGAAAATAATTGGTTGTAGGTATAAAAAAACAAATAAATCAGTTGTTTGAAATTTCTGCCCTTCTATAGTACATTTATAGAACAAATTTAAAATGAAATAAAAAACATATATTTTATAAGGGCACTCTTTCACGTTTAATATAGTTTTTTTGTTGATGTCGAGATTAGCAAAATATTTATATTAAAGAATTTAATTACTTACCTCATGGATCGAAAATTAAAACTGGAAAATAACTTTTATACTGCGAATGAGTTTTTATTACAATTTTCAAGTATACTCACTCTTCCATTTTTAATGAGTTGGTATCTTCATTTTCTTATTAAGTCAAGATGCAATATTACAGGGATGTAATAGATATTATTTCCACAAAAAATGTTAAATGTAATATAAGTTTCACAGAGATTAGAAAGATTAAGTTTATAGGCTCTACTAAAAAAATAATTCATTCCTATAAATCACAATATTCAATTGTTTAATTTTTATATATTGTTGATTCCAAATTTTAATGCTTTGATGACCACAAAGAATCATAAATGGAATTCGTTTAACTTAAATGGCTATCACACAACATGCACTTAAAATTATAATGAAATAAATTAAAGATTTTTCAGATTTTTTGTTAATATAGTCTGATACAGGTTGCTGATGAGTTTGAAAACTTTTTTGATCGAAAGTTTACAAAATCAAAATCTAGAAATTCTAATTTAACGTGGATTTATGTAACAATTAATTTTGTATAAAGTTTCAGTATTTTTACAAATAAAAATATACTTAATTGTTAACTGTTACTTCACTTTAAATTCCTATATTTTACTTTACAAAGCTTGTTCACAGTTTTGTTGTTATTTTACACTTTTTATAGCAAAATGTTTATATATATTTCTGTTCACACTTGATTGTCGAATATTTTATGTTTTACGGTTCAAAGCTGATGAGAGAATAGGTATTTTTAGAAGATAAATGAATACATATTTCTATTAAATGAATTGTATCAACTCTTACTTTATGTAAATTATTCATAAAATAATTAAATAGTAAACTTAACAAACTATTAGTAATTTAATATTTGAAAGTAAAAACCTATCTTGTTAAAATAAAATCAAAGTGAGACCACCTTTTGAGTGCTAGTTTTAGACATAGCCACCAAACAAATAGAATTGCAAAATTAAGTTCAATGATCAGCCCAAAATCATCATAAAAGACAGAGGAAAACAAAAGTCAATAAATGAAAATTAAACTGAGGATGGGGAACTAGAACCAGAGGAAACCTCAGCATGGGTTGGAAAAACGGTTAGGGTGGGTGGCCACACAAGTCATACAACCAATAATTAAGGTAGAGACCTGTGTGAGGATCACCCCTATCAAAAAGGGGACGTAACAAGGATCTAAGAAACATATCAAAATTGCAGAAAACGTTAACTAAAAACAATTGCCCTCCACATCTGACTTCCAATAATAATGGAAGACGTGTATGAAAGTTATTTAGTGGGCTCCAGCTCCAAAACCATAAGGCACTGAGGAAAACCACCCTCCAAAGAGATGGAAAGAGGAAACCCACAAATAATGGGGATATACGAGTAAACATATGCTCAGAGAAAGGAATCTAGGACAAACAGGCAAATCATTGTAATAAAAATTAAATAAGACAGAAAAAGACACCAGTGGTAGGACCTCACTTAGTTCGATAGACAAAATGTCGGATGTATCAAAGGTCCTGTCAAAAAAAATAATGTTAAAGAATGTCACATTTGCTGCTTCATTTTTTCGAAAAATGTAGAACATGTTTTAAATTTAGTAGTTTTGACAGTAAAAATAATTTGAACTGTTGAAAAAAATCCGGAAAAACTTCGTTTAAGCTTATATTTTTAAATTTAGTATTTAATTATAAAAATCACTATTCCTATTATGTAATTTATTTAATTTAATTAATATTATCATTATTTTCAAAGTATTCAAACTTTTTCTAACATAATTATAAATTTTTTTCATTTAATGATAGTAAAATGTTGTTTGGATCATTTATTTCGGCAGCGCACTTTTAATTTCACATTATAATTACATGACTATTCGAATAAATATGTTTGATCGTAGATTTCCAGCGAATTGATCAAAGGGAAGTTCATTTGAAAATGTTTAAGATGTTTTATTAATATTAAATATGAAAATGGCATTCCAGTTTACTAGAGCATGCAACTGCGACGCTAATGAAACAAAGGGCCAACTAATTATTAAATCATTTGTACTTTACACCGTATAACACTGTAGCGACGTTGTTGAAATATTTGAATGGAGAGGAATGCACTTATATCAAACTATTAGGACAATTAGGTAATTATAATGACGTGCAGTTTACTAGAACATTAAGTTACTTATTAGAAGAAAAGCGTAGGGAAAAGGATAGCATTGAAGGAACTAAGAAAGAAATATCAGACTGATTAACAAGGAAATAGACAAATACCTAAAATGTCCTTAATATACAGTATTGAATGAACAATTAAACCTGAGAAGTTCAATTATCTTAGATTATCTTTTGGACTAAATACCTATATAATACTAACCAAAAATATTCTTAGGAAAAGAAGAATATTGTTGTACATGTTGCTTAATAATGATTGGTTAAAATATTTATGAAATGAAGAAAATGGTATATGTCAAAATAGGGAAACTTAAAAAGCTTTGTCATGCTGTGGAAATTCAGATAAGTATAATTTATCTTGTCATATTTATTATGGATAGTTTATACAAAGTAAAATTAGAAACAATTAATTTAAGATATAGAACGTTTTTTAGAAGAAAAATGGTTTGGAGTACCAAAGTTCTTCAAGCCTTGGTACAACCTGAACTTGCGATATATGTGAAGACTTGGCGTTCTATTTGTCAAAAGAGAAATCCAGCTGAAGGTAACTTAAAAAAAATAATGAATGGTCAATTTAATTCATCCGGTATGAATAGTACGTTTTATCTGATATTTTTTTAAATAAGACCAATGTCTCTTAAAGAGGCGAGTTACAGAATTTTAATCCTCATTTTTGATATTCATAACTTTGCAAAAAAGTAAATTATCCACCTGATTCTACCCTTATTCAATTCAATCGAATGTGATCCTTTCGATACAGAGTAGAAAGAGATTTTGCGATATCTTTTCAGAAAATTTGCTTCATGTACGTACGACGAGCTTTCACTCTTTTATATGCGCTGATCCAAAATAATCTAAAACTTCTATAACGTCGAAGGTACAAAAGGGATTTTCAGTATTTCTTTGGTGGCTTTGTTGGGAGATCAGAGCCTTATCGGATTATTTCTTTTACTGTCGTCTCCAATGGGAATTTTAGTTTTCATAGAGTTCATTAAATCCACGAAAAGTGTTTCTAGTCGACCAGCACTGAGATGTCAGACAACGTCGGCTCTGTGCTTTTCTTTCCAAACAAGTTTAAGCTTATTTTTTAGTAAGGAGGTTACTATTTTTAAAATCCACGAAACAATTAATATTGTTACATGTCATCGAATTAGCAGACTATTTATTTGCTCCACATTCGATACTATTTTTCTGTATGTATTCTCCAATTCTCCTTTGGGGGATAGTAATTCATATTCTTGTAATAAATAGGGGATACATATAAGTTTGTTTGAAGTTGAAACCAGCAGGAATACTTATACTCTTCGGCGAAACAATTTTTTTTATTTATGATTTTGTAATAGGGTCTTTACGTCCCTTTTATGTGGGGGAGTGATTATACAGGGTGTCCCAGGAGTTCGTACTCAAATTTGAGCGATGATAGAGGGGCTATAAATAATGGTGTAGCACTTCATATAAAATGTGTCCCTTACGATCTTCCTTAACGAACTATAGTGTTCCGGAGTTAGAAATTAAAAATATGTATAATTATTAAACTACTTATTTGAAATTCATAAAAAATAATCATTTATAGATACCAATGTGCATTTGTTGGCGTTATAAACAAATCTGCACTAGGAACTCAAAAATTTTTAAGAGAAAAGTTGTCCTCTTGTGATAACATGATAAAATTAACAGTTTAAAAAATATGTGTAATTTTATTATTGCCCTGCACACCAATTCACCTACCTATCCTGTTTTGAAATATTTCCTGGGTGATGTTGACTCCGCGCATTCCCACTCTTCAGTTATTGTAGGGGAAAGAAAGGCCAAAGAATTAAGTTGGCAATTTAAAAGTACATAGTTTTTTTTATTGGTATCACTGTTGTGTTTTGTTGTTCCAGTTCTTGTTAGTACTTTTACATATTCTCACTTTTATATGTTACTAGAATTAGGAGAAATTTTAGTAGTGGGAGGTTCACCTGAGCATAGTTGACCAGGTGTTTTTTTATCAGGAAATGTCTATCTATTGCGCATTAATCATTTAAAAAAAAAAATTAAAGGAAAACATCTCGTATTACTATTAAATTATAATTTAATGTGAGTATTCTGTCTTAAGAATAAAACCATTTTTAAAATTTTTTTAATGAATTAATCTGTATTTACTTGTTTTATTATTTACAATGGTGATGATAAGAAAAATTTCTTCGCAAAAATTGGCAACACTCTGAGATGATTGTATACTTTTTTGTAGGTGAGTGTAGTAAAAATTGTGTTCTCCCAGTATTAGAAATGGAGGGAAGAAAAGAAGAGCAGAGAGTTATAGTTCGTTTTTTGGTGGCTAAGGATTCTTCTTCTTTTATTTCAGAGGACTCTGCTTGTCGGCTTTTTCGAACATGGAACCATAATAAATGCGACGCGCTATGAAGACACTTTTCAGAAACCGTGATGCGCCAGAAAACCCATAAAGATAATGTCCGTCCCCATATTGCCAAAGCCGTGAGGCAGACTTTAACACCCTCCGTACAGCCCAGATCCTTCCCCTTGCGATTTTCACAGTTTTGGTGACTTGAAGATCAAGACATTCGTAAAAGTCGGTTTCATTTTCAATGGGATAAATTTTAGCTTTTAGCAATAACCTTTGAATAAAAAAAAAAACATACCATTGCCATTATTTAGCGTGTATTCGGTTTAAATTTAATTGCCACTCATTTTTTAATGGTATTTTTTGAGGTTAACTCCAGGAGGACAACTTAACACTTTCTTGTCAAACTTTTTTTCTTCGAAATATGTGGTGTTCATTGATTCCATTTAATATTTTCAGTAGTTATTACTTGTATTTATTTAATATAAATTAATTTTCTTTTCCTTTTAGGCCAAAGAAAAATAAATTTATATATATATATATATATATATATATGTCAAAGTTGCGTTTTTATTTTAATTGAGGGTGGTCTAATATAACAAAGAAGTTGTTAGGAGTAGTAAAATATATAGTCTATTATTATCTACATATTTTTTAAAAGTCTTATTTTATATAAAATATGAATAAAATACAAGAGAAATGATCAAAAAAAATGTAAGAATTTCAAAAAATCAAAGCCATGTATGTTTTAGCAGAGCAACCAAGCATGTAAAACCAAATCTTTGGTGGTGTTGATGACCACAAGCAATACGGGAGAACCCTCTATTATACTAAGGGTCCTCGATTTCAATGGACATCTGGCAATATTCTGACGTGCCTAACCACTGTATACTGAATACAACGACCTAACTATCTAACTGTCCAGGTGGCCCCAATGAAGCTGATATTATCTAATCGTTAATTTGATAAATATGTTATGAGATACTCAAAAATTAGAAAAACTAATAAGCCAAATACGCATTATAAATTACCACAATTTAATATTATATAACATATAAATAGGTACCAGCATTAAATGAAATACAAATTTGAAAATGTTGGTCTGTTATTTTTTTATTTTAAATAGTAGATTTTTGCAGATTTTGAAAGAGCTTGTTATTTCGAATTTGTACATACTGGGTTTAGTGTAAAAAATCTGTAAAGACGATGAATACAGCACTTTAATAAACCACCTAAAGTTTTTATACATTAGAGTAAAATACCATTATTACATAAATAACAAACTGAAATTGTTTGTATTAATGGTAAGAAATATACGAGTACTATCTAGTAGGTAACTGTTGTCAAACTGACAAATTGTAATTTACGGAAATAAATTTTACGATTAAGAATGGCTCATTTAAGTGAATAATATCATATTGAAATATTAATGATGATCGGTTATAGTGATCGATTCATAGAGTAGCCTGCTCGTTCTCCGGATCTTAGCACATTAGATTTTTTTCTTTGGGGTTATTTAAAATCACGGGTTTACGTTAAACGACCAACATGCTTGCAGGAATTGAGACAAAGAATTATTGTTAAATGTGAACTAATACGTGGAGAAGTCTTGGAAAGAGTGACTCAAGAATTTGTTAATAGGCTTGCATTGCATATTGTCCATAGGTGAACGGTGAGCAATTCAACATATGAATTAATTTTGTTTAAATTATTATTCAAGATCTGCAAAAATATACAGGGGGTCCCATTTAAATTAAAAAGTTGAGGGTATTTCCGGTTAAATCGGAAGTATATTATTAACAAAAAATGTACATCAGCTGCATTTTGCTCCATTGCACTTACTTTCAAAATTTCATAAATATCGTCCGTTTCGTTTTAAAGATATTTACTTCGTTCCATACTTTATCCCAACCCTGTATATAAGATGTATGTAGTATATAACACAACTTATGTGGATACTGATAATTTTCAAGTTCTTAGCATTAAACACGTATACAATTGAAAACAATTTCTATTTATATAAATTTATATAATAAAATCATTGTTTTATATAACTATAAATTGATGCGTCTAAATAGATTGTTTGTTTGTGTTCTATGGATTTATACGCGTTTAAATTTAATACATGAAGGTATTTTTAGATACCGCTACGTTGGGGTGGTTTTTCTGAATCATTAGGGGTGAGTGAGAAGGTGATTCATTATTGATTAAACAACCTATAACTATTTTCCCATTTCACAAATAATGAATTAATTAAAAAACCCTTGGCAGAAAAACGGTTACAAAAACGGAATCAAGGGGTCTTTAATCGGCAAGGGTATACATTTTTTTTTCCAAAGGATGATAAATAAATTTCTAGTATATGTTCAAATAAGTATATTTTAATATTCATGTGGGTTTAGCAAACTTTATTTAACAGGAAAACTTCACAAAACTACCTAAAAATACAAATTAACTACTCTCCTACTGTCAGTTTCTTTCTATTAAATTCTCTGGAAAAACTGATCTTCTTGCTGAGACATCTGCTGAGTGAACCAATATTCTTGTATACATATTTACTTGCTTGTTGCACTGATTTGATATCTGATGGGAGATCTGAGATATGTCGTCCTGATGAGACTATCTGCTGGGAGAGCTGGCAGATATTTGCTAACGGATCTCATCGCGCTGGCTCGATATTTGCTGGCTGCTGAGAGAATTGGTATTCTTGCCGAGATGTCAACTGGGAGAACTGAGCATTAATAGTTTTCTGAGATGGGTCTTCGACTTCCGCTGATTTACGATTATTGCCAGCACTCTGATAGTACTCAGGCAGACGTCACGTTATTGCTGCATTTGTGCAGGTGTATCCAGTTCTAATTCTTCCTAGTTTGTTTTCAGCTCATACACTAGCAACTTACAAATCTTCTTACCAGGCATCTTGAATTTTCCACTTAAAGTTTGTTAAACCCACAAGAGTGTTACAAATTAGTGTCACGTATGGGGTTCTGGCTGAATTTAGAAGCCGAGATCGTCCAGGAACAAACCTACATCAGCTGTAGACGACAACTTATGAATAGTTTGAGTGAGGTTTTTAAGAACTTGAATATCTTCTCTCATTATTGTTACGAAGTCTTGTTTATAAAAGCGATAACTTCAAACTACGGCTGATAATACTGTAGGTTTGCTCCTGGACGATCTCTGCTTCTAAATTCAGCCTGAACACCCCACGCGACACCAGTTTGTTGTATTTGTGTGGATTTAACAAGCTTCATTGAAGAGGGAAAATTCTTGACGTTTTTGACAAGTTTGGGAAACTGTCAGTAGTTAAATTAAGTTTCTGGGTCTTTTTCTGCACATGCATGACAGCCAACGTCCTCAAAGGCGGTGGTTTAGGCTAATTCAACCAATGTGAAGAAGGAAGGCGAAACATGTAATTAACTACTATATCTTGCTTTTTTTCATATTGTTTTAGGAACCACTATCTTGGGGCAGTTTTCTTGAATCTTTTGTGGTAAGTGAATAGGTGATTCTTTATTCATTAAATAACGTTATTTTATTTCAGCGCACAGTAACTTAGAACAAAAACTTATGTTTAACCATATCTATAGGATAACTTGAAATTCAAAATTAAACATTCATTAAGTAAGATTGCTTACTGTTGCTAATTCCATTAATGCGTTTCAAAAATATCGTTTGCAAAGAATGATAAAAAAATTACTTGTATATGTTCAAATAAGTATATTTTAACATTCGTGTGGGCTTAATAAACTTTATTTATTAGGTAAATTTCACAAAATTACCTAAAAATACAAATTAACTAGAACAGTGGTTTTACTTTGAGCTGGTTCACTAATTTATTCCTCAGTGTCGTTAGCCTTGAGGATCTGCTGGACATTTAGACACCACCTCGCAGAATTGCTTTAAATAATTGGATTACGTAGTTTTGCCATCAATTGCCCGTAGTTTAATTTTTATTCTGGCTTTTCAGTAGTACGGAGTTTCTGTGATCTTCATTGCCTAAGAACTGAAGGTAGATTCGTTCCTCAATTGTCAAATGCTGTAACTGGAGAGTGGATAGGTTGTGCTCTAACCTTTCTACTAAAGGGGTACACTCTTCTTCTTTGCTTCCAGGGAGCGATCGCTGGGAGATTCTTTCTCGTAACTTCCGCAACTCTTGCTCGATTTCGAAAATTCTTTGGAGAACCAATCTTTCTGCTGAGAGAACTGTTAAACAAACCGATTTTCTTGCATACAAATTTGCTTAGAGAGCTCGTTGCACTGAGTGGAAGATCTTATCACACTGTCTGGATATTTGCTGAGACCGTTAAGATACTTGATCTTGCGGAGATGTTATGTGGGAGAAATGGATGGGTCTTCGATTTCCACCGATTTACGATTATTGCCGTCACTGACAGCACTCACGTAGCCGTCATAATTAGTGTTGTCTCTGTGCAAGCGTATCCAAATTTAGCTCTTCCAGGTCTCTTTTAAGCTCATTTACCAGTAATTAAGAATTTTTCTTACCAGACATCTTGAATTTTCCACTTCAATAAAGCTTGTTAAAGCCACACGGATATTAGAGATTGGTGTCGCTGGTGGGATTCAGGCTGAATTTAGACGCCGAGATTATCGAAATACAGACCCACAGATTTATCAGCCGCAGACAACAACAAGATAATCACGTTCTTGAAAGCCCTTCTCAAACTATTCATGGTCCATACGGAAAAATTCAAATCTATCGTTGATAACACAAGCGACACCGATCTCTAACATCCGTGTGGGTTTAACAAACGTCAATGAAGAGCGAAAATCCTTGACGCAATTGACAATGTTTGGGGAACTGTCAAAGCTGTCAATAGTTAGATTAGGTTTCTGGGTCTTGTTCTTCACATGTATGACAGCCAACGTTCTCGCAGGCAGTGGAGAAGGAAGGCAAAACATGTAATTAACGACTACACCTCTTTTTCATTATTGTTTCAGATATCGCTATATTGAGGTGGTTTTCTTACTTCAGAAACAATTTAATTAAAAATCCCTTTTCGAAAAAACGGTTACAAAAACTGAATCAAGAGTCTTTAATCGGCAAAGGTACAGTAACTTAGAATAAAAAGTTATATTAAATTGTTCTTACATTTGAAAAATAAATTTTAACGAATATAACAAAGGGGAATGACTGTTGGGTGATTGACTCTCTTTCGTTACTTTCGCAGCTCTTGCTGGTTGTTGTAAATTCTCCGGAAGAACTGATATTTCTATTAATACATCTGTCGATGAATCGATTTTCTTGCATAGATATTTGCTAGTTGAACTCATTGCGCTGACTGGATATCTGCTGGAAAATCTCAGATTTTTCTTTCCGCTTACTATTGCTCTTCTTCGAGATATTAACTGGGAGAACTGAGGATTAAATGCCATCCGACATTGGTCTTCGACTTCTACCGACTCACTCTGACAGTATTCATGTAGCCGTTACATTATTGCTGCCTTTGTGCAATCTTCTTACCAGGCAACTTGAATCTTCCACTTCAATAAAGCTTGTTAAACCCATAAGAGTGTTACAAATTAGCATCAAGTATGGGGTTTTGGCTAAATTCAGCGGCTGAAACCAACGAAATAAAGACCCACAGTGTTATGAGTCGTAGAAAACTTTCACTTGAGTTTTTCGATACGGTCCATGGACAGTTCGTGGGACAGTCTTGAAGAACTTCAGTGTCTTAGTTTATGATGCATCCAATCAAAACTTTTGTTAATTTTAGATATTTCAGTGAAAACTAAATCATGTAGGACCAACTTTTCGGTTAGGTTTCCTGCTGCCTTACTATTTATTTCCTTTCTTTCTCCGATACAATATTTTTTACGAACTGATGGATTATACTCCACTGATCATTAACTCTACTAAATTCCGGAATTGGATTGCTTGCTCAATTTCTAGCTCACCCTCAGTTCTACTAGTCCTCTCACATAATACAATGGATCATCGTATATTTTAGTGTTTCGCATTCACTCCATTTCTTAATATTTGTGGTGACACAACTGTCCCGCCTTCTGCGTTTCGCACCTCTTGCTGTGATTCGAGTGTTCTTTTTAACTATTCTTTCTTAAGAAGTGTGTTTCTTTTCCGCCCTCCACAATCTACGTGTTGGGTAAAAAGTCTGCTACTAGCTATAACGACCACTAGATATCAGAGACTCTTCTGGTCTCTTAGTTCTGTATCCATTACCCTTGCACTAAGTTATCTTTTTCTGTTCCACTTTTGGGGTCTTTAACTGATGTTGAATGCTACCGTTATCACCCTTAATAGCTCTAAGTTGAGTTCATCGTGGTTCAAGATGTTCCACAAAACTGGTCCAAATAACGAGCCTTGTGGGATTCCTGCAGTTACCTCCATTCCCCGGCCTCTGTCAATTTGGACTGTTTTGACTGAGGGGTAGTTATCTATTATGTTTTTTAAGTAGATTGGCATTTTTTTGTCCAGCTCCATCAATTAGTTTCCGTGATGCTGCATCTACATTAAATCAGTGTAATTCAAGTATTTTTCGAATTCCTAGCTATTTTTGAACTTTTTTGTATGAGTTACACAGTCGACTTTCGTTTTCTTAATCATACTTTTTTCCATACTATTTTTTTTATATTTGCCAAAAATTGTAGCACCTCCTCTAAGTAGTAATGAGTCAGTAAGCTGAGGCTCTTTGTGCCTGTGGTTTTCTTGTCCACGTTAACTCTGCTACCGTATTTTTCCAGTACTCTTAACAAGTTATTTAGAGCTTTTATAGTTGTGTTTGATACCACTTTGATCGGTGTCTTCAAGACCTTTGGCGAAATTCAATCTGGTCCAGGTGCTTTTTTTTATTTTTAAGGTTTCGATTGCTTCTTGCAGTTTCTTAGTGGTAAGTAACAGTATGTCCACTGTTATCTCGCGCAGAGTAGTTTATTCCTTTTGGACATGGAATAGCTCCACGCACTTGAATTTTTGATCTGTGGTCTGTCTGTCAAACTCGTTTCTTCTCCCTATTTTCCTCCTGGTGATGTTGTAGCCATTTTCCACATAATGTCGTTTAGATCTCATATTACTAGCTCCCTGCACTTTCTTTTTGCCCTATTTATTTCTGTTTTCAGCTTTCTTCCTATGCTTTTATGGCTATATTTTGCTTTCATCCCGATATGATTGTACTTTCTCTGTAAACTGTTATTTCTTTTTGACTTTATTCTGGCTGATACGCAATCTTTTAAAATGTTTAAAATGTCTATTTTGAAAAATCTGGTATACCTCGTCCGGCAAACCTTCAGATTTGTTTTTCTATCTGAAATTTGAAAGTGTGGCGTAACAGGAAACTACTATTTATAGACCACCAAAGTATTGCCAAATGAAGAATAATGTATTTTATCATTAAATTTGAATAATCATGAATGTATTTTATCATTAAATTTGAATAATCATGAATGTATTTTATCATTAAATTTGAATAATCATGAATGTATTTGATCATGTTAATATATATCAGTAGTATGTTTTCTGGGTGTACCTTATTACATTGAACTTGGTATATTTGAAAGTGAAATTAAAGACAATGAAAGGAAATTACTGTGGGGTCACTTCTAGAATGAAATATATGCGACGGACTGATAAGCAGTCTCGTTGATAATCGGCCTCAAACTATGCCAACGTCTATGGAGGTATGAATGACGCCTCACGCAATTGTTGCATTCCCTTGACTATATGGCGTCCGACGTCGTGACGCTACAAGGTCTCCGTCGAAAAATAAAAATTATTTTTTCTTTTTTCAGAACTTTATTAATTTTCTAATTTGCCAAATTTCAAGATGATAAAAATATAAGAAAAATCCTGTTTCAGTTAACAGTTGTAGGTATTGCAGGGAAGCTTAAAAAGCCGGACACAAATATTTTTTTTAATAGTTAATATGAGATGTTGCTGGTGCAGTATATTCTTGAAGATAGTTAAGTAGTTCTTAGAGCTTTTTTTTAAGGGAAATTCAAGCCTGATGTAAGAATAAGACAAAAAATTATGTTGAACTAAACCGGGTTTACACTTTTTAGCAAAAATTAATTGAAAAAGCTAATTTTGTTTATTTACACAAGTGAATAATCCTATGCAAATAAAGTTTAAGTTTTACTTTTTTTAAATTCTGTTGGTCACATAATTATTATTTAGATTAAATAAGCAAGCATTTTCCTCAGTAAATTGAAAAAATTATGTGGCTGAATTTCCTCCTTAGATCACCTCTGGCACAGGTAAATAGAGGACGACTGCCGTCGCGACGGAGGCTTTGTCATGACTCATCGTTATGACGCCAAACCACATAATACAAAAACATACCCTAACAAATAAGGGACTAAATAATCAGGATGTCTATATTATGCGTAATTCACATTTAGTTTACCGGTGGTATTTTACAATGAATAATTAAGAGAGTATTTATTTTTTTAGTATTTATTTTTTTGTTTATAATGAATAAAAAATTATTTGTTTATTTGGATTGTATTGTGAGGAAGTAGTTTATTTGAGAATAAAATGTTATAAAAAACTGCTTTAAGTTATTTTTATGTATAATAGTCTTGTATTAATTTTGTATGCGCGAAGTTCTTTGGTTAAAGTCTATTTTTTGTTGAAAGGTGTTTTAAATAATTTTTGAAATTCAAATATCAATTTCGCTTGCACCATTTTCAGGGCAACCTTTTAAGTGCAGTATTAGTTTTATGGATTACAACCCATAAAAATTTTTCAATCTTTTGGTATATTATCTGCAATTTTAGATATTATGTATATATATATATATATATATATACTTCTTCCACATATGTAAGTCTTTAACGGCTAAAAACATTCAAAAACCAGTTTATTGTGAATTTTCTTAGATCTACTATGAAAACTTGGCTAAGTGTAAATGATATTATAAAACTCTTATCCTATCCGTGGTACATCCGATCCATTTTGATTTATGGATGTATGCTATATAGCTTCAGCCAGTAATTCGAATAAAAAAAATTGAAGTTTTTCAAAATACTGTTTTACGTATCTGCTTAGGAGCTATGAAATCCACTCCAGTCAATGCACCGTATATAGAGGCTTTTGAATCACCATTTGTGTATAGATTACAACATCTAAGCCAAAATTTTTTGATAAAAATCTTTCATACCTATATTTCGCGGTTAGTCTATGATTTTACCAATAAATACTAGAAGTGCAAAAATAGGAAAAACTTTTGGAAAGCACATTGCTTAGCAGCAGAACGACATGATGCATCAAAAGAGAATGTATCTAAGCAACGTGCTTACAAAAGTTCTCTTGAGGTTTTTCTACAATGAAATTATGATATTTTAAAAAATGTGTCATTAATAATATTTTTAGCCAAGCTATTCAAAATGAGGATTATTGTTGCTATTTGTTTCTTAGAACAATGCATATAAATGTGAAAGTGTTACTAATGATGAAACAATTTAAAAAAAATATTACTAATCCAAATCGTAATTTAATTTAAAATCTGTAACAAGCCGTAACGGAAATTTTTCTGATGTATCTCGACGGTCACGCAACAAAAAGTTGAATAAGGGCAGTAAACACTCCCGTGTTGAAATTTCGACGCCGTCGAACGATTCACAGGAATGAGGGTGAAGAATCGTGTGGTGGTGATTCACCCATTTTCCTGCTATTTTTCCTGCTTTGTACTATACTGTTACACGCACGAAAGTACGTTATTCAGGGTGAAGTTTATTATATGTATCTGAATTTCGTAAGGGGTGTAATAGTATCTATAGATCCTAAATAATGGATTTTGTTAGATATGAATAATTTAAGTTTGATCAAAGTAAAGCACATTTCAAATGAAATAGTGATAAAAGTAAATCTCTCAGTCTATATGAAAATAATAAATATTTATGGATGAGGTATAAAAACGTAAGCAGAATAAAAATGTCTTATGTAATTTTTTTCTAAGTCACCCGTTTTCAAAGAAATAAATATTAGTGTTTTAGATCTATACAAATATTATTTACCGAAAAGCAACTAAAGCCGGCAACACCGATAACTGAGTTAAGTATAAACAATGGTTTTATAAACGTTTTAAAAATAAGTTTTTATTTTAGTACACCTAGATATTTAGAATGGTCGATTACAGGGGATGAAAAATGTATTCTCGGCAATTATTATACCATCCGAACGATTTCTACCACTACTTTTTTTATGAAATACAATGCACGTTTCTAACAATCTTTCGGACACTGATACAAAACATCGCGGATTAGATTAATTAATATGTCGTAATATTTTTTATTTGAATATAATACCATTTTTCACTGAATTATTAAACTACTATTTCGATAAACTTAAAACGATTAAACGATATTAATCTGTTTCAAACTAAAACAATCAGGTAAATATTCCTTGGTTGCATGCCAGATATTTTTATTAAAAGTGTGAGGTGTTGCCACGTTTAAATTTACGAGTAAATATTTAAAGTGAATTTTTATGTAAACTAATGATGTTTAGAAAACATTTTATTAGAATATTTTTTTGTAAATGTCACGTATAGCATCTCTCTTGAAGACATCATTTTGTCCGAAGTGTTGGCTTATTTTATTAACATTTCTTTTATTTTTTATTTATGTCATAGGAGAAAATAAATGTAGCATCAAAAATAACAATTTCTAAAAGTGTTTTATTAATTCAAAACTATTGTCAGTTACGTAGTCCTAGACAATGATTAAGTGAACAAAAATAAATCAAAACACTCTGTATATGTATTTGTAGGTGATCGATTCAGCAGTTTCATATTTTTGGTACTTTGAAGCTCCTACTCGGAATATAATTCGTCAAAATGAATGCACAACAAGTTAAATATTTGGAGGAATTAGTTTATGTAACTAAATAGCAGTGCTTAAGGGTACGTGCATTAAAATATCATATATCCATCAACAATTCTAGTTTTGATGTGGAAACAAATTACACAGCAAAATAGTTTTAATTGAAATTAATATTTTAATGCAATTATCCCAAGGCATTTTCACCATTAGTTAATCCCCAAGATGTTTGTTATATTTACTATATTCATGTATTTTATTTTTAAAACTTCTAAAATGAAAGAAACATTTACAAAGGAAACATATTTGAAAAAATAATTAATTAATAACATTATATCCTTAAAACTGGCAAACAAATTCAAAAAATCACACCAATATGATAGAGAAGACGACAATATTTTTTGGAATAATCTTATTTTTAATATTTCTGCAAAATATATTTTTACAGAGAAAATAATCAAATAAATTCGGTAAGAACTTCAAAGTCATTATCAAAACAGCCGCTCTTTCAAATATGAATGCACTTGTTGGTCTAACAAAGATGTGGCGTAATAGAGTAGGTAGTCAAATAGTCAAATCATTTCTGTTACAGGGTTGGCAAAGTGTGGGAACGATGTTGGCAACCACCGTCCACGGAGATTAGACAACTCGAGGGACGCCGATTCATACGCCGCGACGCAAAACGCACGTGGCGTCATCAGAAATGCGTCGTTACGAGGAGCAACACGCGTTTCGCCTTATTCTGTTGACGGTATAATAGGAACATTGTTTGGGTTTCCAGGGGCGGAGGTAGGGCTTAGGAAATAAATCAGTAAATATTAAAAGTATGCCGTAGTCTATTTAGTAAATTTCGATGGGGTAACTTGTAGTAAAATATGCAATTTAAAGTTATGTAATATAATTGCACAGGTAATTGTAAACTATGTAAATTGGTTGGTTGTTTATAAAAATGCATGTATAACACCACATATCATTTTGTATCGGTTTTGCCGAGGGGAAGCAAAAAACTTCTTAGGATAGATATGTGAAAAAATATGAAACAGGTTGTATCAATGAGTCGACAATGGTACTATAGGAATGAGGAAAATTGACACTTACCAGATTCTTATGCTTTCAGGCCTGGAACTGCGATTCTGGAAGACTCCCAGTATCTAGATAGACTATTGCTCATAGGTTACTCAAATAACAAAAGAAACTGAACCGAACTTTTTCTAACTTATTTATTGAGCGAGGAATATGTTGAAACTTTAAAATGTATGAAGGAACGATTAGTAAAATTAACAATGCAAACGAAATTTAATTAATCGTTGAATAATTATTAACCCTTGCCGAGTTCGTTAGTAAATCGATTATATTCTATTGTTTAACTCAGAAAAAATACCGGCAAAATATAATTACGAAAATTCAACAATGATAAAAATACTTTCGCATAAGAGTACTGTCCGAGATGGATTTCAAACGACAACTGATTTCCAAATTTATCTAGTTTTCCAATGTGAACTTTTAGGGCTAATTTTGCTTGTACTGATTTTACGACTTTTGGTTTATTAAAGAAGTTTGGCTTTCTTCAAATTTAACAATATCCTCAATTTGGAGAATTATATTTCGGGATAACAATTTCAACAGTTTTTTTATAGAAGGAAAAAAACAGGACATAACAAAATTTCAGTTTTAATCAAAGTAGGTTGATATTAACTTAAAGTACTAATATTTATAACGTGTTTTGTGAAAAATACAAATTGAAAAACAATCTACTGTCAAATCTTGATATAAATTAAAATTTGATAGACCCTTATTCAAAATTTTTTTTGCAGTTATACATACTTGAATCTTTGAGTTCTTATTCCATTTCATAATTATTCATGAAATGTTAGTGCTATGTCAAAATCTAAGATATTAACCAAGCCTTTTACATAAATTATTCATGTAGATTCCTTATAATTGATTAAAAACAAATTGAACTTGAAATTCAATCAGAGACCTTCAGTCTTTTCTCAGAAAATCCAAACATGGGATATTTTGGTTACAATTTTAACAATAATTACATTTTAATTTATTTTTTTTATTTTTATGAAAATTCCGTTATTATATTTATATATATATATATATATATATATATATATATATATACAGGGTTGGGATAAAGTAAGGAACCAAGTAAATATCTTTAAAACGAAACGGACGATATTTATGAAATTTTGTAGGTA
The DNA here is from genome assembly GCA_951812935.1 of Hermaeophaga mercurialis. NCBI lineage: Eukaryota > Metazoa > Arthropoda > Insecta > Coleoptera > Chrysomelidae > Hermaeophaga > Hermaeophaga mercurialis. The sequence goes on along the minus strand of OX638360.1, from coordinate 30,477,380 downwards.
AGTGCAATGGCCCAAAATGTATCTGATGTACCTGATGTTAATAATATACTTCCGGTTTAACCGGAAATACCTTTAACTTTTTTAAATTAAATATATTTTGAAAGAGCTTATTATTTCTCGAATTTGTACATACTGGGTTTAGTGAAAATCATTTGTAAAAACGAGAAATAACTCACTTTCATCAATTTATCAATAATTCTTTGTCTCAATTCCTGCAAGCATGTTGGTCGTTTAACGTAAACACGTGATTTTAGATAACCCCAAAGAAAAAAATCTAATGGGCTTAGATTCGGAGAACGAGCAGGCCACTCTATGAAACGAATCTTAATCATAAAATTTATTTCCGTACTTTACAATGTGATAGTTTGGCAACAGTTACCTACTAGATAGTACTCGTTTATTTCTTCTTATTAATACAAACAATATCAATTTGTTTATCTAAATGGTATTTTACCTAATGTATAAAAACTTAAAAGTGGTATGTTAAAGTGCTGTATTCCTTGTTTTTACAGATGTTTTACACTAAACCCAGTATGTACCAATTCGAAATAACAAGATCTTTCAAAATCTGCAAAAATATACAGGGTGTCCTAATTAAATTAAAAAAAGTTGTGCGTATTTCCGGTATAACCGGAAGTATATTATTAACAACAAAATGTACATCAGCTGCATTTTTCCCCATTGTACTTACTCGCAAAATTTAATAAATATTGTCCGATTCGTTTTAAAGGTATTTACTTGGTTCCATACTTTATCCCAACCCCGTATATATAAATATATATAGTCTCTTTTTATAATTATATTGGAAATATATGATATTTCCCACTCAAGTGTTTCTATTTCATTTGTGTGTATTTCGATATATTTTTTAAAAACTTGGTACCCCACTGCTTAATTCATATCCATCGCTTTTCAATCATCCCCGATTTGATCGGCACGATCCACAGTGCTCAAATTATAATAGTGATACAGTGAGATCCCCGAATAGTTCGCTCCTCTTTGTGCTTCGAAAATAAAATTATGATTCCCATGGATAAATTTTTCGTCGCCTGGGAATTGTATGTCTTTCTCATAGTAAACCATGGGAAATTCAATTAGTTTGCAGCAGGAAATACCATTATGCACTCGACACTTTTGTTCTTTTGTTTTCGAAAGAAGTGTGCGTTACTCTAATCGAGTGTGGAAATTTTTTCTGCTGGTATTTTATGTGCTGATATTTGTATTGGTAAAGCAATTATTATATGGTTTATGTCTAGAATGCAATCTGATAAAATATGTGATGATATTGTTTATTAATATTAAATTATTTAGATAGTTATTGCAAAGTCTTAAAATTGGTAAACTTTTATTTTTATTATGCAAAAACAGATTGTCGATAACTATACTAGGATTACTGAAGAGACGGATTAATGAAACAGCGTTTTCACAGCGCCTTTAAGAAATTTCAACAAGTTTAAGGTTAATTCGTATTTATTTGTAGGGACTGACATTGTCATCTGTGCGTGTATCTGTGAATTATTAATTTCTTTTTAAATTTATTACTTTAAAACGGATAAATATTTATAAAAACCTATCAAATGGAACATCCAGATTCTAAGCAAACAGATAAAACATAACTTTCACCACAACTGCTTCAAGTAAGAAACATAAAAAATTTAAATAAATATTCTCATAATATTAATAATATAAAAATCAGTACCAATTGCAAAAAACGATGTTGTAGGTACATTTGTCAGTAACTTGTACAAGATTTTAGCGAAATCTAAAACAAATCATGATGTTACACAAAAAATATATCATAGACAAACAGTTCACGGATTTTTATTAAGAAATGAAATCCCCACTTTTGATAAAGTTTGAATGAGCTTAATAATGATGAAGATATGGGAATTTCCAAAATGCTGAATTTTTGTTTTATATATTAGTATAAGTACAATAATAATGGTAATTATAGATTTGGAAAAAAATAACAAAAATAAGATTGAAGTTATCACTTAAAGACGAATGTATTTAAGAATAATTAAACAAATTCAAGAAGAGGTTCATTATCTGGATGAAATTTAAGTAAATTCACCGTAAATAAAATGTGTACAGATAAGAAGGTCAAGAGAACCATTTATTGGAGGTTTATCAACAGGATTAAAAATCTTTCTGATAAGGACTCAAGACATGTAATGCTTGAGATTGGTTGGATCTGTGGAAAACGGAATACTTGTCTTCGAATCGAAAAAAAAGGAGATTATTACTATATTATGAGTTCACCACATTTGGAGTAGTAGTTCTTCTTGACAATGCTTTATATCATAGTAGACAATTTATTAAAGCTCCAACCACAACTACTAGGAAAGAATAAATTAATAGTGGAAGAGAAAAGCTAATGTTGTATAAGGCAAAAAATAAGGTGAAAGCGAAATTATTAATATTAGTTTAAAAAATAAATCAGCTACGAATTGCGATACCCACTGAATTGATATGGGGCCAAACTAGGAGTAAAAGAGGTAAGGTAAACAGTACTTTCAAGAAACAGTGGAAAATGTCCCAACTCAAAATTGGAAAAATGCTTCAGAATAAGAGAAAATGTGGGAAACTTATGGAAATTGTTGCCTTTCATAATTATTTTAGGCAGTGATTTTGGCACCTCAAACTCCCATTGATCATGAAGGCTTAAATTGGACTTATAAATACATATTCAAGTAATTTATTTTTATTCTATCTAATTTTTTCGAATAAAACATTAAGATACACAAGCCTTTTTATGTTTTTCTATTTAGTATTTCGTTTCTTATTGACATTGCTAGAAGAAGTGTAATTATTAAGGTTTTTATGTAAATTTACTATATTAGTATCTGTTTGGTGCTTTGCTAACCGAGTAATAATATAGCCGCCAGTTTGTCCAATATAAACAGTATTACAATCTCCACAAGGAATTTTGAACGCTACTCTTGATTTTATTTCGAAAGGAGTTTTTTTCTTTTGCTTTGAGAAAATTAATTGTTTTAATGTTTTTCGTTTTTTTATGCCACTCTTGTTAAATCTGAATTTATATGTCTAATTCCACATTGATTTGATTTCGAGAAAACTAGAAGCTGTTGCAAATTCTATATATATTTTGGTAGTTTTTTCACCCAATATCCAAATTTTTAGCTTGGTTTAAGAAATTATTTTACATAAATATTTTAACTTGTGAAACCAGCATATTAAAAATGTAAGTAAGAATTTTATTTTACTGGTTTGTATATTTAAAATAATTTTATTGGAAGTACTTCATATACGTGACAAAAAAGATTTTTTGAAAGAATTTGAAATCAAGACATATCTAAAATCTCCTCAGTGTGTAATACGAATGAACAATTAAACCTATGAAGTGCAATTATTTTATGGGTTATCATACAACCCAACCATTCTTATGATAATTGTTCCACCAATATTGTTTGGTATTGTCAGATAAATTTATAATTTTCCCAATAAATATTGGTGAAATAATTGTCATAAGAATATTTTAAAAATTTTTAGAATATCGTGAAATTTTAAGATAACCATATTTTACCTTTCACATTTCTAGATTGATTCCATAAAATAAAGATAGAAATATACATCATGATTTAATACCTCCTTTTCGTCATCTAGATAATTAGATGAATCTGTTAATTTTTACATTACAGAATTTGCTGGTACAATAATGTTTCTTCCTCCAAGCTAATTTATTTACATTCCAGATTTACCCTTATTTTATGTAAATTCGCCCAGAATCAATTTATATTCAATATTGAATATTGTCTGAAAACCCATTACATAACACTTACAAAGTCAATTTGATAGAAATTTTTCGCGCTGATGGTTAACCTCTTTGCCCCTCCTCTAGCTTTTTATATGACTCTGAAATTGCCAATTTACATAACATTATGCACTGTAACAAACTATGTATCTGGTAATTTTTATTGAGGAATTATTTCATTCTCATGTAAAAGAGTCTTTACATATGTTGTTATGTAATAAACTATTGCATTAAACAGACATACATAATAATATTTCAATTTACCAATAATACAAATCGCTTGTGCAAATAACGTTAATGTATATGATTATTAAAAACTTACTAAAGGTTACATGGAAAGTTCGTGCAATGGTACTCTAGATCAATAGTAGAACTAAAATTCTTGTATCGTTTTAATATTCCCTCTTCCATAGGAACATACCCAAATCAAATTTTAATTTTAGTGTGTCAATTCATTCTTTGGTCTGTAGGCATTTGAAGTTGAGGTTTCAGTGTGTTTTTTAATGGATAAAATTAAACTTCGTGCAGATATTAAATACCTTCTAAGGGTTTAAGATAAAGGAAATTCGTACAGATATTGTATGTGTATGTATTGCTGCTCCACAAAGAATGGTTTAGATTTTACTTACCGATTTCCTTCAGAAAGGTAACCAAGTAAACTTAGAATATCATTCAAGTCTTTTGGATATATTGGATGAAATATTTTTTAAGAAAAGACTCATTTTTCATTAAGACAACGCACCTGCTCATCAAAGTATTTTGACCATGGCTACACTCAAGGCATTAGAGTACGAATTGCTTTGCATCCACAGTATTCACTAGATTTGGCTCCCAGTCTTCAGAAATCTCAAACAAACCGCCCGTTGTATTTAGTGTATTGAGCTTTTGGGAGATTATACTGAAAGCTAAAATAACTTTTTAGAATTACCATTGCAAGAACTTTTTACTGTAACTATTGAAGTGTTTCTAAGGTTTCTAACTAGTTCAGCAATTCGTCACAACTAAACAAAAAATATCAATGCCTTTTGCTACATTTTTTTGTAATATTTTCTGAGGATATTATAAAATTCATTATCCTACATTTAGGTAGGTCTTTTTTTAAATTCGGTTTATATTTGTTTATGAATGTATACTTTTTCAATATTTTTCGTTTTCATTCTTGTGTAGAGTAATGTTTATTCCTTTATCTACAACTACTTAATAATAGAACATTGTTGGAATATAAATTAAATACACACGATATTAACAAGTCTATGGTAGAAATACAAGAAGATCACGGTGCCATCTGGTAGTTTGCAATGAGTACTATCACCACAAGATTCAGTTTTCGGGTAGAACCAGTGTAACGGCATAAAAACAAACAATAAAATTTATTTATAATGGAGAAAAACCACTTTACTCCATATCTTCTTGGGAGGATCCACTTCATTGATCAATTTTCTGTTTATGTAAATTAGGGAATTTGTTAATTTTTACGATTCCTGCACTACACCGTTATAAGATTCCTGCAGCTTCTGGTGAACACAAAGAATGTTTTGATACAATAAAAGTGATTTTTCCGGTAATGGGTTATTATTCCTATATGGAGTGTGACAGAAACATGAATATGGTGAATCAAAAATCATACACTGAAATATTGGATGGCTGGAGGGAAGTTTTAAGAAAAAACAGATTAAAACAATCCTCTTTCGACGTAATTGACAGTAGAAATTACGGATTTATGTTTGACAATTGGAATAACTCTGTCCCTTTCCAACAAAACCAGTTCGGATGATAAAACTTTTAAAAAAAACATAAACACTTAATATTATTCACTACAGCATCTACCGGAATTTCTGATGCTTCAATCTAAAGAATCTTAGAAAAAGCTGGTGGACGATCTCCTCATAGATAATATTCCTGGGGAAAATAATTTTTGAGCAATATGCTTCTTCTATATAATTCTTTTTTCATTGAACTTTACATTCTATAAAATATTTTTTTAGTTCACTTTGTATCTATTACATAAATATAATAATTTATCCAATTATAAGGTTCTTAATAACCATTTCATCTGTTTATGTATTGGAAAACTTTCAAAAGTTTAAATATAATCTAAATATTTTTTTGTTGATCAAGGGTTATTCTTTTGTTGTGCAGATTTTCCTAAAAGTGACACTTTAATCTGAAATATCGTTTAATTCTTAAAATGGAAGAAGACTGTGATAACGAAATTCCGTCAATAATTGTAGCTAAAGTAGTTTTAGTATTTAAGTCGCATACAATGGCAATAAATTCTCCTTAAATAATATATTGCATATTATTGTTGTTAGTTTTCGGTATGTTCTTTTTTTTTTAACGGAAGATTATTTTTCTTCCAGGATCTATATACACTATACACACATCTGTGAATAATTTTGTGCTTTCATTTCACAATCCCACTGACGTGTTTTGTAAGTAAATTGTTATCTGTTTATTTTTCTTCGTAGGAAAATATTTCATGATACTCATGCATAAAGTCTCGCGAGATAATTGTATATTACAAAAGTATATTATTTTATTTCTAGATGTATCCTTTGACTTATAAACGGTGACGTTATTTTAAATAACCCAATAAAAAGAAATTCTTTTCAAGATGCGACGAAAGAGTGGTAACAAAATTTTCGATTATATTTTATAGGAAAGTAACTAAACCAATTCCAATTCGAAAGGTGGGAGTGCTTCCATAAAAATGGCTATAAGTATTTTTCACTTCAGAGTGTAGCGCGTTGGTCCCCGATGAATAGAAATCTTGTTGGATAAGAAGATTCTTCACTTTTCACATCTCTTATATGGAAAAATTGAATTCACGTCCAATTTCGAGATTTAAGGCCGCCACAATACACGGGAATGATTCAATTTTGAAGAGAATAAAAGGTTCTTATAGAAAAAATTTCTCAAAGACATCGACTATTCAGTAATTGACACATAATACACAATTATTAAAATTATTAAAATTCTGAGCTGTTCCCTGTAGTTTGTAGGTGTAGTGGAATATGAAAACTACTTTTTAACTTTTGAATACCCTCAAACAGAGCTGCGGGCGAAATTATAGATCCAAACGTTTACGAGGGCCAATTAGCACTAAAAAAGCAAAAATATTATTTTATTGTTTTTCGAAGTATTCGCCGTTACATTGTTACCGATTATTAAAACACTTATTTCATTTAGTAGTTACTATGCTTCAGGGCAGGAATAATATTAACCACGTATTTTATTTTTAATTGTAAGCGACGTAAAAATCACTTGGTGTCAAATCAAGACTATGGAACATATGGGGCGTTAATTCGACGTTTGTACTTTTGAAATAATCGACAGTTGCACATGAGATATGGGATACTGCAATATCATGATGCAAAATAACTGCACGTTTACGGTTTATTTTTTGCCGCTGATCAATTACTTCGGATAAGGGAAGTATTGTATGCCAGCCTGAATTTACTATTCAACGATTTTTTAAAGGATTTGTAGCCATGTAATCAGGATCGACTAAGGTAATCATTTTCTTCCAGTTCTTCTTAATTGCAGAAATTTTGTTGGCCAGAGTTTATTTTGAGCCATCTAAACTGTTAATGGTTCGTAGGACTAAATTCTTATTTCGTCAAAAGTAATATGGATTACGTCCAAAAGTTTGTGCAATGGGAGTGAAGAAAATGATATATAAATCTATAAATGACTTTATTCAACAGCATGATCTCTTACAATGTCCAACCTACTCCAATAATTTTATTCCATCTCTATAATAGGATCTTGGAAGTTCCGCAAACTAGCAGTCTACGGCTGCTATGGCCTTCTCATTCAACGAGAAATGTTTCTATGGAGGAATTGTTTGAGATTCCTGCAGAGGTAGTAGTCGCTGTGAGCCAAATCTGGTAAATACGATGGATGCACAAGTAATTCCTACTTTAATTCCTTAAATTTAGTCACGTTCAAAACATTTTTCTCATGATGTGATGATTTATTTTTGTTGCAAACCGGATCTTTGGCTAAAATAATATTTTGAGTCGATTGCCATAATCTTCTTTGCTAATCGTGAGACCAGCGAAATAGTTAGATTTCAATTTAAGCTGATGGTAGTAGATCATCCATAGTTATGAAATAACACACAAAATCCAATTTATTTCACTTAAAATGATTCAAATGTTCTGACAAATTCGTTTACGATTGAGTTTTTGTTGAATGAATGCAGTACCAGTTTCCAAACCAATGTTTTCTTATGTAATTCTTCGTGTAAAATATGTTGTATTCATTCATGTGAGATGTGTATGGTATCAATAATTTCACTTTTAATAATAGTTGGATATTCACATAAGACTTCAAGTATTTGTTCAATGTTTTCTGATGTTAATGCAGTTATTGGACGTCCAATGTGCGGCTCATCGTCAACTCTGGTACGACCACTTTTAAACAAGCCAGCGCACTTATAAACCAATATTTGTGAAGTAGCAGATTAATCTAACTTATTTACCATGTTTACATGAATTTCCTTTGGCCTTTATTCTTTGTTTAGAAGGTATTTAATCACTGCATGAAGATCAATGTTTTCCGTTGTTAAAAATAAATTTTTTAAGCTCTACTCTACATAATATGCAAGAGAGAAATTATGATTCTACGTTCAGCATCGATATTTACAGTAACAACCGTTGTTGAGAGACGGCCTTCCTTTGGTCGATCCCCAAGCAAAAGTCGACTAAATTTAAACTCTAGAACCCAACGATATATTGACGTTTTTATTCGGCCTTCACAAAAAATTAAACGATTCCTACATTCTTTTTGAGTCAAACTACAACGAAAATCCTAATAAATCAAAGTGTTAATTACATTTTTAATACTCTTCGTAAACCGTATGACTCCACAGTGTAAAAACGGACGAAGATTTTAACAATCGGAAAAACTGGCAGATTGTGGGCTTATTATACTGTATTACTGCCTAGAAGTTACTAATTCACAAAAGTGGGGATACAAGGTTTATCCGTGTTCCTGGTATATCTGTTGAGTTATGGCCATTCCTATCATGGAATATATGGCTTCTTCTTATTTCTGATCTCCATTGCTCACTATTATTTCATATAGTTTTTAGTCTATTTAACTTCTCTTTAAATATCCTCATTTCTCCCAGAAGAAGCATTTTTTTATGTTTTACCCTTCACTATAGCAAATCAATGCGTTTTTTCTATACTACCCATATTGTATGATGTTCTCTATCATTCTTCTGAAAAGTTCAAACCAAGCATATAGTATACTTAAATATACAAGAAAAGTTTAGTACGTGAGTGGAGAGTCTACATATATCAGAAGAAAGTATATACCTCAATATGCAAAATGATTTTCCTTCCTCAAAAAATCCGGAAAAACAAATCCGAGACAAATCCATAATCCGCTTTTCGATGGAATGGCTATTCCCTTGTGTTCGCTTTAAAAATTCTCAGGTAAATGCAGCGAGCCTACGACATGCATATTTGATATGATTTTAATGTGTCTAGAGTTGTAAGCCTCTTATGTGGAATATTACAGCTGCACTGGCTCTATGAATAAATTATATAAAATATCTATCAGGAGCATGCGGCAGCAAAGCCGATCAGATTGCTACTTTGATGTGTTATGTGGATGATGGGTTGGTAAAGAGAGCTTTCAGTTTTTTCGCTAGAGCTTTAGAAGTATGCTGTAAAACATTCATACATTTAGTCAGTAACTACTTAAGAAAAACTAAAAGTAAATAAAATCTAATTGCTTGATCACTTGCAAAAATAATAGTGTTTCATTTGATTTGGTTATTCTTGTTTGTTCCTGTTGTAATAAGATCATCAAAATAGTGATTTAGTTAGGTACACCATACAAAATAAATGAACAGCTGCAGTCAAATAATCAGAAATGCCGAAACAATATCTCCATCTCCATCAGTACAGTAACCTAAACAAAAAAATATCGACTAAGTAAAGCCTAAACTTTGCAGTTCCTCCCAAATTACTCCCTGAAATGGAACTCGTAACAATGGTACTCTATCAAGATACCAAAGGGAGTGGGATAGGATGATGAAAATAAAAGTTCCCTCCTCACCTTTCTGGTAGTATGTCCTCTTCATATCCTCTCCTGCACCCCATCCTTGAAAAAACAACCAATACACCCATCATAATCCAGTCGGGTGGGTACGGCATTCTCATAATCATCATTTCCTACTTAGCCTCAGGAATTTAGTTAATAGTGGATTATTAGATCATATATCCATACAAAATCTCGGTATAAGAATGGTTTTGTAGTCCTCAGGTTTTTACCACCATCCGGCGCAATCACCACTTTGTAAGTAAATAATAAGATACATTTCAAAACGTAGAAAACTTTACATACCTAGGAGACAATATCAACAATAAAAGTAATGAGTCCGAAGAAGTAAAAGAAAAAATTCACAAAAGAAATAGGGCAGGAGCTCTAACAAGAACCTTGAAATCAAATTCAGTAGCAAAAAATATAAAGAAAATAATTTGTAGAACGGTAATAAGGCATGCGCCTCTGAGCTATGAGTATTAAATAGAAATGTAGAACTTAGTTAGAAGCTTGGGAAAGAAAAATTCTTCGTAAAACCTACCGAGAAAAGAAAATTGAAGATACTTGGAAAAGAAGAACTAATAAAGAGGATATGGAACTACGAGTATATAAAAAGCCCGCAATAACAGCTATAGTGAGGTCAGAAAGAACCAGATGGCTAGGTCATATTGCAAGACTAGAAGATGACAGAATTGCAAAGAATGTATTGAAGAGTGGAATAACTAGAAAAAAGAGCAGATGAAGTCCTAAAAGCAAGTCACAGTAGAGAAATATCTGAAGAAGTTAAAAGTTACTAGCTGGGAAGTTAAAGCCAGGAACAAGAAGGAATGAAAAGAGTTATCCAATAAAGACCTTCATGTCTTGTCTAAGGAAAATTTTATGGCTGATATTTTGTGGTGCATATTTATTATGTTTATAAAGATGTGTATTTACTTTTGTCCCTCTAATGTGAACAGTTTGCCCTAAACATTTGTCTCATGTGTTTATGAGTTGATCTGACCTGGTTGGGTAGATTTACCTATATATATATATATATTTCGGAACGAACTATAGCTTCTTTTTTTTGCGAAAAGTACCTTTTATGTTTTCTTTGGGTAAAGACACAACACCTTTAAGTTATAATAATTATAGAACAAGGATTCGGGGTAGTGGATGCCTTTACATACTTGAAAAATGTGATGAGTAACGAAAATATGTGTAATGAGCAAAAACTTTATTTGAGAGCGTATTTTGTGTGCCTTAACATTTTAGTGGTTAGCGACGTTTTGAAAGTTGACGAAGAAGCGACAAGGATGACCACGTCTTATTAGTCAATTATGTCGTGAGTTGGAAGCTTTTTTTATTGGTCAAGTTTTATGTCGTCTATTAGCAGGTTGTTGATTGGTTGAAGTTAAAATACGGCCGCTTTGTTACAATAACTTGTTTAAAATGAGTGCAATTTAAACAAATATAACATTTAAATATTTTTATGATTTTTCAAATCCTAAATCCTAAACACATGGTTTATTTATATGCACGCCATTAAAATTATTTCAAGCCCATTTCTTTGGTGGTGTCGCAAATTGTTGGGCATGAATAGAAAACAAGTTCAAGATCATTATCAAAGTGCGGGTATTGGTTTATTCTTGTTCCGACTCCGACATGTCTGGGGACGACGTTCAAAAGAAACCACCTGTTCTTATTCAAAGGATAACAATGCCCACCACTGTGAATCGTTTTAGTTTAAGGACCTCCAGTTTCGATAATACGGGTCCTTACGGAATAAATAATTGTTATTTATGTTATAGAATTAGTACATGGGCTTGGAATTGAAAAAGTATCAACTTTAAAAATGCTAATTGAAAATGTCTCTTTGTAAAGAACCATTAAAGGATGTTGATCCACTGTAGACGAGGGTTACAGCAGGAGAAGTCCAAAAGGTGAAACGAAAACGAGAAAATGCAGTAGACGGAGGAATAAAATAAATAAAACGAGATATCAATTAATAAAAAAAAGACAATATACAGAATTCTTTTAAACTCTAACCTCAAGTTGTTCATTACTCAAAAAAAGGGACTAGAAGAAATCATCAATTACTAAGGATTAGAGTATTGTATGGACTCTAACATTGCAGTTACTTCTATATCATATTGTGTCTAATAGAGTTTTTTTTATCGAAAACCCTAAATCTGGCACCAACTTAGCACTACGAGTAATTTTTGTTTAATATTCCTAGTTTTTAGTCACAAAAAATCATCATGAGTGAAGTTGCGCAGTAGCCGATATAAATAAATTTAATGAGGTGGATTTATTATTCTTTTTATTTTTCTATATCTTTTTTTCTATTGTTTTCTCCAGTCTTGTTTGTTATTACACGTTTTTTCTTTTATTCCGAGTCTTTTAATACCTTTCTTATATTCCAGCAACTTCTTTTTCGATTTCCTTCTGTTCCTTGGTTTCTGAAATCCAGTATTTTATTCTATTGAGTGACATTATATGTCCCAACCATATTTTATTTCTGTATTTCGTTTTCTTAGTTCTCCTTTTTTATTTTGACTTGCACTAATATTGTTATTATTTTTCTTTCTAGTACTTGTAGGTTTTTCTCTACTTTTTGGATTATTTCAGCTGTTTCCATTACGTATTCCACGGTCATGCGAATTTGGATTATGGTTGTTTTTGTTTTCTTCCAGATTGTTTTACTATCTAACATCTTTTTACTTATTCCTACGGCCATACGTCATACTTATTGTCTAGTTATTGCTACATTTAGGAAATTATGACTTAGTCAGATTTTTTAGTTTTAATTGCGATATATAAAACTATATTAATATCTATATTATTGCGCTCTCGGACTATGTCGCATAAGTCTCAACTACCTCTCGAATCTATAGGCCATCTTTATAATGTTATTCACTGAAACGTTATATATATCCCATCAAAACGAACATGTGCAAAAATTTAGGCGCTATCGAAATTCGTATTCGTTGAATTATGCGGGTAATGAGAAAAAATCCTAATCACGCAAAATGATTAAAGTACATTGTACTGCGTACAAAGATAATTGGTCGCTAAACAGTTTAACAAAGAGGAAATAGTCGAGAGGGCAGATGTTTTTTCAGTGAATTATGTTTCTATGGCAGGAATAGAGAATATACTTTTTTGTTATATTAGAACAATTAGGGTTTTCCCTTTTTAATTTTGCATATTTTTGGAAGTTGTCATAATTCAGAGGAAGTGATAGAAGGGGGTAATATTTTTAAAAAGCGGTTAGTTTCCCCATATTTTTTAAGTTAACAATCACGCTCAAAATTTATTTTATACATAAGGAACGTGTTTTGATCACAGATGTTCGAACCAATAATTTTTTCATATTCTAAAGTATTTGTTTAATATTGTATAAGTATTTAGTCCAGAAGGTAATATTAAAGAGAAATTCTCAGATTTATTTATTCGTTTAGTATTTTATACTGATGATGTCCTAGATGCCTCTTTATTTCAAATTCTTTCAAAAAAATCTAGTTTTCGCCTCTTATTACATACATGAAGAGCTTGCATTGTTGTTTCTATCATTTTGTCAATGAAAAAACTTGGTAAGGTAAGTAACTAAATAAAGACCTGTAATGTTCTCTTAAATCAGTTGAAATAAGGATCCGTACTGTCCTCTTCTGTATTTTGAATATTCTAACTACGTTTATACAATCATCCCAAAGCACTAATAATTTAACAAATTGTACAAATTGTATATGTAACTATTTATATTTCAGTAATTAATTAAGAAAACAATAGAAACACACGATACATTATGCATGTGCTTTACAGATATTATTAAAGCATTCTACTCAGTAACCGAAATGATACCTGGAAAGTGCTAAATACATGGACCATTAATAAGGGATTAATTAAAAACTGCAAAATATGTTAGAACAGAAACATAATATCTCATAGATTTAAAAATACATTGGGTATAAGACAGGAAGGAGCATTAATTTCTTACATGTTTACCATTCTATTGGATAAGATTATTAGAGAGTAAAGAAGGAAATAACGGAGATATTTTAACATAGAAAGGGTAATAGTTGGCTATTTAGTTTTTGCGGATAAAAAGAAAGAAGATCTATAGCACAATATCAATGTATGGGGTGAGGAGCTAAGCAAAAGACAATTAGAAATGAATCGAAGTAAAACAACAATAATAGTATTATAAATAACATAAATACTGAATAAATTAAACCTTTTAAATATCCTAGAATAATTGTAGCAGAAAATGGAAAGGCTGTAATAGAAATAGAATAAAGAATAAAAAACCAACACCAGATTATATTACTTGATGATTAAGCAAGTATTTAATAAACAAGAAGTGCTAACAGATACTAAGGTATATAATGCAGTATGTGTTCCATCATTGGCATAGGAAACAGTGACATGTGGAAATTAAACAAACAACAAAGAGGAAGAATATAAGCTACTGAAATGTAAATTTTAGGAATAATTACAGAACTAAGATTGAAGGACAAGATTCCAAACAGAGAAATAAGGAAAAAAGAACAAATGATGGATTAAGATTGTTTGGACATAAAAGCGGAATGCTTGACACGAAACTAATTAAGATAATATGGAAAATAAAATGGGGAAAACTAAAAAGACTACAAACGCTAGATCACGAATAAAATAAACCAACAGATTGGAAACTACTGGAAGGAAAGAGAATTAAACTGGGGAGAGGCCAAAGATCTTACGAAAGACAGAAGCAAAGCAGGAAATAAAATAAGCGAAAAATGAGAAACTTCACCTCTATACTGGATTATAATGAGTTAACGCTGTTTCCAATGAATTTAACTCCATTAATATATGTGTTTTATGCTCTTGCTGTTTAATTTAGCGTTGTTGTGAATTCAGAAAAACTTGGTATTATCATTAGTTCCATCAATGGTCATATTTTCTGACTTTATCATGTTAACTTTTAAATTGTTAGTGTTAAATCACTTTTTTTTCAAATTTTTAAAATATAAAATAAAAAATAATATAGGCAGACGTTATTTCTTTATCATTTGGAACGTTTATGGGCAAATCGTTAATAATAATGAAAACAATTGGACCTAAAATAGCGTCTTGAGATACTCCCACGTCAACTATTTGATTTGATTGTTTTTCTATTCATTAAATATGAGACAAATAAATTCCAAATTTTTGCACTAAAACTATAATTTTCAAATTTTTTTAATATATATCTTTGTGTTACATACTTTTGTTAAGTCAATGAATTGATAATATCATAATCAGCCAATGTGTAAATAAATATAAATGTCCTCATTTATTAAGTTGCAATCTTACCACTATCTCGTTTTATTTGACGACCATATAAATAAAGTTAATATTTTAGATGCTCATGATTTTCAGTTAAATGTCTCTCGTAGCATTCGCTAAAATTCTATTCATTAATTGGTACGGTTAAATAATCCAATTAAAGGGGTTGAAACGAACATGATCTCAGTGAATGGTTACAATTACGACACATTCAGTAATATTAATTGTAAAACTTAATTACCAATGTAGGTGTATATTCTAATTTTCAAACGCTCACAAATAATATTTAGTTATTTCTGCGTAGTATATGAGAATATGAAATTTGCATTAAAAGATGTAGCTTTCTTAATTGTTCTAATTTATTTTTAATAGGTTAGAAAGGTTTAACTAGATTATTATATATACTCGGTGTTTACAAAAGCGCACAGCATTAAAGTAGTCTAAGATTTGTTTTTAGGATAAATTGATAGTTCGGTTTCTAAAGAATTATTTCATTATGTGGATATTATCTACAGTTTGAAATAATAACTTAAAATCATGAGATGTTTTACTTCCTCTTTTTTGTAGTTTATTTTGAACCGCTATATTTATTTTGTCAGCTTTTTAGTCTTTAGATACAATATTTACTAATTCAAAATCAACCTTCGTCCGATCCCTAAAATTAAACATTCTGGCCACGTGGCTTTATACTTGTATAAAAAAGACTACACTTTTCCCCTGCGAGAAGTGTGCATTTATATCAGTAGCGTTCCTTTTTGTAAATTTGGTTATTAATAATTTAATTTATAAAAAATTCAAAATCAAAAAGTATTTTTTATAGTTTCAATATCTAGGCATTATCCTAAATAATATCAAACAAAATTGTGAGAAATAAATTAATACTTAAGTTATGAACAATAGTGCGAGCTTCGGAGAAAGATGTCATTTAATGATAAAGAATTTAAAAAGCTTTGTAATTTGGAAAATACCAAAAATGTCAGAAATACATTTATTGTCATAAAACCAACTTCTCATTTTTGAAGAACCTCTTGATTTTTTTTATGAGCGTAAACATTTTTTGCCAGATATATTTGGACATATTGATAGTTCCATAAACATCGACCTGAGTCTATTAAAGTCTTTTTTGTAGAAACCCGTAGAATATAAATTTCTAAAATATATAATTACACTCGTGTTCACTAAAACATCATAATACGGCGGCTATTTTTTGTGTTGTGCAGTGTCTCCATTGCGTCAAGTCGCACTTGCCAGTTTTGAGCGCAAAGTGAGCACATAAACATGCCTACAACAATAGAGTTACTCCCCAAGTGTAAATTTCTTCTTGTTGAGGGGTGCAATGTCTACAAAGGGCAATTTAGAGCAAATGTAGAAAAATGTTGGCATCAGGTATTGTCCTTCTTTATGATATTGTTTGGCCATACACTGCAACTACAAAAAAGACAACAAACTGGAGACCATAGTAGAGAACTGCTATGACAAATATTTAGTTTGAGTGGCGGTGTGTAGAGACGAAGCTGGAAAGTGTAGCTAAAGGTTGCAAATAAAACATTTTTTGATCTTCACTATGGTTTTAATTTTGGTACCGATCGGATCTGAAAAACTAATAGCTCTTATATTACCAAAAGCCTGACGAAGAAAGGACAAAGTAAGCCAGCTAGTTATACTGGATAAGAGTGACTCTTACGAAGGTATTAATAACTTGAATGATCAGACCCTTATAAGAGTCTATATAAGTCTTTTGGCCAAGATAATCAATAAGATTCAAAAAATGGATTCTCTGAAATTTAGAGTGATAGCACTTCTACAAAGCATAAACTATATTGCTTTCCTAAGATTCATAAACTTATTAAGGCAATGCACCCAATACTTTCAGCAATAGGATCGCTAACGTACAATTTTTCAAAATGGCTAAAAAAAATTTCACAGACTATGTATGAATAGTAATAGTATAACTAGTTTAACTTCTTGGGTTAAGAATAATTTTAATCATCTCATGATAAGACAGTATTTTAGTTTTGTGCAGTGGCTCAAGTTTTTCCGGCTGTTACGACACACCAAATGTTAAAGACCTAACAGTATGATGATTTCGTTTTCTGACTCATCATATAATAGTATTTCTTTATCGTTAATGATTGTGATAGACAAGCAACTGGGAATTTTTCCAAAAATTGATCACCTCCAGATTAACAATGCACAAAAACAACGAATTTTTAGGAATTTTGAATCAACAATGAATACATCTTATTATCTTGTGAATAACTGCATTCAAACTCCCTGAATAAATAATGGAAGCTAATGTAACCCCGACAAGAACTTTATTTCTCTTTTTCTATTAAAAATAAAAATCTATTATGGTACGTATATTTTTACCTTTAGAACCTCCCCTGGGACTGGGCACTGCTCTGGATGCAGCCACACAACCGGCTGGTTGCAGAGCCTTGCAGCTGGCGGCACCTTTGTTCTCATCTTAGGGTGAAAGGTAAAGGGTGTAGGGCACGCGCTTATTGCATCTCTTTGTCTCCTACCCTGCTTACCCCCTCGGTCAGTTCAAGAGATACAAGTCTCGTGCTGGATTTATTTTATACCTGTTGTGGATTTGAATTGATTCTAGACGGTTTTGCTTTCTTTGGAGTAATAAAATTGAAAATATAAATAATATTATTTGAGATAATAACGATTTGTGCAGCGGCTATTGATCAAATAGATGAAGTGTAGAATGGGAATCTTTATTTTGGCAAAAATTGCAGTACAGGGTCTAGGAATTTGATGAACGGTCACTAAATTTGGGTTTTACTTTAAAATTGATTCGAATTAATGAAAAAAATCGATACAATTAAAGGCGAATGTTGCAAAAATATAAACGCCTATTTAGTTCTTTATAACGTAGAAATCAGATTGTTTCATACATAAACATTGTAAATACCTATAAATATGTACTTAAGAAACCGAGATAATTTAATGAATGAATTTTTTTATTTATTTGTTTATCCACAATTTGCAACTTTTCATTTACGAAGCACAACTCGAACTAGTTCTCTTGTTGACTAAATAGAATCGTACCTTTACCTTTACTGTTTTTTTCAAATAAGAGTTTAAAGGGAAAAATTAAATTCCACCGAAGTCATCTACACAATCAATTAATTAAACAATATTAAACAATTGTTTTTCTGAGGTAGTTTTATTAAAAAAAGCTTTGTATTATCTGTAAAATATCCTTAACCTACTTCCTTACGCCATCAGCTGTGACAATAACAAACCGTGAATCAGGTGTTCCTTTATAAGGAAGTTGAGTAAAGAAAAGGAAAAGGGACGGTCTTTACATCCACCTTGAGGAGGGTTGAGTCGACATTAAAAGGAATCCACCTTAGGGGCGTCTTATTGTGAATTAAGTTTGGCTTGAATTCTGCGTGAAGATAGTAGCACCTGAAAATTGATCGAATTCTTTAGAAAGCCGTACAACTTTGTAATATGTTAAAAAGATCCTTTCGTACACGATTTTTTTTAATATGAATGAATATATAAATTTATTTGTAGAATTCAAAATTGGTTGGAAAATTATTTTATGGTAAAATAATTCTTAGAATTATTTAATTCACACCGTCAGACTCTAGGTTCCTAATTTCTACATATTAAAAAAATTAAGTATAAATTGGTTCAATCAATGGAACACTGTGCTTACGTGACCTAAGCGATTACTACAAAAGAATATTCCGTAATTGGAATGCAATTCACTTAACAGAAGACGAAACCACTAATATTTGCGATTAATAATCATAAATTTCACTTAATTTTCCCCAAAGGTTAAATAATAAGCCCTTTGTTTTTGCTGCGGAATAAAATTTAACAAAGCTTTGATGTTCAGCTATATTGTACGCTGCCAATAAAACATTATTTATTCTATTCGTTGTTAATCTGATAAGTAATAAGACCGATAATAACAACGTTATACATATAGTAGTGCATACCGCACTATACCATGTGGTACAAATAGTAAGAGTTCTGCCTATTCTATCTATTAGTATTATCGCAAACTATGAGAAAACAGGAATTTATTACACTACGCTGTACTATTATGAACTTGTCTTTTAGATAATAAGTTTTAATGTAGCCGCACTGTGCTTTAGTTATCAGATTAACACCAGCACTCATTCGTACTTCTTATTTTACTTCTTTGGGTTCAACTTTTACGAATTATTTAACCAGTACTAATTTTATTATGAAAACTACTGAATTCTTATGTGCTTTTCCATGGATCCCACTTCTTCCAGAATTCTAAAACAATTCTTAGATGCTTTTGTTGCATCTTTTTAAATGTGCTGTACTAAAACTAGTAGAGGGGTCTCTAAGTATATCTTTATATACAGATTTGACCTGAATATTTGAGGTCATACACAAATCAATGCGAGCGATAAAGAACGCGTTATGAAAGAAGGAGAACGTATTATTTATATTTTGAAGTAGGGATACTTCGAGGTGGGAACATCGTCCCAGTCAATTAATTCGCTTATGTCCTTTTAGATACTTTCCAAACCTGTATAAAGCTATTTTATCTTTCATTCTGTTTTTACACTTTATATTACATTTGTATTTTCATTACTATGTTTGTTATTAGAGCATTCTGAAAAATATTGACCACAACTTTGGGCTATTATATTCTCTTATCCTGTCTATTTAATTTGACATCATGGAACCTTGGTTTATATGCTAATTTATTTTACTATTTCTGTAATAATATTTTCTATTGATATTATAAAACTCCGACCATTCCTCTTTCCATTCTTTTATGATTTTTATATTTACGCTTTCGAGCACATATCCGTAAACCACCTTCTTAAAATTTATATTCTTTTAGCTTTATTTTTTTTACTAATAAGTTCGCTTTATTATTACTATTAATACCCGTATATTGTTTGGGTATCCGTTCCAACTTTTTGATTATTTGATTTTACTTCGAATAGTAATTATCTGGTATACAATTCCCAATATTTTGATGATTTTAAGTCCATTCGTCCTATTTTCTACGTCGCACTTTTCGAATCATATAATAAAATATTTGCACTTCCTAAATCTATTGGTTTTTTTATGGACATTAATCTAGGCAATGAAGAAAATAAAAAGGAAACCTACTAATAAATCAAGTAGACCACATAGAAAATATTTGGGAAAATATAAAATGTTATTGATATCTGCACAAGAAACCATATGGCAAAGAATGGAAAAACCTCAGAAAGAATAGTTTGATGATGACACTAGAGCAAAAAAATAGAGGAATAAAACTAGGCTAGAAAAAGTGAGCGGGAAGTGGAGGCCAAGAAGACATATGCGACTACAAATGTTGAAATAGAAGAAAGAATCATTGATTAAGGAGTACATGCAGGAAATGGAATGCAACAACAATGATAATAAAAAAAAAGAAAATTCCATAAATGAAAATAAGCAAAGAGCTCTGGGAAGAACATTTTACAGATCTTTACAGAAATATGGCTAACGAAAATATCTAGGAACACATAAGACCAAATGAAAATAAATCAGAAGAACGGAGTTCACACATATAATGAGTCTTTGGAAAATATACAATTATTAAAGAGGAACAAAGAAATAAAAACCAATTGGAATATCATATAGAAAAATTTTGTTAAAAACACCAATAATCCATATACCTTAATCCATCCATCAATCATTATTATTTTTCTGCTCATTTAGTTAAATTAGGGGATAATTCCTTCTACTAAATGTAGTTACGATAATATTTCGATAGCACACTTCAACCATTTTTATTTATCACCAATCATAAAATTCAATTAATACATTTATAATATTATTAATAACAAAATATTTACTAATTTTAAATAAGAGGCAAGTACATGATACCTTGTAAAACTAATTAAAGAAGCTAAAATCCCAAATTAAAGTTTAATAGAAACTCTCTGTGGCTATACACATAGTTTCCAAAAACCAATTTACCTACAGACACAAGCTGATCCGGATACCATACAGTACGAGCTAATGAAATATGAAGAAGAATTACTCAAGAAATCTTATAAGTTAATGGTGGAAAGTTGGAAGCAAAAATAAAGTGGCTTACCTTTCATAAAAAGAAGAAAACAATTTAAGAAATTTTTTGAGGAAGGAAAATCCTAGTATGAAAGAAAATCAATGAAAAGGAATACGGTATTAGGGAATGAGAAGATATAGTTAAACACATGAAGACTAAAAGACTGAGATGGTATAGATACGTGGGAAGAAGAGAAAAAGCCAATAATTAGAATATTGACGGACTAGAGACCAGTAGAAGTAAGTAAAAGAGGACGCCTAAAATTTAGGGGGAAAGACCAAGTTAAGGAAGGTGGAAGTGAAGGAGGTAAAGAAAGCACCCAATGATAAAAGGAAATAGAGTGTGAAGTGGTAGACAGAGCAAATAGACATATAGTAAATCTGCCATTCTTATATTAGCTTTAATCTCTTTACTTTCATCCTAAAACCTGTTTTACTTTGATTAAACCTTCGAATTCAATCTGATTACTTGTCTTTTAGCCTCATAGTCCCCAAGGGTATGTCCACGAACCGCTCACTGTACCCAGATGAAAAACAAAGTAATGTACCAAATTTTTTTTATTACATTCAAACTTGGTTTATAGATTTTGGAAAAAGAAGAAATGTTTTTTTATTCTTCTATAAATTAAAAGAAGAAAACCAGTGTACATGTAGCCTAGCCAAACCTAATGGTATAGGATGGCCTGTAATAAAAAAATAGGATTTTTTCAATAAACTGACTATTCTGTGTAACGATGGAGAAAGTTTTGGTACTTAATTTTTCAACTGTTGGTTTTTCTTCTTATACGGAACAAGCTAAACGAAAAGTCGCATGCGCCCGCAGCTTTAGATGTTAATTTAGATAATTTGCAAAATATTCAAGAAGTCGAACATATGAAGATAATGAAAAAATATAAAAGTAATGAAACTGGTCAATAAAATATGAATAGCAATGAACCTTAACATTATTAAAAGTAATAGTTAAGGAAAGCGACAATAACACAATGTAATTGAACAATAAACAATAGACGAAATAACTAACAAAAACATTAACAGTAACAACAATATTAGGAGTTAAAGCAAAATATCAATAACACAAATAACATCAGTGACAATTGTAAATATAAAACTTTTTATTACCATGAATTACACTTTTTTTAGCTCTCAAACATACAGTAAAGCACTGGAGCGATTTGCAAATCTGTGTAATATTTTAAAGGGCGCTTTTCTGAACATTTATTTTTCATAAATTGGAGGTATTTGTATAGTATTAAACCAAAGTGAACAAGACACATCGTCATTGATATTAGTGATAACATGTAAAATTGTCATTTGAGGTCTATAGCCATTGTCCAATTGTAACTTATATAATGATTTATAAGATTTTTCATTCCTACGGATTTATTTGTTAAGTTTATCATAGACTCGTTATTCAATAACTTAACAAAGCGACGTCTTCCTTTTTAAATTTTAAATTTTTAAGAACGAGAACTATTAAACTAAATAAAAGTAAAATAAACGTGTTGGATTAAAACTAATGATATATTTTTGCTTTTCTGTCTACTTCACTTTCCTCTCTAAATACTTAAAGCGCTAATGAAATACGTCGAAGGAAAAAAATATATGTTTATTGTTCTTAGCTGAACATAATAAGTAGGTTTCTTATTGCACCATTAAATTATACCATTATATGATTTAAAAAAATTACTACGAAGGGATTTCTTGCTACATTTAAAAATGAATAGGTATGTTTCATTATAATTAATTACCTAGGTAATAGAATTTTATTTTAATATACATATACATAGATTTATATCGCTTTAACAGGTTTTTTGAATTTGTTAAGTGGTTAAAAATGACCCCAATATTAATACAATTTAAAAAATCATACTTTATACAGATCCTCATGAATCATATTCTATAAAATAAAGAGAATAAAAATAGTAATTGGTAAATTAGTTTAGCCAAAGTCATCAAAAATTTAAACTGTGATAAAAAATAGCTGGATTATTTCTTGGAAAAATATCGCAAAAATGACGCAGGTCTCTGGAATCGGTAATCTCCAGACTCATTTTGACCATGGAAGTCTACAAACTTAAAAAAAATAATTTCATAGACTTTAAATTATTTGAACTAGGATTGTCCTATTGGCGGAGACTATCTAAGGTTTATGGTAAAATAACTCTTCAAGTGTAAAAACCAATAAAAGTATCAATTTTTGCAGAACTATTTGTTGATGCAGGTCTGTTCCAAAAATCAAAATACCATCACTATAGCTCCGGACTGTGCCAAATTTGACAATCTTCCTTCCCCCTGCATTATAATTGCTGGTGCAATAATAGGGTCGTCGAGGATGAAAACTTCACAAAAGTCCTAATCGAAATTCATTTACATATTTGCAGAACCGTAACAATATGCACGCACCATAGGCGTCGGTACACAACTTTACAAAAATAGTGAATATGTAACATATGACATCTAATCTTTTTGAAATTAAAATAAAAATAAAAATTTGGGAATTACTACAGCTTTTTGTATAGTTTAAAATATTTATTACTTCAAATTCTAGAATATCTTTTATATTTCATCAGACTGTTTTGAGTTGATTTCTTTGATAATAATAAATCATTGGTGATCTATTTTAAACAAATGGTTGA
The DNA here is from genome assembly GCA_951812935.1 of Hermaeophaga mercurialis. Lineage (NCBI taxonomy): Eukaryota > Metazoa > Arthropoda > Insecta > Coleoptera > Chrysomelidae > Hermaeophaga > Hermaeophaga mercurialis. The sequence continues at coordinate 30,453,569 of OX638360.1, read as the reverse complement.
TCCAAAATGTAATTTACTATTATTAGAATAAATGTATATACATTATTTAGATTTACTTTCTGTCATTGCATTTTGTTTTTTTTACTAATAAACAATAATAAGTAATAATTATTAATATTTTAAGTTAAGTTAACCCATTATGTAACTGAAAAAGACTGAGAAAAAACAATAACAATTTATTTATCTATAAAAATAACTAATACAAAATATAAGGCAAACTTACACAGTTACAGAACTAATAGTTTTAATCGCAGGGGTAGGCACTATCACCTCTTGATCTCGTAAATGACTCCCAATCTCTTTTTTAATTTCAGGAAAACCCCAATGCTTCATAATTTTGATGACTTTAATAAAACTATTTATTATCCGATCACGTGTTTCTCTTAATATCAATGGATTGTATACAAGTGTTTAAAATTTAAAATATATCGAGTGGTACAATGAAAAAAGTGCATCTTTAAAATGCTGCACTTATCAAAATAACCCTGAATATTTCAAATTCGGTTAAAAAAGCTGAATGATTGGTGTTAATAAATACATGCAAGTCTGTACCACCAAGGTTATTCATATTATTCATAATACTAAGTTAACGCCAACAGACTACAAAATACCTTCTTGTTAGAAAAGCGATTTTTTTTGTTAGTGCTATTACATTTGATATTAAAAGAGTCGAATTTTGAATGATAATTGTCGTCGGTGTTCTTTATGATACTACAAGAAAAAAAGTAAAACTGACGTATGACATATGGTTCTATTATCTTTTCGTTATTTTGCTTAAGGTAAAAAAAAAGAGATTAATATCAAATGCCAGTGAAAATTTACCCCTTTTAAAATAACATGTCATCATATTAAACTCAATAAGACTATGATAAAAATATGTGTCATATTTTCACATCGATCAAGAGTTTACTAACAATCTCCTTTGGTCATAGTAATTTTAATGTTTAAATAAACACAAAATCTAAATTTATTCAAATACAAAATGATAATATCCAGGATGTCCGCGAACATAATGCACATATTTATGGATGAGGTATAAAACGTATGCAGAATAAAAATGGCCTTATAATTTTTTTTTTATATATTTTAGATCAATCCAAATATTATTTATCGAAGAACAACTACAACCGACAACACTCGGACACTGGAATAACTGAATCAAGTTCAATGCTGATAATGAACAATGGTTGTTTTAAACGTTATAAAAATAAGTTTTTGTTTTAGTACACCTAAATATTTAAAATAGTCGATTATAGGGGATGTAGAAGAGTGAAAAATGTATTCTCGGCAATTATTACATGATCCGAACGATTTCTAACACTACTTTTTTTAGATAATACACTACAGGTGTCTAATAATCTTTGGGACACTGATACAAAACATCGCGGATTAGATTAATTAACATGTCGTGAGATTCTTTATTTGAATAAAAGTTTTTTTTCACTGAATTATTGAAACTACTTTACCAAACGAAAAACTTAAAACGATTAAACGATCTGAATGTGCTGTGAACTAACATAATTTTATGATTCATCAGGTAGATATTCCTTGGTTATATGACACATATTTGTATTAAAAGTGTGAGCTATTGCCACGTATCAATTTTTAAGTAAATGTTCAAAGTGAATTTTTAGGTAATCTAATGATGTTAGAAAACATTTTCTTAGAATATTTTCTTGCAAATAATAAGTTCTACACACCATTTAAAAATATGTATTATTTTCGCGGTATATTAAAAAATAAGCAATTATAGGTGGTATGTGATTCCCACCCATAATAATTTTTTGTTTATCTTTGAGAAGAGGATATTAATTCTAAACCTAAAGGAAAGACGTATCTACTACATGATCCAAAACCAAAAATATATCAAAGGAGAATCCAAAATAAATATTAATAACACAAAAATATCACATTACGAAATTATCAAAACTTTAAACGATAAGTTTGTTAAATTAAAGAGACACCAGTAAATAGATCCAAACAGCAGGCGTTTAAAATCCACAATATAAAGTTTCCAAATTCATGTATAACCCAATGTATGGAACGTTATTGAAAACGAATACAGGGAAATCCATTTAAAAAAACTAACAACATTTTTTGGCACATCAATAAAAGTATAATATTTTAAATGATTGTTATGTACGACAATGGCTTGCAGAGCCGTAACAATGTGCACGCACCTATGCGACACATACGCGAGCATACGTCACGGCATGTGTGCCTTAATAGCCAGTTTTTGAAGGGGTTCCACCCTAGGACAGCTGCTCTTGGACGCGTGGTCCCCCCTCAGATGCATATACACCTGGCCGAGGGATTGGGAATTAACAATCGCCCTGTGATTACTTATTTCTAGTTCGATAGAGGAACGCTACTACCACTTGGTTGGTACCTGCATGTATCGATCACTGGTAGAACGCCGCAGGTCTTTTCTTATCTGAGGGTTTGAAAATTTGTTTTTGGACACCTGGTGTTCATTAAATTCGACATGTCTAGATAATCTAACATTCGAATAGTTTGTAGATAAAAGTATCGTTGAAATAGCAAATATTTTTTTATTTGATATTATCTAGGTATGTGTTTGCAATTTAGAAATGTGTGTTTACCCTTACATCGTAATCAGTACAGAAGTTTTATAAAAATAAGCATCTTTTAGTCCAATACATATACCAGGAGTCTACACTAAAACTTAATATTGAATTATTTCTGCTGTTTTTCAAGATGAAATTTTGTTTGTTGTTGGGGATATAGCACCCCACTCCAAGATTTTTAATGACACAGGGTATTTTTGTAATTGAATTAATTGAAATATTCGCCATTTAGTTTTAAACAAAAATAAAGTATATTTTTAAGCATTTTCAAGAAAATGTGATCCCTTACATTTCATCAAAGGGCGGTCAACAATCACAAACTTATTCCGCTGTGTCAACGACTGGACGACATCCATAAACAATCGCCATTCTGTCGATGTAGTCTACTTAGACTTCTCCAAAGCTTTTGATCGTGTTCCTAAACGTAGGTTGCTAGCAAAATTGGATCACTTTGGCATTCGTGGAAAGTTAAATCTTTGGATTCAGGATTTCCTATCTGACAGATATTTCCGAGTTCGCGTTGGTGAAGCATACTCATCAGAAAAACCAGTCAGAAGCGGAGTTCCTCAAGGTTCAGTACTTGGACCACTACTTTTTTCTGTATATAATTGTGATCTTCCGCTCATACTTTCTAGTAAGGTTTCTATTTACGCTGATGACACAAAACTATACGTAATTCCTGTTATTGATCAACATGTACTTCAACACGATCTTGACTTAATATTTAAGTGGTCTTTAGAGTGGTTACTTCCTCTTATTATTGAAAAATGTGTTGTTCTATATATGTATCGGCAAGAACAACCCAAACTTACCTTATTTTACTAATGGACATCCGTAACCTCCCACAACGACCTCGGAGTTGTACTTACTAGTGACTTAAATTGGTCGGAACACATAGCGTCGGTCTGTAAACGTGAAAACTCAAAATTATTCCTAATTAGGAAGTGCTTTTCACGCATCTCTCTAAAGTCGGTTTGTAAACTCTATTCCATATACGTCAGACCTGTTCTAGAATTTGCAGGACCTGCCTGGAATCCTGATCTTACTCGAGAAAAGACTTTACTTGAAAATGTCCAACGTAAGGCCACAAGACTAGTATTTGGCCGAGTAAGACTTTGTTATGAAGATAGACTGTCAAGTAATGAAGATGGACTGTCCATGGCTCATTTAATCACATTCGAGAATCGACGTCTGTGGGGTGACTTATTTGTCTCCTTTCGAATTCTCAAGTACAACTTCGGAGACCTGAAAACGCTGTTTACTCTAAACCAAGACGAACGTTTAAGAGGCCACCACTAAGCTGAAAAAAGAACAGGCGATAGTAAGGTCCAGGGTTAACTTCTTGCCCAACCGAATATTTAATATTTGGAACAATTTGGTTTGTGACACAATTTCATCAGTTTCTGTAAATACTTTTAAAAACAGGCTTGATTGTACACTATTTTATTTGTAGGACTCTACTGCGCTAAATATTTAGTTTTTAACTAATTTTCATTTTTTTTTTGGTCAGTAGTTTTATATTGTCTTTCTTCTCAGATTTTGGGCATAACAGGAGCTTGCTTCTCTGCCCTTATTTGTATTTAATAATAATAATAATAATTTTTAACATTTTCAAACTTTTTTGGCGTTAAATTTCGATATTACTCTGTTATTCTATTACATAAATCAGCTATTGATTGTGGCGGTATTTTATAAGCAACAGACTTCAAATGACCCCACAAAACGAAATCTAGTGGAGTTAAATCGGAGGAGCGAGCTGGCCATTCAATAGACCTCCTACGTCCTATCCAATGTTCTGGAAAAACATTATCCAAATAATTCCTGACTTCTAAGCAATAATATGATCCAGCTTCATCTTGTTGGAAATGTGATTAATTTTGAAGTGTACTACTCTTACTAGAGCTAAGTACCTTTAATATTATATAGAAAGAAGAAACATTAAGCCTAGTATCTAGTCACCTCTAGAATGTAAACAAATAAGTTCTAACCTGAATAAATATGGTTAATGGAGTTACTCTATATCATTTATTTTCTCTAGTAATAAATACATTTACAATTTCACATTAAGATTTAATAAAATTTTACTGTTTGCAATGATTTATTTTATTAACACCATAAAAGAATTGTCCAGTCTTTTAATTATTTAGCCATCCACCCTGCTTTATTAAATATTATTAACATTATTTCTTCATGTCAACCATATAATTTTGAATCAAGGTGTTATTCGTATCTACCCCAAGGGTATCGTAGCTATTGTATGGAACCGCTATTCAAAATCTTCAACTTCCTTAGGAGTAAGTTATGAATGAATGACGTCAATGACCAGGAAAAGAGGGTCCCTTATCTGAAGACCTGTTTAAGTCGAAGGTAGTCAATACAACTTAAGAAGGTCACAAGACAGGTGCAAAGTAATCCTTATACGTAGTAAAAACCTGTAGTACGATACAGGAAGTAAAAAATGAATGAACGATAAACGAAAAAGTGACGAAGTTTGTGTTTTTGCAAAAATGAAATTAAAGAAATATTGTCGTAAATATTATTATTAAACAAATGGGTATTCTTAGCGTAAATAAATATAAAGAATTCGTAGGTCAATGAACTTTCACTTTTTTATTTTTTTTTTAAACTAACACAATTGTCTATTTGCATAAACGTTTGCACATTCAGTAATTAAAGAGTTTGTTTATGAGTGGCAAATCGCCTTTAATGTTGGCTGAATCATTTAGAAACAAGGTTTTTTGGTTTTCTCTGGAACGCTGACAACTGAAAATTTTCTTTTCCTGGAAATTCCAAACTGAAGATAGTTGCAATAAAAGATGAATGAAAACACTTAATTTCGTAAAATTATTACAGTGAATATAAAGTTTTAATTTCTAATCACATTTATTTATGTTGTTAAAAGAGAGTTTATGATTATATTGAACAAATATTTGAACTGTTAACTTTTTAATCAAGTAAAGTATTACGAAGTGGACCTTTTGCAAAATGCAAAGAGTTCTCTGTTAAGTGTGACGTACCTTTTATATTCTTTATTTAAAAGTATTTTTTTCACGATTTAATAGTAGAAAAAAATCATTTTCATAAAGAATTAAATTTAATTCAAATTCTAGATTAAACTCACGTTTTGAACCTATTTTTGTAACGAAACACAATTTCGCCCCTTTAGAATAACTGTACCCTCAACATAATGAAAGTACCGTGATATTATATTTAGTTTCCAAATGCCAATTTACTCTGATTACAATACAATTTGTGTTAAAAACTTATATTTCTAAATTATGCGATTAAATTAGTTTTTAGCCTTTTAAACTACCATGTTGTTTTATATTTGTTTACCTATTTCTAATGTCAAAATTACTTATTGTACTTTTCCCGTCTTGAGATTTGTTACTAAAATTGAAAGTAATTCTAAAATTAAATTTGTTTATTGATGGAAATGGCTGAGAAAAATTAGAATGTCAATTTGTCTAGAAGTTTTACTTTGTAGGTAGTGTCACGATAAGGTTTCTACGCTGATTTTTGTATATTGTACAAAATACCGAGCAATACTGACGTCTAAATGTCAAACGGAAAAAGAAACAAAATTAGAAAATGAATCTATAAACGTTAAAAGTGAAAATGATGAAGAATAAAGCTGCTAACAACAGACATAAATTTTACAGTCTCCAAAGCAAAATACAGGTTCTCAAATTCAAGATAGAGTAGAAGAAAATCACATCAGAAAACGGAAAAGCCTAGTTTCGTCTTCTTCATGGGGTCAATTAATGAGCCATTTCAACAAATGCGAATTATATGAAGAAATAAGCGCACCATTATATAATTATTAAGAACGGCTCAAGTTAAATGCTAACGTTGCATTCTTCGCATTATCATGTAAATTCATTTTTTATTCAATCTTGTTCGGATCTTTGTACATAAAACAACTTAATAAATATTTTATAATTTTTAAAATAAAAGATTAATTTTTGAAAATAAAAATAAAAAAAAAAGAATTTCTGAGTTAAAATTATTTATCTTGCATCATGCTCAAATGTAAATAATTTGGTAGGCAGACTATTTAAGAAATTGAGATACTGTTTCTGACACAAAAATGGGTTACGTCTGAAAAACTTGAAAATTTGGAAAACAGAAGTGTCATAACTGTGAAAAACGCAGTTCGAATGAATTTTGACATTTTTAAGAGCTATCAGATCATATGGAATTATATAAAATATAAAAGAGGATAATGCGATCCACAACCAACTATCAGTAAGACTTTTTATTACGTTTTAGTCAACATTTACGTATTTTAATCCGAAAAAAAGAGAATGCAAAAAAAAATTCTCGAATTTACACGATAAAAATTAAATCAGTAATTTGCAATAACCACTACTACTAGAAACAAATTGAAACAAACTTTAAATTTTAAAAGCCAAATATGCTGAGAGTAGTAGTTCGCCTATTTAAAAAATATTGGTGTTGTATATTACAATACTGCAAAATAAAGGCAATATAATAATAATAATTATTATTAATATTATTAGTTAAACTAATATAGTATCACTGTAGACGTTTGTTAAAACCATATAGATAAATATTCTCATGTATATGAAAGTTTAAAAACAATCAGTTCAGTTCAACCCTCCGGAGCAGATGTAAGATATCCCTTTTAATAAAGGTCATAATTTTCACCTTTTCCATAAAGCCATTCAACAATGTAACAATATCCCCTTATTTCTATTTCATATTTTACATCTACCAGGTACGCGTGTGCATGTTTTTAAATTTCTTCAGCACGTGACTCCAGAGGGGAGCCAGGTAGAGAAATTTAAAAATATAATGTAGTAGATAATAAAGGTGACTCACTATTGATATGCATCTCAGGTGATAGAATAATGTTTATTCATTAGAAGGGCAATGCTCGCGTTGTTTAATTAATTTGTATTTCCACTGTTAAAATTACGTTAATTGGTCTACGTACACTTATCAGAAAGACCCACATTCCATTCCATTCGGTTTCCTGACTTAGTTCTTCTCTAGGTAGGTATTCACTTATCTAACCATGTACTAGTACAAACGGACATGGTTTGGATCCTTAAATGAACCATGTATTTTTTTATTTAAATAATAAATTTTTATGGATCATGTACATTGATAATGCTAGGATTCGATGGGTACCGCTTTAGAAATTATTTCTGTTGATCTGGTATTTTATAGTTCGAAAGCTCAGAAAGCTGGAAAGAACACTCACACTGCACAAAATATTGTGAAGACCCTTAAATTATAAGACACTATTATTTTTTAAATAATTTTTTATTTAAATATCTCCAAGAATATATTGTTTCGGTATAGATATGTTAATGATTTTTGGCTGGTTTTACAGGTAGTGTAAGAGTAAACTGTAATTTTCAATACTCAATTTATCGTAAACCAACTCATACAAATACGACTATCCCTTATAAATCACCCCATGTCACATAAATTAGCTGCTTATTCAATTCAATGATTTATAGATCTTTTTCAGTGCCAATGAGTGGGGATGATTTTAAAAAGTAAATGAATTTAATTAAACATATCGTTACTTTTAATTATTTCTAATAAACAGGTTGATTTATAAAAAGGAAGAAATTGGTTGCCATTAACCCTATATTTCCAAAACAATCTAAAGATCTCAGATCATAAATAACTATTACATATTTTATTTTATTATATATTTCATATAAAATATCAGAAATTAATTCTTCTACAATTTGTTTTAAAGTAAGAAGTAATGTAGGTTCATTTCTGTTAAATGTAAAACCTAAATTTAATAAATTAAAAAATCAAATATTTACAAGCTAAATCGTCTGGATTGCAACTCCATCTATCGTGGCCAGACCTTTAGAAATTTTGAAGTAAGATACAGTGAACACTTACGATCTTAGATTAAAACAACCAGATAAGGCGCATTTCGGAAAACACTTTCATTGAGATTAAACACAAACCTACACTTAACAACACAATTGAAACAAGATTGGTGGTTCTTCATATAAAGAAGAACTTTATTTTTTGGAGCAATTTGAACTCAAGAAATATCTAAAATCTCTTCAGTATATAGTACTGAAATGAACAATTAAGCCTGAAAAGTTCAATTATTTCAAATTACCTTTCGGACTAAATAACTAAGGATATTATCAATTTTATTAGGAAAAGAAGAATATTATATCTTAAAATTTTGCAGCAAGAAATCATACTGTAAATATTGTTGATAAAGATAATTTGAAATATTTACCGTGTTAGAGAAAGATATTTAAAAAATAACTTGGAAATACTGTTAAAATTCAAGATAAACATTATTTATCTTTATTTTTATTTTCTTATTTATTTACATATATCTTTATTAATAAAAAAAAAATGTCTGTGCCTTCTGCTTTGGCATTGTTGAGTTTGTTTTACAGATTTAAATCCTAAGACGCCATCGCATGGAAAATTGTGGGTGAAATTTTCTGGGCCTTCATCATCTATTTAATAAAGATAATTGTTTAATAGATGAAATTTAGATAATAATATTAGTAACAATTTTGAACAAATCCGTTTAAAAAAATCCAGGACGAGCCTTTTAACTCTCCTAGTCGGTAGAAAATCAGACAAAAGTAGGGTAATGCACGGTTTTCACTTTAATATTACCTGAATATGTTCTATTAGTGAAGTTAATCGAATAATCTGTTTATTTTTCCTCTTATCGTGGATCTATTTTTTTTCGAGATAGTTTTCATTAATGAAGAACCAATTCAAAATACAGGGGCGGCCAATTTCTGAATATATTATTAATTAATTACGGGATTTTGTATTTTGAAAACATTCAAATTAATATTAATATTAACATTTATTATAACAAGTTAGAAATTAAAGTGGCGTAATTGAATAAATGAAAAATATATAAATTGGAAACAAAATAACTACATGAATTGTTAAAGGTACAATTTTGTTAGAATATCGAAAAAAGTCATTAGAAAAAGTTATTTTAGACCTATGTTCCGAATTTCAGTTCAATATTCATAATTTTTGGTCTTTCCAATGTTTTTCAAAATTTTGAAAAGATTGATTTTTGATCATCCTTTAAATGCTCTAGTTCCTTTTCCCAGGCATATAGGTTTTTATTAAAATTGATATCTTTTTTCCCACCGCCAAAAAAAATCTTTATTAATAAAAATTGTTCTTCGATAAGAACAAGTCTGACATGTATGATCAATTTCGCATTTTTTTCAAGAAATTTTTAACATAAACTAAAGTTGTGGCTTCAATTAACTTTTACACACGCTTTTCTACTAATAAAGATAGCAAAGAGTAGTACTAACATTTCTAAATTAGAAGAAATCAATCTTGAATTGAAAGTTTTGAGAAAAATAGAAAAAAAACTCGGGTAATAGGTCTAAAATATTTCAAACAACTGTTTTTAGTAACTTTTTTCGATACATGAAATATGTATAACACTTTAAATTAGTTATCTATACTTTATTTTTATTATATCGACTGTGGGTACCTGAAGATATTAATTTGGGAAAACACACCCTTTACCTCTCAGAACTCGGTGTGCATTTCACCTATGGGATTACGGTCCTTTCAACTTACCAATCTCATTAAAGGGTTATTGGTGTGCAATTTACCTGTACTTAAACTAACATACAATTTACTTTTTATATTACTTATACCTTTTTACGCAAGACTGATCCACAGTTAAAAAAAATTAATTAAAAAATTAAGCGAAGCTTTAAAAACACTTCCTTGATCAAAAAAATATTTTTGAGGTAAGGATTAACATTTAAAATTTTATATCCAAACCAATAAAAGAATAAAACTTTACACTCAAATCCCCAAGATTAACTCAATAAACGATATGAGGGTTACTAAGTTCAAAAAGTTTCTGACATACTTTTTTATAATTTTTCTACTTAAATAGTTAAAAAATTACTTTTAAAACACCCTGGAGTTTATCATGGAATAAGTTTCCTAATTGTTATATAATACGAACTTTATACTTTCTTCTTTAATCTGCAATAAAACATTTTCATCATAGTTTACATTATTGAAGTTTTCTTGAAATTTATGAGGACGCAATTTTTTAAGTTTATTGTTATAGTTATAGTTTATGTCACGCTAGGTCTGCTTAAACTTTAAAATCAATATTTAATTGAGAATGAATTAAAGGATTTATATTATATGTCATAATTAACATGTTATGCGAGCTTAATAAATTCAATTTACTGCCGAATTGCTTTTAGTTTCACTTATCTGAAACCATGTACTTGAAGTTCGTTCGGAAAATGTTTTGAAAAGTATTCTAAATTTATTATAATTTAAATTGTAATGATTCTCTGTTTGGTATTTTAAAATTCTCATATTTGTTGGCTGAATACTGAATAAAATGTGTTATAAATTCCGTTACAATATATTCTCCAAAAAAATTGTTGCAATCTGTTTAAAATTGAATTATTAAACTATAAGAAAATTTGAAACTATAGGCAATAAATACGAATATCTACCTCGAAACTAGATAACAATCACGAGTATTACTTTGCTCAATTAGTACTCTATTTAAATAACTCTCCCTCTACTTAAATTCTCTAAATATCAGCCCTTCATTGGCCTATTTAATTATCCCTTACGACTTTTAATTTAATGTGCTTGGCCAGTTGGAAAGCGGATTTCTTGTAATAACTTACGTTAAAAAGAGGGTTAATATTATGTCCTAGCAGCAGAACCGTCTGCATCAGGATTGTCTGGTCCCTTTGCAACTTCACTAACACCTCATTTAATTTTGATCATTTATCTAATGAGAAGAAACAATAGCTGATACGTTTTGTGTTATTAATACTTCATAATATAACACAAGTACACAGAAGTATAATCTAAGGAAACGAAGTATTTAATCTTTTTAACTAGACACTAACGACAAACCAGAAAGATACGAAGGACCCATTTTGCAATTGGGAAAAGTAGAATTCGTTAGAGGATGACGTCATCAATCTTCAAAGTAGCAAAACAAATATCCGTAAATACGATTTTTGTGCATTTTGTTACAAGATATTAGAGGTAAGATAAGTGCAAACAAACGTACACAATAAAAACTTGAAAACAATTGCAGCATGATAGCACAACTATGATTTATTTAGTTTCTGCTGTCATTTAATGTCATTCGGCTGTTTTTGTTATTTAGTTGTCTTATGTACATATTTTGTTGATTAAAATTTATTTCATATAACGCATGTTTGCTCATGATTGTAATAATTGCAATAAGCCAAGATCAAGAAAAATCTGTTCTAATAAGATCCAATAAATTAGGCCATGAGACCAATATTGCATTTAAAACGTTACAGAAGATCAAATAATGACATACGTTACGCGACATTTACATATAAAAGTACCTGTAAGGCTAAACCAAATTTTTCCATGATATAATGGTTTGGTGGAAAAAGAATGCGTAGAATAAAGAGGTAAACTCAAATTAAAAAACAGTTAATGCCGTTTACTGCTTTTTGGAAGAAATTTGAATTCTAATAATGAAAAACCGAAACCGATGTAACTTTAGTCAGGTAACTTTGGCAGAATAGTATACTAAATCTTCCAATACAACAACAAGAAGGTAGAAGATTCATAGCAAATGGTGATATCCATGAAATTTTTTGGAATATGCCTCATTAAAGATGAAATTAAAAGAATTATTGATGAACACCGAATCAGCTCTACTCCATGGTGGCGCAGATTTTTTAACAATTGTGGAGAATACCTACAAATACCGATAAATCCACTTTTTACATTTTCAAGCCAAGTACCAATTCTTATTAATTTTTCTTAGATCATTCGATCTAGGACATCAGATTTCAGCAAAAGTTGAAAAAATCCCTTTACAAAAAAGAAGGCAGTACAAGAGGAGCAATTTTTTGGTATATTATTTCCTGTCCAAAAGACTGTTCAAGAAAAATATTCAGGTAAGTCAAGCTTTTTTCTTGAATGCGTTAATGTAAAAAAAGAGACCCAGGCTTTATATCGAGTTATTTTGCCAATGTTTACTTCTATTTAAGATTTGGAGCATCAGTGCAAATTACAAAATTACACTTGGTATTTCCAGTAAGGAGTCAGTCACTTTTTCCTGCCTTTGAGCAAGAAATTTCCTGGTAAACAAGTTACAATTTTTTCAAGAAAGCATTATGAAATAATTTAGTAAAAGTGGGAGTATTAAAAAGAATAGACATTGACAGGAGACTTTTTGACATAAAAATATTTCAAGTGGATTTATAGAAAATTGCAAGGCTCTCACAAATGAAGAGGGTAGTTTTTAAAAATTTAATAGTGCACCAATGATCAAAGTCTTTACTTCATTTCTGGCAGAGAAAAATTGAAGAAACCTAAGTTTTTTTTATATAGATTTAACAATCTAAGAAAAAAATGTAAAACGGCATTCCAAAAAAAAAAAAAGTTACTTCAGCAATTTCGTAGAAATTAGGAGGACTCGCAAGAATCTGCAAAGTTATGGAACATTACTATATGAACTGCATTGACTGTTGATGATGAAGATGAGGAAGTATAAGAATTGAAGAGGAATAATCTGTTCATATTTCTTTTTTTTGTATAAACTGTTTTATCTAATATCTTTTTGAGATGTCCTCGATCTTAGCTTGCCCTTGTAATACCTTGTTCTTCAGTTTGGTTATTTCTTCCAAATTTTCTTTTTCTTTAGTGCTAATTTTCAAGTTCGCCTTGGCTATAGTTTTTTCTGAATATTCTTTCAATTCTTTATATATCTCTTCCCACACGTTTACTACCTTTCTATATTCTTCCAATTCCTCTTTCATCACGTCTGGGTTGTTTTTCGGCCTGTAGATGATTTCCTTCGTTTACTGCAATTTTACTTTCAAATCGTTGCAACAGCATTCCAAATTTTCCATGTATTTGTCCATAATTGCGTTTTTGTTAACCATTTCTTCTATTTCGGTCCAAACTTTTCTGAAAAATTTGTCGTAGCTCATCATTACTTGTTGAAAACTGTTTTCATCTATTGTACTCGCTTTTAGCTTCGTTTCAAGTATTTTTTGTCCAGTTTTAATTCTTGGGCCTCTGGCTGCAATATCTAAATCTTCACGAAGCTGCTTTTAATTTGCATTTCCTTCTCCTGAAGGATCTCTCTGTACTCCCTGCTTCCTCCTTTTTTGCAAGAATATCTGTCGAAATAGGTTACTTCATTCGAAATATCTTTAAAATATGCATGTGATGTAAAATTACGAGCATTAGAATAAAAAAATTGACAACTAATAAATTTCAATGTAACAAATTTTCAAAATGTTTTTTTTACCCTATTCATTTTAAAATGTTCGATTATAAAAACTAAGTTAAAATAGCTGTTTTAATACACTAATCATACTACTTATATTTCACAATTTAAGCAAAAACCCAAAAATTTCAATTTCTAGTTTCATGGAAAAACCGAGTAATTCAGAAAAAAAAAATCAACACAAATGTAAGAACACGATATTAGGACAACAAAACTTTTTGGTTATTAGAAAAAATGAAACAAATAGATGAAACTAAATTTTTTTAAATATTTGACAGATTTCATTATACACCTTTTTGGTAATATGGATTTATAGGCCAACAATTATTTCGTTCAAATACTGAAATTAATATATCCTATGTGATAATTTGGTAAAAAGTGACAATTTGGTAAAAAGAGAATGGTAGAAATTAAAGACGAAATTTGAAACACAAAGTTGAGGATATAAAAAGAATTAATTAGCATAGAATAATGAATTTATCTTAATGACCTAACCAGTCTGTTACTAATAGATTAGTTTCAAAATACACTACAAGGTATATTCAATTCAAATCTTTCCCTTTGATTTCTGAACCCCATCTGCCACAACTTTTTCTATGACAAAAGTATCGGCTAAACAAAAAATAAGAGTAGGAGAGTAGGTAATAGGTCGTGTATTAAAGGTCCCCAGATCAACTAAACGAGATATTTTCAGGGTACCGCAATTCTTAATTAAACGAAGAAGTAGTCATTCAAATAAAAACATTATTATATGGGGTATATTAAATAATATAAATGTATTACATTATTTATTGTGCATATAATAAAAGTTTTTCAAGGTGTACAGACTCCTGTAGGTATTTATCAAATTGTTTTGTGTCTTAGAATTTATTTGTGAAAGCATTAGTCACTGGGTTATGTGCCTTTAAACTCGGTAATAAAGGCCATCGTTTATAGTGAACATATAACCACAATGAATGACTTTTTTATACAGTTTTTATCCAATTATTTTCTTGTATTATACCCATAATGTTCTAAAATCATATAAAATGCCAGAAAAACTTATTTAGTCGTTTAAGAATAAAGCCAAAAAGTAACTAGACTTTCACCACCAAATGTGTATAATGAATTCAAAATAGATTCCAGTGGAGTTCTCTTTTAAATTAAATTTAATAAATTTTAATGACAATTTGTTGAATAGATTAATATCTAAAAATTAGTTCTAATACTGTTTAATACCGGAATGCAAAGGGTGGATTTCTGTCTTAGGTCGTCATTCATTACTGACTTTTAGGAAATAAGTAATAAAATCCAGGACTTCTACCTCAATGTTGATTTATTTGATAATAAGAATATTTAAAAGTTCCAGATTATTACTAGTTGTCTAGTAGTTCCAATTATAGTATACTTTAGAATTATTGTTACATTCGATTGTTGCTATTTGAAGATTTTGTATTAACAATCTGCCTTTGATACAGATTTTTTTAGATATCTTAGATAAAAATAAGCAAATTGCTGCTTCGTTGAAATATTTTGATCGTGGAAAACGACGACGGGTTATACAGCTTAGATACGGCGTATCTGTGATTCACCAAAGAAATAGGAGAACCTCAAATATTTCCATATAATGAGTGTCACTACTTTCGTAGATGTGATGAATGCGATTTGATTTATATTCTACGATAATCCATGCATAAATATAAGAAAGGATGGAGGATATGTTCAGTGTTTTTACTAATGATGCAATTTGGCAAACAGTAATTACGTCTATAAGCTTCAAGCTCCAGCTATTAAGTTTTTGATACCAGGAATGAATAAATAGATACGTTAAATAGAGAATATGTTTGTTTTTTAAGTGTGAAGTAAAAGCTTTTTTCAGGAATTTTGCCAATACTCTAATAAGTTGGATGTGGATCTTTTTTAAAATAAAAATGATTAATTAGCCTGATTTCATCTAGTTAACTCTTTTTTATGAAAAAATGAATGATAAGGGTATTTTGTTGAATTATAATTTTCATCTTCAAAATTCACTGAATTTTCAACAACACCTGCTCTTATTCATGTATATAAACAATTTAGCTTAATTTTATTTATTATTTTAGAAAAAACTATGCTTAAATATATTGTACATATTTATGTTACATTCTGCATTTTTTCCGCTAAAACTCATTTTTCGATTAAATTTTAATTACAAAAGCGTAACCCTTAAGATTGAGTTAACACGATGAACACAGTGTAGATTCTAATGCTAATAAATCAAATACTTGATGGTGGGGTAATTAAGTGAATTTGGAGTGGCCATATGGCCGTAGATCCGTCAATATCAAGGCATTGTTGTAGTATGGGTGCTCCCCTACCAAATCCACGGCGATACCGACACTTTTTCGCATCATCAAAGAGTTCCTATGCTCGATTAGATGCTTATAAATATTTGCTTAGTACTGAATCGCTGATTGCTGTATTTAGAATTATTTTCAGGACGTGAGTGATAAATGACGATAACTAAGTAACAATGTATCTGTGTCACATTAAGTAGTACAAATTAATTAAATATATACTATACAGGTGAATCAATGAAAGTTTCGCGACCTATTATTATTATTATCGATGTTGAAAATGAAATATTTAAAAATTATTCATCAAAACTTTTGGTCGAAATTTCAATATCTGAAAGTAGAAAGAAAGTCCCTATCACATTCTACAACAAAAAATATGACTCTTTTTGAAAAAATGCTAAGTAAAATAAGTAAATTGGTTTATATGTTATGGTTATTTCATCAAATAAAAAATAATAGGGCTGCAAATATGTTTCTGAATCACCGGGTACATCTATTGTACACACCCGGTACTATTGTTTTAGACACTAATATTTTCAGTTTCATTTTAAAGTAAATGGCTGATACAAGTTGCAAATGAGAAAAAGTGCTATATACAGGTTAAATAAGGAAAACTTATTTAAATAGATTTGTATTTTAAAATTCAAAAATGTTTATTTCTAAAATCGTAGGCGGACAATTTGTTGAAAAATACTTAGTCACCAACATTTTTTAAGTCAACGTTATTAGAGTATTTAAAAAGAAGCCACATTAGACTACAAACAGTGTTAAAACATAAGATTTAAAATATTATTAGAGTCGCAGGATAGGCAGGGGAAGAAAGAACCCTTCTCAATCTCTCCACCACTGGATGAATCGTTTTAGTATTTTTCATTTTTCAAATCTATTTATATTATATTAATAATCTACCTACTCTTACTCTATAACGATTAGATTATTTTTGAGATACTTCCAGTTAAGTAGAAGGCTACAACTATTTCTGAGCTTATTTTGATTGTTCATATTAATATTGATAATTTTTTTTATTATAAGAATATATTTATTAGATAAACTAAGCTTTATTTATGATTAACACATTAAATTCTCGATGATACTTACCATGAAATATTAATAGAATACATTTAATTTAAATAAATAGGTAACTTTGGACAATACGCCACTGTCTATTACATTACTTTAAAATATATGACAAATATTCTCAAAAATGGAAAGGGGAATAATGAAAAAAACTTTAGAGTCTCAGCTTTTGAATCATCGTGATGATATACCATTAACATTTTTGATACGCATTTTATAAAAAATAATAATAGTTAGATAATCTTATAATGAAATGAAAGTCTGCATAATAATTGTATATGTAAAATTAATTATTTAGAAAACATATTAGTTACAAATTCTTCGTAGTTGATTTGACCATCGGCATTGACCTCCACTTCTTTCATCATTTCATTTACTTCTTCCATTGACAGTTTCTCGCCTAACGTTGTCATAATATGCCGTAATTCCGCTAAAAAAGTTAACCAAATATAAAATGAAAAATTGTTCCGAACCATACCTTTATTCGAATAAAAACAATGCTTGAATAAATAGTGCAATTTTATCTGCATTACGTAAGGCGCTGATGAATTGACACATCCATTATAATCCTTAAATTTGTATTTTTTAGTTTTATTTTATTTTCATTTATATACAGAGTGTCCGCGAAAAATGCACATTTTTAAACGGTATGTAGAACGTGTTATTTGCAACAAAATATTCTAACATTTTTTTTAACATTATTAGTTTACACAAAAATTCTCTTTAAATATTTACTCGAAAATTTATACATTGCAACACCTCACACGTTTAATAAAAATATGTGTCAAGGAATATCTGCCTAATGAATCATAAAATTGGATTTGTTTTGTAGATATTTCGGATATCAAGAATATAACATGTTAATTGATCTAATCCGCGATGTTTTGTATCAGTAACCCAAAGATTGTTGAAAACGTGTAGTCTATTAGCAAAAAAAAAGCAATGGTAGAAATCGTTCGGATCATGCAAATAATTGTCGAGAATACATTTTTGTGTAAAAAACTATTGTTTATACTTGACTGAGTTATCGGTGTTACCGGTTTTAATTCCTTTTCGGTAAATAATATTGGGCTAAATGTAAAGTACTAATATTTATTTTTTGAAAACGCCTGACTTTTGAAAAAAAAATGTAAGACCTTTTTTTTCTTTTTTTTTTGATGGATGAATAAACTCATGTTCGACCCCTGCGTTTAGACTCTATCACGTCGGGGAGTGCGGGACTCAAGATTCTCAATGTGCAAATCCTTGCCTACCGACCAAACCTCACCTCTTTTCTTCACCATTATCGTTCTGGAACCGCCTATGGCACGACTTCGAAACGATGGAGGGTTCTATCTAATACGTCTTTAATTTTCGTCTGCTATTTTCGTCTGAATTATTGCTTTATCAATCCTGTTATTACATTCTAACACTTCTCACTTATCATTAATAGATCTGCAACGTTTTGTGTCGTTATCTCAAACCTTAGTTTTTGCTTTGCTTGTCTTCTATTTTCATCCCATTACATACATACGTTATTATATGTCATCCATAAAAATGTGCATTATTTTCATGTTTGTCTATTTATTTCCTTGAATCTATAAAATGCTATTTTTCTTTTACTTTAACACTGATTCCAAGCACTATAAATTTGATTTAGAAAATAAACGTAAAGGAACGGTACAATTAATGTTTAAGTGGCAAAAGAAGTTTTCCTATAATTAACATTATTAAAAAAGACATCTAATTCTTTACCTGCCAATTAAAACTTATTATTTACCCAAAGAAATATATCCGTTGCCTTCTTTGTCGAAAATTCTGAAAGCTTCCCTTAATTCTTCTTCATCGCTAGAATTATTCATCTCCGTAGCCAAGAGGGTTAAAAATTCTGGAAAATCTATAGCCCCGGTATCACAATTAATCTCGCTAATAAGATCGTTTAGCTCTCCTTCAGTGGGATTCTGTCCCAGTGATCGAAGTAAAGTCCCCAGGTCTTTGGTGCTAACGGCTCCATCGTGGTTTGTATCGAAAAGGTTGAAATTTTCTCTAAATTCAGCTACTTGTTGTTCAGTGAATTGGTCAGCCATTTTATTACCAAAAATGTGATTGAGTTAAATTGATCGTGACATATTTGTGTATATAGTTATGGTAAATTTGACAGTTGAGTAACTGAAATATTAAGGTGTACAGGGTGCTATAGATTTTAAATAATATTACGCCATGTACGTGTGTTGATATAGTTTTACTGACTAAAATTCTAATATTATATTTTGTTTTGAAAGAAAAATATGTATTTTTAACATTTAATACCAATTATCAAGAATACAAGGAAATTTATAAATTTTATTGTGCGCACTTTGTATATTTTCTATTAAATTCACGTTGGTTCAAAAATGATCTCAAGGTGGGTTCAGATTTCATTTAACTGTAATAATAATATTTACAATCCAATATATTTATTTTTGTACATATGTTTTACTCTTATTATTTCTTACAACTAATGAAACAATAAACATTAAACTTATCAAAAAAATTATAAATAATCATCAAAACAACGAAAAACATAAAACTTGGTATTTTCTAAACGCCAACGGTAAAAATTGTCTTACTTTTGAAATATGTCAACCATAGGCGGGAAAATTATTCAATCTTCCCGATAAAATGATAGTTATGGACCAGCATTAGCGAGGAGATTTGAAAATTTTTGAAAATGTTATTTTTTTATTACTCAAGAAAATCTATTCATATCATAGTTAAGTATTTTAACTAATTTTATGCCACTATTATTTATAACTTTGTTTTTATAACACTTTATGACTTTTTAAGGTTATGCAAGTTCCATAAAAATTTAATTGATTAACAATGTAGTACCTCTAAAGGTTTATTAAACAATAGGAACAACTTAAAAATATTCAATTCATTTAATTTTTTTTAAGATTATTAAATAAATTTTTACAATTTCATTTTTTTTCTAGTTTCAACTGTGTACTACTCTCTGAGGCAGTATTTATATGTAGATTTGCAGTTTACAGCACTCTATTTTATGAAAATTTGACATTTTTCAACAAATATGGTAGATATTTCAATAAAATACTAATTTACAATGATTAAATATTCTTAAATACTATTTTTTATGGATTACTTTCTAATAAAATTTAATCGTTCTTCTTTAAATTTTGTATATGAAATTTCATTACAAGTTTTTTTGGTAATTTCTATGAATAGAACAATCTAATTTAAACTATTACACATGAAATGAATTTTTTTTTAATTTTGACATTTAGGTTTGTAATTTTACAAATACCTACTCAATTTTATATGTTATACTTCGGAAATAATACAAATTCTAATTTAATAAGAGACATTTTTGTATTACATGCTTAATATTAAATGGATACTGATCACTTTAGCATACATATTTTATATAATTGAATACACATTATTATTCACAAAAAAAATGTTAACATGTGTCATTCTACTGCATGAAAAATTACTGATATTTGTGTAAATTTAATAAAATCTATGTATTTATTTATAATTTCTATTACATTATTATTATATATGCAATATGTTTTAAATGTTTCCAATCTATAATATTAGAGTAAATAATATTTTTTATTGCTAATATCCAAGTGATGTACATGCTATTATAGTAAATGAACCTATAAACTAATGAAAATTGTTTAAAATCTGAAATAAATAGAACTTCACTAAGTTAAAAAAAGACCGTAACTGTTAATGATTATCTATTTGATATCGACGTCCAGAAATTATTAATTATGTTTCCTATTCCCCCTATTTTAACGCTTCATCGAAATAATTCAGATATTAAAGAGAATCTGCAGGGATCTCTCAAAGTGTCACACAAAAATTTAGCAATATAGAAAGGAATTCTGAATAGAATGGCTCAATTTGTCTAGTAGTATCCAAGTTATTTATTTTACGACATTTTTATATTCAGCGTAATTCCTATTCGTGAAATACAGGGTTCGGTAAAAGTAACGTACTAGTCTAAATTATCCGAAAATATGGAATATAAAACATAATATTCATAAAACATAATATTCTTTTTTAAAAAGTTATTTTCTATTATTTTCCACTATTTTTAATTAGTGTTCACAAATACTGGAAAATATTAAAATCACTCGAATATTTACGAAGATATTAGGCTGACGGCTGAAGTATTATGTGTTTTCTTTATACAAAAAAAAACTTAAGCTTCTCTCTTTTTTAAGAATTTTGTTTTTGTGAATTTAATAAAAAATATTTGTTTGTCTGTTCTGTTTTTTTCGGCTTAAAACGCTCTATGTAGAACTGATTGATTTATGACATTATAACCCCCAAATACTTTAGATTATTAGATTAGATTAGATTCGGTTAGGTTAGGTTATGTTATATTATGTTAGATTAGGTTAGGTTCAGTTAGGTTAGGTTAGGTTAGGTTAGGTTAGGTTAGGTTAGGTTAGGTTAGGTTAGGTTAGGTTAGGTTAGGTTAGGTCAGGTTAGGTTAGGTTAGGTTAGGTTAGGTTAGGTTAGGTTAGGTTAGGTTAGGTTAGGTTAGGTTAGGTTAGGTTAGGTTAGGTTAGGTTAGGTTAGGTTAGGTTAGGTTAGGTTAGGTTAGGTTAGGTTAGGTTAGGTTAGGTTAGGTTAGGTTAGGTTAGGTTAGGTTAGGTTAGGTTAGGTTAGGTTAGGTTAGGTTAGGTTAGGTTAGGTTAGGTTAGGTTAGGTTAGGTTAGGTTAGGTTAGGTTAGGTTAGGTTAGGTTAGGTTAGGTTAGGTTAGATTAGGTTAGATTAGGTTAGGTTAGGTTAAGTTAGGTTAGATTAGATTAGGTTAGATTAGATTAGATTAGGTTAGGTTAGGTTGGGTTAGGTTAGGTTAGGTTAGGTTAGGTTAGGTTAGGTTAGGTTAGGTTAGGTTAGGTTAGGTTAGGTTAGGTTAGGTTAGGTTAGGTTAGGTTAGGTTAGGTTAGGTTAGGTTAGGTTAGGTTAGGTTAGGTTAGGTTAGGTTAGGTTAGGTTAGGTTAGGTTAGGTTAGGTTAGGTTAGGTTAGGTTAGGTTAGGTTAGGTTAGGTTAGGTTAGGTTAGGTTAGGTTAGGTTAGGTTAGGTTAGGTTAGTTTGGGTTAGGTTAGGTTAGGTTAGGTTAGGTTAGGTTAGGTTAGGTTAGGTTAGGTTATGTTAGGTTAGGTTAGGTTAGGTTAGGTTAGGTTAGGTTAGGTTAGATTAGTTTAGGTTAGGTTAGGTTAAGTTAGGTTAGATTAGGTTAGGTTAGGTTAGGTTAGGTTAGGTTAGGTTAGGTTAGGTTAGGTTAGGTTAGGTTAGGTTAGGTTAGGTTAGGTTAGGTTAGGTTAGGTTAGGTTAGGTTAGGTTAGGTTAGGTTAGGTTAGGTTAGGTTAGGTTAGGTTAGGTTAGGTTAGGTTAGGTTAGGTTAGGTTAGGTTAGGTTAGGTTAGGTTAGGTTAGGTTAGGTTAGGTTAGGTTAGGTTAGGTTAGGTTAGGTTAGGTTAGGTTAGGTTAGGTTAGGTTAGGTTAGGTTAGGTTAGGTTAGGTTAGGTTAGGTTAGGTTAGGTTAGGTTAGGTTAGGTTAGATTAGATTAGGTTCGGTTATGTTAAAGTTCGATGGTCATCCCCAAAAATTTGTTCCGCAGCCAGTTTTGGGATTATTAATAAGTATAATTCCAATTTAAAATTAAGTTCAATTTATTGAAAAAAATACAACTTGAAATAGAGGGCCAATAAAAAATTAAATACAAAATATATATAGTAATTCCAAACAAAACAACAAATTAATTTGAAATAAACAAACAAAAAATATGTAAATCTCAGGGTATTAAATCAGCTTATATTACATTTTACAAAATTATTTATTTTTCTTAAAATAGGATTGATTCACCACAAAAATTAACCATAACTGTAAACCAAATTTGGAAATTCAAAATCCTGCAAAGATATTTTATTATATATATTAAAAATGAATATTAAAACAATTGTCTATTTATATGAATTTAACTGCTTGCAACGTTTTTTATTTTCTGAAACTCCAAATTGGTTTTCAACCACTTTCACCTTTTATATAAAATTTTAAGGTTGTTTGTTCACTTAAGCAATAACAATCGTTTTATATTGTTTTTATAACAAACTTTATAATTTTATATTTTCTAATGTTAATTTTCATTAAGTTGTTATATAATATGAACATTAGTAATTTATTTTTTAATTTGTACTACATAGTTTTACTTAATAATTTTAATTAATTTTTCTAGAAATCATGAAAATAAAACCAACCTTCATATTAAATAAATTAATCATTTTATCTTATTCTTAGTCAAATTGATTATCTAAACTTTATTTATACCAAGATTAAATGGATTGTATTTAAAAAATTAACATCATATGAGCTTATTAAATAAAATTTACTGACAAATTATTTTATTAATAACCTTCGATACTCTAGAAAATTATTCTAAATTTGTTCTAATTGAAGTACAACTTTTTTAATATTTTAATTTGTAATTTGAATTTGTTTTGTCATATTTGTTGTAGTAACTGGTAATTATGTAATTATTTTTTGAAATTTTAAAAATAACATCAAATTAACTTTAAATAGCAAATTTTAATAAGAAAACAAGAAAAAAAATATTAATGTTAATAATAAATAGATAAAAATAAGTAACATTAGGGTAATTTTTTGGTCTCTAGGGCATTTTTTGCAAAATAAGGCATATCAGCAAATTCCGCATATTTTTATTGTTTTGTTTAAACAGCGTTCATCATTATAATGTGTCTAAATATCCTGTGCCACCATGTATATAAGAATATTAGTATAAATAGTTATATACTTTAAAATGACTTGAATTAATTATATATTGTTGAATATTCAACTGATTTTAAGAAATTCATCCTGAAAAATAATTTCAAAAGTCTTTGAATTTTTATATATTTCATAACCCACGTTAATGAATTCCAATAAAGGAATGACTTTCAGTAAAAATATCCACAAATATAATCAATTATTCAGTTAAGTAACCCTAAACCAGATGTATTTCACTGGGACATATGTAAGTAGTTGACCGTGTAATGAAACCATTTAAATAAAAGGAAAAATAAAAAAAGGAAACCCCTTAAAAGTGTCTACAAACATTCTCCCGGAAATGATTCAACACAAATCGCTAATGAATTAACGGACCACACTTTCGAAATAAAACAGGAAGCTTAACAAATAAATTGTGCAACGAAAATAAAAACATTATTTATAACACACGTTAGAATATTGGGACTTTGCTTTTAAGGAGAATAAATATTCCTGTATGTAGTAAAGTTCTTGGTTTACGTGAGGTAGTAGGATTAAAAAAAAACGTAGGTGTGACTGATATTTTTAAAAATTATTGGTTTCTGCTTATTTGAAAAATGTAAATGGATTAACAATAATATTTTTTATTTATTTTTCTCATGAATGTGAATACATCCTTAAAAATTAGCTTATTTTGGGAATAGTTCAATAAATATTCGTGAAAAAAATAGTTACATCCCCTGTTGCACTCTAAATGACTATAATACAGTCGTATCCCTAGGCGTAATTAAAAATATTAAAACTGATCCGTGGGGCTTCTATCACAACTCGCTATCTATTTACGACGAGGGTGTAAACTCGCCATCTGCAAGGGAATCCCTCAAATCATCGGTTATCCAGCAAATAGTTGCCTAAAAACCGTTACGAAAAAATCGTGCCAACAAGAAAATCCGTTATGATCAACTGAACACCAAAAAGTGATTTTATTTCCGCACTTACCAATACGCAAGAAGTCCCACAGTTCTACCAATAAGGGTGAACCTTTCGCCCCACCCTGCGCAGGCTTGGTTTGTCTCCTAGGCGGGGTTGCAAAGCTATTGGGGAGCGCCGAACCGAAGACAACAAGAAGTCCCTGCGAGAAACGTGAATCAGTTGGCCGTGATACTCGACGAGGGATGCCTCGTGTCTCATACCAACATGAGAACATGGAATTTGCGACGTTCAGAAATCACTATAACCTTCAAAGGCTTGCTTTGCAGCCTCAGTTCTATCACATACAGCAGCAGTTTTTCAAGTTTGCAGAGCCTTTAGAACTAACGACTGCAATACCTCTAGATTTGAGCTTGAAGAACAACAACACTCAGTCACCTATTACTCCACCATGCACACCAAGTCCTGGAAGTAAGCATAGTCACCAGTCTCCTACTCCAGAACAACCTACGAAAAAGAATAAAACAACAGCACCGTCTCCTGCTAAGAAAACTAAGGCTACAAGAAAATTGAACTTTGAAGAAGACAACACTTCTCCAGTTTCCGGCACAATCATAAGGGAACTAAGACCTGATGAAAATCTTGTAGTTCGGAAAGGAGATATAGATCCGGCTTTTAACGTTGTAGAAATAACTGACGAAGCAAAAGCTGAGTTGGCAAAAATAGAAAACCTGATTGGTGAATACGTTTGTCAACTCTGTAGAGAACTTTACGAGGATGCTTTCGGATTGGCTCAACACAGATGTTCTAGGATTGTAAATATTGAATATAGATGTCCTGAATGTGATAAAGTTTTTAATTGTCCTGCAAATCTGGCTTCGCACAGGAGGTGGCACAAACCGCGACAACCCAAGGAACCTAAACTTAGTGAAGGAGGAGAGGGGGATCAAGGTAGGATTTTTTATTAGTTTTCTTTTTGCGCCAAAATTTTCTTGCATTAACAATTCCTTTACATATTCACCTATTTTTTTTTTTTTGATTGGCTCGATTTAATTTTTACCTTATTTTAAAGCCTAATAGTTACTTGTTTTAAAAGGTGTTTGTTCTTAAGCGTTTTCTAAAAATACAATTTTATTCTTTTAGCCTATATATTCATATTAGTTTTAGAAAAGTAGACATTTTTTACATTAGAAATATAATTTGAGTGATTAAATTTGATTTTTATCAACAATCTTATGTAGTTAACCACTGATTAGAGTCAATATATTTTAGAATGTGCACCACATTTTTCATCATATCTAGATCTTTCTATTTAAACAAGATAATTTCCATTGTCTTTTTGAACACCCTGTATATTATAAAGTATTTTTTTAAATATTTCTTTTATTATATTATCAAACTGGTATGACTAAAATTCGAATTCAGTAACTGTTGAACCGTATTGCCCAACATAATATAAATACGTAATATAATATACAGGGTTGAGATAAAGTATGGAACCAAGTAAATATCTTTAAAACGAAACGGACGATATTTATGATATTTTGTAGGTAAGTGCAATGGGCCAAAATGCATCTGATTTTTTTGTTAATAATATACTTCCGGTTTAACCGGAAATACTATCAAGGGGACACCCTGTATAACCCCAACCATGTATGTATAACAATAATTTTCGATTTATTAGGGAAACAGCAATAAAGTAAGTGTACTCTTTATAATATTTATTTTTCCAAGTTTTCGAAAATTCTCATTTCCGTCATCAGGGAAAAAGTTTTAGAGAAATAAGTTATTATATTATATTATTATTATATTATAATTATAACACTGCGAAATAATGAAACATCAACTTTATCAACAGAAAAAAAATATATATATAATAAAATGTAGGAAATAAAAATTATAAAATTAATATCAATCAAAATGTAAAATACATGTAAATATACATATAAAATAATGTTTTCCTTGAAATGAGAATTTCCAGAAGCTTGGAATAAATAATACCTATATTATTGCTGCTACGCTAATAGATCAAAATAATTGTATACATAATAGAATAAATTACCTTTTTTAAGTTGTCAATTTGGACGAAATCATATGGCCAGCAAAATTAACGCACCACCATTTTGAAAAATATTTTTTATTTTATAATATTGATCAAATATTTTTAGTCTTAATTAAGTATATTCTTATTCTAACTTAATAAGGGTATTAACAAAAGAGAAAATTTCAAAAGAAGGTAAGAAAATAATAAAGAAAAAAAAAACAAGAAAATTCAAAAAATAAAAAAAATATTAACTTTAGTTAAAAATAATTAATAACCGGTATTTCCTCCTCTATTTTGAATAATTATTCATGCTTAAAAGTACGGGCCTTATCTCGTTTTCATCCAAAGTGTGTTTCTACATAAAACTTCCTACTTTTATAAGGTCATTCGAGAAATTGATAGTGATCAAATGTATCCAAGTTATTTATTTACCGAAATACAAGGAAAGTTACATATGTTTAAAAATGGGTGTCACTGAGTCAATAGTGGAATTTTTTTTAATTGCAAAACTCTATTAATTATTATGGCTTGTATTTCGAAAAATAAATCATTTGATCCCCTCATTCATCATACATTTTTACGAAGGTAAATCATAAATATAAATCTGCAGTGACCCTGTAAATTTTAATCCTTTTATTCTGAATCGAATAATGAGAGTTACTTATGATTAATTTATTTTATCACATTAAGTTGGCCCCAAAATCACAACCATATAATAAATTTATAATAAAACAGACACTTTTGAATTGTTGTGTCAAATCTAAGGAGCCATAATTTTTTCTTGGATATTTTTGATATTATTGTACTAATGTTTAGCATTTTTATTTATACATACTTATAATATTATTATTTTTAATCAATTATCCCGACTACGACAATGAAGGCAATATTGGGTTTTACTCCCACAGAGCCGAGTCGGATCAAATTGAGTGAAAGAGGCAATGGGACCATTATGGTCTATTCTTAGAGATACCATAATGATATCGGACCAGCTCTCCTTCATATACCGAAGTCTCTTAACATTCTCCTTCCTGGAAGAAACGAATGGGATACGAAGGAAATATCCTTTTCATCACTTCTAAGGACGAGCTGTGTACTGTACACAAATAGATCAAAAACCCCAAAAGGAGTGGGAGCCAAAGTATACAGCAGGAAATCGAAACTTGACATTTCAATAAACCTCAGCAAATATACTGGCATCTTTATAGCAGAGGTATTCCCGATAGAATTGTGTGCAAAAGAGTTGGCAAACCATCTTCTTGTTATGAAAAGTATTTACATAACTTTCAGAAAGCCAGGCAGTTCTAAAAGCAGCTCCAAACACTGCTGGACTAATACGGAACTGCCTAGAATCCTCGGTTCGTTTAATTATCATTAACATATTATTTCCATTCTGCGTTCCTGGACATAAGGAGATGGAGGACAAAGAGAAACCCGACACTCTCGCGAGAAAAGGAGCATAAAATCTGAGTTCATTGACCAGAACTATTCTTTGGTATTGCTAGAAGCATGGTCAAAGAAACTGTCTTTAAATAAGCATAGAGAAAACCTCTCCAGGACTTGAAGACGAGTTTGGAATGGAACTGAAGAGACCTACGCAGTTTAATTGGAATTATTATAGGAGACTGTTGGCTGCAAATATATCTTAAGAAAGTAGGTGAGAGTTATTTATTGGACTGTCGTGTCTGCAGCGTGGAAGACGAAATATCGGAGCGTATCTTAGGCTCCTATCCAGACCTGGAAATTAATAGGTTCCATACGATTAGTCTCGTTCAGCTTGAGCTTAATAACGTCAAGAATGATCGTCAAAATTAACCTATGACTTCGTAAGAAGATATGGATTATACATGGTTGGGATAAAGTGTGGAACCTAGGAAATATCTTTAAAACGAAACGGACGATATTTATAAAATTTTACAAGTAAGTGCAATAGGGCAAAATGCAACTGATATACATTTTTTTGTTAATAATATCCTTCCGGAATATTTTTGCAGATTTTGAAAGATCTTGTTATTTCGAATTTGTACACACTGGGTTTAGTGTAAAAAATCTGTAAAAACGAGGAATACAGCACTTTAATTAACCACTTTTAAGTTTTTATATATTAGAGTAAAATATCATTTAGATAAACAAATTGGTATTGTTTGTATTAATAGTAAGAAATAAACGAGTACTATGTAGTAGGTAAGTGTTGCCAAACTGTCAAATTGTAATTTACCGAAATAAATTGTACGATTAAGAATAGTTCATTTACGTGAAAAAGATCGTATTGAAATATTAATGATGATCGGTTTTGGTGATCGATTCATAGAGTGGCTGCTCGGTCTCCGGATCTAAGCCTATTAGATTTTTTTCTTTGGGGTTATCTAAAATCACGTGTTTATGTTAAACGACCAACGTGCTTGCAGGAATTGAGACAAAGAATTATTGATGAATGTGAGCTAATACGTGGAGAAGTCTTGGAAAGAGTGACTCAAGAATTTGTTAATAGACTGGCATATTGTCAGAAGGTGACCTGCGAGCATTTTGAACATTTGAATTAACTTTAAATTGTTTTCATTAATAAATAAATTTACTTATTCTACAACTAAAAGTGAGTTATTTCTCGTTTTTACAAATTATTTCCACTAAACCCGGTATGTAGAAATTCAAGAAATAACAACTCTTTCAAAATCTGCAAAAATAACCAGGGTGTCCTATTTAAATTAAAAAAGTTGAGGGTATTTCCGGTTAAAATGGAAGTATATTATTAACAAAAAAATATACATCAGATGCATTTTGGCCCATTGCACGTTTTACTTGGTTTCTTACCTTATCCCAACCCTGTATAATTAAATTATCCTAAAAAAAATTCATCAGAGTTATTTGATCTAAATCTTCAGATATCAACAATTAACCAAAATAAAATATGATAGTAGAATATAACAATAAAATTATCAAATGATCAAATGAGAAGAAAGATGAAATATAAAAATCTAAAATAACAAATAATATATGTAAAATATTTCTCCTCTAAAAGGATCTCATCAAGAATAAGCATTTGTTTTTGTGAAAAAAATGTTTAATAATTTTTTACCAAATAACCAATTTTGAATGAAATTTCATTTGCAGTCACCCCAGAGTTGTCCTTGAAAAAACATTTAAATATCTTAAATATTTTTTGGAACTTTGCGTTAACCCTCAAGAGTGACGACGTTCGTCACCCATAATAAAGCCAAATTTAAATTTAACAGATCATCTGAAATACCTTCTTGTCTCGAGGCCACTAATTTACTAATGAAAAATACTGAATCTTAGAACTCATTTGTTAAATATTAATGGAGTATTAGATCACCCTGTAATTATCTTGTTTATTTAATTCCGTCTATAACATTTAGTAATCTACTACAATTTATATTCTCGTTTTTTAGACTCGGAAGAACAGTTCCAGTGTCCGGAGTGTGGAAAACGCTTCCGAAGGATCGCTTATCTAAAGAAACACCAATCCAGCCACCACTTAGAGCAGTCCATCGGCCACCAAATAAGCCACACAGTACATCAAATTGAATGACACCGGCTAGTTCCCGTCAGACCCATCCCCAGGATGCCGCCCCGCCTCTGGAGGCCACCTCCCTTGCCGCCTCCGGGCGCGATCTGCACCCTCGAGGCAGCTGCACAGTTTGAGAGGTATATTTCGCCGAATGTCACATGGTTAGATCAATTCTAACAAGCGTGGTTGTAAATATTTTGTACATAATTTTTATTCAGATTTTGCGTTAAGCTTTTGGAAAGGTATACATTTTGGCACTTTATCTATTACTTCAATATTATTCAATTACCATTGGTCATTTTGCTTGAATTATCCGAAAAATGTATTTTCAAAATAATATATCTATAATAATAATATTATCATTCATTATCTTACTAATTAAATAAAACAGCGCTGGTGGTCGAAAAAGCGTTGCCAAAACAGCACGGGTTAAAATGTTTTCTTGACCAGTGTTTTTTAAACTGGGGGTTGTAATCTTCAGGGAATTGCAAAATATTATTCGGAAGTTCCAAGCCAAGTAAAAAAAGGCTGTTCTATGCTGCAATAAAAATAAAAATATTAGTGAGAAGATTTCACCTGTTCTAATAGAATTTTTTTTTGGCGCACATACGAATGGTTCGGATATATGTTTGCGGTGGGTTAAATTTATGGAGACAAAAGAATAAATATTTTTAAAAACTAACTTTTCTGGTTTCCTAGATTTCGAAAACAAGTGTTTCTGTAATTTTTTCTAAAACAATACCTCCCTTATGCAACACGCACAAAATACAGAACGTCAAACATGAGATAACATAATAAATATACAAAATTATAAAACATTTATTATAAATGAAAAACAAATAGTTCTTTACAAAACTTTTCCTATAAAGTTTTTTGTAAAAGTTAATTATATATTGCAATATCAATATTTTTTATTGATTCATTTTTTTAGAACTTATTTATGGATAACAAGGAAAATTGAATTTATGATGATAAAAATTGCGATAATGTACAGCAGCCAAACAATTTATATACTTAATAATTTTAAATTCATTCGTGTATATGACAAAAGTATTTTATGACTTTTATAATTTTCGGTTCGAGTAAGCTCTATAAATACAAACAAAAAAAGTTTTATTATTCGGGAATTCACTGTTGCAAGTTAAGTAGAAAAAATGCTTTTGTATGTTCTATACTGCAATAAAAAATAAGAATTTTAGTGACAAAATTGCACCTGTTTATTTCTTATTAACTTATTAAATCGTGGCGTTATTTTTAAGACGCAAATAACCAGATAATTTCCTAATTGGAGCTTATTTGCTTCCTGTAGGAAGTGGCTAATGGCACTAAAAAATTTCAAAGTTTCCCTTGCCAGCTCTAGATATTTCTCTTTTCTGTCAATCCAGAAGTTGTCAATCTTTTACGAATTAAATTCTATTTTGAACATTCCGTCAGCAGTAAGATCTATTTTCTTACATCATCTTGGTCAAATTAGCCAATTGTATTTGTTTTTGGAAAATAACTTAATAGTTTCTCTTTCTAATTATGCAAGCTTTAGATTGGTCCATTGAAATTTCTTCGATCGTCTTTGAAACATAAGTTAAAGACTCATCCATCAGTTTTTGTAAAGACTTTGATAATAAACGGAGTTTTGCGAGGAAATCTTTGACTTTGTGTTTGGCTGTTAGAATGTTTCTTCTCTCCCTTGGAAGCTCTTGTTTCAAATATTTAGGCAATTAAAAGGAGCAGCAAGAAATGCTCATTTTAGTAGAGAAAGAGGTTACAAAAATAATTCTTATATTTAGAATTAGCACCTTTGTAAGTACATCAAGAATTCAACTTTTAGATCCAGAATTCATGTCAATACCTTTCCTTTGGATAACTACCTCACATCCAAGTCACAATTTATCATTGATAAAGGAGATTTTGATGGAGCAAACTCAGGTCTTTTCAAATAATTCTAAATAGTCGAGTTTGCTTTACTTACTTACTTACTTTTACTTTAACAGTGGCAATTTTGATCAGCTCTATAAGTACATCATTTGAATCAGAAGGTAAAATATTGGTTACCGAAAAGACAATAAATAGGTCGTTTTTGAAATCACTGACATAATTTTGTTACTGTCCTTGGGGGAAGTAAAATTTGTTAAGGGGTCGGGTATTGAAGAAGGTTAAAAAAACACTGGTTCTGTGTACAGGTAGTGTAATTTTATTCCGGGCATGGCTATATTAAAAATTCAGATGTTATGCTGACCACCACACGATTGAGCAACTTTGCAACAACCCTATTGAGGTCCAAGAAAATTAATCGGTTCAGGGTTAATATTTATTTAGATTCAAATCCAATAAAATTCCAAAATCAAGCCACATAAAATTCTTTATTAAAACCGACAACTAGTTTCGACATCAGTGGGTCATCATCAGGTCTCAAATTGAGGAAAACAAATCACAAAAATTTACAATAAGCAAAAACCTACACTTATCAAGTAAAAACAGAAACAACAACAATACTAAATAGGATCCTTAAGAATACTCTAGTACACTCTGATACAAAATAAAAAAATTAAATTATGACACTTTAGTTACATTAACATTTGATTAAATGTGGCAATTAAAAAAATGTATCTAAACCCTTTTCAATATTTCTTTATTTTTCCTTATCACTGTTTGAATTTCATCGGTATTTTAGTCTGATGTCTAAAGTACTCGTACTTTTGCAAACCCGTAGGTTTGGATTATGTACCTGGGACTTGCACTTTTAGGGTGTTATTTCCTTTTTTAAGTTTAACATTAATTTTTTCTGTAAGTATTTGACTTTCATTTTTTTAATTGCCATATTTAATAAAATTTTAATGCAACTAAAGTGTCATAATTTAAGTTTTTATTTTGTATCAAATAGAGTATTCTTAAGGATCTTATTTAGTATTGTTGTTCTTCCTTATTTTACTTGGTAAGTGTAGGTTTTTGCTCATTGTAAATTTTTGTGATTTGTTTTCCTCAATTGTAGACCTGATGATGACCTACTGAGGTCGAAACTAGTTGTCGGTTTTAATAAAGAATTTTATGATACTTGATTTTGGAATTTTATTGGATTTGAACATTTGTACCACATTTGAGTTTAATAGATACCCTTTTGTTTATTTATTTAGATGTAGCAATGAAGCACAGAACATTACCATATCATGCTTAATTTCTTAAACCTCTGCAGGGAATAAAATTACACACCCTGTATAAGCGTACTTTCCTTCATGCGCTTTTTTTATCGGAATTTGGTCGTATGCCTTTTCGACCATCCTTCTGTACACCACCGCACTTTTACATAATAAACAACAAAGAAAAAATGCCAAATTTTTTATACAAAAAATGAAAACAATTATGTATATTGAAGTTTGTTAGATAATGTAGATGGTTTTCAAATTTTACTGTGTCTTTTATTTCCATTCTCTTAATTTTGATAATATTCATTTCGTGAGGTTTGAATTATTTTCAACATTAAACGAAATGTGGAATGGTCATTATTAAAAGAAAGTAGAAGTCCGAAGAAATAGTGAAATATGTTTATTTTGGATATCAAAAAATAGAAATAACTTAAACAATTAATTTTAAATAAAAAATTAAAGATTTGCTTGTAAAATTCAACCACTAAAAATTTACTACCTGAATAATTTGTAAATATGTAAAATTTATTAAAAATCAGGTTTCATCTACTGATCTCAAATTAGTTTTTAGTGTTAAGGATATACGATAATGCTTTATAGCTTAAAATTAAGAAAAGATATGCTGTAGAGATTTCAATTCTCAATCAGAACATAATCGCCATTGATTACTAATTTTTATTTTCAATTAGGTGCCAAACATATTTTCTGTAGCACTAGTCGTGTAACAGTTATCAAAATGACGGTAATAGTGTAAATTATTAATATAAATTCTGTGATATGTTATAGGGTATTACGTAAAAATCTAGTCTCTTATTTAGTCAGTCTACTCGTTTCTAGTCGCATTTTTATTTTCTAGTCGCATTTTTATTTTCTAGTCATTTTTTCCTATACTACGATTATCCAACAGACCGAGTGGTGACTTGTAGATTAAACACTGCATTGCATAGATCTCGATTTCCATCAAGCAATGGCGTTACTTACGAGGATTAAAAAACAAAAGAGATTATTTAATTGGAAAAAATAGTATTAAATAACAAATAGTTTATTCAAACATGCTTTTATAAATCGGAGTCCGAGGTGTTAGAATCGCTTCTTAAGTTAATGATATTCCACAATAATTTTCAGTAGCCTATCAGTTTCCACATTTTCTCTTCTTCTTTCTGTACATTTTTCGAAATTTGAGGTGTCATTTAAACTAATTCCTTAGACAATTTTTTAACATCAGTCATTTTAAAATACTTGTCTAAGTTTTGTGAAGTTTTTATCTGTTCAAATTTTATTTACGGTATGATCTACATTAACCCAAGTTTCATCCAATTTTTCGACCTTCTTCAAGGATTTGTTTAATTATCCCTAAATACCTTAGTATATCCATGTAATAACTTTATGCTTTTCTTTCATAACACTACATATTTCGTTGTCTTTTTTCAAATCAACAATATATCATCATTATTATTATTGTAATTATTGTAGTATTATAATTTCCATTTTTGTGGATGTACTACTGCATTTTTTCATTCACTAATAAATTATTTTTTGCTGGATTTGGTTCATTGATCCATTTTAAAGTCCAAAATGTAAAAAGTTTATAATACACAAGAGTAAACCCATCCAATTTCTGCCGCTGCAACAAAAATGCGATAAACCTGAAATTCGGTGAAATTTCCTAAACGCCCACTTTTATTACTCCGTATTTTCGATAATCCTAGTATAGTCGCTTTTTAAGGGTATTACATTATTTTCTAGTCATCTATTCATATCTAGTCTATTTCTAGTCTTATTTAATAGAAAAGTATTTAAGAAATAAAATTCTGTATAGCTTTAATATATTGTACTTGTTTATTTTTAATTGAATTGTATAAGCATATCAAACATTTTATATCTGTTTAATTCAATTAAGTACCTATCTAGTCTTTCGTTTGCTTTATTTAATTTTAATTTTCCATTACTTCAGCTAGTCATTCCAAAAGTATGTAAGATATAGTTAAATTAGTCTGTATAATATAAGAGAGAATAATGAATCAAGTTAAAAATAAATTGATAAATAACATCGATATAGAAATACGATTTTGTCATGGGTAAATATGTATTTCGTTTTTATTTTAAGCTTTTCCTAGGCTGTGCTGAAATGCTAATTAGGTATATATAATAATTATTAATAATAAAGATTATCAATTACTAATTATATACGGATACAGGGTGGTTCAAAGTGATTCAAATATTTTTAAATAATTTGAATATTCATATATTATAATAAAATAAGAGGTTATAATGAGATAAATATTTGAGTGTAATTACACCTACAGAAACTTTATAAATAGTAAACGTACTAAAAACCTAAAAAGTTAATATCAAAACATACATGAAGACTAATTAAAAAATCGAGGAAACATAAATTTTAGTTTTTCTTCTGGCTGTACATGCACGAAAATATTTTTAATAAAACTAATATTATTAATTTTAAGTTATTAAATATATCTATATGATCGTATTTTAGTTCAAAATTAAGCTAAAAAAAATCACCTTCAAATAATTAAAATATAATATTTTGATTGTGAATTATTCAATTTCTTTCATGACTTTTTGAAATAGTTTTCCAAAATTTTCTATCCAAATTATTTAACTGATTTAAAATTTTTATTTATTAAATCAGTTAAATTTTTAGGAAATATATTTCCACATCAATATATTTCTGTATCGATAAAAGCTAATTAGTCTATTTATTTAGTTTTATAATATAATATTAAGTTTCCAATTAAGTATCATTATAGTTCCTCTCTATGAGATAAGTGCGTAAATATTTTGGAAAAATATTGCTTGCACAATTTTGTCCAAATTTATAAACAGGGTATTAAAAATTCATAATTTTTCAAATTATTACTTGCATCAGAAAAGCATATTAAAAATAATACATGTAAGTTTTTACAAAATTTATAAATGGTCATAAAGCAAATAATAGTAATATTTTTAATACCTTGTTTTAATTAGATTATTTTTTAATTATAAAAAGGTGCGGGCGAGGGAAAAAGTTTGCAATACGCTCCAAGCGGCAGCTCTCCACACTAAAAACAAAAAATCCAAAAAGTGAATTACTGCCATATATTTAAGTTTCATTGGGACGTAGCGCGTCAGTAAATGTGAAAAATTATATCAAAATCCGTCTAGTCATTAATCTAGTCATAAAAATAGCTATAGTAAAATATTATATTTATTCAAATAAACAGGGTTTCTTCTAAGTATATGTACTAATTTCAAAATATTTATTTTTAGTCATTAAAAGTGGAACTATATAAATAATTCCGATTTAATTCAAAATTTAAAAAATTCTTCCCTAAGTACACGTCGTTAGAAAATACCCTATATATATATATATATATTATTTTATTTTAAATTCTAATTTATATCTTATTTTATGTAAATAAATAGATTAAAAATCTATAGAAAACGAGTGTTCTCTAGTCAAATTTGTATTAAATAGAACAAACAGTATTATAACTAGTCAAATAGTTTTAATGAATAAAATTTATGAAAATATATATATTATGTAGGTATAGTTAAATTTTAATAATTTGATGTAATTTATTATATTATAAATATAGAAAACAACTTTAGCTAGATTTATAAATAATGGTTTCTTAAAATATTTCTTTCCAAATCGATAAATTTTCTGCAATTGTCAGTAGAATTAAAATATACGTGTATAAATGCTTTAATAAACGTTATGTAAATTTTTAGATTGTATATTATTGTAAAAATGTTCGTACTTAAATGTGTATATAATTGTACAGGACAAACCTCCAGAAAAAAATGTGTGTTAATGCTTGTGAAAAATAAAAGTTTTTGTTTATATATTGAAATTCAGTGTTTTTTTTTTAGTTAGTATTACTATTTTTATTAATAGATATTAACCATGAGATACAGCAGGAGTTGTTGAATAGCAAAAATTCTGGTGTGGGTCGAATTATTAGTTATTCACTAACATATTTTTCTTAAAA
The DNA here is from genome assembly GCA_951812935.1 of Hermaeophaga mercurialis. Classification (NCBI taxonomy): domain Eukaryota; kingdom Metazoa; phylum Arthropoda; class Insecta; order Coleoptera; family Chrysomelidae; genus Hermaeophaga; species Hermaeophaga mercurialis. The sequence continues at coordinate 30,415,900 of OX638360.1, read as the reverse complement.
ACACCGCTTCGGAAATATTTATTAATCTATACAAGTTAGAATTGAAAAGAATATTTCTAATATTATTAATCCTATAAAAAATGGATATCACGGCATTTTGGATCCTCTGGTCAAACAAATATATTTCAATTAATTTTTATTTTACCCGATTGCATTACCAACTTCTTGTTGTACAATCATGATAATTTAACATCTATACATATACAGGGTGATTCATAACTATTGGGACCAAAATATGGCGATATAACCAAAGATACCTTAATAAAATATTGCTGCGGAATAAGATATAGGGCGTTAAAGATGAAATTTTTTTTTTTTTTTTTCTGATAATGACATAGTAATATTTATCAGTTATTATCGAAATCGACACAGAGGCATGAAAATGCTTTAAAAAATGCAACAATAGACTATAATCTCACAGCAAAAATAATTCACTGACAAGAAATTACATTTACCAGAAACAATTATCTGACAGTCCAAATCACACTTTTCATAAATAAAATAATATTTGAAATCTCCTTCTCTCACTCTGTACTTATTTTCTAATCAAAATCACTTAAAAGTTTCGTCAAAAAAAGCTACCACTTAATTTCATCATCAGGAATCATTCACGTGCCGCCCCCTGTGCCGATTTCGATAACAATGATTAATATACAGTGCCATTATCAGAAAAACTAAAAAAAAAATCTAACTTTAACGTCCTATATCTTATTCCACAGCAATATTTTATTTATATTTGGTCCTATCGCCATATTTTGGTCCAAATAACCTGCCCTTAGCCTATGTCCCAATTGTTATGAATCATCCTGTATATTATAACGTTCTAAAAGAGAGAAATAAAATAATTTAATTAAGGATTAAATAAAATTGATAGGTATAAACATATGAAACAATAAAATTGGTTAAAAAAATATAACAAGATTTTCAATGATTTTTATGTAATACTATAATACTTAAACCAATCAAAATTCTGTAAATTAAATAGAAATTGTTAATTAAACTTTGGTCACCACTTAGAAATATGTAAAAATTTAAAATTATAATTCCAAGATGGAAGTAAAAACATCATATTTTAAGTCAATTCTTTGGATATAATCAAAAATGAGTAAAAATTTATATTATTGTAATTTGTAAATTATTAAGTGTCAAAACTAATAAGACTTAAATATAAAGAATGCTATGCTTTTTTTATGTTTAGTATCTGATTTTTTTTAGTAACTTCTAAACGTAGTCAAATATTTTTTTGTTCAATTTCCATATCTAGTACGGTTTTTAAAGTAATTGTATTTATTGAAAGAGGCAACTTCACCAAAATTTTAAGTGTTGCCAAATAATATTTTTCACCATTAAAAAATTAAATAAAAATATATGTATATTTTTCAAATGCCAAGGACCCTTATGTTAAGATTGTAAAGTACCATAAACCATATATTTTGTCCTTTGATTTTTTTTGTTTTAAGTTTGACACTTTTTATTTCATACAGTGTGACCAATCTAAACCACCATAGTATTTGAAGTTAATAATCGATTTCAACAATTTTTTTTTGAAATACCGTGCATCAAAAACTTTATTTGGAAACAAGATTTCAAAGAGTTATTCCTATTTTTAAGACACACTACGATATTTTTCATAGTTAAAAATCAAGAAATTTTATTAAGGATTATTTTATTAAAAAAACGAGTACGTCTCTGTATTTAGATTGAACCCAACTTTTATTAAAATATATTTATTAATAAAAAAGTTATAGATATATAAATTATTTTAATAAAAGTTGGGTCACATTTAGTTGGAAGCCATCTACTCATTTTTTTCTAATAAGATTTCTGAATTTTTGAGTATGAAAAAAATGCCTTAAAAATACGAATAACTCTTGTTGACGAAATCGGTTAATAACTTCAAATACTCTGACGGTGTTTCAAATTTAGATGGGTTACGCCGTATGACAAAAAAAAGTAAAAGAATACAAATGAATGAATAAATAACATACGTACCTTTTAAAATCTTGAATATATACAATTCAACTAACATGAATGTGTATAACGTGATGCCTAACTTAGAAATTTTTAAGCTCTACTACACGAATAACTGCAAATCTGTGATGTGTGTTGCATAATAGTGATTTGACTTTTATGTTCATCGTTCCCAAACACTTTGGCCTCCTATGTCCTCATATTGATATTTGACGAAAAAAGATAGAGAATATGTATAAATAATGCATCAAATGGGCTAGATAACCTACAAAGGACTAGCTTGGAGCATATTAGACAATGCTCCAAGCGTGTCACCCTTTTTGGAAGGTGGGTCATGTGATACCTCGTTTGAAAGCTATTTAAATCCAACGCTGACTAACAACTAGGTTAAATGAGATAAGTTATAATACATTCATTCTAACTTAAAGGAGTGTAGGATCAAATGTAATTCATTGAGTTATACGAGCTGATTTCTTTATTTTTTAACACGGGTTATTTTACTGGTTTAGTGAATAAAAGTTCGTGTTTAAAGTTCTTTACTTGGGTGGGACATATCATATAAATTGCAAGCAGAAAATGACATTGGATAAAGGCTAGATGTAATATCTTATGATACAATTACAAAAATTTTGAGGTGATTTTTATTCAGAAGTGTCCCACAAAATGGCAACTAAAAAAGAATCTTCTAAAAGAAGTCAGCGTTGAACAGTGCATTCTTTTTTTTTGCATAGGAAGTTTCACATAACCTTCATGCTAGAGATGGGTTTAGATTTAATCTTTATTTGGGATTTTTTCCTTCTATTTACATCCGCATCATATTTACATACAATTTCATTGTTTTCAAAAAAATATTTATTTACTTTAGTAGGTCTTTCAAATGTATACTTAGAAAAGTATATCAGTCAAAAGTATTTAATACCAATATAAAATAAAATAGAAAAACATATTTCTACATTTTGGTTGTTGTAAAATAAAGATAATTTAGTTTTGCAATATGTAAAAATGTTCAAATAGTCCATTTTAGGTAAATAAGTAAATTTGACAAACCATGGTACGTATGTTCAAAAATGTATAACTTCTTTCTGGGAACATTGTGACAATACATTTTTCTTTCAATTTTTCTTCTTATGCATGCATCAAAATTGAATAAAAAATAGTTACCGCACTCGCAACTGGCGCCCAATATTTCCGCTAATATGTAAAGTGATGTTTACTGCTCATGTATGTATGTAATATACTAATAGTTTGTTGTAAGTTTGTTGTATATTTTTTTCATTACTTCAGATATCTGGTAAAATGGAATTATCGGTCAGTTACGAGAATATTCAAGTACGTAAAGAATAAAAAATAAAACTTACTATATCTTTATTTAGCAATGATGTCTATGTCTAATTCGCAAAAAATACATAACGTGGGCAATCAATGGAATATTTATCAGCAAGGATATTTAATAAAATTTGTGCCATTTTATAATGATACAATAGTATTGTCTTTCATAGATAATGAAAATCAGTCCAAGATTAAAATTACACGGGTTCGTGGGATGAAGGATGCTGCCTCTGATAAAACGACTTCCTTTCTTTTTTATTTCCGGCAAAAATGCGTTCAGCTCTTCATTATAAAAAATGAATTTTATTTAACTTGCTATTTCTAGCAATTGAAATAAGTAGGCGGGTTATTTACCATAAATATAGTTCAAAAAGTATTTTTCTCGCAATGGAAAGACAGATCTTTGAGTAATAATAATTATAAATCACAATGTAAATAAATGTAGTCCTTCCGTTGCCTCTTGTAGTACTTGTCTACGAACTACAAGAATATTGTAGTGATTGGCTTATTGAAATAAATCTTGAATTCGGTGGGACCTGGTATAGCTTAAGTCTTTTAAAAAGAATTTAAGGAGAAATGTTACAAAAAAAAATTTGGAAAGTCTTAGTACGGGAAATATCACGATTAATGTCAAAGTTAAAAAATAAATTCTGACAATTGCATAAGCATAAAAAAATTATACTTATTGATATGTTTTAACCTGCCATCGCTAAAAAATTTAAAACTTTAAGAGAATTGAAAAATAGTTTTTATTAGAAATCTGCTTACCGAAGGAGAACAGACATAGAAATGGTAAACATTTAAAACTTCTAAATTATTAATAAAGGTGCAACAAGTTAAAATACAAGTTGGATTGGATAAGAAAGCTCAAAGAAAAAATGTCCAAAAATATATGAATAAGTTGGTATTCTAGGAGAGAAGTGTAGAAGAAGAGGATTCCAAAATAGATAATTAATAACTAAAGAAGGGCGAAACAAGATAGGTCTAAATTGAGAAGGGTATTAAAGGTAGCAAGTAATATTTTGTAACGTTTATGAAACGTTATATAAAATGTTTGTCCAACGTTAGATTGGCACAAAAATAAAACGTTAACCTTAAATTAACATTTAGTAAACGTTATCCTTAACGTTTGATAGGTGTCAAATTTGTGGGTATCTGAAAATGAGTAAAAATTAAAAAAAGTATATTTTATTAACAGAAAAAACACACCTATTTTGCAAATATACATATTTTTGAATAAATACTACTAACAATTAAACAGAAAATTGGTTTCAATAAAACTGTAAAAAACATCCATCTTTTATAGATTTCTTTTCTGGATAACCATTAGTGTTTTTTAATAAACATTTAAAAGTAAAAAACGTCTGTCCAAATCAAAGAAATTATTATTGTTATTAATAATATTAATTATTATAATGCTATATTCCATGTGTAAAAAGTTTGACTAGTCAATTTAGTTTATGCCTGTCAAATTTTATTTTTTTCATTCCAGAGTTAAATATATGAAGACAGAATTGTAACGGAAAAATAACTTTAAAAAAATGTTACCTACTAGATAGTACTCGTTTATTTCTTACTATTAATATAAAGAATATGAATGTGTTTCAGGTTAAACTGGTTAAACTGGAATTATATATTATTAACAAAAAAATGTACATGAGCTACATTTTGCCCCATTGCACTTACCTACAAAATTTTATAAATATCGTCTGTTTCGTTTTAAAGATATTTACTTGGTTCCATACTTTATCCCAACCATGTATAGTAATTTCTGAATAAATTTAAGGAAGTAATTCGTAAATCACACCTTCAAAATGAGGTACAAGTTAACAACATTAAAAACTTTAAAAATCAAACTCCTTCGCCACCCTTAATGGGGTAAAAATATTTTATTGTGGAATACATATATAATTGATAAAATTTGTTCAGATTTCTTTAAATAGGAAAAAATTCTACTGGATTTTCTGTTGGTTGAATCGGCAAAATAAAATATTTGAATTAAGGATTTTGAAAAACATTGCCGTATTGCCTAGAATCATAATAGCGGCTTTAAGCTTAGAGGGTTGTAAACAGGTTTAAATGTGTCTAAATAATGACTTTTGATGATAGATTGCGAAATACAATTTTTGCAAAAAAATGTTCTTAATCAAGTATCGAAAACTGTATCCCACAATTTAAAAATAACTAAAAATATGAAGCGAAAATATTGATATTTACAATTATTTTATTCGACATGTATGTAATCTATAATTTGCTTTACAAATTTTTGTAAGTAAATGTAAAAGTCTTTTATATCCTGGATATAAAACGCTATTTTGATGCTTAAGAAATATCGTGCAAAAATTACTATTTAATAACAAGTTAGCTTATACCTTTGACGTATAGTATTAATTTCACAAACTATTTCTGGTAACAATAGTAACACTAAGAAACCTTTAACGCTATGTTAAATTTTAAATTTAAAGCTGTGTTACATTTTCTTTTATTATGGTATGTAATACAATAATAAATATAATATTATTTAATTGGTCATGAGATTATCTTATAGATAAATGCAAATAGTTTCACAGAAATGGACTAGAAAGATAAAGATTGTAGTTAAGAAAATCAAATGATAGTTTTCATGTCTTCTAGTAAGAAAATCCTTTAAAAATGATAAAAATGACATACACTTTTTTCCATATCGGTTTGTGCTGTACTAGAACCAATTGTTGTCCTAGAAGCTATAAAGCAAATACGAAAAATTCCTTTTTCATTCCATTCAGTACAAATTTCGTGACTTTTTTTTTCAATATATATAATTTATTTTCAATATATATCATAGCACACTTAATATTTTCTGTCATGCACATTTTTTTTCTTCTAATTGTTTAGGGGTTGTGAATTTTTAAAAATGAAAATTTATTCCAAATTTCCTGCAATGATATGGTTACTGACATTCGTTGCGATGAAATCCGCAAATTCCAGTAACTTCCGTAGGTGTTACAATATATCTAATCATTAAATGTCGACTAAATAGAATGAGGAAACCTATTTTTAAAAAATTATCAAAGCAAAAATAGGTCAGTATGTTAAATATATATATTACATGAGCAACTATCATTTAAAACATTTTGGAATAATAACTTCTATTATACAGGTCTTAGAATTGAGTTTCCAAAAGAAAATCTGTTTAAATGCCGACATTTATGGTTTCCATAATGGCTTAAGGTTCAGGACGCATTAATAACCATAATATTGTTTTTAATTAATTTGAACACAGTGGGTATACAATATTATTTTGTGTCAAAATTGTAAGCAAGTTCGACTCAAAATCATTTTTCCTTCAGTGATTATTTCTATGCCGTTCCTTTATATGAAATTTATTTGAAATAGTTTGATTTACTCAACGCACTGTACTCACGAGTTCTTTATGTCCCAAATTGAAAATTTTCGTCGGTGGACAGCAATTTCCATGGACGGAAAATGGACAAGGGAAAATAAATCCAGAACTTATATTGAATATTAGATTTTTTACAAAAAAATCAATATTATAATCTCCAATTACGTCTCTTATAGGTTAGAACTAAACTTTTTATGTGTTATCCTATTAAATTTGGTTAAACACTTTTCAATATTATTAATTAAGATATTTACAAATAAAGTTTAATCCAGCATGTAATTATAATATGACAATTTCAATTACGACAAACTGTCTATTGTCTAAACTTGAATGTTGTAAAAGCTTTTAGGAACCATATGATTTTCATAAATACCGTCCTTTTTCACTAGTGCAGACACATCCTGGCACCCTTTGAGTCAAGCGTCTCCTCAGGAATTGAATATGTCCACTGATAACCCAAATTGGAAAATCTGACCTCAGAAATGTATTAAACAAACGATTTTAATTAAATTAAAACGAAAATGATGTTGCCACAGCTTTTCCTTTTTTGATGGTAAATTATTTTTTTTAAATTCTTTCTTAAAATTTTGTGGTAAAATGAGTTTTTTGTAGAATGGAAATAGCTCTTCTTCTATGAAGTTCTATCAACAACTCATCTTTGAAAAAAAAAATAGGGGAAACATGAATCTTACTACTGTTGGATGGTATAACAGCTCCTTACTCTTCGAAGGATTTTGAATAACTGTACTCAATAAATTTGTTTGATTTTTCATCTCTAGGTCCTTGTTGTTTTGGACAACATTCAAATATTTTTTTTAATTTTTCTATTTATGTATGTCCAAGTTCTTGTTGTCTTAGATACCATTCCATTTTCCTTGATTTATACTGGGCGAATTTAAACGCATCTTGAACGATATTTTATATAACAGTGATCATTCCATAATTTCACTGTCTTTATTCACTCTACATATCGTATAGTTCTACACGCACTTATTTTCAATTATGTATTGTCTCTTAACAATAACACTAACATAATTATTAGAAAGAAAACGTAACTAGAAAAGTTTAATTCAAATTTACCATAACAGGTCTTTTATTTTAATTAAGTATAATTTCCGAACTTTTATTTAATTAATAGAACTAGAAATTCTTTTGATTTAATATCAATTTATGATAGATGTTGAACATAAAAATAAACCAGAAAAGTAGCGTTTTTCATTAACAACCATATTGATTACATAAAAATTGAACAATTTGAGGCTAATTGATGACCATGTTCTTCAAATAAAACCAATTATAAATGCATATGTTTTGTTTGATGCACACTGTAGATATAATATTTATTTTTGTATGATATACATTTTTATATCTACTAATAGATATAACAAACATCCTACTTGATAGCCGATATGTAAAATATTTGGAGTACTGGTGTAGCTATATATACATATATCTAGTTTTAAAGTCTACAAATTCTTACAAAAAACAGAATAAGGATATCCTTAAAAATAAGAAGTAAAGTTATGTATACAGTATCTTGTTTTACGGTTATTAAAATATTTTAAGTATAAACGATAAGATTTAAATTGCCAATCTGCATTTTAGCCGCTTCTATAAAGGGTGTCCGCAAAGATAATGTATATTTTAAAATGTTCTGTAGAACGTGTCATTTGCAACAAAATATTCTAATAAAAGTTTTTTCTGACATCATTAGTTTACCCAAAAATTCACTTCAAACATTTACTCGAAAATTTATACGTGGCAACACTTCACACTTTTAATAAAAATATGTCTCATGTAACCACAGATTATCTACTCGATGAATCATACAATTGTGTTAGTTTGCAGAATATTCAGATCGTTTAATCGTTTTGTAAATTAGTTTCAATAATTCAGTGAAAAATGGCATTTTATTCAAATCAAGAATATCATGATGTGTTAATTAATATAATCCGCGATGTTTTGTATCAGTGTCCCAAACATTGTTGGAAAAGTGTAGTGTACTGCCTAAAAAAATGATAGAAATTGTTTGGATATATAATAATTGCCGAGAATACATTGTTCACTCTTCTATAATAATCGACCAAAATAAAAACTTTTTAGAACGTTTAATAAACCATTGTTTATACTTGACCGATCTATCGATGTTAACGTGTTGACGGCTTTAGTTGCATTTCGGTAAATAATATTTTGATAGATATAAAATGATATTATTTATTTCTTTGAAAACGGCTGATATGACCTTTTTGTACCGCATCCATAAATATGTGCATTATTTTCGCGGACCAATAGTACCATTAAATAATTTTCAAACTTTTTGACTATATTTAATTGTCTATTGTCTTATTTTTTACTTTTAAACAGTTACAAATTAAGGAAATAATGGGAACTAACCATAAAGTCATGTTGCTGACAGATGTTGCTAGCAAGAAAGTGGTGACAACAAAAGAAGCAAGTAGCCCATGTTCTTGTCAGATGTTGGCTAATAGAACGAAGCAAGAAGATTCCTAGAAAAAAGGGCCAGTGAATTCATTTAACAGATGATTATCAATATGCTCTAGAGAAAACACACAGATGAGGTACTTACACTGAATCAGAGATGCATCCCATTAAAATATTGTTTTGTTGTATTAGGCAACAAATGAAACTCTTTATACAGTGCTTTCATAAAGCAGAAGCAGTAGAAAAGAATAATTTATGGGCAAAATGGTCGAATTTTTAAAATTTTATTTTTGTTTGCCCTTTTTTTCAATGTATTAAACATTCAGTATGAATTGTGTGGGATAAATAATGTTTTCGTTATTTTTTTTAATCACGGAATTGGAATAACCACATTTTTTATATAACTTGCTAATGTCATAAATAAAAAGAGAAAAATAATATCTTGACAAATTTTCCTTTTTAAATCTTAAAAATTCTTCGATCTACTAACGTACACTTTAGTTTTTTTTAGTATCTCCACAAAAAGTAATCTAAGGTTTCAAATCTGGTAATTGGGTTGGTCTGTTAATTGCATGTTTTTTGAATCTACCGTTGATATAAAATTTACTATTTTGAAATGTTATAAATGAATATTAAGGGTGATTTTGTGTTTTTGAATGGCCAATGTAGTATGCAAATTGTGACTATATATTTGGGAATATTATTTAATTTTTGTTATTAAATAAATCAAATTCAATTTTAAGGTTTAAAGTTTAAAATATAAAATATATAAGTAATAAAAATAACTAATAAGATTTACGAAATCAACTTAATATGATTTAATTTTTAAACAAAATTTACTTATTATTATTTCCTTTATTTAAGATCAATTTCCACAAAAAATTCAAATATGAACAAATAAAAAAAAATGTAATATCTCGCTATTGTCATTAACACTAATGTCATTAAAGGAATATTAGTTCAATGAATTACATTTTCCTGTTTATTTAAAAAATAAATTTTAACAATTATTTATTTTTATTAATTTAATGTTTGCAACTTTAATTAATAGATGTGATTTTCATATTAAATCAAATTTAGATATGCTGGTCTTAATTTAAAATAAGGTTCCCCGTTTAATTTTTATTTAATAAGTAAATTCAGACTTTATTCTTTACATAATTTAAATTTTTCTTAAGTTTGCGAAGACATATTTTATAACTTTTGTAACAATCTTTTCAATAAATTTCACTATAAATCCTAATAGATACACAACTTTAATATAATGGAAAAAAATTTAAACGGGAAAAAGAGACATAGACATAGTTCAAAATTAAAGTAATGTACAGGGTACTCCATTAAAAATATATAACTTTGATGTAGTCTGATTTTATGAAGTACGCTCCTCTTATATCTTAAAATAGCTTTATAATTAAAATTTGTTATAAATTAAAGTAATAACTTTTTGGAAGAACACTGTAACCTTTCGAATTTTATTTATTTTTATTAAGGCATAGAAAAAACTCGCATTTTTTAACAGAATCCTGTTTAGGAAAAACACATTTTTTATTAAATATATAGGAAGAACTGGAAGTAAGGCATTTAATGCAAAAAAACACTGAAAAAATAACTCAATTATTTAGAGAGTAGTAAAATTTTATAGCACAGAGTAAATTTTTTTACTCGAATTCATATTTTTCGGTTTCAAGAGGTCTTTGATGAGTTAATATTAAATTAAAAAAAATAACCTTATTAAAACAAATTATTTGTAAATACCATTATTAATAATAACTTTTACAAATTTTATATATTTAAAATATATCCTGCATATTAGTAGGAATTGTTATATTAGCCGAAATTCTTACTTTCGTCACTTCCGCATCTAAACCAGAAATAAGAAAATAAACCAGTAAACAATTTATAATACTTGTCTGAATACATAGATAAATTTATTTTTAAATTTTATGGGAATTCTTTTATCTGGTTATAATAGAAATTTGCAGATGTTTTTACGCAAGTGTAAAGATGATTTGCAATCTAAACAATTTACCCAAAGACTTTGTATCACCGTAAACTGTAGTATTTCTAGATACAAGTAATCAATATTCTGTTATTAGCCATGGGTATTTTAAATATTGTGCATAAGATGTTTACACAATTGTTCGATATAACCTTTTTCGATAAAAACTTATTCCTAAAGCTTAGGGGCTTAGCTTAGCACCCTAATGCTCGATTATCAATCGACGCTAAATAACTACTTGTACTTACAACTATCATAATATGAAAAGTAGATTTTATTTTTACAAATTTAATTAGGCCTTATTTACATGTGAAGGTATCAAACACGAATCCTTAATACGATATATTTTTCTATCAACAGTAAAAATATCGTTAGACGTACTTAACATTTGTCTTTTAATCAAAGAACTATGTTCCGATTACAAATGACATATTAAGAATAATGAAAAAGGACATAAATGTAATTAATTGTTTCAACTCTTACTTTATGGAAATTATTCATAATAAATATGGAAAAATAAATAGTACTTAACTTGAATTTCCACAGTCTTCCAAGCGTTTTAATAATATTTAAGTCTACCTAGGTTTCGGTACCTGACAATGTACCATTTTCCAAGAGAGAAAGAAGTTTGACAGATATTTTTAAAAACGTAAATAAATTTCATGTCATAATCCTGACAACCAATCAGTATAAGCAATATTCTTCTTTTTCTAAAAATATATTTGGTAGCATTATTTACTTCAAAAGGTGATCCAAGATAATTGAACTTCCCATATTTTGTTGTTAATTCAATACTGTATATTGAGGATATTTTAGGTGTTTCTTAATTTTATATTCCTCCAAAAAAATCAAGTTCTTCTTTCTTGTCACTTATATTAAGTATTTCTATTGTTGTTTCCATTGTGTTGTTAAGTGTAGGTTTGTGTTTAATATCAATGAGGTGTTTTGCGTAATGTGATTTATCTGGTTGTTTTAATCTATAAGCTCGTAGGTTTTCACAGTAGCGTATGTTAAAATTTCTTAATGTCTGTCCAAGATAGATGGCGTTAGAATCCGGACAATTTAGTTTGTAAATTCCCGATTTTGAAGATTTATTAATTTTAGGTTTTACATTTAATAAAAATGAACCTACATTATTTCTTACTTTAAAATATATTGTAGAAGATGTTGTACGAGATATAGTTTTACATATTTTGTTTGAAATATTTCCAAAATATGTAATTATTCTGTATAACCCGTCATCTGTAGGTCATCTGTAGGTTGTTTCGGAAAGATCAGGTTAACGACAATCTTCTCTTCCTATTTATTAATCAACCTATTTATTAGATGCATTGGTTAATCATTAGAGGTAGGGATTTGTTTTATTATTATATTAATTTCCCTTTTAAAATCATCCTTACTCATTGGTATTGAAAAAGCTCTATGTATTATTGAATTAAGGATTAAATTAAATATGATAAAACTAGTTTTTTAGATAAATGGATCAATTTGATATTTAATCAAAATTGTAAAGTGTGATCTAAACCTAAACTACCCTTGCCTAGTCTTACCCATATCTAGTTAGTTTTTTGGCATGGACAGACATCATTCAGCCAATGCTTATAGGTAGTCAAATTGAAAATCTATACCATCATCTGAAATTTAAAAAAAATACTAGGGCCTCGATAAGTTAGAAAATAGTAATAACTAAAAAAAATATATTCACAAAGGATAAAACTAAGTAAAAGAATGATAATTGGGAATTTTATATTAGGTAAAAATGTATGGATATGTTGAAGGAATAAAAACGAACAAAATTTAATAAAATACAGTGACTGCTGGAACAAGAAGTGTTGAAACAGAAAAAATACCCATCTATATACCCTTTGTTGTGTAAAAATGAAATCGAGATTTTACAAAATCTCAGGTTTGAAAACGATATTTAACATCATCTTTAATTTGGAGATCAAATTATTGTAATAATTCAATGAATGGGGATGATTTATAAAGGGAAATTAATATGATAAAACAAATCGCTACCTCTGATAATTATCCGTTATGTCTAATAAATAGATTGATTAATAAAAAAAGAAAATGTTGCCGTTAACTTGATCTTTTCGAAACGACCTAAAGATGACAGATTATACAGAACAATTGCATACTTTGAAGATATTTCAAAGAAAATATAAATTTTTTTATCTTGTATAACAGCTTATACAATATCTTTTAAAGTAAGAAATAATATAAGTTCATTTTTATTAAATATAAAACCAAAAATTAATCAATAAATTAAGAAAATTTATAAACTAAATTGTCCGGATTGTAACGCCATCTATCTTGGTCAGACTCTTAGAAATTTTAACATAAGGTACTATGAACATTTACGAGCTTATAGATTAAAACAGCTAGATTACGCAAAACACCTGATTGACATTAAACACAAATCTACACTTAACAACACAATTGAAACAACAGTGGAAATACTTCATATTAGTGACAAAAAAGAAGTTCTTGATATTTTGGAGAAATTTGAAATGAAGAAATATCTAAAATGTTCTCAGTATATTATACTGAATGAATAATTAACTTAAATTACCTTGTGTACCAATATAATATTAACGATTTTTTTTTTAATTTTGAAAATTTTATAGCAAAAAATCATACTGCACATTTGACTTGATAATGACTGGTTAAAATGTTTATGATATGAAGTTAATTTACCTGATAAAAAATCTTATGTGATTCTTTGAAAATACGATTTAGCGAAACCTGGTTAGACAAAGATATTGAAAAAATAGTTTTAAATAGTATAATTTATCTTTTATATTTCCTATGGATAAATTGTACAAAGTAAGTGTTGAAACCATTTACTTAAATGTGGCCTTGGTCCTTCAAAAACTTATTACGAGAATGTGTACCTAATATTTAATCTATTTGAAATAATACTAATAATTATTCAGTCTTGGACCAGAAACTCATTGGACTTGCAATGAGACTGTCAAACAGCGGTCGGTCAGTCCACAAGCGGCGTGACGCGGGTACAGGCCCTTAAAACGATTTTCGTGCGGAGGCGTTCTGGAAGAAGAATCTTCTGGTGATGCTGTGCTGGTTCGGTTCGGTTTTGGTTTCATTCTAATCACTCTGTCGGTAGACGGAAGGACGGAACCGGTGATCATCCGCGAGAGATTTCAGACCGCGCGCGCTTTTTTGCTCTTTACTTCTTCAACTCTCGAAGTTTCAGTCAGTTTTCAGTTTGTTCGCGGTACCTTATTCGCGGTGTTCAGTGGGTGCTTTCTTTTTGGAAAAGTAGTCGCGGGTGCCCTTTTAAAGGGATGGAGATTTTTAGCAGGCGATGTAAAATGTAAGATTTTACCTAGATTTAGTTTAGCACTAAGGGAAATAAGAAAATAATTAAAGGTCTTGTGATTTATTCGTGACGGTTCTTTTATTTTATGAAAACAAAATTTCAAAAACGGAAAATCGAAAAGGACACTAACCTCCCTTTTTCATATTTTTACAGCTTAATTAAAAATGGAGGAAACTAGAAAGAATTGAACCTAATTGTAATGAAACTTTATATAAAAGAATGTGGGAAAAATAGACTTAATCTTCGGTTTTTCTTTTTTTTTTAATTTCGCTAAACTTTGATTTTATAGAAGAAAACAATTTTTAGTTATGATCAATTATTCTCTCCTAATTATAAGTCAGCAATAATGAAGACGTATTTTTATTTATTAACTCACCAATGTTTTTAATGTGCTCGGATTTATGTATCTCATTAATAAATATAAACATAACATTTATTTTTAATTATAGTAATATTAATTTCAAATATTTATGTTAAGTAGATATGCCCTTTTCTGGTTAAGGTTAATAAGTTTTTCAAGCAGCAACTAAGCTTCAAAATGAAATAAAATATAGACTGTTTATCTATTACCTAGTTTTTTATTAATAAAATTTTAGAAGAACGTATATAAGTGAGAAAATAATTGTACGTTAATTTTAATATGAGTTCGAGGGGTCATCAGTAAGAATATGAATATTATTCGATTACTGGTTGTCTAATCCTCAAAATATAAAACATTAAAATTTTGGATTACGATTGCACCTTTTTCTACTATTGAATTGTACTAAAATGGACACTTAGCATGTTTTAGAGTTATGTATTTTACCTTAAATGATTAATTAATTTTAATATGTTTGTGTTCGTTTCTCGTGACTTCTCTAATTCATGTTATAATATTAGTCAATTTTGTAATTTAGTCAAATACTTTTTACAACATCAATTTGTGTGATTTGAATCTGAAGATTTGACCCATTTTGCCACGAAACCGGTAGTTCTCCTTTTTTCTTTGAAAAATAAAATCTTATAGACTGTGAGACTAAAGGACTTATTTCATCAATTTTACTTTTGTTTTCTATTATAATTTAGCAACATCGTATATATATATATTTAATATTTCAGCCGAATAATTACAGCGTTACGTTAAAACTCGAAAAATATTTTGACAAGTTAAATCAACAAAAATAATAAATAATTTAATGGGTCCCAAGTGTATAAAGCTGAAATATGGTGGGTATATGGATCAGGTGTTAATGAAATTACTAAACTTGTCGACGTTTCGATTTATTATAAAAATAATCTTCAGAACACTAAAAAGGATATAAGGTTTCTTATAGAACTTAAATAAAATATTTTTTTAACAATATTAAATTTATCTGTCTGTCTTTTGAAAAGTTAATTGTTTGACTCTGAAATGTTCTGTGTGTTTTTATTTAGTGGTATTAGATGTGCACACAGCGAATTACTAATTAACTGTAAGTACGCTTGTTATTAAAATTTTGCTTGTTTTTCATTCTCGTTGGTTATTTTTTACTAAAAAAGGATGCTTCTAAATAACATACACCTCATTTAAAATTTGATTGTTTTAACATTTGGATGTCTGTATACGAATTTATACTATTTTATATACTTGATAGTAATATTCTCCATTGTGATTTTTTAAATTTATATTTGAATATATTTTTTATATAACTAAAAAATTTGTTTTAAATAACATATTTCCTTTTTAGTATCCTGAAGATGGTTTTATAATAAACCGAAACGGCGACAATTTTAGTAATTTCATTAACACCTGATCTATATACACACCATACTTCAGCTTATTAATTTCAATTACTTTGAAAAATATTTCTTTCGATATTAAAGTTTTTGCTAATGAAATAAATATGAAATAAAAAAAAAATATAAGTAAAAAATTCTCTCCATTAGCTCTGTTATCAAACGGATTTTTCAAATATTGGCCTGCCTCTCCTTGAGTATCTTAGTAATTGCACCATTAATGAGTTACAATTATCTACTTCTATTATTTACTTATCTACTTATCTACGATTATCAATTATTAAACATATCAGAAATAAAACAATTTTATTTCTTTTCCTGTCGATCCAATAATAATTTCAAAATTATTATTTCAGTGGTTTAGTAGTACTCATCTTATATATATTTTTATATTTTAATTTAATAAAGTAGGAAAGCCAAAGATAATAAAATGGCAATTATCTTTTGTCAATATTCAACAAAAATTATAACTTTTCTTATATTTATTATTCAGCGTTTATTTAACTATTTGACGAAAGGTTTAAAGTGTTTTATTATAATTAATAAAAACACCATGTGGGTATATTTTTCCAAAAAATGTTTTGCTCAATGCAAATTTTTTTCTATGTTCCATACATAATTTTTTTCATCTCGATTTTTCTAAATTTTCTAATTTAAATCTTTTTGGTTTATTCAACGAATTCAACTGCTTTTCTATTTTGTTCTATATGCTATTAATTATGGTACGGACGGCTCTGGTATAAAAAATCATGTAGATTTTTTATGAGCAGTAATAAAATGAGCAAACTGAAATTTGACACCTTCAACTTTTTATGCGTGGTCTTTATTTAGATTTATTCATTCATTAAAGATGTTTTTTGCATACCTGCACGAAAGAAATGCAAGGGTTCTTTTCAGTTTTCAAAGGCTTTGTATTCTTGAGCGTTTTTAGTTTTTCCTAAGAGGATTAATAAAAAAAAGTTCGTAAAATACCGATTTTTTGACAACTCTTAAAGAGTAAAAAAAAAGACATAATGGATAATTTTATTTGTATGCAGTTAGAACATAAAATAAATTAAAATATAAGGGGTTGAATTTTGGGTGACCCCTTATATTTATAGGCCTCCATTTATAAATAAAAATAACTTTAAAATATAATAGATTACGATAAGCACAACTTTCGTTTTGAACATCTATTCCTATTTTCAATAATAAAATTATGTAACAATATACCCTAATGGGACAACAGGAATATTTCTAAATTTTCCTTAAAAATAAAATTCAATATAGCATAGTGCTTAGTGAATAAAATTATTATATCGCTTATTTTCCTTTGAAATGTGATGTGGAAAATATTTTATTTAGACCAGCTCGGGTACAAAATTCAGAGCCAGAAGAAATCACTATTTGGCTGTCTTCTACTTTTGTTCAAAATAGGTCCCATTAATTGTACAGCACTTTGTATTTATTAGCAATTAGTACAATATATTCTATCAGATGAAATAATTTATTTATAGACAGAATCAGGAACTGCACTTTACGTAATATTATTATAACCTACAAATTGCTTATTACCGTATTGACAAATATTTATAAATCTTAACGCACTAAAAAATTAGGATAAGGCCGTTCCGCTATTATTGACAGAATCTGTTAATATGGCATTACTTCAGCAACTTGTTTAAATACACAAAAGTTACAAGAAGACTAGTGAAGTCGTAAACTCATAAACCAGAACCGGACTTAAACTTAAATACATGACTTTTCAATCGTTTCACTTAAAATAAAACCTAAAGTGGATCCTCTAAAATTGGAGTTGAAAGTAAAAAATCTCGTTTCAATAAACAATGTATGTTTAAAAAAATATACTAAATCCCAAGCAACACGTTTAGAATTTACACGAGCTATTTATGTCACAGTTATGGTTACGTATCAGGTACGGAATACCCCCTTCTTGTTAGTAAATTATTTGCTAATGAGACCATTTTGACCACCTTCTGGCTCTACAACGTGACTACCTTTTGGATATTTTCTTATTTGGTGCCTCATATTTTTGTTAGGTAGGTAATTTAAATAATAACCTTCATCTTTGAAATGTAATTATATTAATTGTAAGTAGTGTATACGTAGGTAACAAAATTTGTAGCATTTCTACAAGCAATTACTTAAAATAATAATAATGATGATACTACTACTACTACTACTACTAATAATAATAATAATAATAATAATAATAATAGTATGATACAAATTAAGAATTAGATGTGTATATACTGTTAGATTATAGTAGATTTTACTTGATGAGCTGCATTGAAAGAGGTTTCTGAGAACTATTAAGCAAGGAATCACCTTCCTAGCTTTTTGAACTAAAAACAATACGGATCTAAATGCATTTTTAGGAAGAAATAAAAATATAATCCACTAAACTGTGTACGTATATGAATTTAGATTAAAAAGATTAGTTACTTAATAAAGGGTGATAAAAAGATATATTCTGAATTATTGTTTTAAAACAAGGAATTTTCTTGCAAAATAGACCTGACAGGTACTTACCTGATACTGATAAATTAAAACGATCATATGACAAGCTAATCATGGTCCTCTTGGCACTAGATCTTCTTCACCAGTGATTTCTAAACTTTTTTACGTTGAATCTCTCTGGGTTACAAAAAATATATTCATGCCCCAGTTTTAATTTTTTAGTGGCAAAATAATTTTAAATGGATCGTTCATTAGGATGACCAAACATATTGTGGCCCAGTTACTACCCTCTATAGAGGCATGCCCCATTGTTTCGGATATCTTCCTCTACAAATAATTTTAGAAAAAAATCGAGCTAAAATAATTAATTTGTGTCAATTTAAAATGACAGGTATATCTTTCAGACAAAATATTATTGCATTGTTCATAAAAATTGTATTATTCAAAATTCGGCTTCCAAACTTATACCACTGATTGTTTTTATGAAATAAAAAATAATATACTTCAAAAATCCAATTGACAGGGTGTTGAAACTAATGAAAATTAAAAATAGTTTTCTCGCTTTGAATCAAAATCAGAAGATTATATTTTCATCCAACTTAAGACAAGTCTTCTTTGCAAACATCAAATTTTATTCAAAATTATACTTTGATTTTTTTTCCAGTGATGTGCTTCAGGGGATAGGGGTAACCTTAGCTCCGATATTTTCAGACTGAAAGTCAATAGCTTTAAGGTGTTTAATTTCCATATTTAATTTTGTTTAAACAGTGGATCATTAACTATTCAAAAATCAGGTCGTTCCTATTTCACAAATAGTAAGAGCGTGCGTAAACATATAGAATAACTCAAAAATGAAATAAAATTATGTTAAAGTTAGTGGTTTTGAAAATATATGGGATTAAATTTATCCCTAACTTACGCCACTCGAAATTTATTTTTTCAATGAGAATTTAAAGTTTTTAAATAAAAAAATTAAGTACTATTTAAAAAATATATTATTTTAATTTCAAGCGAAAAACACATTTTAATTTTTCAACTTCACCGCCCTAGTTTTAAAAAATGTGGATTTTTCATTTAAAGCATATTAGCAAATTATTTATTAAGTATTTCGCAAGAACAAATATGGTACCTTGTTTCTGAATCGCCTTGTATGAACCAAAAGGTTTAATGAACAAAAACGAAACCGGTTATATGCACCTATTCGAAAACATTTTTGACTAAATATCTCAGGATTACTTTTTCAGTTATATATTTACACTCTAATTCTTTTATATGTTATACAAGATCTTTTTTTTTTGATAAATATAATTTTACTGTAAGTTAATCCACTACTGCACTGGTTTCAATAAGAGAAAAAATGCTATGTAGAAATCCTGAATCTTTTAAGTGTAAATTCAACAAAATGTTAGACAAACAAACTAATTGGTTTGTATTGAAATTATGTCTAATATTTAATCACATACGTTAAAAAAACTTTTACCTTTGACATTCCATATAGTTCTCACGGTCTATTTTTATATAATAAAGAGATATTGAGGAAAACTTCTTTGGTTTATTTTGCATAGCTAGATTAGCGAGCCGCAGATATAATTTTAAAATAATCTCTGGTATTTGGAATCTCTTTTTTTGCATACTTCCTTGGAACTGAACCTATTTCATTTTTGGCTTCGGTCATTTTATAACCACATTCGACTAGACAAAGACCTAATTGGAATGAAGAAATAAGATTAAGTTTTAGATCAAGTTTCTGCCGCTTTTACGTTGTTCTAATTTTTCCTTGTCGCCTGGTATCAACTCAGATAAAAATGTTGCTTAAGTCCGGTCTGTTACTATTAGGGCGTGAGATTACATCTAAAACGCATTAATTATCGTGAGAAGGGTTTCTTCTAAATCCTCTGGACAACCCTTAGATTTGTAGTGCCTAAGATGTGCCCGCTGCAACGTAAACAAAATTCCTGAGGTTAATGGTTTATGCTCTTCAACAGTGACAGAGTTTCACACGTACGTACTTACGTACCACTTACTCTTTATAAAACAAATAGAATTTCTTTTTGACTAAAATAATTTCATTAAAAGTTTTAAGTTGTAGAAAAAATGTGTGGAATAATATTCCAATTCATGAAAAAATACATTAATATTTACAACAATGAATGGATAATATAATTTTTGCTTTTGCGGCCTTCAATACGGTGAGCAGGACAGAGTCGAAAGAGTAAGAAGATAGAAGAAATATAATATATAGTCTATATAAATTTGTAACTAACCTAGAAAAAGTGAGAATAGAACGGAATATAACGTCAGGTACCTTTAGCAACAATATTAGAGTGAGATAGGGGGAAATGCTGAATTCATGTTTATTGGAATAATAGATGAAATAATAAAACATGCTGGACAAAAAAACAAGATGATTCGTATAAGAATCGACACCGAACAAAGGGAATTTAATTCTAAAACATTTCTTACTCTTGTTATTTCTCAATAAACTTTTTCGCTTTCAATAAAAATCCGAATAAATAAAAACACGTATTGCAGGTGTGTTATTTAAAATCATCAAAAATTCGAAAGTTGGCTATGAAACTAAACGTCCAACTTGACGGCCAGGAAAAAGTTTAATAAAAATACAAATAACAGAAATAATATATAATTGTTCAAAATGATCATCGTTTTCTTTCATAAATTTATTCGTCGAAACTTGAAGTCTACTCTATCCAATAATTGCTGATTGTTTCTAATTAATGTACATTTAGTCCTTGTAACGTTCCCCATAAAAAGAAGCAACATTTGTTGAGGTCTGATGATCGTGGAGGCCAAACTTGTGGCAATTATTTCCTCTTCCAATCCATTTATTTGGAAACTGGTGGTTTAAAAAGTAATAATGCTAAAATGAGGTGGTGCTTCATCATGCATAAACCAATGTTCCAGAATGAGTTGTAGTGGCACCTCGTCAAGTACATCCGGGAGAGCGTACTGGAAAATTTCTAAGAAAGTTTACCCATTTAGCCGATTCAGTAAAATGGAATGAGGGTGTACGTTGGAATACTCACGATAGATATGTAAAAAATTTGTAATACTTCTGAGGGTGAAACAAATTTCATCAGTAAAAATAATTTTCTTTGAATAAATATTGTCTTGTTGCAAAATAAACTCACAGAAATTCATTCGTTTAACCAAACATTCCGGTAACAATTCTTGCACTTTTTGGATTTGATATGGGTGTAGATTACATCTGATAATTCATAGAATTCTAGTACTAATACGTGGATCATCTTAAATTATATCCAAAATAAATTCGTTTTGTGCCCTGACATCTATTAAAAAAATTGGTCCAGTATCAGCAACACCACAACTTCTTGAAAAACTTTTAAATGAGAACAAACATTGTTATCAGATTTTTTTGTAACTTTCACCTAATTTGAACAAATAACATAAATCATTTCAAAAATAAAAGTTTACTCAGAAACTTCATTTTCTGATGATTTTCCTTAAAAGTTGTCGAATTCAATTTGACGAATCTTCGCCGACACCACTGGTATCAAATCTTAAAATATCCTTTCAACAGGTAGAAGAAAGGGAATGAAGGAAGAAACAGAAGCCGACTTCACAAATTCCAGTAACTAATCACTACTGTGGCATCTGCAGGTCCGAGTAGTCACAGTTTATCTCGTTTCATTCCAGATGTACCTTTTGCTTATCTAATGAATTCTTAAATGAATTAATAGACTTATAGTGATATGGGAACTACAGGTTTATATTATACAAAGGTTTAAATAAACTAATTTACAGGTAATACATCCTTGCCAAAGTCAATAAATATATAAACAAGGAAGATATAAACATGAGTCTGCTCCATCTAGAACAATGTAAATGCTGAGTTTAAAATATTCCAAAAATGATTTGGTACGTAATGATTTGAATCACCCTCTGAGACCCCCTGTAAAAAATTATACCTTCTTTGAATTTAATGTTAAATGGACAAATTTTCTTTTTTATTATTAAGCAGTAAACATTGTAAAGTTTTCGTGCATGTTACGTCTTCTTCATTTAAATCTTCTACCAAAAAAGGTATAATGCAAGTGTTTAATTTAATATTCAAACTGCATCTTACTCTTCGTGGTTGTTTGAATATATTTCGAAAATTAATGTCGGCTTTTTCAATTCAAATATTATATATACAGTGACCAGTTGTTTTGAATGTTCTGTAGTTGTTTTTTATTTTATAATTTCGTTATTGGTACGCGGCACTCGTTTTTACATTTTTAAATGAATATAATCATATAATTGACAGTTCATAGGTAGCTGATTAAATCGAGTCAAATCGAAATAAAATAAAATGTTTTATTACAGTGCACAGTGGTTTTATAGCACAGAACATAAAGTAATGAATACTGCCTGACATTTTATTTAATTGAATCGAATAAATATTGGAATTTATCTATAGGCAATTAAATTTTTTTAAATGAAAATTACTGCTAATGAAAATAAATGAAGTATAAAACATCTCATATGGGACTAAGGTAAAACCAGATCATATTCAAAAGGGGGTTTTTTTTCAACAAATACTAGACTGAAAAATGGATATTAAAAATTTGAATACAAGAGTTTTAACTGTAATTTTAGCTTCAAATTAGAATTATTTTGACTATGTATTGTACAAAAACTACAAAGAGTGTAGAATTTTAAGCATAGCATAATTTATTGTTACTCAAAAATAAAGTGTATTTTTAAGTGGATACTAAGAATTATCTTTACATAAATCTTATGTGCTTATCTTCTTAAACAAATCAATTCCAACCAATGAAATAACTGATAAACTGATTTATTTTTTAACAACTTTAATGAAGATAACTAAATTCACACTTTAACAATAACTTTGATGCGAGTTCTTGAGTCGTTTACCTAATACTTGACACAAATTTCCAATGATTCACTGATCACAACTTAGACTAAAATTGATTTTAAATATTTTCTGGTCTAAACAGTCATTAAACTTCTAAATTAAAACTTGGTATGACAATATATAGTTTAAATTGTGTATATGGCGATATACAATTTGAGAGAATCTATTTTTGAGCGGAGAGTGAGTGTGTGCATTGCTCGGTGACTTCTTAGCTACTCTTTTTTGTGGGAACTGAAGTGATTGGTTAATTGGGTGCTTAGAGGGCAGTTTTCATTGGTCAAGTTTTGTAACGTATATTAGCGAAATGTTGATTGGTTGAAGTAAAAATTGCGGACGTGACAAATTGCATACATAACATTATTTTAGTGAAAGTTCAGGGTCTACTAATGTGAGTTGAATATTATTTTAAATTGTTTAAAATGAATGAATTAACCACAGTCCGACACTCTTCCACTTGCTAATATATTAAAACATTTTGAATTCGACGAGATAATAGTACTATTTATCTCTGCAAATATGGTATTCTAGATCCAAATGTACGTTTTATGCCAGTGAGGTAGAATCTACTAATCTCTCTATTCAAAATTAATAAATTACATTTTTTATAATAAAACTGTAGAGTAAGTAAAATACAACAGTGCAGTTTGTTATTTGTTTTTCTAGAATCAATTATTATTATGGAACAAGCATTGATATATTAGAGGAACTGAAAAGTAATATTGTATTTGAAACTAAATGGTAACAATTAATTTTTTATCATTATTTATTAATCAATTATATTGTCACTTTCGTTATCAACAACCTTTTACCTGTACTAATTTTCAACGCAGAATCCATAGAAATCAATTTTTTTGAGCAAAATTATCAGAAATAGCATTTTTGACATCATATAGATTTGTAAATTTTTTATCATTTAGAGCGTTGTAACAACCTGATTACATGGAAATCCGGTGATGCGATGTCCGGCGAGTATGGGGGGTGACGCAATACCTCCCACCTCAATTCATTAATTTTAGTGAGTGTTGCAAAAGAAGAATGTCTTTACACCAGACAATGACTGAACAATTTTCAATTAAGGATTGATTAATTGATCCAGTTGTCCATAGTGAAGATCTGCATACACAGTTTATCCAAGTTCTAGAAAAATAAATTGTCCCGGAAATTCTTCCCTAAACACATAAAAGCGTCTATTTCAGATATAAATAGTAGTAGTTTTTAGCAATCTATTAGGAGAGAACTACAGCCTTTTGAGTTTCGAATTATCATACCATCTTCAGTAATTAAGATCCCTAGGTACGGAAAAGATCAAAACTACCAGATCTGAAAACCCTCTTTGACATTTACGAACGTCTAATGCACTTCGAAAATGTTTTTGGAAGTAACTGTTCCGTTACTACCATTTCAAAAAGCATACAATGCTGAATGTGTACCTCTTCTGCTATTGATGTACATATGGGCATACGAAAAACTAACATTACTTTCCGACCACTTCCCTTTCTCTCCCCTAGTGTTTTTAGTAACAAGCAATTTAATTATCAATAAACACATCATATAACCTAAGTTTACAAACGAAACATGACTAATATGAATTTATTTGACACCATATGTCCTCTAAAGAACCCAAAGAAGGTATTGTAGAATTGGATATGCATGTTCTTAGACAGGCAATCTTTATCAGTTCAAATCTGATTTATGATAATCGTATATTGTCACGGTATAATGAACAAATGTCTCTCACAAATTTGGCTTCAGAAATGAACTCAGGCGTTTAATTATGAGTAGTGGACTATTTTTCTTATTTTTTATATGTTCTGAGAAGTCCATAATTAGAAGAAGATGAAAGTTATTATCGCCAGATTTTGTAAATCGTTTTGTAACCGTTCGTGAAAAAGCTATAGAATATATTAGAACAGAACCATTATTTGTGATTATAAAGCTCAAAGAGCAAAGATACATATGGGTGCAAAATTAACCTAGATAATATTATAAACAAGGTTCACATTAACAAGAGTGTTATTAGAAAAACATTTCTCAATGTTTATTAGTTCTAAGTGAGATTTATAGATATACAGAAGATATTTTCATCTTTAAAGTACTTAAATGAATAATGTGACACCCATCTTTGAATTTCTGGGTTATTTTTTGAAAAACGGTACCCTTTACTTCGCGATAAGTGACAAATCATTTTGAGTCTTTTGACTGGCAGGTTTTCACCTACTATCATCACAAACACAAAAAAAATCACCAAAAAAATATTCACCATATCCAAAAATGAACTTATTTGAAACCAAATTTTGTGTTACTTTATTACTGAATTTCCAGTAATTTTCATACTCACAATTAAAATAATTTTTAGAATTTTTTTGGTCCTCGAGCAAGGTATGTCTCATTTCAACCTGCCACAAAGAATATTATATTTAAATGTAAAAAATAAATTATACTTATCTGAATTTTCACAATATTACAAAGCTTTTTAAATTATATTTTCTCCAAGAAGGTTTCGCCTATTTAGCATTGTCAAGAGTGACGAAAGATTGACAAATTTCTCATAAGCGTACTTGGATTCATACCATAAATATTTCAACCAATCATTATCAAGCAAAAATGTACAGTCATATTCTTCTTTTTCTAAAAAATTTTTGGTTATTATATTTTTAAATATATAAACTGGGACAGTCACACACATCCATGTCCACGCCAGGATTCGAACTTGGGATCTCGGGGACCGAATTTATAGTATTTTTACGATAAACAAACGATGATGTCATAAAAGGGCAGATGACCGACCTAGACCGACGTTAAATAAAACAAAAAAAAATACAAAACCACTAAGGGAAAAATTTTAAATTTAACCAAAGGAATGTTAATGATTGACAAGTATTTTTTTTTATAATTTAATTTCCCTTGTCTGTTAAATGTCGATTTACTTTTAGTTTTTTTTGCTATTTTGTTGACTATAAAAATAACAAAAAAGAATGTCATCGGCAGTTTATCGTAAAAGAGCTTGAAAATAAATTGATTAATCCTTTGATTTCCTAATTATGAGTCGAAACGAAAAGTAATGAAACCACTGGAACTTTTTCACAATTTTAGTTGCTAAAAACACAAGAACACGACACAAAAACAAGTGAACTCATTTTCTTGTGGGTTTTATTCTTCTTCTTCTTCTTCTTCTTTTTCTTCTTCTACTCTTTTAAAAGTCTGTGTCCACCGGACAATCTGCCCAGCAAAATCTCCAGTGAGTATGTTAAGTCTTGCTCGAAGCAATTAAACAATCCCAAATTTCATATTTTTTAATTTGAGAAAATTATATTCAAAAGCACTTCAACTATAATTATTTTTCAATCTTCTTTTTTTTAAACTTTTCAACGTTTTTTAAATAAGTTAAGCGGTTGCGTGAAATATGATGCTCATAGCTATCCCTTTTACTTGGTATTATTTTCAGTCATCACACCAATTTAGAGTGTTAATTAACACTAGCCCCAAATATCGGAAACGGATGGTAACAAAACATTAATCACGTGTTAAAATATTTCTAGATTTTAAGTCTAGCTCTGCTATCAGTATGATTTCATTTCAACGTTGGTAGTACTGGTTAATTCCAAACGAAACACTATTGGCCGAAGTATATTTCGAATACGACCTCCGGTCGAAAAAAAAGTGAACCTATCAAAGCAATAAAGTCAATCATTGTTGTGCTGTCATGCTAGAGATTTAGAATTTTTATATGTAACACTGTTTGTATTTTTGTTTTTGTTTTATTTAACGTCGGCCTATTTCTGCGACCAGGGCTGATCACCGACGTCGGGAGCACGCTACCCCTAACCGGAAATTTTGCCGAATCCTCAGGTATTCCAACCCGAGGTAGGGATTTTTAACGAGCCCAACATCCATGGACTCGGGACCGACAGTTTAACGTTTCCTCCGAAAGACGGCATATCTCCACTATACCCACTATTTGTATTTACTTTACCTCTACCATTTTGTAGGAAAAGCACAAGAATCGTATTCCTTTTCTTGAAATATTTTTAAAAAAATTACAAAAAAATATCGAAGCAATAAGTTCATGCAGATTTTTTAAATTTAAAGTTTTAATGGTACCTTTTTTTTAATTTCAACCGCTTAGGAGTAAAACGAAACTTCAAATACTGGAAAAAATTAGTAGATTACGCCTATATACTATACAAATCAATCATCTGGCAACAGTGTTCATACATTTTGACAGATTACGCTTTCACGTCTGACGTTGACTGCGGCCAAGTTCATATTTTTCGAGAAAATATGAATTATTATTTGTACAGTACCGTTTGCGGAAAAGTAAACGACTTGAGTAAACTTAAGTAATCATGGATCATACTTGCACCGAGAATGAATAAAGTCACAAAAGACGGTTGTAACATAAATGTGAGAGTTCTTGAAAAAGAGCGCAAAACTCCATTAATAATAGGTAAGTACTTTTTATGTAATATTTATCTTTAATTAATGCCGTTTCAAATTTTTATTGCTAATTTGGTTATGTCTAGTGCCAATTTAAATATATATGTATATTTTATTTATTATCCTTAAATAACTTCTAAAAAAAATGCATAAATCAAAAATATTGAAATTGCAAAATATAGTTTTGTTTTACGAGAAACTTTAAAGGAAACGTTTTGTAAAAAACAATATATTTTTCATTCTCAGTGCACCACTTTTCCATAATTTTAATCCACCACAAACATATTTTATACCCCATTCATTCGTATGTGCGCCAAAAAAATATTTTCTATTAGAACCGACCCTGTGCAGTATTCTAGTGGAAAAGCTATGTTGCCAAAGCAGTTTTGTTGAAATTGTATTCGTTTCTCTTTTTGTTTCATGTAATCAAATCGTAAGAAAGGAGACGTGTTTATAGTTAGAATGTTTGTAGGTCTATATGTACTATATTATATGGTCTACAAGGAGGCAAATGTTAGTCGGAAAAAGTCACGTTATGATGTTGGCTCTTAAAATTAATCATCTTGTCCGTTTATGGCAATTTTATATTTCGCTTAGAATCATATACGTTACAATTCACAAGGTCTAATACCTAAACAAAATGTTGTCACTTTTATGTCAACTTCTTGAACAGCAATTAAAATGTCACTATGTATTAAGACAAGATGAAAGGCACAGATTCAAATATCTTACCAAATTTTAAGAATCACGTACGTGCGAAGTCATTTGACATAGAGATATGTAATGCTCGCGAACCGGTAAAATTAATTTTGATTAATGGCAACCTGTGCAAAAACCAGGAACATCCTGTTCTCAATAAGCTCGTACAAACAGATAAGTTAAAAGAATTACATCACTCTAGTACTTTTACAAGTAGTAGAGATTTTAGTATTAATAGTTCAACAACAAGTGAATTAAATTTAGAAAAAGGATTTTATGTTAGTTTGATTTCAAAAGATGACCAAGATTATACTTCCAATTTTGCGTTAATAGCTGATGCCACATGCCAAAAATTTGAACAAGAACATGTTGATGACATGTTTTCTCTAAAAACATTATCATCTAAATTTTCCCATAATAAATTAATGTTTGATGTTGTTTGTCAATGTGATAATGTAATTACACCCGAAGGACCCAAAGATGCAAAGGAGAGGTTAAAAGATGTTTACAAGATACGACTGGGGGAATTGAATGCGATACCGTTTAGGAGCGATTCTTTTACAATTCGAAGAAGAAAATCAATGATCGAAGATGATTTGAGAAAAATAGACCTACAGTTAAAATTGTTGTGAATTATTACACTTGTTTTATCACAATGTAATAACAAAAACTGTAAACATGTTCTCCAGTGTAATTAATACCTTATCTTTAATACATAGTACAAATGTGACGTTCCTCAGGTTTAGAATTATTTCACAAAATTATTATTATTCTAAGGAAACTTTTTTCACACTGCCCAAATTTCTATTTCCATTTGACTGTACTTTATGCAAAATTATACTTGATAAAGAAGATTCTCCATTGGGCTGGAATGTGGTAACTTGGAATGATCAAAGGAAATTTAAGATCATACCACAACAAATTTTATTAAAATTGGAGACAACTAGTATCGACTCGAGAGTCAACATCTTCAGGTCTGAAAAGTATTAAAATTATTACAATTATATAAAATAAAATACATTAATATTCTTTACAAAAATTATATAACAGGATTGAAAACCAAGAAATAGTAGTTTCTTGGTTTTTATAATTTTTAGGTAATTTTGTTTGACTTTTGTAAACAATATGTATTTTATTTTAGACGATTGTAATAATTTTAATAATTTTCAGAACTGAAGATGACTCTATAGAGTCAAATTAATTCTCTAATTTGAATAAAATTGTTTTGGTATAATTTTGAGTTTCCTTTGATCAAAATTATACTTCCAGTAGGTATTTTTATCTATTGGATGCATCTATTTCCATCTTGTGTAAACCAAAAGCCTAGTTTGAAACATCCAGTAAATGTTAAAATATGTCACTTTTATTTTATTTTATTTCCCTTTTATGAACAACATGTTTGTTCTATACACCTGAGGGTTTATAAATAGTACGAATATTTGTGAAGTTATCGAACGTATAAAGCTATTTTCATTTAAGTAAACTATTTGAAATGAAATGTATATGCCCAGTACAAATTAAACAAAAGTTGAATATCCTCTCGAAAGCCAATTAATCAAATAAAATTTAAAAAAACATGAAATAAAATTTGCACCATAGAATATTTTTAGTAGAATTTTAGATATATTAATTTTTATCCTCAACACAGTATTTTCAGTGGCTAATTTTATTTTTAGTTTTTGGTTACTGAAAAATATTTATTTTGAATGGCTGGATATTCTACAAAAGCTAGTAGAGAATTTTTTTTTCTCGAACAAGCAATATTAAAAGCATGCTGAATACGTACATGGAGAAACTCTAGAAAAAAATGTATTTAATTTAAAAAACCAAGTGAATTGTCATTCCGTTTCGCAGTGTCACACAATATTTCTCCAAAACTTCTCGTTTTATTAAATAAAGACTACCATTTATTTATGATTTAAGGTAGGAAGAAGCATTCACGATAATACAAATACATTGAAAAAATTATCTAAACAAAATATCGAAAGGGATTGGCAACATTCATAGATTTAGAGAAATGTTCAACAGAGTGCCAAGGCAACTCATAAGAAGAAAAAGAAATAAAGAAAAGGTTAGAAAAGCAACATAAATCATATACAAGCACAACATAAATTATGTAAGAACTACAAACATGGAATCACAGAAAATTGAATCTAAGAAAACTTTAAGTGGAATTCTGAGTTCTACACTATTTGCAGTTCTCATGGACAACATTATAAAAGAGGTAAAAATGAAAGTAAAAGCTTTGCATATTGGATTCTACAGTGTGAAATAAACACAACTAAGAAAATGCGCATTTACAAATAATGAAAGATAATCTATACGTGTGGAATAAGATACTCAAATGAATGAAAATAAAAACTAAGATAATAGTACTAGAGAAGGAAAAACAAAATATAAAACTAAAATTAGAAGGAATCGCTCTAGAACAGGTAAATTCTTAAATGTTTAGATGTAGAATTAGATTCAGGAGCAAAATGTGAAACCAAATTAAAATCAAGAATAGGAACAACATCCAAAGTATACCATTCACTAATTAATAGAGAACTCCTTAATAAGAAAAATATTAGTTGTAACCAGAAAATGTTCGTAATCAAGACCCATGCTAATCTTTGGATACGACAGCTCGGTAATGACCAACTCAAAAATCAAATTCAAGCAGTAGAAATGAGATACATGATAAGAATAAAGGTTTATTCTGAAGAGATAAAGTTAGGAAGAAGAGATAAGAGGGGTAGGAGTGCAACCAATATTAGAAATAATAGAGAATCAACAAATAAGACCTTTTGGACATTTAGAAAAAATGGACAGAGAACCGATGCCTAAATAAATATGGGAGGAGGCACGAATACAAACAAGAAAAGGGAGGAGTCGACCGCCACTGACTAAATAATAACTAAAAAGATGAGCGAAATCTTTAAAAATTAAAATTTAACTTGGGAAGATGCGAAAACAAAATCGAAGAACAAGAAACAATAGACGAAGTTAACATATGAACACTAAAAAAAAAAACATATTTACACGTTTTGGTAGATACGACGAAGATTTTATAAGCAAGATTATAATTTTTTTAAGAATCCAACGTAGTACTAAGTAGTAGTAATGATCATTCATTACGGTACTTGCACTCTTATTAGAATATATCAACATAGAAAAATATCTCTAGTCACGTAAAGGTCTACTTCCATAACATTTAATAAGCAATACAAATTTTAAAAATAATTTAAACCAACGCCTAATATACAAACTACAAAGTTGCCGCATTCATTAAAGGTTTCGCAGAATTCTGAATTTGTGGTTACTGTAAATACTAAAACAAAATCTACAGACAAGCCAAACATTTTGACCTGACGGTTTTATTTTTGCCTCAATAATGGGATGGTTCTTTGTTAAGCATTTCGAAATTAGTTTGTTTGTTGGATACCTACTTAAGAATCTTTTAATGTATGATTAGTAATAACAGGAATTATAATATTTATGTTGGTTTCCCTTTTTTTAATAAATCGGGTCAAATTTAATAAATAGTATTGAAAGAAAATAATAGAAGTAATTTATTTAATCGGAAAAAGAGTGATGAGAGTATAGTGGACCCAAAACGCTCCTTGTGGCACTCTAGATTATAAGTGAAGGAGTGTTTGAAGGTGAATTTTATAAGTAAAAATCACTACCTTGGGGCACACCACTTTTAATTGGGCATACATTGGACTACTGATTGGAATATTTTCCAGAAAAATACCTGTCAGAAAAGTGGTTATTCATACATAATTCTTTCTTTAAGTTTGATTCGTTTAAAACCGAGTATAGGAGGTATTTGGAAATATTTAATTTAATAGATAAGTAATTTTATGCCACTAGGTCACAGGTGCAAGAAAATTTAGGGCTAGCAAACACATACTGATACTTCCTCTTCCAAGTAATGTGTATTTAGATGCTAACTGATAAAGTAAATACTTTGAAGGCAAACAGGACATTAAACATTGACCGTTTACACAATTTAAGGTATAAAAATATTTTTCCTTAACGTTGGCTTGTGCTGAATTAGTAATTAGAATTTTATACTTATGTTTCAAGTATTGTATAATTTATTAAATAATAGCTTATGTTTCTTTTATTTTTATTTGCCAAACATTATGACTATTTATTTTTAAAATTAAACATTAGACTATAACTGTTACTTTTAACCTATGTCAAACGATAATAATACAGCTATTACCAATTTAAAAATCACTCTTACCTAGATCAAGGTGGTTGTTATCTATTTCAAAGTCAGTATTATCTATTTAATGGCCGTTCTTTCCAATATCAAGCTCGTCGATTATAACTATACTAGATTTTTTTTTTCAAGAACACATAACTACGTCTGTTTTTCTGATTGTTAAAATCCTTGTCTGTTGTATACTGCGTGGTTATAAAGTTTACGAAGCGTATTAAAAAGTAAAAATAAAATATTGATGCTTTAAATCAAGTGTTTGAAGAAGACTACCATGTAACATTGCATTCAGGGATCTTTTAGCCGCTAGGAAATTTTAATCTCGATTGAAACCACATAATCTATCCATAACTCAAAAATAAGAACATGTCAAACGGTACAAACAATACTGAAAAAATTCAACAATGGAATTTTTAAACACATCTGTGATATAATATATTATATTATTGTCAATCAGAAACAAAGCAAAAATTAACATTATTGCAAAACGAATTTTGCGCTCAAGAAGCACTTCCAAGAAAATGATGGCATGATTTGTAGCCAAAGCTGGTCACGTGGTTACAATTGTTTAGATTGTTTAGATTTTTGCAACAAGGGTTACTTGGAAAGTACAAATGTTCCCTTCCATCCCATATTCCTGATTTGGTACTAACCGACTTTTTTACGTTTTAAAGAAGCCGTGATTGCATTCAAAGCACATATTTTGTATGAGTGTTTTTGGTTTTAACTTATGAAAAAAATGCGTACGTAGAATACAGACATCTGACCTTTGTTTAAGGTATATTTGTTAAATTTTAAATTGCTAATAGGTAGTCTATTTTAAATCACAAAACCAGGCAATACGGTGAATTTTGAATAAATGAATGTGTATTACCAAAATACAAAAAAAAATTGTTCCGAGAAGAATAATATAATTTACTATAGCAATATTTCTAACTGGTGCTTTAATTCTTTATATCTTTAGAAAAGTCAGTACATTATGCTATGCTTAATGTTGTTCTTTTAAAACAATTATATTTTGTTAATAAACCAAGTATTGTTTCACTCATATTAATTCTTCATTTTTCTTATGACTTCTACTTTTTTCTTCATTGCTTCTTTCTTACACTCTCTCATACTGTTCTCAATGTGAAGTGATCTCACATGGTATCTAAAACGGGTCATTTGCAACAATATTTTCTAATAAAATTATTTTTTAACAACATGAGTTTACAGAAAATTTCACTTTAGACATTTACTCGAAAATGTAAACGTAGCAACACCTCACACTTTTAAAAAAAAATATGTGTCATCTAACAAGGAATATTTACCTGATGAATCATAAAATTGTGTTAGTTTGCAGAAGATTTGGATCGTTTAATCGTTTTAAGTTTATCGTCTGGTAAAGTAGTTTCAATAGGTCAGTGAAAAATGGTATTTTATTCAAATCAAGAATATCACGACATATTAATTAATGTAATCCGCGATGTTTTGTATCAATTCCCAAAGATTGTTGGAAACGTGTATTACCTAAAGAAAACACTGGTACAAATCATTCGGATGTGTAATAATCTAGGTGTACTAAAAAAATATTTTTGAAACATTTAAAAAACTATTGTTTATACTTGAGTTATCGGTGTTGCAGACTTTAGCTTTTCGGTACATAATATTGGGATAGATCTAAAATACTATTAATAAACTTAGAAAAAAAATTTATAAGACATGTTTATTCGAGATACCTTTTTATACGTCATCCATAAATATTTAATTATTATTAAAAATATTAATTAAATCCATTAATCTCTTTAATTTCTTTTAACTGGCTTTCTCTATTTACTTGTTTCTTATATCGGACCAATTTTTTTGAGATTAAGTTTCTTTAATTGTACCCTAAACTTACACCTATTCTTTACCTATATTTCGTGTTTTGTTTTTATTATTCATTCTCTTATTTCGTTTCTAAATTCATAATCGCAATCTTTTGATTTTAACTTTCCTATAATTATATCTTTTTCAATTGTTGTATTCTCTATTTTTATTTTATTTTACTAGCGCTGTGGATCGAATGGGTTATAAATAAAGAAATCTATTTTTAATAATTTAAATAACAAAGAGAACATAATTAGAAAATACGTTCGATTCCAAAGATAAAAAACTCTTTCGCAATAATGACTTTGTGCCCAAAACGACGTGCATAGCGTATTTCAAGACCGACATTCTTTTACCATGCAACGGTAGCAGATATCAATATTTATTTAACTAAATAAACAAATACAGTACATGCTGTACCCAGGAAGAAGGTAACGGTATATTGGCTTAAAAAAATAATTTTATAACACTTTCCAAGTATATAAAGCTTTTAAGAATGTATAGGTGCCTATTGAACATTTGCACTAAAAGTTCAATTGAATAAGCAGAGTAATCCATATTTATGGTTCTATAGTGTTATACATTTGTTGCGAAAGGAAAGAAGACACTGCCTGGAAACGATTTATATATATTATTCTATAAGCGACTAATGACTGCTTTGCGGTATATCAGCTCAAAAAACAACAAAGGTAAATCATCGTAACAATTAGTTTGTAATAACTTCATCAACTTTAAAACACAACAAGAAGAAACGACTCTGTAGGTCTCTTGATTCTTATTAACCCAGTTTATAAAACCTTTAAGACAACTGGGGGTTCGTGTTCTTGCCCTCGTCGATGAGAATATGATGATTTCCTAATGGTTGGACCACACAGAAGGTCCGGTCATGCATTGTATTTCTACGGGGTGATTCTTACATACATATATAAAAAATCGTCTTTTTATTTTAGTCATTATTGTTTTACCACATTATACAGGGTGATTCATCACTGTTAGGATATAGGCTAAGGGCAGGTTATTTGGACCAAAATATGGCGATAGGACCAAATATAAATAAAATATTGCTGTGGAATAAGATATAGGGCGTAGAAGTTGAAATTTTTTTTTCGTTTTTTTCTGATAATGACAGTATATTTATCAATTAACGAAATCGGCACAGAGGCATAGATTTAGACAAGGAATATAATTTTATGTATTATTTCACATTTTGTTCCAGGGTGCGCCACGTGAATGATTCCTGATGATGAAATTAAGTGGTAGCTTTTTTTGACGAAACTTTTTAGTGATTTTGATTAGAAAATATTAATATTATGAAGAATAGCCATATTATAAATAAATATAATTATTTGAGAATTACAAACAGGGACAAAATTGTATAAATATAAATTATAATTCGAGAGACCGAATATACCATATGAACATTAAGTTCATCAGTATGTATTTACGGAACCAAAACTTATTTCTCTGAAACATTAATTTATAGTATCAAGTCACTTTTTGTGATTTTTCATATCATTAGAATTTATTAAATAATAATGATCAAGTTTAAAGGTTTATAATGATATCAATAACAAAGAATTATGATAAACCGACTAGAATTCTCAACTAAGAATTTAAAATGCTGTAAAATAACCAATTAATCAATAAATTACATGGATTAATCGATTGGTTGTAAATTCCATCTGTTTTATTAGTTTTTGTAACCAAATTATTGAAAAAAGATGTGCGGCATAATAGCGGAACACATTTGCTTTATTTTCACTATATTTTCAATAAATTTATTTATTAAAGAAATCGGGCATGTCCAGATTTGAAAGAAAATTTTAGGGTATAGTTTTTTTTTTTTATTAATTTCCCAAGAATTTTTACAATCTATCCTTTATAGGATAATAAGTAAAATAAGTGAATAAAGATAAATAACATAGAGAAGTCAACTATCCATTGATAACACTTCTGAAACGTTCTATTACTATTTTTACATAAATGTTTTGAACGTTACAAACTACAATGTTGGAACTATATACACTTTAACTCATAATTAGCACTAACATACATTATTGTCTTTGGGGGAGGTCCAGAGGGTCACACCTCTTCAGCCTTTTTTTGGGTTGGGCAATCAAGAGATCTGTTGCCAGTTCGTTTGGGTGGACGCTCAATCTGGTATGGTATTTGTCGGAGATTTTGGAACATTCTTCGGCGACCGTCTGTACTTGTAGGTCTTTATGTAATGCTGCGTTCGTAATATACCATGGTGCGTTTGCTGCTGCTCTTAGGACTTTCGATTGGAACCGTTGGATTTTTTGGATATTAGAATTACTAGCAGAACCCCACAGTTGTATGCCATAAGTCCATACTGATCGAATGATAGTTTTGTAAATTATTACTTTGTTAGCTAGTGACAGTTTTGAGCGACGACCAATCAGCCAATAATATTGTCTATATAACTGGCCAAGTTGGAGTCTTTTTTTGCAGATGTGTTTGGCCCATGTTAAACGCTTATCAAGATAGATCCCTAGGTATTTAACTTCATCCTTTTGAGGTAGTTCAATTTTGTTGAGTCTTACAGGTGGGCAATTGAGTTTATTAAGGGTGAATGTGATATGGACTGACTTACTTGAATTGTGGGGAGATCAGCGGTATACAACAGGTATAGAACAGGGCCAAGTACGCTACCTTGTGGAATGCCTGACTTTATCTGCCTTAGTGATGTTTGCTCTTCTCTATATTTAACTAGGAATTTTCTATCTGTAAGGTACGATTTAATTAACTCAAAGTATGTATAAGGGAGATGTTTTTTTATTTTGAACAACAGTCCTTCGTGCCATACCTTGTCAAAGGCTTGGGCAATATCTATAAAGGCTGCGGAGCAGTAATTTTTGTTTTCTAGATCATACCTTATTTTCCAGGCAATTCTGTGTACTTGCTCGATAGTGGAATGTTCGTTTCTAAATCCGAATTGGTAGTTGGGAATGAGTTTCCTTTCGTGTATTATTGGCTTCAATCTTTTTAGGAGTAGTTTTTCGAACAGCTTGGATATAACTGGCAGTAAGCTAATTGGCCGGTACGATTTTACATCAGTTGGATCTTTACCTGGTTTCTGTATGAGGATTACGCAGGACACCTTCCACTGTGGTGGTATGTACCCAAGGGTTAGTACAGCATTGAAGATCATAGTGATTAATCTGATTGCATCTATTGGAAGTTCACTTAGTACTTTACCTGTTATTAGATCATATCCCGGAGATTTTTTGTGGTTTATCCCAGTAGTAACCATATTAGATACTTCCCTGACTTTAAATTTTTTTATTGGTAGATCTAGTTGATTAGGACCTTCAAGAAAGTTCCTTATGGTTTCGTCTACTTGAGTTGGGGTTTCACTCGGATATGGCTGGAATACTTCTTCGAGATGTTTGGCAAAGGTGTACGCTTTCTCAGCATCATTTCTGGCCCAGTTTCCCTTTTGTGTCTTAATTGGAGGGATATGATCTTGTCGGTTCTTTATTCTCCTGGTTGCCTTCCAAAGGGAATAATTTGTTTCTTCTGTCGCAGCCAAGTTGGATATGTACACATTGATTTTATCGTTTTTGTATTTATCTAGCAATCTTTCAATTCGTTTTGTTATATTATTTAGATTTGTTTTGTCTGCGGGGGCATGAGTGTTTTGCCATCTTCTTCTTATTTTGCGCTTTTCTGCAATCATGTTTAAAATGTGTCTAGGGTACGTCAGTTTTTTATTCTGGTTTGGTATATTAGGAGTTGCTTTCCAGGCTGCCTCTTGTATTGTTTTCGTTAACTCTTCAAGGGGTATAGTAACGAATTTCATATCATTCAAATATGGGATTCGTGGTAAAATTTCATAAAAAGTAGCTGTCAAGAATATTGTATTTATAAACTTTTTTTTTTTTTTTTTTTTTTTTTTTTTTTTTTTTTTTATTATTTGTGCAATTTACAATCTACTTATAATTTATAAAGTAATTAGTAAATGTGTTGTAAGAAAAATATCTTGAAGCAGGTACCATCCATCGATGGTTCACTGGTGTTTTACCTAGCTAGGTCTTCTGGCCATGTTCTTCTTAGTCTTCTTTCGATTTCTTGGTTGTAAAGTTCCCTTACTAATTGGTTACTATGTCCTGTGGTCCGATTTTTGTACATATTGGCATTGGCTGCAATCACTTCCGTTATGAAAGGGATATCTAGATCTTCGTGCAGTGTCTGATTTGAGACATACCATGGGGCACCAGTTATCATCCTAAGCATTTTTGATTGAAATGTTTGAAGAATCTTCGTATTAGATGGTTTACTACATCCCCAAAGCTCAATCCCATACGTCCAGATGGGTTTGAGTATCGCCTTGTATATTTTTCTTTTATTATCTAGGGAGAGGTGTGATCTTTTATTAATTAACCAGCTCATATTTCTTACTTTCAGTTCTAGTTGACGTCTCTTAGATTTTATATGTGTCTTCCACGTTAACTTTTCATCCAAGTGAAGTCCAAGATATTTAACCTCGGTGTTGACAGGAATAGGAGTGTTATTTATATTTACTTGCGGGCAGACAATTCTTCTTGTTGTGAAGGTTACTTGTACGGATTTGGTTGGATTTACTTCGATTTTCCATCGTTTCAGCCAGTTTTGAAGTAGATTAAGATGGTGCTGAAGTTTTTGAGTTGCTCTAACTGGGTTAGGATCTGTCGCCACTATTCCAGTGTCGTCTGCGAATGTTCCTAATAGTGTTTCATTCGTTGTTGGTATGTCCCTTGTGTACACTAGGTATAAAATAGGCCCAAGAACGCTACCTTGAGGTACTCCTACTTTTATGGAGTGATAGTCGGAAAGTTCGTTGTCGATTCTTACTTGGAAGTAACGTTCACTTAGGTATGATTTTATAATTAGGTATAATCGGTCAGGTAGCTGCATTTTTAGCTTATATAGTAGTCCGTTGTGCCACACTTTGTCAAAAGCTTGCTTTATGTCAAGGAACACTGAGGTACACATAGATTTGTTTTCGATACTTTCTTTGATTTTGTTGACGATCCTATGGCACTGTTGAATTGTAGAGTGATTCTCTCTAAACCCAAATTGATGTTCAGGAATTAGTTCATCTATATTTATCGTTTCTTCTAGTCTGATAAGTAAAAGTCTTTCAAATATTTTGGACATTGTAGGGAGGAGGCTTATTGGTCTGTATGAACTAACTTCCGCAGGTGGTTTTCCAGGTTTAGCAATCATAATGATTTGTGCATTTATAAACTTAATAATAGTATTCCAAAATAAAAAACAAAAATTTGAGTAATGAAGTGTTTTCTTATTACTTGAACCGATAATAATCAGCCAATTTCTTCACACTGGAAATCAACTACTCGATATCGGATTTTTTCGAAATTAGAAATGCCAGCGGTCCAGAACTATTGGAAAAACAAGAACTTGGTATTAGCTGTTTAATGGCTCGATCATTTTGGACATTTAAGAAATAATCAAACGTTTATTTATATAAAAGTTTTGAACAACATAACTATCTTCAAGTGTAAACTGTCTATCGAAAAGTATGTGAATTATAGTCAAAACCAGAAACCGAAAATAAAATAAATGTGCTGACAAAATTTTGTGTACTTTTGCATTGCTTACAATGGAATATTACTATAACTCACATTCCTGTTACCTTGTTTCAAAATAACATGGAATCAAATATGTTGAACAGCTAAGATCTCCCATGAGAATACCGAAAGAAGTTTATTTACATAATATTTTTGTGGTGTATGGTCGAAATAATCAGCACTCCAAAATTAGTGTGAAATTAATATAAAAATGTCAGTCAAATGTTATTAAAGATCAAAATATTGTAAAAAAACCTCAACAACATATAATACCTTTGAATTTCTTGAACCGAGACCTGCCTTAATGAATTTGGCCCAATTAACATAACTTTTTTTAAGAAACTAACCCTAATATCAGAAAATGTATTTAAAACTAACATTTCTAATAACATAGAAAATATTTATTTATTGTAATAAATTCGTGGTAGCTGAAATTAATAAAAATTTTAACTTTTCGACTTTTCGACTAAGTAATTCATCTGAATTCATTCGCGGCAAAATTCGTCCTAATTTTTGGACTCTGGAACTTCTTCTTTATAATAATCGTCGAGAGAACGGGGCTACTAAAACACCGAAGGGTAGCAGAGTAAACAAATGTACAACGAATGCTCGTTACCTAATAGGCAGATGCTGAGCAAAAAACTTCACCCCAATTGGTAATAATATGTTCAGAGACAATACCACTGTTGACGTGCTTCTATTGAGTTTGTTTACATTTGGTGATTCTTGGTTATGAATACTCCTTAGATGTCGATTTTAAAAGTTAAATATGCTTTTCTGACATACAGTCTTTTACTTTTTTAGGCGTACGGCAAGCGGTACCACCTTGCTGAAAGATAGATACCTTCGACATTTTGCAAAGGAATTTGTTCACTTTGTGGTTTCAAATTATTTTATAGGACTATTATTCAGCGTTCCAAATGCCATCTACAACTAATATGGATTTCCAAATCATCACCAAAACCAGAAACTCCAATTTATGACTCAGCTTCGACTACCATTGACGCAAAACTTCAAATCTAACTTCGTCATTCCATATAATTAAGTTCTATTGGTTCTGAGACCATGATCTTCTTTGTACACAAAAAGCTATTTTTCTAATCTTGTGCTTCAATATGGGCTTTTCATTTGCCTATGGAACGCAAAATTTTAAAACTGATAAAAAAAGGAAACAATTTGAACTTACCTTGTACATTTTAAATCCTAATTTTAGGGCCACGTGTGATGAGTTGATCTTGAAAAATATTTATTCGTTACCTGGTTCCATAATAATTTCAATTCGCTATAATTAGCTGAACGATTTCGCAAGATCCTTCTAAGAGATCTCTCCTTCTGAGCCACATATTCAGTTTTATAATTTTTTGCACTGTAAAAATTAATACTGTTGACGATTTGCGCAGCATTTTTACCTTTTGATTGCAAGTGAATGATCATTTTCCTTATTTCTTCAAAAACAGCTTTACCACAAGACATTTTTATTTATCGACAACAACGAATGTACGAACATGAAAGAAATGTTATTATCGGCGTACTTATACTTATTGAAATATTAAGCATTATCTAACATAGATATCTATATATATATATATATATATACATAAGGCATATAGCATAAGTGACATTAGGGTACTACCCTGTATTCTCTGTTTTATGTTTAGAATTGAATGTAATCAATTCCTGGTTTCAAATTTCCTTGCTTACGGGAAACGACTTGAAAAATAATTTCTTGGGTTGCTGAATATGAAAAATTAATGAACTATATCAGCTCATAATACTTAAGTATTCCCGTTTGAAAATAAAACTCGACTATAAAGCATTTAACAACATTCTTGCAACGAATATAAATATCTAAAAGCATCTCTGTGTGTGGTAAAGAATAAACAATATCATAATAGCTAAGTTAATTTCTTTAGGTAACTTTATCACCAATATCATGTAGCTATTTCTATTTTAGATTAAAAAAATATACACATGCTCTGGCAGATGTTAAGTGGCATTTCTTATTTCTTCTTCATTAATATTTGGCTTGAGTTAGAAAATTAGTCTTATTAGAGTATGTGCAATAACTAATACTTATTACGAATCATCAGATTGCTTCCAAAAACATGTATTTTTTTGAGAGTGACATAAACAGAAAAACAAAAGAAAAACAAACAGCAAAAGACAAAATTACAAAGTGAATTGGGCAATTTTGGATTTAATATAACAAATAATAAATATTAATTCCATTATATTAGATTTAAAAGAAGGAAATTCGGGATTACGTAAATAAAAAATGGAAGACGCAGAACAACAAAAGAAAAGAAGATATACCTGAGAACAATGTGATAATAGTAGTAGAAATGCAAACGCAGAAGTTGGAAGGATTTCTGTAATTTGTAATACAAAAATGGATTAAAGATATGCTAAATGAAGAAAAACAATAACAAAGAAAGAACTTTTCAATATATCCATAAAAATACAATAAAGTAGAAAGATAATAAAGCCACTGCAGTAATGCAAATATATTGGTGTAAAAAAGTAAAGAAGTACTGGACACAATGTGGAAATTCATTTATATAAAGAGAAGCACACAGTAAGTAGCGTTATGGCGAGAAGTAGAGCAACACCAAAGAAATAGCAAAAGAAGGC
Source organism: Hermaeophaga mercurialis (assembly GCA_951812935.1). Lineage (NCBI taxonomy): Eukaryota > Metazoa > Arthropoda > Insecta > Coleoptera > Chrysomelidae > Hermaeophaga > Hermaeophaga mercurialis. The sequence continues at coordinate 30,372,900 of OX638360.1, read as the reverse complement.
GGGATTATCAATTGCGAAAGCAGAATAGAGAGTGAATATTTGGGGAATTTTGGATATAAAATCATAAAGGTGAAATAATGGTAAATATTCATTCTATTACGAGTATATTAGATCTAAAAGAAGGGCATCCAGGATTACATAGGAAAAATGGAAGAAGCAGAACAACAAAACAAAATTGATTGAAATCCTTTACACAACTTTTGAAGATACCTGAAAAGTTGGAAGGAAGGATTTCGGTAAAATGTAATTTGCAATAGAAAAATATACTAAAGATGTGCTAAATGAAGAAAAACAATAACGAAGGGAGAGGAACTTTTCAAACTTCATGTTCAAGGCAAAATTGAATGGAAGTAAAAATACAATAAAAGAAAAATATAATCAAAAAGCGACTTCGGTAATACAAATATATTGGTGTAACAAAGGTCCATAAAAAAGGAGTGTACGGGACATATAATGTGGAGGAAACTAATGCATATAAAGAGAAACACACCAAAGAAATAACACGAGAAGGCGGGAAATCAGCGTACAGGAGTAGACAGGAATAAGAAAAAATAACAGGATCTTCATAAATACTCTCATGTAGCAAAATCGAATGTAAACGTCGCCAGAAAATAGATATTAAAATAATCATAATCCAATGTATTGAACGCCCAATAATGAAAATGATGGTAATTATAAAAGGATTGGTCTTTTCTCAATTTATCCCCAACACACTGTATATTCCTTCTAGTTTCTAAAATGTATTCCAATTCTGATTGTGTTTCTTAATGTTGCTCCTTCTCTTTACGATATTTTTGGTATGTTGCCGCTTGAAGTGTGTATTTTCGGTTTTAACCTAAAGCAAACAAGAATGTAATTTCAATTTATCCCATGGTTTGTTGCGAATGTTAACAACCTCTCAAATAAGAATTCTACGGAAAGTAAAATCTTCATACGGGATTGGACGTTGCGAATACGGATGACTATAAATTCTAAAAAGTCGTAAATCCCATGCTCTTGTTCATTCTGTCGCATCGAAGCTTTCTATTTAATTTCGCAGATTAATTTTAATTGAAACTTGCAGGCGGATTAATTTAATGTGTGGGAAAAATTATTTATTTTCTTTGGGGAGCATGGAGCATGAGCAGTTATAAAATTCTAGGAAAACGAAAACATATAAAAAGTATGAATGTTTGCATTAAAAGTCATTTTTATATTGAAAAAAAAAATGGTGTAAGAAAATTATTATTTATTATTATTATTATTCATGTATAATAGTATATTTGTTTTACTGCATATGCATGACTATTTTCTTAGTTTTTAGTGGTTTGACATTTTTCCGTAGATTTTAAATTACAAAGGTATAAAAATTAGGATTGTCGTTTAGAGAGTGGAACTAATTTTGATATTTTTCTTGTTTTTTAGAAAATCGGGAACTAATGGATAAAGGATGGATATTTCAATAATATTGACTTATATACATCTTTTATAAACTTTATAGACAAAACATTGCTATTGACTAATTCATATGTTGCAATATGTCCACGAAACCCGTACTAAAGTAAAATTGAAGTGTTAATCAAAATGATTACGACGTTGCCAATACATCTAAATTTATATTGTCATTAATTTAGTTAGATTTATGCTAAAAATATTTATTAATAAAAAGGTGTTGTAACTTTCTTGATTATTGTTTTTTAGTTCTAATTATAATAAATACAAATTTGCACATGAGTGACCCTAAATCAAAAGGGCCGAAATGGTTATTTAATTTAGAATATCCACATTATTATATTGCAAGTCTTAGTATGATCGTAACGTCTATGATACTGTTCTCAAATTGTATGAAGAGTGTATGATAGATTCTCCTATTTTCACGTGTTTTTCTACTTTTGTGTTGATTACACAACATTGTACATCGGGTTTTGTAGTAAAAAGTTTATGATATAAATACTACTCTATATATTTATTGATATTAACAGTAATGTAAATGATATAAACGAGAGTTAACATAAATTTAATTATTTTGTTCAGTTCAATCAAAAACACATTAATCTCCACCAAACTGTTAAGTAATAATTCATTTCTGATTTTATCAACAGACACCAGGAGGTTGCATTGTAATTTCACAATTTTTTTTTGAACTACAGACATTTTATAGATCATGTGTAAAAATATGTTCAAATCTATAGATATGATAAAACTTAATTCTTTGGAGAGTATGGAATATTTCGCGTTGAACGGTGAATCCTCTACTTAATTGGATAGTATATAAGTTTTGGATAATAAATCAACACTTTATTCTCTGAGTTTGAGATTTACCACTATTTATCTAATACCAGAAACAAAATGGCTCTTCTGCATGAATTCAATAGGCTGTAAAGGACCTAAAAAGCCAATAAGCAAGAATCATTGCACTTGGTACCGAATAAAACAGGATTCAAGGTTCAGAACTTACGAGCCTGAATCTTCGATGTAGAAGAGGCCGAAGAGGACTTACGTTCTATTTTATGGAACGTCCTGATGGCCTTTTATAAATAAAAGGATCTAAAAAAGCCTAGTTGTCAGAAATCAGATTCCTCACCATATATTTTTATCTTCTGTATCTTGTCCGCAAAACAGCTGTATTCAAACTGAACGATTTTACCCGCCGTAACTATTTATTTATTATCTATAGAGTGGACTGTAACCGAGAATCAGAGTACTTTCAGAAATTATGATGAACTGAGTATTTTTTTAATAACTTTAGTTAAATTGACGAAATTACAAACATTTACACATTAACAATAAAATTTTAGTAGTGTTTCCAGCGTGAATTTCGGTTTCACTTGCACAAATTTTTAAAAATTAATTAGAGCTTTTCTTTCGTTTACTGAAAAGTCCTTAACTTTATAATCTTAAAATTGGAAGACAATTTTTACTTTAGCGTGTATGAAGGGCAATAAATGTACGTGAGAGCGGAGTTTGTGTAACTTACGAGTTTAAAGTTGATGAGAAACTCTTTTTGACGGTTTTGGAAATTGGCGAATAATGCTGCAGAGGTGCTCACGTCTTATTGGTCAGTCATGAGGTCAGTTGGAGCTTTTCCTTCTTGGTCAGGTTTTGAGGCGTTTATTGGCAAGTTGTTGATTGGTTGAAATTAAAATACCGTCGTTTATAAATGTGACTAACGTTCAATTGTACATGTGAAATCGTTTCAAGAATGTACAGGGAGCGCTAAGGTGCATTGGATATTATTTTAACTTGTTTAAAATGAGTTATTTTTAAACACAAACCTATAATTCCAAACGTTAGTCAAATTTTTTCCTAACTTTTTTAGGTATTCTGGAATGTTATTTAGTGATAGTTAGTTAAAAATATTTCATTTTTGTGTGTATCAGAACCACAAATTAACAGTGAATATTAATTTTTAAATAAGAAATTTCTTCAGTTTCCCTGCTCTTCCCAAGCAACACATTTAGTTGCAAAAAACTGTTTTGTATTTAAAACCAATCATTCATAAATAAGTGATTAATTTGAAAGATATAATATTCATGCAGCTTTTTACTCGTAAAAAAATGTATTTTGTTTCTTCTACCTAAAACAGGTGTTGATAATTGATGTGACCCTTATTTTGTATATACCAGCAACTGATGGGATTTTCTACAAGAAAAGATCTACTAAAACAATATTCCGAAATTCTTGAGAATCTGAATTAATCATTTTTCTAAAATTATTTGTAGAGCAGGACATCCCAAATAATGGGGCGTGCCTCTATAGAGGGTAGTAACTGGGGCACAATATATTTGGTCATCTTAATGAAAATTCCATTTAAAATCACTTTGCCACTAAAAAATTAAAACTGGGGCATGAATATATTTTTTTGTAACCCAAAGATATTCAACGTAAAAAAGTTTAGAAATCACTGGTAAAGAAGATCTAGTGCCAAAAGGACCATGATTAGCTTGACATATGATCATTTTAATTTATCAGTATCACGTAAGTACCTGTCAGGAATATTCTGCAACAAAATTCACTCTTTTAAAACAATAATTCGAAATATACCTTTTTATCGTCCTTTATTAAGTAACTAACCTTTTTAATCTAAATTCATATACGTACCTTTATTTGCTCCAACCATTTATTATTTCCATACTTTAAATATATTTTCTCATTTAATTTTTGGTATTTCCTTGGATCTATTTCCATACGGTCTCCATTCTGTAATTATTTTTACCTCCTTGTTATCCTTCATTCTTTTTACATAATTTTTTTCTAAATCTCCTCTTTCGTTCATCTACTTTTGTAAGAGTCATGGTTATCGCTGTATACGTATTCGTGGATATTATCCCTGTTTTATAAACTTTTATTTTTCTAGTTCTTTTTACTCTCTCATTTCGTATAATGTACTTATAGAAGTAGGAAAATATAAAACTAAAAACTATGACGTTCTTCTCGGAATCATAAATAAAATAAAATACTTTTTTAATAAATTAATTACGCTTTATAAAAGCCAAACATATTTTATTTTTGGCACCGATAAGTTCCACTTAACGCTATCGTTGGCTGGCTGCAATTTTGCAGTTATCAAACCAAACTGCATCTTTTTAGGTACGCTGGATGCACGCCTGTGAATTCGATTTTAAATCTTCGACCCCTCGAGCGTTGGCTCCACTCTCTTTGAGAAGATTCGCGCGCACCGACAAAAAATTATAGGGTTCCTGAGGTATTTACTTGCTAATTCACAAACCCTCGTCGTCTTTTGTTTTCATTGGGATCAACAGCCGGCGACATGACAGATTCTTGGTATTTTAACGAACACAAAACTTGAAGCAAAAAAAAAACGTAAAAGAAAGAAATTGATAGAAATTGCTGAGTTGGGTGGCCTCGTTATTATTTCTGATTTGCCACTAAACTAGTGGTCCAAGAGAAAGAATTAGGAAGACAAATAAACAGTTAAGATCGCTATTTCACTTATTTTAATTTCATGCTAGTTCCAACTGTGCTTAAATTTTACGGAACGAATGAATGAAAATTATATTTTGGCAGGTTAAAGTTTAATGTTTAAAGAATGAATGGAGCCTGGTATTTTTTGTTTGCACTTCTATTCGCATTACCTACAAAAAACAATTTCAACATTAAGTTTAAGAAAGACTTCTTAAATATTTTAAAATGTTGTTCAGTATATTTTTAATCTAGTAATATACAACAAATTTATTCGTAATACTTATTATAATTTCACTGTAATTTTTGAGTTCAGACATTTCGAATAAATGTCACAAGATAATCGTATAAAGTTGCCAAATTTTTAAAAAATATAAACATAAAAATTATAAAAAATATTGGATCTATTATGCCGAAATAGCCGTTTACCATTTTTTTATAAGAAATAATATTCACGAAGAATGTTTAAAAAAAAGTGGACAAAATATTGCAACTAAATGGAGATTTACTCTGTATATTATGGGATCATTTAAAAAGGATTACCACTGAATCGTTTATACCAGAAATTTGAACAAAGATTGCCTAGAAAACTTTATGTGTAAAATTAGAACCAGTTGTATTAAAATAAGAAATCTAATTTGTATTTTATTCTGTAAAGCAAAAACAGCTTTGCCAGGAAATATTTTGAAAAGTCGCAAGGCACCAACTGTCTAGAAAATTTTAACAAACTTTTATCATTCGATATTACTTTGAATTAATTTGAAAATGTATCTTTTATTTGAAAGGTCCAGTGAATCAGTTCTAACTTTAACACTCAAATCTAGAAATTATATTTAAATTTAAATATTTTAGAAGGCATTTCTTTGAAAAACAATGACGTAAGTATGTGAATATCTCCTTAAAAAATGTTTGGAGACACATCTAGAAAATGTTCTCTACTAATATATACATAAAATAATAATTGTTATATATGGTTGAACTCATATTGAAGAGAAGATTCCAAAAATGATTGCATATACAGGGTGATGTATTTAAAAAACCAAAGTGACTAATAATATTAGAAAAACGGCAAGTCTAGCAACATTGCAAATTACAAATCTGGAATCTCCGTTTCTCAAAATAGGCTAATCCCAAATTTTGTAGAATTCGGACTAGCAATTTACGAGATAATTGGACGTTTCCAGATTTTTGGTCCACTCTGTATAATATTTTAAATAAATCTTTTTTGGAACAGAATTGTCCGCACTGCACAAAATATTTTAAATATTCAACCATTGTCGAAAATAACTCTGTTTAATATTTTAACAACAAGAGATAATTTAGGAAAAATATTGTAACGATTTAAATAGCGAAATATTTGTATATCAGAATAACCATCTATTATACTATTAAATTAGAGTAAAGTAACAAAGCTTGGCAAAGAAAGGAACTAAAACATATAATAACAAATAATACCACATGCCCTTTAAAAAAAATATAATTATTACAATTTATTAGTTTCATTCTGGATGCATCTCGTAGAATAAAAATATGTTATTAGGAGCCCGGCACGACCAGAGTCATTTCATTGAAATATTGTCTCTTACTTTTCTTAGAGTTTAGTGCCCGAAGTTGAACTAGAATTATGAACAAATAATATATTTTGAGAGAAAATTCCATCAAGTCCAAATCAATACGAGATCCAAGCATATCTATTCATAATAACAAATACTGATAATGTTTTTGCGTAAAAACATAATAATTTCTTCAAATATTTGATAAAGTCGAGAAGTACCTTCGTCTGCTCAGATAATTTAATGGTGAAGGCCGTAAAATGAAGCAATAAAAATGTGCGATTATTCAATGGATATGAAAAATAATAGGAATAGGTTAATTTAAAAAAGACTGATTAATTTGGTTAAATATGTTTAAAGCAAAGGATCATTCGATATATTGCTACATATGTTGAATAAAAGAGTTATTAAATATGATATGTAGAAAATAAAGTTACTGTTACGAGAGCTGGTTTCTGAGACTACAATTTTAAGCATGCTTATACCTAGTTGTACTAGTGAATAGTACGACGAAAAATAAATATGGCTTGTCCAATAAACTTAAGTCCTAGCACCTCCGATTTTTGAGATACAGTGGGTTAAAGTTTCTACATCACTCTGTATTTTTTTATACAACTTGTCAGTCACTGGCCGCCCCAATCACCCGAACTCAATTCATTAGATTTTACTGTTACTGTTATGGGAAAGGAAAAGTATTCGAAACAGACGTAACTCTATTCAAGAGCTACAAGATAGAAATGAGTGTCAATTTAATTATTTAATGAATAACCCAGGACCTCTTGACAAACTTATGTTTTCTTTAAGACAATAATTTATGTATTAGAGAAAATGGCGGGCACTTTGAACAATTTCTCTAAATGGTTTTAGTGTCCTTTACTTTTAAAATGTTTATTGTTTTCCTTAATTATTTTCTTTGTCTCCCAATAAAGTTTTGTCGTTTGTTTTATTATGTTCATGCATTAAATTCCTCATTTCGATGGCACCATTTCTTTAAGTGCTAATATCTCAGACTCGGAAAACCTTATGAAAGGTAAATATAAATCTAAAAATGTGATTTATTTCGCTGCATCCAAGTTAGGGGGGAAAAGGGGTTCTTCAGTTCAGCAGTACGCCACTGGCTGGCTTTTTTGCCAATACAGCCCCTTAAGTTAATTAAACTGACTGACAATTTTATAAAAAAATACGGAGTGATGTAGAAGTTATAGCCAATATTCATTTTCGGATTTTAAACTTGAATCCTCTGTATTTCAAAAATGGGAGGCGCTAGAACTTAAGTTTATTGGACAAACCCTATTTATTTTTGGACGTACTATTCACACTAAGATATTGGGATGTTTTTGTGGAACACCTTGTATAGAGAGGTATTAAAGGTTATATTTTTCTAAATTAAAGTTTAAATGAACAGCTAAATTGTTTCTGTTAACCACTGTGTATTGCAATGCATTCGCTCTTTTAGCCTTAAATATATGAAGAGTTCATTATTTCGAATTACGTTTAGTTTATTTGACATTACATAACTGTTTTACTAGTTACTGAGTAGAATCTTAAACTCTCAATAGGAAATCTATTGTTATATTGTTAATTTATTTCATTCAAAAGTTTTTTCAGTTTAGCTTTCATACTCTGCAATCTAAAGGCTTACAGAAATATTTTTGCCTAACAATTGTGGAAAATCATACAGTTATTCTACGAGAGTAAGGAAAATTAAAAAATATTAATAACGCTTTTATTTCAATGAATGAAATAACACGCACATTTATTCAGAAAGACACCATCATCTAAAATTTGAATAATATTTACATAAAATGTATAGTTGGAGGCATTATGTAAGTTGATAAAAGATGTAAACTGGTTTCTTATCGATAGACTTGAGAATTGGGGTAGAGTTCAATTGTATTAGAGCGGAAAAGTACGTCTTTCAAAACCAAAATAGAATAGAAAATAGAGTCTTCAAAAACTGGAAGGGGTTCATAGCTCAAAAGGTAAAAACCAACTACGTAAACTAAGAACCAGGTTTCCAGAAGGATTTTTCTTTTTATGTATAGGGCCATATTTGGTCCTAAAACCTGAAAGTCTTTATATTATGACGAACATATTATCATAATAATATTACACCATACAATATTTTTGTGACATTAACGTGTTAATGATCGGATCTGTAAATCTGAGCATCATTGGTCTGGACCTCCAGTACTCTTTACATTGTCCTTTTTCATTTCTATCTGATGTTTGTTTTCCATTCAATTTCATTCCAGGTTAAATTAATTAACTGGTGTTCTTTTGTTCCTATTTCCGAGAAGCTTTTTGTTTTTGCATGAAAGCAGCATAAACTAAAAATGTAGTAATCCTTATTTTTCTTCTAACATGCTAGAATATTTCAATAAATCTACTTTTATTTAGGTATTACAAATTCTACAACCAAAGTTGTCCTAGAAATATAAATAATTTTAAATAAAAGGGATATTTCCATTCAGATGTTATATTTCATTTGAGAAAGATTTATTACTGAAATGTAAAGTCGACGCCTCAAACGACAGCAAAAATTAGTTTTGTATTTTTTGGTATAACAATAATGGGCAAAAGTCTAGTGTAAGCTGAATGTGAGGTTCAGGATTTTGGAGTTTTGTCGTACTATAAAAAAGCATTAATTCAAAACTTCACTCCATCATAAATTTCCAAACAGAGGAATATTATTTAGAGATGTAATAAATCTAAGTTTGTTAATAATCTAAAAGTTAAAATCAGTAATAGTAAGTTTAGCGCTAAAAGTCGAGATCGGAAAAAACAAATTTCTGAAATTATTTGTTTTTTCACCCTTGTCTCGAATGGTACCCTCGTTACGCAGTTGTCATGATATCAGTGTTTATTTTGTAAGTTACAGTTGCCGTTATTTTTCTGAATTACTGAATAAAATAAAATCTTTTTATTAATGAACGAGTTTGAATAATCTTGCAATTCCTTGATCTAATTTCATACTACTTGATTAGTTTTAGCTATCTTTCTTACATTAAATTGTTAATTTTAATGTTCTTGGCCCGAATAAATAATTTGGAAAAAATTCGTCCTGAAAGCACATGAATCTGGTGTCATTTATCTTCATTAATGCAGTAAGGTTGTCGACTGATTAATCCAACATGCTAAATCTTCGTTAACAAATCTATCGTAAGAACTTACATGTTTTCCCGCTCGGCTTAAAACAACACCATATGTGGTGTTATACATACATACAACCCACATATATTACATTTTCGAAGATTATGAATTTGTTGTTAATCTACAGTGGTTAATCAGACATAATTTGGGCATTCGTGATCTTCTGATTTTGAACTAATTTGCCGGGTATATCATTGCCCCATATTGTGTTCTTCAGTATTTCTCATTAAAAACTTTGTCTCGCGTCAGATTCAATTGTAATGTGATGACTCAGTTTCCATCATGTTCTAAGAGTCCATTATGCAAAAAAATGACTTTTCAAGAATAACAACGTGGACTTAGGATTAATAACAATTAATAGACACTTAGTGCAAACCATAAAACCATGAACCAACAGAGACATAAAAAATTATTTTCTATTATCCAAAAACTTTTAAATAATAGAAGCCAAATCGTTGTTAGAAATACAAACTTTGGATAATTTTGTGAAACATTAACATATCGTGAGTAACAATGAGATATTCAATCAAACAAAAGATCATTTTAAACACAATTATAAATAAATTACAACTTTCCGATCAAAATATATGCAAAAACAAAACTGAGAGCTGCCAGTAAACATCCAATCTCTAAAAATTGATTGATGTCTCTTATCTACTAACAATAATAATAATAATAATAATAATAATAATGAGGTTTGGCCATTTTAGAATTTACTTTCTTGATATTTATTTTATTATTTTATTTATTTTATTTCTTTTCTCTGCTATTTTTTCGGCGGTAGCCAGGGTTTTCCTTATTTAAGGGTTAATTACTTCTGATCGCTGATCATTTTTCATTCTTTTTCTTTGCAACTGTTACCATAATTCTATACTATCTAATTTTGATTATATAATTTCTCATATTTAAATTCCACTCTATCCATAACATTTTTTGTAATTTTTAACTCATCCCTCAAGTGGTTTAATAATTTTAACATCTTGTCTAAGTTTATTTCGTTTAGAGTTTCGTGAATTTCTTTTAACTTATCTTGATTACTGTTATTTTTACTTGATTTGATTTTGTATCTTTGGGTATTCGTTTCTAGTTATTTGGCTGTACGTTACGTTGCTTTTTATCGCACTACTTTCAAGTCTTTCTGGTATAATATAACTTTGCTTTTTTTTCTATTTATTTCAATTTTCTCGTTCTTTAGTTCCAGTAAATATTTTGATATTGTCTCTATTAAATTGTATCGAAAAATTATTAGCACTTATGGTGTGTCTCACTTGGTTTATAAATTGTCCGTGGTTTTCCTGTTTACCTTCCAGTACTACTGGTGGTGTTTTTGGTGTAAGTTTTTCTTCCTTCTTCTCTTTCCCTTCTGCTTCCTCGCTGCTTTCATTTTCTTCATTTTCCTCCAGGTTTTGGAACCTATTGCTAGTTTTAATTCGCTCATCCAATATTTTTTCCTTCGGCTTCTTTGCCCTCTTACTGGGTCCCGGTAGTTTCCATCCACCTTCCATTTCGCTTGACTTTGTTTCCAACATTTCAGCTACTTCATCACTCCATTGTCTTGTTTGTTTTCTTACTGCTTCTCCTTTCTCTTCCCGTTTTGAGGTCTTTTCAACAATTTTTCTCTGTTAATCCTCTACATGTTTTTGACTTTGTTGTGCCTACTTCCATGGGTTTTAATTTCAGATCTTTCAAATCAAACGGATCTTTAGGTGTTTTACCTTTAATCTCTACGCTTTCCTTTGGTTTTTCTATTATACTTCTAAGAACTCTTATTCCTTCTTCTTGTTCTTCTTTAGTCATATCGAAATAATTTCTATATTTTCTTTCACACACTGTTTCCATTTCTGGCTCTTTCCTTATTTTACTCCTCTTTTTTCTGTTTTCCCCTAAAATTACTTTTTTGGAGTACGCACAGGAGTCTTGTCTACTCCGACTCTGGCTTTATAAATAGAAACACAATTTTATTTGCATACTGAAACGCTGGATATTATTCACGTGTTATCCGCTTGATGTCATTACTACAAATGAGAATGTGATGCAACTGAAAATCGAGACGTGCAGTCTGGGATTATTAACCAAGAAACTGGGAGTGAAGATAGATACCGATAAACCGATTATTTACTATCTAGATTCTTGTTTTCAGCTTTAACAGGTTTGTGAACTTTTACTTTGAGAATTTACCGATGTGTTGATACTTTTATAGATTGAACGAACACACGCGAATGGGTGGTATAAACTCGAGATTTGGTATTTCACGAAATGTTTAATTGGCATTTCCTATGTTACTCATTTAATGGGGATCTACCTATGTAGGCGTTCCTTAATTTAAAATATATGTACGTGGTATCGTGAGAAACGATCTTAATATGGTATAAAGTGTTATTGAGATGACAAAATACGAAATAAAAACTTCCTTAAAATTGTAGTTGCTTAAGACGTATACGGTAATGGCTTTTGTGTTTCAAATCCTCCCTTTGTACTCTGAAACAAACTAACGGTGTTCGTATGTAAATAAACCCTAATTGGCATAACGACATCTTTAATAATTATTTACAAAAAAACCGGAAAAGCAACAAGTCCCAGATGAGGAGTTTCTTTGTGTCTGAACGGATCCTAGACACGTTTTCCAATTTATTTACAAAGCAAATCTCTGTTGCCGTTTCATGTTAACTTTATTTGTTGTTTTTCTACTTCATAAAATAAAATAACAAACGTTTATCTCATCGTTGGGTCGCCGAAGTCGTGAGATGTCTAATGTCTGATCTCTCGTTGCCTGGGACGTTGACAAAATAATTCATAAAGAGCGACATTGCCCAAAGAATTACATGTACATCTAAACAAAAGCTTTTTTTTGTTTTAAAATATCATTGAAATGCGTTTAAGTAATTCATTAAATGCATATTTTTTTCAATAAATTTATTATTATTGAATTAAAAATCCGTAAAGTAGTTAAATTTTTATTAGCAAATAACGTTTTTGCAAGATAGCCCTTAAAAGTTTATGGGCACCGTTTAGTGTTTCGTGTATTTCTTAATAACTATGAGACTGTATAATATAACATAAACTTTTTTAATATCTTCATTTATGTTAGCAACAGCTGTATTGCGAGGTTTATCTATTTAGAGTTTTATACGAATTCCTACTAGACTTTGATGAAGGAAAATTTGAGATGAATTTTTGACAACAGAATATCGAAAACTCCTTTTGTGTATTAACAAATTCGTAACACTATTGTAAATTAAACAATATCAAGAAGAAAAGTCGTAACACACTTTCAAATACGTTTTGTTGCCTTCTTACTTTAAACATTTTTTTGCTTTCTTCGATAATGTTCTTTGCTTGATTTGTTGAGGCATAAGATCCTGAAAAGGAAGTTTTTTGTATCATGTATTCTTTTGGAATATTTATATTTACTCAAAAACTTTGTAAAATCTCAAATAGTAATGTAATAAGGACCCAGAAAAAAAAAACTGGTTGGCCAAAAATAAGCTTTTAATTAGCTAATCATTACGTTAAATACAAGGTAGGGATGAATAATGTCCAATCTAAGAGAGAGAAAAGTATTCTTTCCATTGTACATTGCAAATTAGATTTAAATAATTATAAGCAATCTAAAAAACGGCGAAAGTTGAATAGCAATATTAAACAAAACAAATTAATAATATAATTAAAAATATAAAACAGATAAATTATATTTATCTTAAATTTTCACAATATTATAAAGCTATTTTTACTATTTGTCTCTGACCAAGGTTTCGCTAAATTGCATTATCAAAGATTCGTAAGATTAAAATATTTCTTATAAGCGTACTTGACTCTATACCTTAAACATTTCAAGCAATATGTACAGTATGATGTTTTGGTAGAATAATATTATTTTCCTAAAAAAATTGGTTAATATATATATATAGTTCAGAAGGTAATCTTAAATAATAGAAGTTCCCAGGTTTATTTGTTCATTTAGTACTACTGAAGATATTCTAGATATTTCTTGATTTCATATTTCTCCAAAAAATCAAGTTCAAGGTCGTAAGTGTTCACTGAACCTTATTTCAAAAATTTCTAAGGATCTGGCCAAGATAGATGGCGTTACAATCAGGACAATTTAGTTTGTAAATACATGATTTTTTTATTTATTAATTTTAGGTATTAGATTTAATAAAAATGAATCTACATTATTCCTTACTTTAAAAGATATTGTACTAATTATCCATAAAAATATTTGCCAAAATTGGTTACATTAAACTATTCATTAGCAATTCTTCATTTTGAATACAAAATTTATCATCAAAAGCAATTTTGATTGATACATAAATTGAATAGGTTTATAATTTCATTAATTAAAATTTGGGTAATGTTTTTTCTTTTCCAGAATTTAGCTATTAATGGTATACATTTACATGTAGAAATTTTTAAAAGTATATTATTAACGTCAAATGAAAATAATTTTCTATTTTCATTTAATGTCCTTAATTTAATGTATTAAATCTAAAGAGTTTTTTACTGAATATTTTGATATGTAATCTTAATTAGTTTTATTAAGAATCTCTGCTAATTTTGGCATAAATAAATATAAGTATCATGTAAGTACGAAACCTTAAAAAAATCCTAATTTCCTACTATATTATTTGATCTTGTTAGCATAAGCAGCTCGATTTCAGGTACATGTACAATTTTCTGTAAAATTACCGACTTCTACTAATCTGATAACTAGAGTATTACTGTTCAAAATTACAGAGTTGCCTCTTTGTAATCTCACTATAAATGATGCTGGTATTTATTTTAACATTTTTATAGTTCCATAAGTGGTCTTTCTGGTAATATTCTCGAGAATGTTGAGTTTGTTCTATCACTAAGATAAAAATATATTACAAGAAAATATAATATCTGTGGAATGTGAAATGTAAAAACATCATTTGCAACAGTTATTAACATCACTTGTTTAGGAATGATTGAGATTGACAATATTAGTACAATAACTGATTGCATGAACCCAATTATTATATTCAATTTTATTATTATTCATATAATTTTAAACTAAACAACTTTATACACCGGATTCGGAGATATTTCCTCGCCATCAGATATTTTTATTTAAATTTTAAGCACTTTTATAAGTAGATACTTTCCTGAATTGAGTTTTAGAAAAGTTTTCAATTTTGAATACCTTGAACTGTCAATATTGTAATACATGTATTTTATGTATGAGCCTCTTAACAAATACAACAAAGCAAACAAAATGTCGTTGATTTTCGACTCACAAATAATTTGTATCACATTAATTTAGAACATAAAAATTTTAATTACACATTTTCTAACATTTATTTTTCGTTGCAGGTAAGTACCTACTTCTTCATGTGAGAGGTTATCAAAGATGTTGATGGAGGCAGCAATAAACGTACACAATTTCAAGACAGCGAATGTTCTCTAAAATTCAATTAATATTTTAAAAATGCCAGGACAAAAAGAAGGACTCACGGTGTCTGTGTATACAAAGGAGACTCCAAGGTCATCTAGGCGGTTTATTCAAAATGGATGACGTTTTTCTTTTACTATAACTACAGATTGGATAATTATATGCCGGTACTAAAAGTACTCACACGTAGGTACTCCATACAATAATGTGGAATGATAGTGTGGGTAGGTACCTACCATTCAGTATTGTCTCTCAAATATAAATTCTCACGACAAACATTCAGCTTCCTAATCATTTCAGCACTTATTTTCGACAAATCGCTGATTTCTGCTTAAAGTTAAAATTGTTTTTGCGTATTAGTCTGGTTTCAGTTGGAAAAAATTAAAATTTCGCCATTCCTTAAGGGCTCTCACATATCAAGAAACTTGTTATTAATTAACCACTAAACCTTGGATAATTACGACAAAACAATTTCCGGAAAAATATTTTCCCTAAAATAAATGATCGAATGAACAGTTACCCGAATGGATAATTGCCTGAAACATGTATTTACTTATTGCGGCCTACAATGTGTCTAGATACGTATCAAAAAATTTTACATCTTATTTAAAATGAAAATTAGAATCGCTAATTAATGTATTATTAAAATTTTTTATTTATTTTATTCCATTTATCTTTCATGTTTTATCCAGGCTTAGAACGCTGCATACCACTGATGTGTTTAAAATTAAAAAAGATAAATAATCCAATTTCTCATTTTTTAAATTTTTTGTATATATTTTTTATTTTAAATTTATTAGACTATGCTTTTAATCTTTTGATATTCTTTTCTTTAAAATAATACGAAAAATTATATGCTATAACTCGAAAGAATTCATATGTGCGAAAGTAACATAAAAAAATTAGAAATTTAGTAATCTAGAAAGAATACTAAAGAGTATCCTACTGTGTTATTATCACAACTTTTTACATCTGACAAGTTTTTACAGTACTGATAACCAAAGGTATGCCGGTATTAATTTTGTGACAGTTTTCTGAATGTTCTCTAAACCGTCAAGAATATTCTGGAAAACGTCTATAATTAAAGGCTAATGGCGTGTACTTATTATTCATTCTAAACAACATTTAAAATCTAATTAGCGAGTCTGACTTATTCAATTGTCCATTCCATAAATTGTGTTTCAGGTAATTATCCATTCGGCAATTATCCATTCTTTCAATTGTGGTCGGACAAAGATATTGTTAGAAATTATTTTCGTGCAATTATCCCAGATTCCTCAATGCTAACGGACGGTTTTGCACACGGCTATTAATTTAGAATTGTTAAATACCTGTAAATTATTTTTAAGAAATTTATTTTATATATTATATAAAGTTCAATCACTTCTCAATAATCCGATCTAATTATATGTACGCCTAAAAAAGAAAAATTTCTATGATTTTGTTAACAACGGCTTCTTCCATAAAAGTTTCTTGCTTTGTTGTGTACGTATTTCTCAAAAATACCAGAGGCGAAGTAAGGCAAGTGAATTTGAAATATGATGTTGTTAAAAACGACTTTTGAAGCACGAATATGTTATTTATGATTAGTGTATGTGCTCGTATAAATGCAATAAAGTGCGGTTGGTGCCGACCACACAAAAATACCAAAAAATATCGCCACGTTTAATAATTAAAAAAAATTAAAACTGACTGACTCGAAAGAACTTAAAGGTTTATTTATATTAGAAATCCTTTTTGAAATATGTCCATATATCGAATATAAAATACAACAAACTAAAAATGTATTAAAGGGTGAATGGATAAATTTAAAAAATAAAATAAATGACTTCTACGTCAGTATCGTACAATATTTTGATTATTTAAGTTTGTCTATTTCATAAATGTAGCTAAGAGTTAGTTTCGACATGTATCATACCAACATCAGGAAAAATACAAAAAGATCATATCGAATGTGATGGTTTCTTAACTTATTTTATGAGGTTATACTTTTCATATAATTTTAATTCGCAGTGTAATGGCATCCATTATAATGTTTTCAATAGGAGATTTTTAGTTTTAGCTTTACATTACTGACACTTTTTACTTTGCTCCTTCTGCGGTTACTGAATCCGATCTTCCAGTAAATTCAAAATGTCCACAATTTCGAAGCAATTTCGACTTGTCATTTTAACCACTTCAAAGATTTGTAATTTTTTGACTTCATGCAGATTTTCTGGTTACGTTTAATGACCAAGTTATTACTTAATCCCCAATACATGTATCGTTACAATATTACAATAACACTAACAGATTTAAATATATCTTCAGCGTCAAAAGCAAACGTGCTATATGGAGGTCTTATACATTAATACTTGTCTTATCGAACATTTTATGAATATTCAAATCCATTACCATTAATAACAAACTGTGATAACTTTGAAGTTCTTCCCAGGTCGCAATGGCGTTTACACGTGTGATAAATTATTCTCTTTTCTTTGAATATTGAACCGCACTACAATGTTAAATAATGATGTTTGAGGAAGTAGTAAAAGTCCGTTCTTATAATAGTTTGTGGTGTAGTTGTCTTCATTTTCTCATTGGTGTCTTTTTTCTATGAACAGTAAAAATTTTCTAGAGGACGGATGACATTAGTTTTGATTCAACAATAAGAATTAGACAATTGGTGCAGTAACAAAAATTTGCAATAATGGGAAACGTAGGAATAGGATACTGATGTATGATAATTAAGCATTTTTAGATATTCTGATGATAGAGATTTGCTCATGCTTAATAAGAAGATCAACAATGGATGCAATTCATTGATACAGATCATGAAAAGATTATAATGAATATAAAATATACTTTTATTTATTGATTTCGAACAGGTATTGAATTCAGTACAGAGTGTAAAAAACATTGAAAAAATAGGAGTTTGCAGATTGCTAATGCGTTTAATTAAAATAGTACCGGAAAGAATATAAAGATGAAAATATAAAAATTTCAAATTTAAAAATCGAGTTAAACAAGACGATTCATTAATTTGGCGTTAGAATATACAGGGAGTCTGCGAAAATAATGCGTATTTTTAAATGGTAAATAGTCGAAAAAAATGAAAATGAAAGAAGGAAAAAATAGGAACTTCTTGGGTAGTATTATGTCAAAAATTAGTAAGTAAATAACGTGAACTTTCCAATACCTTCAAAAATAAAAATGTGATATTTGTATGGGGAATTTGCTATTAAATTCTTATTTAAATTGCTGTCTGTATATACTAATATAATATTCTATAACCATAACTATACAACCTGAGTTAGAGGTCGAATGTCAGGGTCCAGCATTGAACATTGAATACCAGTCATTCAGTCTCGGTATGCAACGCAATTACAACACCCGTAGGTGCATTACCATTTGATGGTTTGGATTGACTGATCGCGTAGCAATGTTGCCACGTGAATAATTATTTCAAAATTCCCCAGAGTTCTTCTTCTCTCACATATTTTTACACTAATTATCAAATTAAATGTCAAAAGAGATTTATATACTCAAAACAAAATACATTTCCACTGATATAAAAAAGTAGTAGGTAAGAACAGTGTTAAGATTTAAATTGACATTTAAATTTAAACATGTATGTATTACCTTGTAGATAACCAAAAATAGAGCAATTCTACAATATGGATTATTTTGCTGTTAGCTCTCGAGTAAAAAATCAATATTTGTCGATATTCGGTCGATCCATTATTTTTTTTTCAAAGAGTGTTTGTTGAGTTTTACAAAACCTATAAATAAACATTCAACATATTTTTGTTAATCTTTCATCTTTTCGCATATAGCAGTGCGACTGAGTTATTGCTATTGTGGACAGCGCTACAAATTAATTGTAAGACTGTTTATTCAATATGGCGGAAATTAAGGCAATAACTGTGAAATAAAACGATTAAACGCAAATTCGCGAGTGTGTTCTATTTTTCATTCCTCTCAGTCCTTTAAGAGGTTTCAACCAAAATCTTGTAAAAATACTCCAGAGATATCGACAAATAGTCTTTTAACCATATTAAGTCCTTTGGTTTTGCTTTCAGAGATTTTGTTGGGTCTTAGCAGTGTTTTTGATTTGAAAATTAAACTCCCTGATTAAAAAAAATAATTTCCATTTTTCTTATTTTCATTTTTCTGTTTTCAAAAAGAAGAGAGAAGGAAAAAGCTTATTAGAAAAATATAAAAAAAAAATTCAGAAAGTTTCCCATTTTTTTTACCACTTAAATGTGGACCTTCTTTTAACACGACACAAATATTTAAAGATTTGTCTTCGGTTGTTGCAGGTTTTCTGCGTCATGACTTGGATAAACCTTTTACTGCACCAGTTTCGTTAAACTTTTTTACTATTGTATTGACAGTAGACCTTGTTATGGGATTTCTGTTAGGTTATAAATTATTAAAGATTATTCAAATTAAACGAGTTGATTCAATTATAGCCATCTTAATGTATTATTTTAACTTGGGCAGATGTAATTTAAATTTAGCTATAACTCCGAAATTATGGCATTTAGGTATAGGGAATATTACATGACAAAATATATAGGGTGATCCATTTGAAATAACAAAGTTCATTATATTTCCAGAAAAACGGAAGATCTGACAACAATGTAAATACTACCATGAGATCGGCCGTATTACAAAACCCTCACAAAACAAAATTTATAAAAATCGTGCACACCGTTTCCGAGATAATTGAGGCGTTCCATACTTAAAACTCGCTCTGTATAAGAAAATAATATTTGAACATAGGCAACAATGCTTAAATACAGCGTGTTAAGAGTTTACTTGGATTGACTTATTGAAACAGTTCATTCATCATTCGAGTTTTTTGTAAACATTGATTAAGTTATTTATCGTAGAAGGTAGGTGCTAGGATGCCACATTGAAATGAATACAATGTAAAAAAAATGAGTGAATTTGTTTTCATTATACGAAGACTGTTACCGTGAGATAGAGATAGATGGTAATTTGGTATAAGAGATTAAGTGGTTTTGAGTGACTACTTGATCGTATCTATCGTTAAGTTTATCTTCACTCTATGAATAGGAATCATAATTTTCATATGATTACTTCCCACAATACTAAATTGCTTTATTGCTTTATTTTACCTACTCGCAGGAATATTTTTATTTATTTTTGTAAAATTTGTTGTTTACTAATTATTAATTCATGCATTGCGAATTGCCAATAAGAAATTTTAAAATTAATTACTTGTTTTTTTTATTATACAGGGTACCCCGAAAATAATGCACGTATTTATGGCTGAGGTATAAAAATGTATGCAGAATAAAAATGTCTTATAATATTATTTTTAAGTCAGCCGTTTTCAAAGAAATAAATAATATTAATTTAGATCTATCCAAATATTATATACCCAAAAGTAACTAAAACCAGCAACACCGATAACTCAGTCAAGTATAAATAATGGTTTTTTAAACATTCTAAAAATAAGTTTTTATTTTGCTACACTTAGATATTTAGAATGGTCGATTACAGGGGATGTAAAAGAGTGAAGAATGTATTTTCGGCAATTATTACTGAATCCGAACAATTTCTACCACTGCTTTTTTTAGGTACGGGTTTCCAACAATTTTTCGGACACTGATACAAAACATCGCGGATTAGATTACTTTACATGTCGTGATAAACGATAAACTTAAAACGATTAAACGATGCGAGTCTTCTGCAAACTAACACAATCTTATGATTCATCAGGCAAATATTCCTTGGTTACATAACATATATGTTTTTAAAGTGTTGCTACGTATTATTTCGAGTAAATATTTAAAGTGATGATGTTAGAAAAAATGTTATTAGAATGTTTTGTTGCAAATGACAAGTTCTATATACCATTTAAAAATACACATTATTTTCGCACACACCTTATATATTCTAACGCCAAATTAAAAATTAAGAAAGAGTAAATGACCAGAAATGTTTTGCAATAATCATTAATCATGTTCAAAATAAGTAAATCATATCACCAATTTTGCATAAAAAAATATAGTTTGTGGATAGTAATTTGTTTTGGTCAAATAGACGTAAAAGTGAGTATGAGTATTATTTTAGACACTAACTTTTAAAAATATAAAATAAACTTAAATCAGATGAAGTTATGGTTTCTCACACTTTTGGAAACTTGTCATCTGATTCTATAAAAATTGCAACACGTTCTGTAGTGATATCAATTATGCTATTAACTTCCCACTTTATCTCTATTTCAATAACGTGTTTATTACATTTTTTGACAATTTTCATTTGTTACTTCAAAACATCGGGTAATTTAAAAATTACTATTTCTAGTAACGATTGTTAACTTTATCAGATCAATAAACAAGTACAATACATATTTTCAAAAAAACGAAATAATATAAATTGGCTTCCATAATTTCATTATTACTAATTAATAGAAGGTATTCGTTTTAGTGCAGATAATCTCGTGACATTTTCAAAGATCTGGCTGAACTAATAATATATATTTCGATTTTGAAATATTTTTCCTATATAAGCAAAGTCATAGAGGAATGATGAAGCCGGTTTTAGATGCGTTTAAATAAGTAATGTTAATGTTTCCCAAAATAAATACTTTTTTTTATTTGATCAATGATCACCCATCAATCTTGACATCCCCACGCTGTGGTTTTACATTTTACCTTTACATATTTCTCATTGTTAGTAAATACCAAAACAGGATCTTTTCTAAAAATAAATAATTTATGGGGCAATGATATCCCAGATATGCCAGAGTTCCTGTTACAGCTTAAAGCATTCATAGTAAATGAGTATCTAGAAAATGTATAACAAGATGAGATGAGTGTAAAATTAAAGATTAATGGAATAAAAGTTATTTTAATTATACTTTTACACGCCAATGAAGCATTCAAATAATTATTGTGACTTGTATTAAGCGGATTTTTATCTTTCATAAATCTAATAGAGACTTAAAAGCCGAAAAAATATATTCATTTCCCATTTGGTTTTTGAAGACCTGACATTATGCAACGATTCCTATAAAATTAGTCATTAAATGTGTTTTCGAAATGATGCAATGAATCCGCATAAATCATAAAATCATGTTTAAAAGTTATTAACTTAGTAGCTTTATAAATTATTTTATCTTAATTGTATTTAAAATATTTTGTGAGATCTAGTATTTTGCGTTATATTAGTAACAAATAGATTGGTAATATATTAAATAATTAATGGTTGCTAAGATCGGTAAGTAACTTTTAGTCATCCAAGACAATATTTTGACGGTAAATAAGATTAATCTATTTTTGAAAATATGCGTTCATTGGAATATAATTTAATAAAGCACTTGTTAGTAAAATATTAAGAGAGAACAAACATAATATTTCAATAAGAATTTTAATTTTAATTTTTACTGTCCCAAGATGTACAGATTCCTGTATCTATATTAAACATGGATTTATAAAAATATATCACATTCTGATTGATTTTGATAGTAAATGTAACTGTTAATAAACAAAATAAAATCCTTTCGAAAAAAATTGAAAGTTTATATACAGTGTGACCCATCGAAATTGGAAACCCCACCATAGTAGTTATTAACCGATTTCAACATTTTTTTTTAAATATTTTGCATCAGAAACTTTATTTGGAGATGGCTGCCAAATATGTGACCCAACTTTTATTAAAATAAAATAATCCCTGATAAACTATCTGAATTTTTGACTATGAAAAATATCGTAGTGTGCCTTAAAAATAGGAATAACTCTTTGAAATCTTGTCTCCAAATAACGTTTTTGATGTATAACATTTAAAAAAAAATGTTGATTAATTACTTCAAATACTATAGTGGTGTTTGCGATTTAGATGGGCCACACTGTACAACTAACTTGAAATTTTGAAAAATCGGGCTTACCATTGTAATATACCTACCCAGATGTTACGCCTATGTTTCCGTCAATATAAATTAGTTTCGGTTTATGAATAGTGTTTAAACTTAATTTGTATCTATTATTTATTATTTATTTATAACAGTAAAATTTTTATTATTAACGGAAACATGTGTTAACATTTATTTAATAATAAATAAAGCCTCGTATCATGGGACAAAGAAATACTAATAAGTTATTGACTATTTGCAATAATTGCTTAATTACGATGTATGGATTTTATTGTTTATCTTAACTAAATAATTTAAGCTTATCTTAAAGAACGCTAATTCATTCTCCTTACAACATATTAGGAAAAATACAGAATATTATTCAATTCAATTATTTTATTACATTGTTCATTAAATTAATAATTATCATTATAACTTTGATTCCTTCTTCTTATTTCATACAGACCAAATTATAATTCTCGTTGTTACATATCAAACTTTACCATCATCAGTGAGTATAAAAACTAAATTAATTACAGTTTAATACTATACAGGATGTCCCAAACTCACTTCAAAGAAATATTCTGCAATATATACAGCTCATTTTATGTCGATTTTATTATGTCGAGATAAATCACATTATCTAAAAATGGTTCCTAAGGGAGCTACAGTTCCTTAAAGATGGAGCTCTAACATCGATTTAACTCAAAACAATTTTCTTTTGAGTGACAACATTTGATATATGTTTTTCTTATAATGTACCCAATTAAATGACGTGATTACTATTTTTGAAATGAAGTCGGTTCATTTGGGTGGGGTATAGGATATTTTATTCATATTTTTTTTCTCAACATGTCGTTATTTTGACATGATATTTTACAAATCTTGAAAGTTTTACAAAAAAAATGATACTCTTATCTGAAGACTCTACGATGAACCGTTTTCGAGAAAAATCGATTTAGATGTTTCATGCCTCTTTGCATAGTTTTCTATTGACTACCAAATACATTTTAAATTATCATAAAATGACTTTTTTGTAAAAATCTCGAAATTTATTAATTATCATATTAAAATGGCGATATGTTATCCCGTAGAAACGAGCAGCCTATGATTATAATTAAAAAATCATATTCAGGCATTTTGATTAAGCACATTTCAAGAAAATAAATTTACAATGTATTATTTAACAGTAATCCGTTTTGAAGTTATTTGAATTAAACCGATGGTTAGAGCGCCATCTTTAAAGAGCTCTAGCTCCCTTAGGAAACATTTTTGAATGAGATAATTTGCATCAAATTGACATAAAATGAGTTCCAGATTTGGCAGTTTTTTTTTCTGTGAAGTGACTTTTTGGACACCTTGTATATTTTATAATTAGTGATGTCAACAAGTTTTTACATTTGATACATTATACCATCGCATGACGGAAAGTTTTAATAAGAAATTTTATAAATAATATTATGTTCTTCTTTATTCCTTCCCTACCATTTATAGAAGGCATTCAGATATATTTTTTTAGTAGCGAAATTTACAAAATGTCTGTACGAATACATTAAGTAAAAGGCAAGAGCAAAGTGATAAATATCCAAAAGTATATCTCACTAATGGGAGCAATAAAATTATTTAAACAAAGCATAAAGAATTTACAAATTCGTTATAGTCCTTAATTATCAAATATCTATAATAAATAATACTCCCTCTCTGTATTCCAAGAAACACAAGTAACGTGTCAAAATGCTTATATCAGCGCAGCTGTCAATTAACAATGAAAAGTGTTTGGTGCTTATCCCAGCGCTTGTCAGAATACAAAATTATCATGATGACTGACGAATACCTTAAAGGGATACCGAAAACTAAAGTTATTATACTTATCCCTTGTATAACGTCAGCCACTTAACTTTATACTTGATGAATTATTTTAAATGACAGGCTTTCCTCTTTTCTCCGAAATATTTCTGGTCTACTGCGTTACATTTAAATAAAAGGGAAAACATTACTGCGATATACTTGTCTAGTACTTTCAAATTTTTAAATTTTAGAATAAAGTAACTGAAGTAAACGTTTGAATGCAATTATGCATTAATCACCTTTGGTACATAAGAGTACTAGAAAAAATATTTTTATGGGTATAGACGTAAAAAGGGCATTTAAACCTTTATGAAACCCAATGCAAGTTTCATTGCCTATCTGGCTGTTAAGACACATTTACCCATAAATAGACTTATACGTTTGTCAACAAGAATTTATTATTCCAATAAAACTGGAATATATCCGGATTATAATGATGTTGTCGGTACTACAGGACAGACAATATAAGGCTCCAACAAAAGCATTTAAATGAAATGAGAACACTCTTGTTTATGACCCATCTTCATTACAATTACAAGGTTTAACTGCATCCATGGCAATAAAAGACACCTGCAGTGACTTAACTCGTACCAATGAACCTAAAATCATAAGTGGCAACACGCTTATATGTACACAAGATTCTAGCGTTTTTGATTAAGGCATTCCTTTTAAAATAACTCTTTTAAAATGTATATTGACTGTCCGAAAGGTATTTATATATTCCCTACAAAGGAAATATCTAGAGATAACATTGGTGTTACTATCTTATACATTTTTGTATATAATTGGGTTTAAATTTAAAAGTAACTATTTTTTATAAAATAAGAAGAAAAATGCTTAGTTATGTATTTATCTATAATGAATATAAAAAAGATAAATTATACTGATCTTGAATTTCAAGACTATTACAAAGCTATTTTTAATTTCTTTCACTGACCAGATTTTGTTTAATTTGCGTTATCAAAGAGTGAAATAAAATTGATATATTTCTTATAAACGTACTTGACTTCATACCATAAAAATTTCAACCAATTATTATCAAACAATATGTACACTAATAATCTTATTTTCCTAAAGATTTTTAGGTTATTATTATATAGGTATTTTATCCAAAAAGTAATCTAAAATAATTGAACTTCCCAGGTTTAATTGTTCATTCAATTCCTTTTGTAGTGAGGATATTTTAGATATTTCTTGATTTCATATTCCTCCAAAAAATAAAGATTTTCTTTTTTGTCACTTATATGTAGTATCTTAATGTTCTTTTAATTGTTTTGTTAAGTGTAGGTTTGTGTTTTTGTGAATGATGTGTTTTTCGTAATGTGACTTATCTGGTTGTTTTAATCTCTAAGATCGTAAGTGTTCACTGAACCTTATTTCAAAATTTCTAAGGTTCTGGCCAAGATAGATGGCGTTAGAATCCAGACAATTTAGTTAGTAAATACCTGACTCTTTTAATTTCTTAATTTTAGATTTTACATTTAATAAAAATGAAGCTATATTATTTCTTACTTAAAAAGATGTTCTAGAAGATGTTGTTTAAGATATAATTTTGACATTTTATTTCAAATATCTCCAAGTTAAACAAGTACCTTTTTCAAATTTAAAAAAAGATCTAAAATATACATACATAAAATAAATTGAGAGTTTAAATGTAATCATAAAGACTAGTAAATAATAATATCCTGCATCGTTGTAATTTGACGACCAAATATATGCTTTTGATAACATCGTTACAATCTTCGATTTCTGTCTCAAATCTCCTGTCAAAGTGTATTTGGAAGATAATTTATTTTTTCATCATATTTCTGTGCAAAGTCTATTATTATCTCTCTACTTATCTTCATTAGAACCTAGGAAACTACGACTCGTTACAAGAAATTGCTGAGTACTGCTAAGTCTTTTCTCTTTCTTGTAGTTCAGTTTTTAAGTATCTCCTTAAAAATAAAAAAAGTATCAAGAATTGATGTCCGTACAGCTTGTTGGCCACTTACTTTACTATCTGTTGTTTTATTTGACAATAAATAAGAAAAACTCGTAAACTCCAAATTTTCTTTCCAACTTTTGAACCTTGAATCAATTACTCCTTTTAAATATTAATCATATTCTCATATTTACTCTGCAAAACATAAATATTTACTTTCGCAGTCGCAATAAAGTCGAATGACTCAAGTGTGTCAAAATAAAAGCGAATGTAAAATAGTGATAAATTGTTTACCTGCAAGCTGGTATTCCATTGACCAGACGTTGTTCAGCCACGTCTTGGTCGGATTTTTTTCTTGAACGACTAGCATCGGCATCAATGAAATGTTTATTAACCAAGTCCGAGGTTCGACACCAAATATGGTTAAATCAGTTAGTGGACCCAAACAAGAGTCTATGAAATGCGGTGAACTGGTTCTAAAAATGAGTAGGACGACATTACATCGAGATTACCCGTATCATTTTGATTTGTTTCTTCTTTTATATGCGCGGCGCTGCCCAGTGTAGGATTATCCCATTTGGGTCTTCAAATACGTTTATTCTAAATCGAAATAAACATTCGGAACCCGAAAATATGATATTATTGCCATAATGATCTTCAGCTCTAGAGATTATTATTAGAGAAGTAGCTTCCCTTTTGTCAATTTTAACATTGATCTGCGTAACACAAATCTATATTTCTAAATTAAATGTTTTAAATTAAATGTATACACATTTTATTAAAAACCCATGTGTATGAATCAAATATCTTTACTATCGTGTAGATTCGAGACTTCTCCTCGTACAGAATCTGTAAAAAACAATTTAGAGACAATTTATTCAATCATAAATATATATAAAAAATTATAAGAAAGTTAGTAATAACAGGATTTGAATTACATCTTTTGTCATTTTCTGAGATTTTTGCTTATATGTCTTAGAGTCTTATTAAGAAATTATCCATAAAATATCTATTACATTAAGAAAGCAATCCTATAATTATCTCTATCGTTTGAAATCAGTGGTGTATTACGGACGCATTCAATGATATAAAGTGATGTAAAAGTGGGGGAACCCATTTCAACACCTCTGATCACTTATCAGTTCTCAGTCAGTTTTTCTTCTTTCACTCTAGTTATTCCTACTTATTGGTCGGATATTATGAGCTTAATGTTATCTAGCTTTCTATATCGTAATGTCGAACTGCACTTTTCTTCATCTGATCTTCTTTTCTTCCGCTTTGGTCCTCCTGTTTAAGCGTTTTGGTCCTTTATTGATCCATATCCCGATTCCATGTCTTGGTCCGTTTACTTCTCCAATTGTTTCTGTGGTTTCGCATGTCTTAAGTAGTCTTTTAGTAGCCTTCTCTCATATAATTCGGTAGTTTCTTTAATTCCTGGTTCGTTAGTTCTTTAAATAGTTTTCTAGCTCTATCGTTTAATATCAGACTCTGCTGGTGTATTAACTTAACCATAGGATATATGGTAATTTTAGTTAAGTTGGTCTACTTCAATATGATTTGTATGGTTAGGGTAAGAGAAGAAGAAGGGAAAGATATAGTACCAAAGCCGGACAGTTCGAATATGAGTGCATGGTACAGATAAAGGACAATGGTATAGACTTTCTATTCTAAATTGTTAAACTTAAATTTTAACTCCATTTGCGAGGTTCATCCAATGTAACTATTTGTAAATACTAAGAACTTTAGAAGAAATGGGCATTTAATTATATTATATACCAAGTATAATCACTAGATAGTTCAAGTAGTGAAGTTCAGTTGGCCAAATCATCTCAATCAAAAGCACACGCATTTTTAAGTTTTTGATTGAGTTCCTAATGTCGTAAATAATTGCCCCTCTAAGTTCTCAGGCAGTAGCGCGTAAGAGTGATCGTTTTCTTAAAATTTTAATTTAAAAATATATAATTTTGGAGACCTTAGTTAAATAGTGAAATATTGAAAGATCATGAAATTTCACAAACAAATAATGACGATTATGTACTTAAAAATAAAGATTTACACATACAAATTGTTTTAAATATGTTTAAAAAAGAAGACAGTATAAAGTCAGACATTGAAATAATTAAAAGAATTTCAGAACTAACAAAAATAAATGAGCATATCATAAAAAAGGATAAGTATACTGTGTTACCAACCCATCATTAATTGCAGATTCTTCTTCATTATTTATTTTTATTTACAGATGTTCTTTATTTATTTTTAATATTGCAATGGAAGCAGTTTTCTTTAATTTGGTTTTCATAATGTTTTTTTTTTATATTTTAATTAAAGTTAATCTTTAGTTTAACTTGCTTTCAATATTTTTTAACATCATTTGGGCAATAACGTATGTTTAAAATTATTTAATTTTCTTGTACAAACTAGAATGAGTCAATTTCATTGAGTAATAATATGTCTGGTTACATAATTACGAGCAACGTTAAAACTTTTTTAACTAGAAAAAAAATAAGCTTAAAAATAAAACATTTCATTCGTTAATAAAAACTAAAATGGATTATAATTATACGCTATGTATATGGTCTTTCTTTTATTATTTACATGAATATCAAATTTAAAATTATTGATATTCTTCGTTTCTTGGATTTTTATGAGCTTTATTTTAGAGATTTTGCAATTTAGAATAGAAATACCTTGGTATCTTTCTCTATATATTTTCGATAAAAACTATAAAATAAAAATATAGGTAATTGGTTTGGTTTTATTGTAAAAAATATGCACAGGAACTACAACATTTTAAATAAAAAGAAAGTATGTATTTCATTTATTTTTTTAAATACTTTTCTTTTGAATGAAAACTGTAAATGTAGCAGTTTTAAAAAAAACTAGTCCGGCTCTAGCCCTTTACCTTTTAAAGAAACTAAAGAAAGTATTATAAAATGTTTCTGTATACATTTAAAAGTTTCTTGAAATATTGTTGACATTTTTTATTTAATAGATACATTATTTTAAAGAAATATTTTTTCAAGTCTATAAAATTTTATTCAAAGGGATAAGTTGAATACAAATATTTAAATTTTTAAAAATACAGTAAATGGAATAATGAAGGGAATATATGTAAAATTCTTGTAATAATAACCAAAAACTTTCTAAATCAAATATATTAATGGAAGTAATCAATTCGACATGAATATTCTCCCTCAGACCTTCATTAAAATATTATTACTCAGTAACAGTATCATCCTAATTCGCGTAGATAAATAAACTGAAGATATATTTCAATATAAGGAATAGTAAATAGTAAAGGGTAAGGCTTTATTATTATTATTTTTGTTATAAATATTCGAATGAATATAAGACAACTAAAGAATTGTACATTCATCGAACAACCTATACATAGTCAAGAGAAGAGATAAGAATAGCATATTATGTAAATGCAAAGTTGGCAGAATGACATGTTGGAAAATAGATCAAAGGTCCAATTGGACACTAAACAAGAGATACGCCTCATGTTGTTTGTAAACCGCAATGTGATTTTGCATAATGTAAATATTGAAAGTTGTACTCGATTTTATCTTACAGGTATTTTTGTTGTGGATACGCTTTGCTATTTACATCTCACCGCAATAATTTGCATTCTGACAATATTTGTGACGTGAAACGTGGAGAAGGCAAATTGCAAGACGATTCGTTGACATGTCATTTAATATCCTGTTTATACTGAATGTTTACACTATTACCTACTTACTTTATGTATTAAAGCTGTAATACTCAAATAATATAATAATAATAATATTAAATCAAGTGTTTCTACCCTCACTTTGTGGAATCTATCCATAATAATTTATCTAGCTTTATAGTGGTTCTGTAACGATTTTTTGTGATTTTCCACGGTTTTTTTATTTTCCAAAGCATTTATCAATGATTTTTATTAGCATAATAAATATGAAAGATAAAGGTTTTTTAATAATTCTTATATGGCTTAAGTTTCGCTAATCGAATTTTCAAATATTGATATTTCCCATCATAAAGCTAATAAAGTACTGAATATATTTAACCGATAGTTTGAATAGTAAAATGATTTCTCTGAAAATGATCCCTAAAACATTTATTTATTAAATTTATCAATATTTTCTGCACAATTCACCTATTTCCAAAATAGCACCGGTAATATTAAAAGCACAAAAAAAG
This sequence comes from Hermaeophaga mercurialis, assembly GCA_951812935.1. Lineage (NCBI taxonomy): Eukaryota > Metazoa > Arthropoda > Insecta > Coleoptera > Chrysomelidae > Hermaeophaga > Hermaeophaga mercurialis. The sequence goes on along the minus strand of OX638360.1, from coordinate 30,342,055 downwards.
TATAAAAAATGTGCAAGTATACAATTTTTGGGATAATCTAATAATATGATTTATAAGAGATATATTCACTCTAATTTAAGGTTTTTTTGTAGGGAAATGTAATTAGTTTTTTAAATTTTTTAAAATAATAGAAGGATTACCTATTTAGATAATTTATCATCGAAATATTTACAATAATAATGGATTATTTAATAATATAATTGTTGGGTTAATGTTCAGGTAAAAAAAAACAATATTATTTGGTTTGTCGATGTTTCAGCACCTTTATTCAGCCGTCATCGGGCTTTTACAAAGAATACAAACTAAGAACAAATCGACATATTACACTTTCAACCAAAGCACAGCGATTAAAATCTAGAAATTTAAAAACAATGTATACATGTGAATTGGCAAAGGAAATTAAAATTTTGAGTTTGTTTCGATAATTTATGAATAACAGATAAAAATATTTAGAATGCTACTTTTTCCTGTTTGCCCAACCCGTTGGTATCTATCAGAATTTTTTTATGTAGCACATTAAGGACACTTAATATTGAATTAAAAAAATTTAAACTCGTTTTAAACTTATTAATGTACTCTGAATCCTATTTTTATTTGTTTACCTGAAGACTACTTCAGAGAGAATTTTCAGGAGCTTAATTTTTAAACATTTTTCAAATACATTTTATATACATTTTAAAATCAGTATTGTGTTAGTATTAATATTACATATATATATATATAATATATATAATGTTTGAAAATTAGCGAAACTTAAGTCACATAAGAATTATTAAAAAAGCTTTAGAATAAATAATGTGGAAATTCAACATAAGTATAATTTATCTTTTCTATTTAATAATAATAAAAAGAATAATAATAATAATAATAATAACGTCTGTTTTCATGGCATGTACATAAAGAACTAAAATAATATATAAGAATTTTCAGTTAAGTAAATAAACGTCCAGAAATACATGGAAGCATCATATATATACTTATAGCTGAATAAATTAATAATAATATTGTTGGTTAAACATATTTATTAACACTTCACAAAAATGACTAAAAATACAATTTCACTCTCGTCAAATTTTGACACTTCCTTACTATCCACCTGTCAGTCTCCTTCTATTTATATCCTTTTCTTGCTATCTCGAAGGTACTAAAAAATATAATAAACAGAGTGAATTTTAAGTATGGAACGCCCCAATTGGCTTGCACGATTTTATAAGTTTTGGTTTGTGAGGGTTTTGTAATACGGCGGATTTTATGGTAGTATTTAGATTGTTGTCAGATCTTCCATTTTTCTGGAAATATAATGAACTTTCTTATTTCAAATGGATCACCCTGTATATTTTTTTCTTTTTGAACTTAAAATAACCCATTAAGATGGCTATGATTGAATAAATCCCTTTAATTTGAATAAACTTTATTTAATTTCCAAATCCAAGTATTTTCAATTGCCTTTTAATTTAAAAATTTTATTATTTGAAACTTTCAGACAATAACAATACCCAAAACAACAATATTTTCTTGCAACATGATGGAGCTCCACCACAGTATGCGCATGAGGTGAGGCAATACCTAAATAATGTGTTTCCAAGAAGATGGATTGGAAGACGTGGTTTTATCGAATGGCCTCCGCGATCACCCGATATAAACCCTTTAGACTATTTCCTATGGGCTCACTTAAAAAACAAAACCTGCCAATATTCAGGAATTAAAAGTTAGGATCACCGTAGAGATAAGAAGAATTGAGCAGTCAGTAATGTTGCAAAATGTATTGCAAAGTTTTAAAGATCGTATGGCTTGTTGTATTGAAGTAAACGGACAACATTTTGAGCATCTGCTGTAACCGCCTTTACTTTATATTTTCTAAAGTTTCCCATTTTGTTTACCCCTTAAATGTGGACCTTCTTTTAACACGACACAAATATTTAAAGATTTGTCTTCAGTTGTTGCAGGTTTTCTGCGCCATGATTTGAATAAACTTTTTACTGCACCAGTTTCGTTAAACTTTTTTACTAATGTATTGACAGTAGACCTTGGTAGGGGGTTTCTGTTAAGTTATAAATTATTAAAGATTATTCAAATTAAACGAGTATTATTAGAGAGAATTATTTTGTGTTTTGCTTATATGTAAGATGCAGTTTACAGTTCATGTCGTGTAATATACTATTTACTATATCTAGTTTAAAAATGATGATGATATGATGAATATTTCAAAATCACCATTATTTGTGTTTAAATTATTCATTCTTTTCGTTGTTACTATTATGCTCATACAAAGAATATTCTTTTGTCATACAATGACAGTTTTCTCTTATTAACTTTCTTTCATTATTCACTATTCAAAGAATCCTTATATCTCTATAAATATATTAAAATAACATTACCAAAGAATTGAATGATCCCTTCATATTTTTTTACCTATCAATATTTCTAAAGTAAATAGTCAACGCCCTTTCTTCTCATCATAATCATATATTCAAGATTTTATGTTTTATAAGAAGGGTTTGATTACAAAATATATTCTTCATTTTTAGACAGATCATCTACCTGTTACCATCAAAAAGATCTTTTTTCACCAGGCACTTCCTACTAAGGTTCTAATCTTAACTTTGTGGCCGCTTGAATAGGCATTTAATAATTTCTTTTTTTATGAATACCTAGGTATATTCTACGGTGATTTATGTCTTTGATGCGACTAATATGTTTGGATTTATCTCTGTAGTAAAAGACTAAGTAAGCTTATTATTTATATCAGGATATCTGAATGGTTCTTCCTGTGGTCAAAAGTTGCCTCAACCCAGAAATAATCGTAATTTAATTATTATCATTTTCAAACCTTACACCAAAGCTATTTTCATAATGATTGAGGAATCTATCCATTATAAATGTTAAATAAAAATATACTTAATTTTAAAATCCAAAACTTTTTAGATATTCTTATGACAATTGTTTTACGATGCTCAAAGGTGAAGAAACAATTTAAAAAGTATTAGAAAATCTTGAAAATTTAAGATAAGTATATTTTATCTTTTGCACTTTCTATTTTCATCCAAAATTTAAATTTTGGTATGTTTTTAGAGAAATTTCTTATCGCAAGATGAAGGAACCACTCATGTGTTTCAGCTGACTACCTTTAAATATTTTTTATTGCAACTTGCATTAATCCTGCTTGTCTCCTTGCAAAATATTTATTAAGATTAAATATAAAAGAAAATTTATTGTCTTTAAGGTTGAATTTTAATAAATTTTAAATGTAATTTTAAAATTGCAATTTGCATTCCTGTCAGTACATGTGGATAATAATGATTGCTCAACATGAAACAACATAAATTATAATATACAAGGTGTTTAGTAAACATTCGGCAAAAATTCAAGGGATCATTTCCTGAACTATTCTGATAATATTTTGTCCTTTGATGATTTTTGAAAAGTCGCTTTATTTCAAAAATAGAGTGCGAAAAAAAATCCCCATGGGGCCATTCCAAAGCCATTCATTCCAATGGAAAATGTGGAAGATTTGAGAAGTTAGATTTGAATGTAACAATAAGAAACTACTCTGATGTTTTTGAAAAAATTCGGCTATCATTGAGGAGAAAATTGGATTCTCGCATCCTTTGGAGGTAGTCATTTTCGACAGTTTTAAGTTTTAAGAAGTTTTTTGGAAATAAAAATGTTATTATTATCACCTATTACCTTCAAAACAAATTTCTTGAAAATTGAAGATAAAATGGATTTTGTACAAGTTTAATGGCTTTTATCGGCGATGTTTTATTTCTTCTTGTATTCATCTTAGACTTAAATATACCTTGAAATAAAATAAAAAAGAGGGTAATTTAAAAAATATTTATAATTTAAGAAACGTGGCATAAATCCGAATGTATGTTGTGTCTAAAACCGCTGCACAAAAGTATACAAGTTTGTTTCCATTGTCGAACTTTTATTTAATTTTTTCTTCTAAGCGTTTTATTTTGTTTATAAAATATTATTTACTTCGCTTACCTTGTAATTTGATTCTGACACTTATAAGTGTTCATTGCACTTGACAACCTTGTATTGCCATTCTTCCAGTAGACTGAATTAGGTAGAATTAATGAACGCTTCTTATTTGCAAGGAAGAAGTGAAGCGAAAAGAGTGAAGTGAAACGGACGTTAAATTAATTAGCACCACGATTTGCATCGTATAATAAGTACATATTTATTAAATATTATTTTGTTTTAAAATAAATGCAGTTTTACAAAACAATCCGGGATTTGCAACTGTGTCCTGCATAGTGATTCTTTTCTCGGAAATTGTTAGAGATTGATAATCAATTTTCCACAATTATGTTATTTATGTAAATCTTAATTTTTTTTTCATGTTTAATTAGTACGTTGTATATTCCAGTGCAATTAAATTATGGTAGTAAATATTTTTTATTAAATAAATGTGAGTCTCTCTGTTTATGACTCTAAATATTAAATGTTATTAATTGTTTAAAATTCACACATTCTAAACAAGTTAAAATAATATTTATTGTTCTCACATTGGTACACCCTGTATATTCTGCAAAATAAATGTATGTATACAAATTTTCACTTCAACCAATCAACATTTTGCTAATGTACGCTACAAAAATTGACCAATGAAAACTGCCCTATGAGCACACAATTAACCAATCAGTCATGATCACCCCCAACGCCACAATCACAGTCATTCCAGTTCCAAAAAGAAAGAGTAGCTAAGACATCATGAGCAATGCACGCACTCACTCTCCGCTCAAAAATAGTTTCTCTCAAGTTCTTTCTCGCCCTTCACATAATTTAAAATATAAATGGTCACCCCAAGTTTAAGTTTAAAAGTTTAATGAATATTCAGACCACATATTTAAAGTTAAATTTAGTTTAAGTTGAATCATGTGAAGTTTGTATCAACTATTATGTAAACCACTCAAGAACTCGCATCAAACTTATTGTTAAAGTGTAAATGTTCATTAAAGTTGTTAAAAAATAAATTAGTTTATCAGTATTGAATAGAACTGATTTGTTTCAGAAGATAAGCTCATAAGATTTATGCATACATAATTTTAAGGACTATCCAATTAAAAATAAAGTCCATGTAAAAACCAATTATGTTAAGCATAACGTTCTACATTAATATTAAAAGAAATTTAAGTTTTCTCAATTCATATATACTTACCGCTACACTACAAGAATATCAATTAAACTTTATCATTTACAATATTTACTTAGTCTGGAAATTATTGCGATACTGAAGTTTCAGCTCATATTTGTAGATTGTAGCAAACGTAGATCATCTGGTTTTTGGATTACAAATTAAAAACCAAAAATACTTTTTATAACTTTTACCAATCGATCAATATGAAATACGATGAACCCATTTTTTTTTCAACTATAAATGTCTTACTAAAATTGTGTGTAGTGAAAACCACATCCAACAGTGATATCTTCAAAAAATTCTCTGGGACCGGAAGAGTCACTCTTTTTTTGGACAATTTTGTTTTAACAGTCGAAATAAAAAACTGTATGTTAATTTTTCTTTATTTTTAAGAAGTCATCAGGTCACATCACATAAATTGTCCTTTATTAATAAAATATTGCAAAGAGTTGGAGAAAGAAGTTGTTACAGTAATCAAATGTACCATCAACATAAATTATTTTTCGACAAAAGGCAGACCAACTAAATTCATTCTGAAGATAATTTACATTTAATCATGGATTATAAAAATGATTCCCGAAAATTTTGAAACTGAAATTTTTGGTGCAATTCCTATGCATCGGAACGTTACAATTAGTGATCATGGTATAGTCATTTGCAAGGTACAAAGATTAAAACACACCGTTCTAATTAAAAACCTCAGAAAAAAGAACAAATCTTCCATCCAAACTTTTGAACCATCATCTCTTTAAAAAAAATTCACTTTTGCGCTTTCCTTTCAATCGCCTTAAATCCAATTATGACTCATGACTCATCTCATCACAGAGCAATAAGCAACTGAATATCCGCAGACACCTTTGGATGATTAATTGATCGGCATCAGATTAATTGAAAAAATGGAGGGTATCAAACTCATTTACCTGCAGCATTTTGCTATCTGTGTAATGGGAGAACAGCATGTCGAGAAATGCAAAATACTTGTACCTGAATTGAGTTACCTGCGATTAGAGTTTACTTTATGGAGAATGCCATTTGCACCATAACATTCACTAAGACATGTATCCATAAGTTAAAAGTGATAGTAATGCTGGTAAAGTTCATTTCAAGATATTTCGTTGACTTACCATCTATCTATCTCAAATCCAAGAATAATTCATTAAAAAAGGTAAACGATAAAATATTCTCTGCCACTATATCTAAATTACTTAATGCACTACAAGGAGTATTTTTAAATAAAAGAGAAGTTAGCGAAAACAAAAAATTTAATATTTACAAAACCGTTTTCATGCCCAACAAATTGAAGCAAATCATCGGTACTCACGTAACTATTAAAGATATTACTAAGAGGAATAGAAGAAGTAAGAAAGATGGACAGAATAAAAGTGACGAAAAAAGAGCTAAACTAAATATGAAACCAATACTAACCATAAAAGAAGAGAACCAACTTAGGTAGTACTGTCACATGACATAAATGAGTTAAAGCACTTAGTAAAACAAATATGTGATGCTGAATGGGAGGCAGGAAAAATTGAAATCAAGAAATAGGCCACATATTAAAAAGACGAGGATCTATATGGAAAGAGGCTAAAAGGATGGCGACAGAAAGGAATGAATGGAAATAATACTATAGAAACGGTAAAACAGAGAACCAATATATAATATAAATCATGAATAGAATAACAGCTTAACTAATTCCCAAGTCTACGCTTAGTAAAAATTTTAATTTTATTCCTGAAAGAAAATTTCAATATCAATTTTTATTCTAGTAAAACGAGCCAACAAAATATCGGCCCCCAATTGTCAAGTGAAGTCGCCAATAGGAAGAAAACTCAATAATAAATAAATAGTTCGAAGAGCATTTCATTAAATTTATATTAATAATGGAAAACCTACTTTGAAGAAAATATTACATATCATAAAAAAGAAAATGTTTGCCAATACGTAGTAAAAACTTTTAGAAAATATTTTTAGCTGAATGATTATTGCTCTTTGAATGAAGTGGTACATTAGTTCTGTAAAAGAGTTCCGTGGTGTTAATAAAGATATCTCATTTTTTGAACGAATTTCAAAAAAAAAATTGCCAATATTTTTTTCGTATTATTATGTAAATATATTCAAAAGGCTTATATCCAATACAATATTAATTTATTTAGGTTAAGTTGATAGAGATGCGACTTGTGAACTCTTATTAAGAAAAATAAGAGAGGTCTAATCTCGCTCAAAGAGTAAGCAAATTCTTACAAAGTTACGTTCTGTGAACTTTTGTAAAGAAATCTAAAAGAAGCAGTGATACTAAAAAAAGTTTCTTAAAATACCGAGAAATTAACAATATTAGATGTGCTTACTTATTTTTCAGTTTTATCTTTTTAACCATAGTATTTAATATTTTTGAATGAATCCTATAGAATATTGCTCGCACTACTATTAAGAATAATTAAATTTGTTTTTATGCTCCTTTTTTTCTTGGGTCTTAATTTTTAGCTCCTTTTCTCTTCGGCTTCTTATTTTTTGGTTCCTATTTTTTGGCTCCTTCTTAGTACAATCAAGTACATAATGTGTACAAATGATACGAGTATTTACGATTTTTGTTTATTTAACAACAGAAAACCGCATTAACCACTAAGTGTTATTAGCGATTAGGTTGAATAAAATGTTACATAATGTTATGTATTACAATATAGGTTAATATCTTGAGAGTATTGTATAACTTCTAAGTAGTTTTTGGTTAGGCTCGTTTTCCAATTGTTGGTGAGGGTCTTCTCTCTGCTTTTTGTATTCTGGACAGATCGTTATTATATGTTTTGTGCTAAGCGGAACATTACAGAAATCACATTGAGGTAGAGGTTCTTTAGTAATTAAGTATTGGTGTGTTAACTTAGTGTGTCCCACTCTAATTCTTGTAAGCTTAACTTGGTCCTTCATATATGAAGGTTGCGGTAATTTGACAGACTTTCGGTAGTAATTATTTTAATTTTGTATTTTTAGTTTTCCAAGTTGCTTGCCACATACTGTTTGATGGTGGGTTTGTGATCGGAATGTGGAAACTGTAGATTACTTCGTGTTGCGTTTGTTTGTGCTGCAGAAACTGCGATCCGATCTACCTTCTCGTTACCTGCGATTCCCACATGGGAAGGAACCCACATAAAACGAATGTCGAAGTGGTTGTGAAATTATTTTAGGAGTTCTTCTTTAATTTTTTGAATCTGTATATTCTTTCCAGTTCTTGAAGGGCGCTCAGTGAATCACTAACAACTAATAAATGTTCAAATGTCTTCCATATTACAGTGCATACTGCAATGATCCTGGATTTTTATCGAGTGTGTGTAGTTTTCACACAAATGAGCAATCGCTACTCCTTTTTCCGACTTCGCATCCGTATATATTATTTAATATTTGTATTTAGCTATCTATTCAGTTATATTTTTTTAAGGTTAGGATCATTTTTGTGAAATTCGGTAAGACTAAGATTGATATGAGGAATGGGAATAATCCAAGCAGGTGGTGTTCTAACATAATCTGTACGTCTAATTCTTTCTCCTAGTGGTATGGTTTTGTTAGTGTATAGTGAATTCTTATTTTGAAAAATTGCAGCAAAAGATTCATTATCAGGGTTTGAAAAAATTCTGGCTGCGTATGTTAATCCAAGGTATATACGACGAAGCTGAAGTGGAGGTTGGCCGGCTATTACTTGCAGACTAGCTACGGTATAATAACGGTATAAATACGGTATAACCTTTTTTTTAAATAAATTATCGATAGGTGATTGGAACATAATAATAACAATAGCGTAATCTATTCTACTTCTGATTATTGACTGATAGATATTTATTAGAGTATTTGTATCAGCTGCCCATGAATGTTTGGATATTGTTTTCATCAAGTTTTTACCTTGCTGGCAAGAAAAAATTTGGCTATTTATGTGGGCCTTCCAATTCAGCTTCGTATCGAAGGTTATACCTAGAAATGTTTTAATTGCTTTATTATTCAATAATAGTTCTATCGTTGGTGTTTGTTTATTCTTATAGAAGAGTATAACATTGGTTTTATCGTTAGAAAACACAAATCCTGTTTTTATGTTTATTTATTGTACTTAGTTTATCTATGTTAATATTTAGCATTACTAATAATGGTTTTATAACTCTTTGTCATTTCCAAATACAGTATAGTTACGTAGATAGAATAATATTAAATTACTAGTTTTAAACGACATATTGTACAGGACTAATGGTACAAACAGTATTCACTCCGGCAAAACTCAGGTGAAAGCCGACACGTTATCGAGTTGCGTACCCGATTTGGAATGAATTCACGTTCCATCTAAACACCTTTTCGACATCATAAGCTCCTGTTACCGACAACTCGCGGTTAAAAGCGAACTCTAACAGGTGTTAATGATTTTTTTCTTAATAATTCGTAATTACATAATTCCGCGATTACGAAACGCTCTAGTACTAGTAGAGTAGGCAGGAGAATCATTGCCTTTGTGGATTCGAGGTTAATAGAACGAAAGTGAATTTGGTTGTAGTTTACCGAGAGTGAAAATTTTATGAATGGATTGCCTTGGTTTGGTTTGATATGGTTTGCTACCTGCGTGCGAATTGTGTATTTATTAATGAACTTTCGGAATCGCTTTTGCGTGTTTTAATAATTGAATTCTTAATTGAAATGTCTGTCATTAATTACGGATCATCAATATTCTATTCTTTTGTTTAGGAAAAATTTACATATCTATTCCTTTTAATTTTTTAGTTTTGATGTGGTACATTTGTAAAATGATTTTCCTCAATTTTTTTCTAATATTTTGTTACCTGTAAATTTACAATTATTTACATTTCAAGCTATATTTCAAATTACCGTGGGGTCTACTCTGGTTACTACAAAAAATATTGACACCACCAAGGAAAAAATATTTTGTCTCTTTTAAACTAAAGGAAACTCTTCTTATTGAGTCAAAATCGCAATGATTTTTCAAAGTATAATTCTTATAAACCTACTCCAGGAGTTAACCCGATTAGATAAAATTTACAAAATATTCGTCCTAAATGCTTAAGGTTATCTTTTAATTTACAAATTTTTGAATTTAGCATTAATTTTAATTCTATACTTTGGAACTTCTTGTGCCTCATTATCATTAGTATTATTATTATGATTATCATTAACATTATTATTATTATTATTATTATTATTATTATTATTATTATTATTATTATTATTATTATTATTATTATTATTATTATTATTATTATTATTATTATTATTATTATTATTATTATTATTATTATTATCATATTCACTAATATTATTAATACATATTATTATTATTATTATTAGTATTAATAGTATTATTATTATTATTGTCATATATGATATAGGTTTTAGAAAGAAAACTATTTGATAGATTTTTTATGGAAAGAAAGTAGATGGAATATAGAAGTGAAAAATCAACAAAGAGTATAAAACACTATATAAGCTGAAAATGGCAAATCTGAATTTCCTCAAGGGTCGTTTGTGATAATTGCAAAACCAAAAAATGACAACATGGATATTCTTCATATATATATATGTATGGAGACCTTTGTAATATATATGTATTTTTATTAATTTAAACAATATAAATATGTGCCCCAGCTGGAATATTTCAATATAACAAACATCAAAATCGTATGTATTTTGAAAAATAGATAATCAAAAACCTTTATTGATTAAACTAAAATGTAAAATTAGTAAATGCTTATGTTTTTGAAAAAAATCTGTTTTTTCTTGAAGAGCTTCATAAACTATACTATTCTCCAGCAAAAGTTAATTAATGTATTTTTTATTGCTTTTTATTCTTAACACATACTATATATAAGAAGCTATTGAATCGTGTATAATATTGTACTATACTTAATTAACACATCGTATTATTTTTAATCAGTTCCTGCGATCTCAGTTCCAGTGCAAAATTAAAAAAGATATTCCATTACGATCACGAACTTAAATAAATATCTTCAATAATTAACTTAGAGGTCAATTGATCAGCAAATAATAGTAATTTCCAGTGAACCAAACAATAATTCTTTGAAGTCATCCTAAATGATTTGGCAAACAAACTAATCTTAACGAGTAGATGATAGAGTCAGTGGAGAAATGCAGAGATTGCTAATGTATATTATTAACATAATGAAAGATGTCAAGGCACAATATTTATAAACTTTGACATGATGTGTATTCTCATTCTGCAAGATAAATAGAAAAGATTAAACACACTTGTCCAAATAAATTAGTGAAATGCACTGTGTATTTATGCAAATAAGTTAAATATTTAAAAAAATATTATGTATATGCCATTAGGGTTCCATCTACACAGCGTTCAACTAAAAACGACAACCAGTTTTTCATTATTAAAATAAATAAATAAACTGCTCAACAATTGAAATGATTCATGTTACTAAACTGGTATTAAAAGGAAACGACTGATATAATTATTTTATGTGTTTACTGAATTGTAGTGTATACCTTTGTGTATAAAATTTATCGGACAAAATCTTTTTTTTGACAAAAACAAAGGATTTACAATGTTAGCACAAAAAATGCATGCAACTAATAGACGTATCATTATCATTATTTTAATTGTTACTAAGAGTTTGATGTATAAGTTGTGTGTTTGAAGTTGAAAATGAATCCGAAAATGGTGTACAGAAGACTAAACGATAGGGAATTAGGTACAACATGTGGTTCGTTTAGTGCGACAAGGTCGATCACATAGAGAAGTCGCAAGATTGTTTAATGTGGCTCATGGGGTGATCAATAGGGCCATAGTAAGATATAACGAAACCGGTGAGGTAGGCTTTCGACATGGTGGAGGTCGTCCAAGAGATTTAACAGTACGTCAGGTCCAGTATCTCAGACTTACAGCTCTTCGGCGTTCTACAATAAATGCTTCTCAACTTAATAATGTCTTGTAAGAATAAGGTTGCATTTTTTCGCTCAGATGGCCGAATTCGAGTATGGCGGAGGAGAAATGAACGATATAATGCAGCCCTTATGGAACCTTAGGTAGCTTTTGGTGGAGGTGGAATTACCATCTGGAGAGGTATTATTTTGAACGGACGCACAGACTTGATCAGCCTCCACAGAGATAATATAACTGCAGTTCGTTATCGAGACAGATTTATTTTACCTGTTGTAGTCCCATTTGCTGAAAATTTTGGTCGGGATTTTTTGTATGCCGATGATAAGGCTCGCCCACACCGTGCCAATCTGGTTCCACGGCACTGAGAACCCACAACATTCACCGAATGGACTGGCCCGCAAATTCTCCTGACCTGAACCCAATCGAGCATGTTTGGTCACGTCTCAAACTACAGGAATCCCAACGAAATGATGATTTGGAGAAAGTCGGAGCTCTAACAAATGCTGTTTTAGAAGAATGGAAGAGGATTTAAGTATGTCAGATAGATGTAGAACTGTCCTTAGAGTTCGTGGGGGTTCAACGAACAATTAATGTTACATAATGCATCTTTTTCACACTTTTTCAGAGACACAGATTCTTTCGCGACGATTTGGTTTGTTTTGTGTTTTTTACATTTCTGCAAAATTTTTGGAACGTTCGAACTCAATTGTTTCATTTTCTGTATTTAGTCTCGAATAAGTACATTTTTTTATGGTCCCCTTTTTTTATTTACCGTAGTTTACGCGCAACCACTCAAAATTAAGGGTGGATCAAACGCTCAAAATTATCTCCCTTTTGTTGCATACATTTATTCGCTCGTAGAATTGTAACTTTTATTGTTGCCTGTCTAAATCTTCGTTTAGGTATAGAGAATGGTTAATAAAACTTAAAGAATAATAAGAGTTTTCATTTAAAAAGTTACAATATATAGGACGATCCATTTAAGACAGAAATAACTTTTTCAATATGCTTCTTGAATCACCCTGTAAAATAATAAACACTATTCAAAAAATATCCAAATTCAATCAAAATTCACAATACTAAAAAGTTTGGTATAGAAAAAGAAAGTAAATTTTCATTAATTTTAAAGAATCAGGGTGACAAATCGGACTCTTTTTCATGGTAAAAATGGTCATATTTCGTTAAACATTCAGTGTAAGGTAGAAGAACTCTAAGAGTAGCTTTATCGAAATATGTAATAATATATAGGGTGTTCCATTTAAACTAAGGAAGTTACAGTCAACTGTCAGTATAAATCAATTGGCATCCGAATATGTCATACGTCAAGTTTTAATATTTTAATTATATCAAGTTTCTCTAAAAAGTCCCACAGAATTAGCTTATATATACTGATGCATTTGTATTTATCTATTTATTTTCTTTAAACAATATAAATACTTTAGCCCTCTACCTAATATGATTAAATTTTAAATAATTCAACATAACAAATGTCAAAATCTTTTGTAATTTGCAGAGTTTAGAAGCAAACATTTTTATTGATTCGACGAAACTGTAAAATTAATAGAAGCTTATGTTTTTGGAATAATCTTTCTCTTTTTGAAAAATGAATCATTCAAAAAGTAAGCAAAAGTAAACCATTCAAAAGTACTAATCCTAATAAATTTGTCCTAAATATAGATTTATGAAATATATTTTTAATTTATAATTAACTAGCTAAATTATTCAATTTTCGGTGCACCATGACTTGAATTAAAGTAAATTTTTTTAATCACAAATTTCAATCTATTTAATTGTTTGCAACGCCCATCTAAATAAAAGACACAATGCAGAAACAGTGCTCATTTTCCAAAAAAATATAACCTGATACTAAGACATTCAATATCTGTTTCTTGATGCTGATGTCCTGCTTAGCAGGAAAGATTGTCCGGGCTACGTCATGATCTCGATTCCTCACAAATCCTTGGAAAGAGAGACATTGTCCTCGCTCAAGTTCATTGAATCTCTGCCGAAATTCGGCGTGATACCTCCTTCCAAATAAGTTCTCCTGGTCTCTGACTTGCTGAAATAAACCGTATTTCGACACCGCACAAGGTTGTTTCTTGGAAGCCGTCTGAAATGTGGAGAGCGCAGAAGTCCACACTTTTTTATTAAAAAACATTTATCGCCTGCAATACAAATATATGAATAAATGGATTCAAATTTAAAATATTTATTTTTGTTCTGGTCTAGTACAAAAAATAAAAAAAAAATTGAATTGATAATATGATTAAAAAATTTTAAGACCAAGCAATAGCCTATTTTTAATTAAATCGTTTCTAAGATAACCAGATATGAGAAAAATTTGTTAACTTGAGATATTTAAATGGAGTTTTTGTTCCATGCACTTACTCTATGAACTTAGCCCAGTTTAATTCTCTTTGTTAATTGTGTTAAACAGAATATCTTAATCAGGAATAACTTAACTTAGCCTAAGTGTAGCGGTACAATGTGCAAGCCCCCATGTCGTTTGTAGCATATATTATTGTTTAAATATTATTATTCTAAAGCGTTCCAAACTATCTGTATAGAAAGAGTTTTAATAAATGGTATTTCTATTCTAAATTGCAAAACCCCAAAAAAAGCTCACAAAAATCAAATAAATAAAGAAGATCCATGGGCGTAAGTGCTTAAGTATCTACAACAATTAGATATTTATGTAAATATAAATAATACAAGAAATACTTTATACGTAGTGTATAATTACAATACAATTTTAGTTTTTATTAATGAATGAAATGTTTTATTTTTGAGATTTTTTTTCTAAGTTGAAAAAGTTTCAACATTTTTCATATTTATGTTATCAGACATATTATTACTGAATGAAATTGGCTAGTTTATACAAGCAAATCAAATTTTGAACATACTTATTCATGATGAAATACATATAAAAAATAGGCCACTAAAAATTAATCATTGTCCAAGAACAATTTAAAAAAAAAAAAAACTACGCATTAAGAGCTGCTATTAGTAACCATAATTTTTAAATTAAATTGAATACAAAAAGATGCGTGTGCGGTTGATTGAGACGATTCGATTTGGCCAACTGAACTTCACTATCTCAGATATCAAGTGATGATACATGGTACATATAATATTTATAAAGTTCTTAACATCTACATGTACTTATATTGAATGGAGTTAAAATTTAAGTTTTGCAATTTAGAATCCAAGAAATACAAAATTATACATACTTTTCAAGCAATAGTTCTGTTGATGACTTTGATGTGCAAAGCTGACATTTATTTTTTGAGACGAAACAACATTCCTCTTTCTTAGTAAAGTACCATTTTTACAAATTGCTTGGAATGACAGCTTCTATATGCAATGTATACAAAAAAAAGATTATTTTCCGTAAACTTGCTTCTTTTACTAACATAAAATATCTAAACCGACCTTTTTTTTTATTTTGACGATTTATTAACCAGTTTATTATACATTAATTCCTGTTTTAAAGATGCTTTTTCACTGGGTCATTAGCACTGTTTCATTATTTTATGCTCTTCAAATAAAAGATAAAGTTTCCTATCTGGATGATGTATTGATTAGATTGAAGTAATTAATTGCTAGACTACACGCTCATTAATTTTATTGTCGGTGTCTTATAAAATGTCCTGTTACTAGAAAGTTGTAGTGTTTTATCAGGAGGAAAATTAATAGATTTCCCTTTCTGTAACTGATGATGATGACCATCATAAGAAATCTCTACTGGAATTATAAATTAGATTTACATATAAACCCAATGCGACAAAAATTAGAAATCTTGTGTCATTTAGTTTTCTTTTGCAATTGCAATTTATAGATGGGTTACGCTATCTGCAGATTATAAAATAAACAAATACCTATTTTTTAATAATAAAACCAAAATATTATTTAATATTTTTAACCTGCGAGAACATGCCCTCACTGTCCTTAGCTACACAGGATGTTTCTAAATTCATGCGAAAAAAATTAAGAGGAATTTCTTCGTTAAAAATGTTGAGTGATCTTTCCTATACAAAAAAATTTGTAGCTTTCAGAGATATCACCACCGAATCTACGGAATTAAAATCGAGTTCTTTATTTATTTCTCAAGTCCGTGTTAATGGAGAAACTTTAAATTTTGGGGATTTCAAACACAAAAACAAAATACAATACCATTCTTTGTAATTTTTATTGAGTAAAAGAACCTAATTGAAAAATTAAATATTAAAGCATATTTATAATACAGAAAAAAATCCCAAAATTACCTCTTTATAAATGTATAATACATGATTGGGATAAAGTATGGAACCAAGTAAATATCTATAAACGAAAGTGACGATATTTATGAAATTTTGTAGGTAAATGCAAAGGGGCAAAATGTAGACTTTTTTCATACGTGGTTCCATACTTTATCCCAAGTGTAAACTCCAAAATTTTAAGTTTATGCATTAACTCGGTCATAAGAAATTTTAGTTCATCCTTTTGGAGGTCATACTCCTTTATGAATTTCACTAAGAAATTCGTTTTATTCAACAGACCACTCATAACTTTCAACGAGAAATCTTCTCCTCATTTGAATTTACAAACACGCACCATCGGTTAAATACGTTCTATGACATACCTCATTTTCTCCATAACTATCTGCATTTTACATAAAGAGCTTTTACATTCGTTTACCTTTACGTTCCTTACGGCTACGTCATTCTCCAAAGATCAATACTCCCAATTCCCTGGAATTGGGGAACAATCTCCAGCTGTACGCTGCTTTCCTAATTATTTGAGACCGTAGAAACCTACCTACTGCTTTCCAATAAAGGGATTTTGGGTCATGTTTTCCTTCGCTCCATTTTCCAGGTAAATGTCCGTATAGAAAAAGGTGGAAAAGGTTGAGGACGATAAATTAAAAGTTACTACGTACTTTTGTCGGAATATTGATTGAACTAGACCATTTGTCACTCCATGAATTGAATGTCTACAACTATTTTAGACAACATAATCCTTCATTATTACATGAATTAAACTTTAAATATAAAAAGATTGGCAGACACTCAATGCTAATTTATTCTGAAGAAATTGTATGTTGGAGAAGATAGATCCTCAGAAGAATAAAACGAATTAGGACAGAAAATAAAAACGTATTCTAATCAGACGAAACATGAGTTAATGCACACATTGTGTAGGATAAGTTTGGTAGGATAAAAATTGAACTCATCTCAAAAAGCGCTTTTGCAGGGATTTACTACTGGTATTAAGAATCCTACAGGAAAAGATGCAAGAATAATTGTTTGCCAAATAGGAATGAATAAACGGTTTTCTTGAGGGTGGTTTACTTTTATTTGATTCAAAAAAGACAGTTGATTATCACAAAGAAATGAATGGAGAAGTGTTTGAGGAATATTTCGAACAAATGATTGAATTAATACCGAAAGAATGGACAATGGACAATGTAAGTCTCCACTCGAGATTACTTCAAACTTTACCAACCACTAAATGCTGAAAGCAGAATTGTTAAATATTGTCAAGAGACATAAGCGAAATTATAAAAAATTGAGGAATTTTCCAAAAAACGGCGAATTGAAATTCTTCGCTTACCATCCAAACACTGCGATCTTAATCCAATAAAATTAATATGGGCTTACGTTGCTAGAAATAACACTTTCAAATTACGAGATGTTAAAAATGTATTCAATAATTCATTATCTGAAATAACCTGTGAGAATTGGCAAAAATGTATTAATCTTGTTGTAGGAATAGAGAAAATAATATGGGAACTTGATAACACAATTGGTATCTCTACAGAACCTCTTATAATTTCTCTGGAAGCAAATGATAAGTCTTCTGAAACAGAATGTGAGGAACCTTAACTTTATTATTGTTTCTACAGATTATTTCATATTTTCAATGTTTATATATTTATATAAAATTGGAAATCTGTAAATAAATAAAAAGATAGATAAATATGGAAAAATAAGTATTATTTATCTTTCCATATTTATTATGGATAATTTCCATAAAGTAAGAGTTGAGACAATTAATTTAAAAGATAGATATTTTTATATATTATTATAAATAAATTACAAACTACTGTGTTCTTGAATTTCCTTTTATTTTGGAATCGCACATCTATGGTTTATTAATTTTGGAACTGATTAACGCAACATATTTCTAGGAACTTACTCTCTCGCAATTTTCAAATAAAATATATTAACTATACCGTAAGCAAACACTAGAGTTGTCAAAATTATAATATCGATATTCTTTATCACAGCTTGACCTAGCTTAAAAATTATTTCTTTAATTAGTTCGAATTTAATTACTCCTCTTTCATCGAATAGATACGAAATAGTTAATGATGGCCGTCACTTCCACCGAACGCCCGCCAGGATAATTGGATACCTTGCCGGATATAATTACTTACTTACGAACGAGATTTGTATGGATGATAAACGCATCTCTAAGTGACAGGTATCAATGGCCAGAAAATTTAATGGGTAAACACGAATTTGTTTGCTTTTTATGAATTAGTTACTCGTCAATCAATGAATAAACGAGCTTATATCGGAATGTCCTATTCTAAAAAACATTGGAATGATACGCCAGATGGCTAGCCAAGATTGCAGTACGCAATGAGATGGTACCGCTTCATATTGCTGAAAGGAAGAAACGTAGAGTTTTTAAGATCGGTATTAGACTATAAAATATATTTGTCAAAGATCTTTAATAAAGTATTTTACAAAATATATTTTATATCAGATTTCTTTGAGAATATTTCAGAGGTATTTTACACTATTGTCAAAGTTTTATAAAACACAGGACGATAATTGCTAGCTTAGCTAGTTACCGTGTAATAAATATTAATTGTTTAAAAAAACATTTCTCCACGACCATTACTGGAATGTGCTAATTCCACAATCATTTTTAATAATATAATGCAAACTTTCTCACTCTTGAGAGAAAATATTCAATCCGTAACACTTGCCTCTTATGTGTTTTGCATGTATTTTCATTCTATAACAAGTGATGGAATAACTTTCCGTAATTATTTTAAACAATATCGACAGCCATGGATGTCAAAACTGTCAATGACAAATGTAAATGGCGGCGCCGTAATTACAAATTTTAATTTAAATAAAATAATGAGTGAACAATGGAGTGAATTTTTGGTCGTGGAGAAAACACGGTCTGTTACTCGGTTAGAATAACAAAAGTTTTTTTATTCTACCCTCGTTACAGAGACTACTATTATGGGTACAGTTTGGGATTGAAAAATGGAAATTTGTATGCGAATGGGGTGAAGCTACATTTTGATTTTGTGAAATTACCTGGAGAACCGTATATTTTAAAAAAATTCATTGCTGAGCCTACCCTGTCAGACATAATCCCAAAAACTTTAATTCAGCTCCTTAATCCATTTATTTATCTTTTTTATATCATCTATAACAAAATTACTGATGGTGCTTATCATTCCAGAAATTTTTTTGTACGCATCTAATCTTTTGTTCCTAGTTTTATACGTTTTATACTAGACATTATACAAAAATTCGTACGTTTGATATTCCAATATTAATAGTGTTTTGGTGGTGACAGTCCACCCAAACTTGTTTGTCACTATTTTTAAATTGTTACCTACCCAATCTTTTATAAAATATACTGTTTACTACTGTCTTTTATAAAAGCACCTTTACAAAAATAATATTTTATAAAAGATGGTATATTACACTATAATATATTACTTCAAATATCTTTTATAAAAGATTTTTGGCAAATATTTTTCTACCGTGATATAGTGTTTACTACTTCAAAGATTCGAAAACTACATTTTGGTTTTCTTCATCGTATAAATCTTTGTATGCATGAAAATGAATGAACTTTTTTTATGAAACTTAAAATACACATTTCACCAGGATGAAATTATCCGGTCTTATCAAGAGTACCTTTTTTGTAGTAAATTAGTTACACAGTCCAAATTTTATACTCAAACCCCTTTTTTTCCATTGGTGTAGAAATTTTAAATGTGCAATTATTGAGAAAATCAAGTTCTCTGCCTATGGATTTTTATTAGTTATAATTTTCATACTTTTTTGATACATGAAATTCTGTCAATTTTTCAAAGTCATTTTAAATTTATAATGGAGAAAAAATTTAAAATCGGCTTATTATTTTCAAGGAATATGTGGAATGTTTTTGTGAAAACCTTTTACAAATACCCTGTATATCAAATAGAAAACAATGACGTGCTATTTCTTTCATTTATTTTAAATAACTTTTTCTTTACTTTCCTATTTTTTTCAAAAAGAAATTTTCTTTGTACGATAGAAAATAAATAGTCAGGCAAACAATTTTTTATGTGCTTTAAATGGGAGGTAAGCATGAAAATGTTTAACTTTGTTATTGTTATTCGTTTAATATTAGATAATTCTATTACAATTGAAAATTTTATGCAAAACTGTTTTACTATAAAAAATGTACATATTTCCAACAAAATCATAAATTAACATTGAATTTTTAATTATTTATGAAAAGATTTTGTACTGAACACACACATCTACTAATATTCTATATTCAGGTATTTTCATATGCGAAATCTATTATTATTATTATTATTTTACAAACCTGTGTACTTTTCTATCTGTCTATTCTCTAGAATATAACTATGCGGTAATAAATGTGGGAGTTTATTTTAAATTTTAATATTATAACAAAGAAAATTAATTTTACACCAACACTACGACGGCACCGTATTTTTATTGTAATAGTTATTTTTTATCAAAAATGGAAAGGGGCTGCATTGAAAACTTTTAAAAACGTTTGTCCCACAGCGAATTGTAATGCAAATTGGTGTCTGCAGTTTAAAATTATTTCCTACATTTCTAGAAAAAACTTTTTTTGACATGTGGCCATCCTTAACCAAACGCCCGGTATATCTTGAAAACTTCTCATGTATTGTTGAATTCAGGAAAACGTTAATTTTCCATTTCTTATCTAAAAAGATATCTGTTGCATTTAAAACTACAGGATGACATAGCTTGCATGTTAGTGGAGGTAATAATAATTTTATTTTGGGTAATATTAATTGTTTGTGTTAAAAAAGTATAGAATTAAAATTTTAAATGTATCTATTCAATTTTTCTGTCAACTTATTAATAATTCAAAAAATATTAAGACGTTTTCATAGATTTCAGACGCACTGCATATTTGTATGCGATTTCTATTCTACTGGTTTAAAATAGAACCCCAGGTGTGATTGAATTCAGTTTTTTATGTTCATGGTCATTAAACACAACCAAATTTTAGAAAATTTCAAATACCTACATATATTTTTTTTTGTTTCAGATCGCCGCTAATAATAGCTGTAATATTTATTACCTTCTTTCAAAATGTATTAAGTAGACATGTAAGTATTTCACTTTTCTACATCTAAATTGTTTGTTATTTTACAATTTATCATAATCCTCCTATAAAGTATTTAGGCTAAAATACCATTTTAAAACACTATGTTAATATAATAAATTTTAACATTTTTTGAGAAATAAAAAATATTTATGTGTATCAAAAAATATTGTTTGAAACAGTGTGTTGAAATAGTGTTTAGAAACAATATTTACGTCAGAATATCAAATTTCAGCTACCTGTCTCAAAAAAATATTTCCTTATGCCCCAACTGAGACAAATGTCAATAATTATTAAAAAATTAGTTTAAAAAGTTAAAAAATGTCAAATTATTTTTATGTTATTCCAATATTTTTAAAATTAAGGTACACTATTCTTGAGTAATATTCATAGTTTAAACGTTACTCATAGATGGTATATTTTTTTGAAATTTAATGGTTTCAAAGATGTATTTATAAACAATAAGATTTCTTTTTTTCCAAATCGAGCAAGCGAAAGATATGTTTAAATAATCTACTACTTTATTTTGTATTATATAAGAGCAACCAATATATACAGGGTGTGTCAGAAAATGGGGGCAATCTTTCGGATTCAGATAGAACTCCTAAAAACAACATAATAAGTTCCTATCTTTTTTTCCTACACTCCCCTTACGCAGATATGAGCCTATAACAGCGTCCCTGGAAATATTTTTTAAATAATTTTTAAAGCGATTTGTGTAATTTAGTATTTTTTTAATATAATTGATAATAGGTTTAGAAAGTCCCTTAAGAAAGACCATTAAAACTTATGTGGCTATTTAGTTTACCGAGGACGGATTAGTTTTATCATAATGCAATTATTTATAATAAAGGCACAATAATAAAAATGTAGGGGCATTAGGTCAGGTGACCGAAAAGGCCAAACCCTGGTCCTCCTCTTCTTAACCTTTGATCGAGGTTCTGTTTAGGTGTTCTCGAACTATTAAATTACAGTGTAATGGGTGCCTAATATGTATAAACAAAATTATTTTGTATTGTCAAAGGTAGTTCTTTAAAAAGATATTCAGTTTATGCCAATCCATTTGACTATCGAAAAAATTAATTAAATTGATTAATTTTCATTGTCGCATAATAAGAACTTACGTTGAGATATTGTTTAGGGTCCAACAATCTTCAATTCCTAAAGCTGCAGAATGAATAAGATTAGAGTAGCCATTTTGAACATACATACGAAATTAAAAAAAAATAGTTTTTTTTACGATGTAGTAATTTCAAATTTAAACTATCTACAAGTACTATTGTTGCTCGTTTATATAAAAAATTAGCCTCATTGTGTTAAAGCATATCTATCCCTCCTGATATTTACTTGGTTCCATACTTTATCCCAAACTTGTATAATCTTTTACAGGGTCTATTACAAAGGGATTTGTTTATAATTCATCATAGTTAAAATTATTAAATTACATTTACTTTAAAAATCATTTTTCTCTTATAGGCCGGAATTTCTTACTTTCTTTCTTATAGGAACTGGTAATGAATTCAGGAGATTATCCACATATTCTGGAACACGTTGTATATAGATAGATTCAACACGTGTAAGATTATTGCGTGTGTTTAAAAATAACAAAAACAATAACATATCCCTCACACTTATCATCATATCAAGGTTATATAATTTACACTGTGAAATTTTTAAATTCGTATAGCTCGTTAAGATTTTTGTTTATTTATTCAACAAATATAATGACTTGCCTGTAATTTTTAACTAGACTTTGCGATATTATATCCGTAAAATGTTTACAAAAAGCCTATCATTTTTAAAGAAAGAAGAGGTGTATTTTCTAGCAATATACATTTTAGCTAATAGATATTTTGGATAAGTAGCTATTTATTTTAAAAATTTTATAATACGATTATTTTTCAATTAAGTCTTCGAATCTTATTTCAACCAACATGCTGTACATCGTCAAATTTAATATTATTTGATAAAAATTAATTTCATTTAAATTTTAATAAAAATTCATCAAGGATTTTCACTGTAAAAAACTATTTGCTTTCTCATTTGAGAAAATCTCTCAAGATATTAGATTGCTTGCTATTTTTTTACTATATAAGCTATTACCTATATTTCATTGGACATTAAGAGAGAGTAAATTCTCAGAAATGTTTTGTGACAATATCTAATTTAGTATGTAAATCATAGATCATAGATAAATATTCAATATTTATAACTTTTTAAATTGTTTTCGACGACTTCAATACGAAACTTACAACATTTCTCGAATTATCGTATTATTTAACTATCTTTTATTGTTATTGCGGAGTACCTAAAAGGATTAACGCCGTCATAGCCGTAACCGTAGTAGAAAGGGATTATAATTTCTCTGGAAATGAAATAGAATATGTGTTATTTCTCTTTATTTTGGAAACGCACGTTTTTGTTTTATTGATTTTGGGACTGAGTAATGCAACATAATCTGGGAATTTACTCTCTCTTAATGTTCAAAAAAATAATAGGAGGGTGTTTGAGTCTCCGTTTTGTGAGTTTCGTCATATTAACCCATAGAGGGACAAATGCATTCCTCAAGCTTTCTAAACAAACCCATAGATTTGAATTGATTTTAATAGATTTATAGAAATGTTTTTCTTCCTTCCCGTTTCTAATGTAAACATAATTATCATTTATAAAACCAACAACCCCACATACTAAACAATACCCTGAATAAAACTAGTTGTTTCGTTTAAGTTATAAAATGTATCGTATTTCACATTATTAACAACCCAGCAATCTATTAATTAAACAGAAATGCTAGTAAGTGTAAATCAGGGATTATAAATCATTTAGAATTTATTGCACAGTATGGAAGTCGTAGAAATAAGGAAGGTATGCAATTATCGTAATCGATCATTTTTATACGGTGGAGCATCTTTTCAATTTATGTCGACCTCACAGACTGTTGGTTGTTTAGTTGGAAGTCGAATCATGTCCGGGATATTCACGGTAAACCTTAATAAAGTAATAAAATGAATTACGGGTTTGTACTTAAAATTCGATTAAATCCAAATTGCGGTAAATTAGCCCATGCCGCATTTTTCTATAAATATCCATAATTGCAAGAGTTGAGATAATGTCTTAATAGTTTTTGAGACGATTTTAATAAAGTAATCTCAAGTAATTATACTATAATATACTCTTTTAAACTAATTAATATTTTATTTTTAGTACTATAAATATTGTCATTATTATTTAATTTTAGAGAATACGACATTTGAAGGACAGATTCAAACGGCAGCAAGGAGCTAATCTCTACCTTCCAGGCAGTTATGTTCAAGATAATTACGATCCAGACCTTGGTCCTTGGGAGGATTGGTCGTCGCCAAGTAGTTGCTCCATGACGTGCGGAGGAGGAGTGGCCACCCAGGAAAGAAGATGCACTCAAGGATACGAATGCAGGGGGCCCTCTAAAAGAATGTTTTCTTGTAATACACAGGTAATTTTCTCTGTACTGATATTTAGAAATCCATGTAAATGGTAGTCAAATGCGTTTCATCTCTCCTTGTATCATTCTAAGTACAAAATAAAGTGTAGTCATTCATTTATCACTACATACATTCTAATATTGTCATTGAAATAGTGTAACACAATTCGTGGACGAAGTACTTAGTACTCCTAATATTCGTAAAATAAAGCTTGTATAAGTATGGGTTGTTAAATATTTACTAAGGGAGTTAGGGGTGTTTAAAGAGTATTTTTTTAAAATGGTTTATTGACATTGTAAGCTTAAGAAACGATAAAAATCCAGGGTGGCATAAAATGTGTATGGCGTTGATTTATGAATAACTTTTTGGTGTTATTATTTCTACAACGGAGATTCATTTTTTAAAAACTACGCACTTTTTCCCATAAAAAAGGAAATAGTGTTTTAAGTCACTTAGCTTAAAGGAACAGTTTTCGAGAAAATTGAAGGCAAACAGTTTGCTGAACCCGAAATAGTGAGAGATTAAAGTGAAAAACGTTTAATTACCCTAATGGAATGTCTTTACCACATTTTATTAGATCCGATACTTTATTTACAGTAAATGTTTAATGTGGCCGCCATTCATTCAACACAGACACGTGTTCTTCTTCTTCTTCTTCTTCTTCTCCAAGATCTGCGTACCCTGTGGAAAAGCCCTCACTTTGTACCACTTTGATTGTAGTAATCAATTATGCATTGTCGTAGTTTCTCTTCAGTATTAATCGATACTGAGTAAACCAAAGCTTTTAAGTGGCCTCACAAGTAAAGATTTAGTGGATTAAGATGTGGTTATCTTGCTGGTCAAGTTTTTGGACACCACGTCCATTCAAGTTCAAGTATTCATTGAACAAATGAATACTTTTTAGTAACTGGTTTACTTATTTAATTTTTTTAAGCAATAAAATTTGCTTAATAAGTTAATCAAGTTTTGATTATTTAATTAATCAACTAATAAATTGAATAACTACTTGATCAGGTTAACACGCCACAATTTTCATAAATTTATGCTGATTATCTTGTGAATAACCCATAAAAAAAATTTTACTTTTATATTTTTCAAAGTGTTTGCCTTCAATTATCTCGAAAACTGTTGCTCTAAGCGACTTGCAAGAAGAGTACCTTTTTATGGGAAACAATGCATATTTAAAAAAAATGAACATCAATTGTAAAAAAACAACCCCAAAACAGCTATTCATAAATTTTTAAGCTTACAATTTCAAAAAAGCCATATTTTTAATTTACCCTTTTAACGCCCCTAATTCCATTAATATGCATTTAACAACCCACACCTACAGCAACCTTTTTTACCAGTTTTAGGAGTACTACCACCTCTCAAATTTTTGTACACCGTTTCAATGACACCCTTTATATGGGATTTTTAGAGATAGAAAGTTAAGGAATAAAGTTAAAATCACTGTCATAACGATCTCTAAATGTTTCCTGTTTTCCATCAAGTCCACTGTTTAAAGGATACTGTGAAATGAGCTAAATTTATAATAAATTAATTAAAATTTTATTATATTTAACTAGCATTTAGAGCAGCGTGCAATTATTAGTCTGCTCCTATTACTGTATTAATTTAATAAACAAAAAGCGTTAATTTAATGAACAGAAAGTGATGAATCGGTAACAAGGCATTGCAATCGTCTTTCTCTACAAATATACGAGAAAATAAATAATGAAGAGATTTTTATTATGCGTAATATATTTTACAAATGAATTATGTGAATTCAACGAAGTACTATGTGAGGCTATAATTTCGTTTTTCGGTATGAAAAAATACTTTGAAAATAGTAGGGGAATGCTACGAAAATAAAAAAATAATCCATATCAAAAAAGTTATATGTGAAATGTAACAAAAAGAACATTAAAAAACTACTTAAAAATGACCGTGTCTTTTGTTTTTAATTGTTTTTCAAGAAACTAAAATATATAACATAATTAATTTCATGGTTAAGAAATTTCAATTAAAAACCATTCCCATATTAGATTATTTACCTTAGTAATTACATGATGAAATATGAAAAATTTACCAATATAAACAAAAAGATTTCGTCCTTTAGTGGTAAATAGAACCTTTTCTTATAATGAAAGTTTGAAATAAATTCTACCCTTAAATTTTTAATATACGTGACATGAATCCAAATTTAACTTTTCAATCTCTTTTAATTTTCAAACCAAGACTACTCCGACTCTTATTAATTTTTATGATTCTAATAAAAATATTTATTTATTATCCGATCGCGAGCTTGTCCCAAAACTTTATCAGTGAATACTATAATTTAGAAAATATTTAATAAAAAATAAGTTTTACGTACAAGGCAATATTTAACTAAATCCCTGTACATACTACAGAAACAATATCGAGTCTTTGCAAAATTTCTATAGCCTTTTTTCATTTTATTATTTCTTTACTATTTTAAAAGAACTAAATATTGTTTGACAAGACAACGAAGTAATGTTTAGGTACTACATACACTATTTATAACCTAACAAAGGAGATCCACTTTAAACGCTGCATTGTCACATATTTAGTTATGGTTGGCAGGTATTTTTTTTATTAACGCCCCATTATCGCATGGTTTATTACCTTTTAAAGAAGTATTCTTTGAGCTATACCGAATGAATATTATTAATTTTCTTGGTCAGTATATTTCACGCGGAGAATAATAATAATTTGTAGCCTCTGTAGGAACCAAAATAATATTTCAACGATTTAAGAGGATCAGTTAAATTTTTAACTATTTTAATAGCTAGTAAAAGGTGTTATTTCATATTATAATCAATTTTAATTCAATAGCAGTGTTGACATTTTACAAAACATATATTTTGGATACTAAGAGCATTTTATTGGAATATCGAATAGTATCTCTTTTATATTCATTCAATTTGAGATATGAAAAATATAACTCCTACTAAATACTCGTATTGAATTCTACCATTACTTCGTGAAATTTATCCATAATAAATATAAGAGATAAATTATACTTATTTGAAAGCTATTTTTTCAATATCTTGCTCTAACTTTCGTTTTAAAAATGCGACTTACCGAAACCTGGTTTGAGAAAGATATTGAAAAAATACCTTTTCAAATACTGTGGAAATTCAAGATAAGTATAATGTATCTTTTATATTTAAATACTATTATTTTTATGAGTATTACTTTAAGATAATATTTAGCAAAGAGAAATCCAATTGAATAAATATAATTTACTAAAAATAAAATTAAAATTAGAATACTGTACCAGAATTATCAATAATTTCTATTGTTTTAGGACTGTCCAGATCTTAACGATTTTAGAAGTCAGCAATGTGCATATTACAATTATGTACCTTTTGAAGGAACAAATTATGAGTATGTATAAGGCTATTTTGTGCCTAGATATTTTTATTTAATTCATTATGTAATACTAATTTTACGTACTTTATATTTTTAATGTTTATCATTAATTTAACGTAGTCCAAAAACAAAATAAAAATACCTATTAATATTGAAATTATTACGTGTCTTTTAATTCACAATATACAAGGTGGTCCAAAATTGTCGAGTAATACTTCTAGGGGTGATAGTTTATCTAAAAATAAAGGTTCCTCTTTTAATATAAACTTTTTTCGAAAGATCAATAATAAGAGAGATACAGGGGATATAACTTGTATAAAAAAATGGTATTTTTTAAAATCTTGAAAATAACGGAAAATAAATTCAAATTCTAAACATATTAGGTTTACATAAAGATACTTAATTTTATGTTAGTCATTTCATCCCTTAGGATTAAGGAGTAGTTTTTGGCAGTAAATACCACTGATGGCGTCATATTTTTTTAAATACGTAATTATTAAAAAAAATTGGTAATTAAGATTCTCTGGCCTTTTTTATGCAAAAAAGGACTCTTTTACATTTCCAGAAATAGCATCGTTTTCTAGTAAATTAAACTCAAAATAGACATGAAATTTGCAAATAATAACAAAAAAGTCTTATAAGGCAAGTAAAGTAGGCTTTGAAACCGACAATAATTGAAAGCTAGAGCATCAAGTATGCCTTGAAATGTTATTAACGGCAGGCACGCTATTTACGTATTTATATCGTGAAGTTTTTTTTTTGGAAATGTTACCCTTGATGGATCATCCTAAAATTGATCGTTTTAAAGAAATTAAAACCCAAAGATTTCAAGAAAATTCAATGGACAAACAATCAAAGATCGATTATTGTCAGTTTCAAAGCCTACTTGCCTTATTAGACACTTTTTGTTATTATTTGCACATTGAAAGTCTACTTTTAAGATTAAACTACTCCTTAATGAAAGGAGATTGGGAAAAATAAGTCCTTTAGTCCCACAGTCTAAGCCTTTATTTTTTCATCGAAAAAAGAAATGAGAACTATCGGTTTCGTGGCAAAATAGGCCACATCTCAGGTTCCAGATACAAAATTCTGTAATTAAAAAATAACAAATAGTTTGGTGTAAAATAGATAGTTTGTATATAGATACGTAGGTAAAGTCCTTAATTAGAAGGGATGAAATGACTAATAACATAGAATTAAGTACCTTTATGCAAAGCTTCTATGTCTAGAGACCTGTTATTATTGAACTTTCGAAAAAAGTGTAAATGAACTATCACACCTCCACAATTTTGGACCACCTTATATATATATATATATATATATATAAATATACTGTTTGCTAAATAAAACCTACAAATTATTTTTCCAAAAATACATTTTAAAAGAATGTTATATTTTCAAAATTCTAAAAGTAATTCTCACGTATTTTGGGAATTTAAGAATTTTCTTTAGATTGGCGAAAGTGAAAATGAATGAAGTTTATTGTTAGTAAATAAGCTTTCCCAATTTCCAAAGCACATAGAAAAATATTCTATATAAATAACTTACCAATTAAACTAATATTTTAGGTGGGTTCCTTACACGAAAGGTCCAAATCCATGCGAGCTAAACTGTATGCCAAAAGGTGAAAGATTTTATTATAAACATGCAGATGCTGTAGTCGATGGTACCAGATGTACAGATGAATCGTATGACGTGTGTGTAAATGGAAAATGCGAAGTAAGAATGACTAAAAATTATTAAAAAATAAAAATATAATTGCTCTTCAGTTTTGTTTTCTCTAGGAAACTTATAAATTTTTATACGACAATTATTTTAATGATTCGCTGTCACTGGTCTTTACTAAATTAACTGAAACCGTAGCAGTAACAAAGAGGACGACAATATTATTTTATTTTTAATAATTTCGTAAATCTATCTACCTGTATTATTTCTAAAATATTACTTTTAATAAAAATAATTAAATATCATCAGCCCGTAGGATGCGACAGGATGTTAGGATCAAACGCTAAAGAAGATGAGTGTCGTGTTTGCGGGGGAAATGGAAGCACCTGCAACACTTACACCAACACCATTCCATTGAAAGACATGCAAGTTGGTAAGGAAATATTTATTTTGTTTATAGTAACTCCTAGATCTAAAATATTACTAGTGCCAAATTTTTTTATCATTATTGTCTTCTATGATCCAAAGATAATAGCTAAGATCTTCATTATTTCATCCTAGAGTTTATAGATGTTCTTTAAGTGAAACAAGTTCAGTAATGAATTATGTAATTTTCGGAATACTTCTGTTTTCTTTGTACCTACTAGTATTCCCAATATTGCTTGTATACTGCCATACAATGTTCTAAAATATCAGGTGGAATAGTTATGAAAAAAAAATTCCTTTACTAGTCGCTTTTTTTAAAGTATTCAAATGCATATATACACAATTCATTGTTAAAATAATATACCTAAAAAAAAATAATTACAAAAATGTGTTTTATCAATTTAGGATATAATGATATATTGCTGATTCCTGCGGGAGCTACAAACATTAGGATAGAAGAATTGGCTCCATCCAACAATTATTTAGGTAAGAACTACTAGTATTAAAATATCTATATTATTATTAAAAATACAGCAAGGAAAAAAAATATTAGTATATATTATTATATAAATTTACTACCTGCTTCAGAAACAAATAACCTATTATTCTTTTATTCTTCTATTTGCTTCTTATTTGGTTCTGATTAGATATAAAACGTAAATGGGCGCTTGGTCAGATCACCTTTTTTATTCTTGACGTCATCTCTGTGAGCGTGATGACGTCATTAATAAAAATTTTAAACAGAAAAGTGGCTTTGGCAATAGATATTTAAAAGACCTTTCAATTGATCTATTGTATAAATCACACTATACTTCCTTTCAGCTGTCAGAAATAAAAGTGGACATTCGTATTTAAACGGAAACTGGAAAATAGATTTTCCAAAGAGCTTAGAATTTGCCGGAACCAGATTCAAGTACGAGAGGACACCACAAGATCTTGATGCTCCAGATATATTAAGTGCTTTAGGACCAACAGATGAATCTTTATTTATTATTGTAAGTACTTACAAGAGTTATTTTCTAATAATAAATAAAATATATATATGACATCGTAGAAAATTTACAAAATTTTTTATAGAAGTGGCATCAATTAAATAGAATGTACGTTTAATTTTATTTTTCATAGCTTTTATATCAAGGATCCGACGTACCAATCAGCTATAGTTACAGTTTACCCACAAGTTTACCTCCACCATCAAATGAAAGATACGCTTGGATTTTTGATGAATTTACACCATGTTCAGCTAGATGTGGAAGAGGTAAATTTACATCTAATTCAGTATTTAATTCATATTTTTTTAAATATTAATAATGCCTTTGAATTTAAGTGTTTGATAAATACTTTTCTAATAGCTACCAGACATCTTAACATATTAAATAGTAATTACTATCTTTGGAACGTTTGACAATTTTCAACTTGTTGCAGGTATTTTTAATAGAGGTTTTACAAAAACTGGAATTATATTCTTTAATTTTGAAGATTAATATAGAAATTGTAATTTCTCCAAAAAAATACATAATAGATAATTAATAATAAGATAATACAAAATAGATAAAAATTTGAAGAACCTGTACAAGTTTGAACAACGTTAAAAGGTTTAAAAAAATGTTCTAACTGAATTTGCTTAGTCAAAGCATTTGCCTTCAAAATTTATCAAAATACTCTAAAACACCTTGTAAATTGATAGTGCTGTAGAAAATATCATTTTACTATTTTTTAATGTGATAACATATTTGAAAATATTTTAATCCTTTATTTAACGCCATTTTGATTGTAAAGTGTTGTTACATATGGGTGCTAAGTTGTCAATTCCTTCTGCTAACTCAGATATACGAGGTAAAGTTCCAGGAGTTATTTAAGAACTACAAAAATACTTACTTTTGATGAAAAATTTAATTACGCTCACTCACTTTTCGAAGTAAGTTGAACTCAGTGAAAGTACAACCTACAGTTTCTACCATTAAAAATTATATTCACACTTTTAACAAAATAAATGACAATGGACTTTGCACATGGGCTATTTATTCGCTTAAAATGTTTAAGGTGTGCAATACAGAAACGTATCTTGTGCTGGTAGAAAATCATTAGTACCTGTAGACGAAGATCTATGTGACAGGGAAGCGAAACCTCAATCCGTCCAATCTTGTAACGAAGTCGAATGCGAACCTAAATGGGTCATACAACCATGGAGCGAGTGTTCTTTTCCATGTGGAAGCGGTGGCACACAAACTAGGCAAATCACCTGTCAAAAAACTGACTCTAATGGCTTGCAAGAAGTAGTAAGCGACGATAATTGTTTAAGAATAGAGAATAAGCCGAATACTGAACAAAAATGTAATATTGGTTATATTTGCGCTAAGTGGCACACAGATCCCTGGAAACCGGTAAGTCTACAAATTTAATTTAACAACCATGTTTATTATAAAACAGGCTGCGAGATATTTGTATTTATGTAGTGCTTTGTAGTGCGATCACCTTTGTGGTCCAGGAAAACAGACAAGGAAAGTTCTTTGCTACGTTGAAAAAAATGGTAAAAAGGAGATTTTAAACGAAGATGAATGTGCTAAAATAGAACCGAAACCAGAGGAAGTAAAAGAATGTAATATCAGACCATGCGAAGGCGTCGATTGGATGATGTCTCAGTGGTCAGGGGTAAAATCTGTTTCTAATGTTTAATTTCATTTTTCAACCATTTCTCTTTTAGTGTGATCAATGTGGTTTGACCAATGAAACAAGGAAAGTATTCTGCGCTAGTGAAAGTGGTCATATTCAACCAGATGATCTTTGTGATCAAGAAAGGAAACCTGAAATTGTTAGAGAATGCGAAGTGGCAAATGCCAGCTGTCAATTTTTGTGGTATGCATCGCAATGGAGCGATGTAAGAAACTTTGCTTTATTTGTTTTAATGAATATTTTTATTATTGAAACCTAAGTAGAAAACAAATTATATCATTTACATTTATTGTCTCTGTACAGACAACCAATACCACCAAATAAATAGTTTCTTTATTAAAAATTGTTATTTAAATTGTTTATAATTCTTACTTTTAGTGTTCTGCAGCTTGTGGTCAAGGAGTTCAAACCAGAAATATATTTTGTGGAGCTTCGACTGCAGAAGGCGTTAAAAAAGTAGAAAATGAAAAGTGTGATCCGTCCAAAAATTTCGAGACTATGAAAAATTGCACTGGCGAAAAAGAAACTTGTGATGGAGAGTGGTTCGGCGGGCCTTGGGGCGAGGTAATTAAAAAAATCTAGTGTTTTCGATTTGACAAAGCATTATTCTTTAAGAATTTTCTCATTACATCAGACAACCAAAGAAGAGTTACATGAGAACTTCTAGGTCACTTTACTAATACAAAAAATTCTAATGAAAACATAGTAGAACGAAATTATAAATAATCCTCAGGAATTAGCCTTCGAATTTTATTCATGCAAATATTTGTAACGCTATGGATACTATATACACAAATTACTTAAATAATGTTAATATGTCCAATTCTTTTTCCTTTACTCCCCTAACAGAATCCCATATTAGAGTTTCCATTAAAGCTCATCTATACGGGTATTGATGATGTACCAATTACGATAATAAAACATCCATATTGATTTTTTCAAGAAACCACTAGCCTCTCTATTTCATTTATCTTTAGCTAGCGGATGAGGCATTCCAGATTAATTTAAAAAATCAGTAACAATTCCGCTACATAAAAAAATAAATTAAGAATAAACTGAACCATTATAATAGGAGTACAACTTTATTGCCTAAATTTTTCGAATGGTGCGTGAAAAGAACAGATGATTTATTATTTGGACAAACACAATGTGCTGACCTCGCCGCAATTTAGTTTTGTGATTTCTGTGACTTGTCTAAGGCTTTTGACTGTGTTGATCCCAGTATACTCTCGTCCAAACTTAAATACTGCGGAATAAGAGGTCTACTACCAAATCATGCCTACATAATGGGCAAATGTAGACCTGTATAACTCATACTGAGGTAGAGAACAACAAGACAGAAATTTTTGAATATTGGTTAAATTTTGTTGAAATCAAATGTAGAGTTCTTCAGGGATCTATCTTGGGTCCGACTTTATTTTTTAATCGATGTGATGATGTGTGCAATTTTTATCTCAATACATTTTTCGTTATTCCCAAATGACACCAGTATAGTTATCAATGATTCATAATTTGATTCACTGAATCTTAAGGTTAATAACACAATGAGAGAAGTGTCAGACTGGTTTGCTGCAAATAAATTGAGTATAAATATTTCAAAAACACAGAATGTATATAGATGTTGATACTGAACTGATTGCACACAAGAAATCAACCAGA
This sequence comes from Hermaeophaga mercurialis, assembly GCA_951812935.1. Lineage (NCBI taxonomy): Eukaryota > Metazoa > Arthropoda > Insecta > Coleoptera > Chrysomelidae > Hermaeophaga > Hermaeophaga mercurialis. The sequence goes on along the minus strand of OX638360.1, from coordinate 30,307,359 downwards.
TTTTTAGGAATCTGGATAGAAAACCAAATGAATTGGTAAAAATCATATAGTGCAATTAAATTTCTAATTATGTAGTGCTATTTACGTATAGAGTACAATAAAGAACTACTTAAATAAAAATATTGCAAAAACAGCTTATTTACGCATTCTTCCTCAGTTTAATGCAATATGCCATCGAATTTTGGCAACTTTCAAGCAAATCAACATCAACATTAATAATACAAAAAAGAGCAATTAGAACAATATTGGGATTGACTGCAGAAAAATGTTTAAAACTGAAAAAATATTCACACTTACAAATACATACATATATTTTTAAAATTTCGATATTAATCCACTAACAAAAGAAAATAACTAACTAACTCTCATCCAGTTCGTACATATAACAGAAAAAATAACCAAATTAGAACTTATAACAATCTACCAGTAAATCTAAAAGAATTTTCTAACAAACAATCCAAAAATAATCTTAAAAACTGATTGCTCCCATGTATTTTATAATATAATCCAATTGAAAACATGTAAATTATAATTATCTTTGACTTTATTTTCAACAATAACTGAAACTAATTTTAATCACGTATTTAACAGTAGCTTAGGTTAGTTAATGTAAGTGTTACCGTAGATTTTAGTCTTTCCAAACACCATATAATTGTGAACAGCAATTTTTTTTAAATTTTTATGTTGATGAAAATAAATACTAGTTATTTACTTAATAAATGGTTTATTGATTTAGTGTTCTAAACCCTGCGGTGGCGGCGTACACACTAAGAAAGTTATATGCATTAAAGACGGTCAAGTAGTTGATGCCAGCTCATGTGATGCTTCAAAGATCGAGTTTTCGGAAGAAACTTGCAATCAACAACCATGTTCCGAAGGTAATTATTAAAAAAGTTGAACGAAAATAATGCTTATTTCAAATCCATACATAAATTAAGTATGTACGACTTTTCCAGATTCCATCATTCCTACAGATATTACACAGTCTATTGATGAATCTGAACCAACTAAAGAAATATCACAAAAAAGAGAAGCTACTACTACACCAGTATCCAAGAGTACTAAAGGATCTGAAGATACGGAAGCTAGTAAATCCGTTACCACGGAATTTTCAACAGCATTTGAAGTAACCTCAATTCCGACCACAACTGAAAATCCTGATGATTTTGAGATTAAACCAGATGATAATTGCGATGATGGTGAATGGGTAGACGAGGATGACGATGAATCAGAAATGCCTCAAGGAGATGATCCATTTGCTTTTGATGACATCATGCTAGGTGATCAAGGTTTATTAATTAGTTCTGGAGACGGCCTGGGATCTTCATCTTCCTCAACGTGGTCTACCGATTCTTCAACCTCAACAGACTCGACTTGGTCGACAGAGTCATCTCTATCTACAAGTAAATTTGAAGGTTCTGGATCAACATTAACATTTGTACCTATCGAGGAATCAGAAGTTGGAGCCAGAAAAATTACTACTACCGAAGCTACTACCGTAGAAGTTTCAGGACCAACCGAGAGTACTACGGAATTTACAGGACCAACGGAATCAACAGAAAGTACTACCGAAGGATCAACGGAAACTACGAAATTTACCGAATCAACTGAATCAACAGAAAGTACAACACAAGATTCTACTGAAACGACGACAGAATTCACTGGCACAACAGAATCTACGGAAAGTACTACAGAGAGATCAACAGAAACTACAACCGAGTTCACCGGACCGAGTGAATCAACACAAAGTACAACACAAGGTTCTATGGAATCTACTATATCTACTACAGAAGGACCCACCGAAAGTACAACAGACTTTACTGGATCTACAGAATCAACTGAAAGCACTACTGTTGGCTCAACTGAAAGTACAACAGAGTTTACTGGATCGACAGAATTAACTGAAAGTACTACTGTAGGCTCTACTGAAAGTACAACAGAGTTTACTGGATCGACAGAATCAACTGAAAGCACTACTGTAGGCTCTACTGAAAGTACAACAGAGTTTACTGGATCGACAGAATCAACTGAAAGCACTACTGTAGGCTCTACTGAAAGTACAACAGAGTTTACTGGATCGACAGAATCAACTGAAAGCACTACTGTGGTCTCTACTGAAAGTACAACAGAGTTTACTGGATCCACAGAATCCACTGAAAGTACGACTGAAGGTTCTACCGAAAGTACGACCGACTTTACAGGATCCACTGAAAGTACAACTAAAGGATCAACAGAAAGTACAACAGAATTTACTGGATCAACCGAATCTACAGAAAGCACAACAGAAGGTTCTACAGAAAGTACAACTGAATTTACGGGATCTACAGAATCAACTGAAAGCACAACGGAAGGATCAACAGAAAGTACAACCGAATTTACAGGATCAACAGAATCTACTGAAAGTACAACTGAAGGATCAACAGAAAGTACAACCGAATTTACAGGCTCAACAGAATCTACTGAAAGTACAACTGAAGGATCAACAGAAAGTACAACCGAATTTACGGGGTCAACAGAATCTACTGAGAGCACAACAGAGGGATCAACAGAAAGTACAACCGAATTTATGGGGTCAACAGAATCTACTGAGAGCACAACTGAGGGATCAACAGAAAGTACAACTGAATTTACGGGATCGACCGAATCTACTGAAAGTACAACCGAATTTACAGGCTCAACAGAATCTACTGAAAGCACAACTGAGGGATCAACAGAAAGTACAACTGAATTTACGGGATCGACGGAATCTACTGAAAGTACAACCGAATTTACAGGCCCAACAGAATCTACTGAAAGCACAACTGAGGGATCAACAGAAAGTACCACTGAATTTACGGGCTCAACAGAATCTACTGAAGGCACAACTGAGGGATCAACAGAGAGTACAACTGAATTTACGGGATCTACAGAATCAACTGAAAGCACAACGGAAGGATCAACAGAAAGTACAACCGAATTTACAGGATCAACAGAATCTACTGAAAGCACAACCGAAGGATCAACAGAAAGTACAACCGAATTTACGGGCTCAACAGAATCTACTGAAAGCACAACTGAGGGATCAACAGAAAGTACAACTGAATTTACGGGCTCAACAGAATCTACTGAAAGCACAACGGAGGGATCAACAGAAAGTACAACGGAATTTACCGGCTCAACAGAATCTACTGAAAGCACAACTGAGGGATCAACAGAAAGTACAATTGAATTTACGGGCTCAACAGAATCTACTGAAAGCACAACTGAGGGATCAACAGAAAGCTCAACAGAATTTACCGGCTCAACAGAATCTACTGAAAGCACAACTGAGGGATCAACAGAAAGCTCAACAGAATTCACAGGCTCCACGGAATTTACTGAATCGTCATACGGTACATCGACTATTATTGAGATATTTACTAAGAAATCGAGAATGTGTAAAAGAAGAAAGGTTAAAAAGTGTCAAAAATCCACGTTCGGATGTTGTTGGGATAATATAACACCAGCTGAAGGTCCATTCGATAAGGGATGTCCTACACCTCATACTTGTAAAGAAGCTAAGTATGGTTGTTGTGACGACGGCGTGTCGGCAGCACTTGGTCCAAAAATGGCAGGCTGCCCACGATCACAGTGCAAAGAAACATTATTTGGATGTTGTTCTGATAATAAGACGCCAGCAGAGGGTAATGATAATGAAGGATGTCCTCCAGAATGTCTTACTTCCAAATTTGGGTGTTGTGATGACAATTCAACCAAAGCAGAGGGACCAAAGCATAAAGGCTGTCCCGAAGAATCCACTACAGAAATATCGACAATTTCAACCAGCGAAGTTTCTACTGTGTCTGGTGAAACTGAAACAACTAGCGAAAATGCAACCGAAACTGGAGAAACTGAATCAATACCTACTCCTTCGGGAGATTGTGAGTCTTCGTCTTACCGATGCTGTCCCGATGGTATCACTCCCGCCACAGGTCCTGGTTTCCAAGGCTGCAACTTACCTTGTTCAGAGAGTAAATACGGTTGCTGTCAGGATGCTAAAACTCCGGCTCACGGTTATAGTGGCGAAGGTTGCTGCTTGTCTTCAACATTTGGATGCTGCCCAGATAACATTTCTCCAGCTAGAGGGCCTAACAATATTGGATGCGATTGTCATACTTCGCCTTATGGCTGTTGTCCTGATAACAAGGCAGCGGCTCAAGGTCATGAAAAAGAAGGATGTGGTTGTGCATTTAGTAAATTTGGATGTTGTCCTGATGGTTACACCAATGCAGGAGGTCCTGATTTTCAAGGTTGTCAATGCCATACTTTCCAATTTGGCTGCTGTCCAGATGGAATTACGACAGCTAAAGGACCTCATGGACAAGGTAAATTATTATCACAAGTACAACATCATAATGAATTAAAATGTATTGATTTAAAAGCATTTATTTTTATTTTATGTCTATCATGAAGAAATGTAAGTATTTATCCATCTAGAAATGTTTTCTATATTTTTATTATCAACATTTTTTATTGTTAATAGTCATTATTATATGTTATTTATACTCGAAAGAAAGTATAAATTATTTTATATGTTTAAAAAACTTCATAATTTTCTCAACCTTATTTATGTATAATTATTTATTTTTGGGCCATAGTGTGATCTTAGTGAGTCATAGAAATTACATTTTTCATAATCATTGGATTTTAGATAACTTTTTAAATAATTATAAAAAATGATTTTAAAAAATAGGTTGCGGATGCAGAAATTCTGAATTTGGATGTTGCTCTGATGATAAAACACCAGCTTCCGGGCCAAATAAAGAGAGATGCACATGCGAAACATCCAAATACGGATGTTGTCCTGACGGAACAACGGAAGCCAAAGGACCAAACTTTGAAGAATGTGAGAATATTCCTCAAAATCTTCAAGGTAATTTAGATTGCATAATTACTTAGTTAACTTTTTCTTCCACTAAATTCTTTCGATGATTCTAAGAGTCTGGCCGTGAAGTTTATTAATTTTCTCAAAGACTCTAAATTTACTTTTATTTATACTTGTATAATAATATCATCTGATAGTTAGCTGGAAGAAAAATCAATCCCGAAGTTATGAAAATAATAACCAAATTCAATTTCTATTAATAGCTGGCTGCTCCATGTCAAAAGAAAGAGGAACATGTAGAAACTATACCGTCAAATGGTTCTTTGACATGGATTATGGCGGTTGTTCCAGATTTTGGTACGGTGGTTGTGATGGTAATGAAAATCGTTATAAGTCTAAAGAAGAATGTGAACAAATTTGCGTAAATCCAGAAGGACCAGGTAAGAAACATACTAAAATCATTTACACTACAAAACTTTTTTATACTGTACATTGGGAATGTTTGGGGAAGTTTATTATATATTATACACTACAAGAGACTTTCTGTAATATTTCAGCCCGATGCCATCTTCCTAAGATGAATGGCCCTTGCGAAGGTTATTACCCCCACTGGTACTATGATGAAAATCTCAAGACTTGTGCTCAATTTGTATACGGAGGATGTCTTGGAAATAACAACAGGTTTGAAACAAGAGAAGAATGTATGGGTCTGTGTGTTTCGGATAGCAGCTCAGGTGAATATTTCTTACAAATCCTTACTAGATACAAAAACCGATTTTTCTATTAGAAAAAAGACACTATAATATATATGTACAGAAATAAATGTCTTCCAAATTTTACAAAAAAAACTTAAAAATGTTATAAGTGGCTTACACTGATTGAAGTATTGATTATCTGGTATCACCATACCTTAAAAATGTTCTTAACAGATTCACCCAATGATAATTCATTTATAAGTGAATGAGCTGGATTCTTCTGATCAGACTTCGCAGCCCTGGATGGGTTATTTGCTTTCGACTTATGGTCTCCGAATTAGTGAAACCTCATCATGCGTGAACTTTTCGGTCACAAATACATGTACTTATTTTCCTTTTCTTCTTGATAGAACATAAGTAGCTATCCTCCAATAGACTCATACTATTCATATATATCCCTAGCCAACCACTTTTGTTTTTTTTACTTTGGTTTAGATGTTTAGCTGCTGGGTTCTTAACGAATATAATATTGTCACGCCATCTCCTGTATAAGAGCCCTTTTAGTCCTTGTGTAAGGAGACAATAAGAAAAGATAAATGCACTAATGATAACAATTTATTTTGGCAATAAATAACTGCTCAATAAACAAAATACAAACAATATGAAAGTTAATTTTCAAATAAAGGGTTTTTAGTACAATACGACTTGTGGGGACCACATGTCATTGTCTAAAATTAAAGTACTTGTCTTGACATGTTGATCGCGTAACAATGAATGACTATGGCGTACCACCGCTTGCGACGTCCTAAGACCACGTGACCCACCCACTTCAATGATGTCGTTTAGTATTTAAATTAAATATTGTTTTAGTGCTCTTGAATATTAACCTTGCGCAGTTTATGCAGAAGGTTCAGCAAACCCGCGAGAATGCAAAACAATATTGTAACTGCCCCGGAGTTTACGTATCTCTTAGTTGTTTATCTATTGCCGAATATGTGCCTTTGTGAGACATTTGGAAATAAAATCAGGCCCTATAATAATACATTTGATTCCTATCACACCCTAGTCAATGTTTTCTTTCTGTTTATCGAATTAGTCTACGTGACCACTGAGAATTGTTTGGTTATTTGCCTTTCACCTTACCTGAGCTTATACATACCTCTAGGCTAGGGGGAATTTTTAAACTCTCTTTCACACCCTAAATTTCGTCCGTAACTTGACTTTTTTATGGAGCCTTGTTTTTACCAGATAAGATTCGCTTTATGAAGAATCCAGTCTTGTATTTCCATTAGAAGAGTACTATAAAACATGATAAAAAAACGAACAAGGAAATACGCATCTTCTTTTTAAAATTGATATATTGTGAATATAGATCCCTGTCAACAAAAAATGGATGAAGGTCCTTGCCAAGGTCAATACGAAAGATACTTCTTTGACAAAGAAAGTGCTCAGTGTCGCAGATTTAGCTATGGTGGTTGTAAAGGTAATAACAACAATTTCCCAACTATGGAAGCCTGTAAACAACAATGCGCACCTCCTGGTGAGAAAAAAGGTAAATATTAGATTTAAACTTTCTGCACGATTTGGTTTATGAAATAATTTTTATTAATACTCTATAAGTTTTGGAATTGGTTTAAAAGTTGTTTATTTTTTATTGATATACTAATTATGCAACACTTATATCGTAGTTTGAGTGTGGTATTTTTTGTTAGATAAAAACGAATCATCGATTATCTATATTAGAAAAATGTTAAATTTTTACAATAGGTAGAAGTCGTAGAAAAGAAAAATTAAAATTTTTGTTATGAGATAAATCAAATGTCTTGTATTTACGCATGTTTAATCTAAAATCCATTTGTAACAACTTTTTATTAAATTTAATTTTACATAATACTCAACTTTAAATTAACACAGTAAAAGCAATTTATATCTTACGTATAAAATGGCATTTAATAAGTTAAAGTTAAAAAATAAATAATGCAAGTTCTTTTTTATTCACCTATTAAAAGCGAGCCACATAATTTGCTTTTTTTTTATTTAATTTACAAACTGCAAGGTATGTTTTGCATCTACTAAATATTATTACTATCAGTACAATAACCCAACTTCACACTTTTTAATACTTTTTTGAATAATTACTAACTGCCTGCCTGACCTAGATTACTGTACGGAACCCAAAGCTGAAGGTAACTGCACGGAAGTTCATGCGACTTGGTACTATGACGTACCACAGAAATCTTGTGCACCGTTCTATTACACTGGTTGTAACGGTAATCTTAATAATTTCGAAAGTAAGGAAGCATGTGAGTTACAATGTCCTCCAGAAATTGGTGAGTTCATAGGTTAAATATCGGAACTATTAGAGCTTTCGCAAAAACTTATATTTAAAAGCAATACTTACCTATGCAAATAATTCCTTATATTAATTGTGATAATAAAGGTAAGTCACGAAGAAGGATATCGATACTTGGGTTACATATATAACTACAGGACTTTTCAGACTGTCGTGTCACTCGTAAATGTGATAACCTTGTTAAGAAAAATATGACATTTTATAAAATCGCTTTTTTACCATGTATTTTTGCTTGATTTTTTAAATATGCTTCCGCTTAATGCCAATTTTACTTAATACTTTGGTATTAATTTAAAAATAATTTTTAAACAGAGAAAGACGTATGCTTACTTCCTGCTGAAACTGGCGATTGTTCGAATTACGTAGATAGATGGTTCTACGACACATTGGAAAAAACTTGTCGCCAATTTTACTACGGAGGTTGTGGAGGAAATGGCAACAACTTCGAAACACAAAATAATTGCCAACAAAGATGTGAAAGAAAAACACCACTTTCAACAGTTCCCCCTGAACCTGAGCGTACTCCTTCTCCGACATTCACAATTGGTAAGTATACCTAAAATTTGTTACACCATTTAAATATCTATAGATTAATTTTTGCAGATCAATGCTTCCAACCAAGTGTGACCGGACCTTGCAGAGCTGCATTTACCAGGCACTTCTATGATGCTAGCGATGGAGTGTGTAAAGAATTTATATATGGGGGTTGTCAAGGAAATACTAACAATTTTAATACAATTGAAGAGTGTCTTCAAATGTGTGGCAACGCACAAGGTAAATAAAATCGGATCTAGTTGTTTTCTATAGGTAATAATTTTAAATATAAACCAATTTGGAGAAAAATTTTGAAAATATTTTAAGATAACGCCTTTTTTGTTATAGATCTCTGTACTTTACCTCCGGTTCAAGGATCTTGTGGTGGTAGATATGCTCAGTATTACTACGATCAAAATTCTGACTCTTGTCGACAGTTTGCGTTTAGTGGATGTGGAGGTAATTACAACAGATTCCAGGATGAACAATCTTGCGAGAAAAGATGCAAAAAGACTGTTACTGAACCAACCTATACACAAGCACCTACAAGTAAGTCTTTTTTTATTTTATATTTATTTAATCTAATTAGTAATTGATTAATAATTAAATGCTATGATACCATTTAGCTGAGGAGATGGTTTGGACACATTTTTTCTATTTTATAGGTGCAAGCCAAGCAGTTATGTGCTTCGAATCTCCAGATCCAGGAAACTGCGACGATAGAAATACTGCCTTCTACTATGATCCTACCCGAAGAGTGTGCCAACCGTTCATCTACAGTGGATGTGGTGGGAACAACAATCGCTTCAATAGTGAGGAGCAATGCCAACGACAATGTGGAAATTTCCGAGATCAAGGTAATTTATAAATAAGTTCTTTACTTTTCATAAATGTGTTTCCTTATCACAGACTATGTGTCAAGTGTCTTTTCTGAACATTACAAAAATTAAACAAAATTAAATTGAAAATTTGATACCAAATATTTAATTTTTTTTCATTTAATGAATTCGTAACTAAAATATCTTACTATTTTTTATTTGCAGACATTTGCAATATGGAAAAAGATTCAGGCGCATGTAGGGGATACTTCGTTAAATACTATTATGATGCAACCACAGGACGTTGCAATCAATTTGCTTATGGAGGTTGTCAGGGTAACGGTAATAGGTTTAGTTCTGAAGAAGAATGTGCTCAAATTTGTATTACTCATCACGAGAGCAAACCGAACGTCACTGCAGCAGGTAAAATTATTTTTTATTTATTATTCAAAACTAATTTTTACGAAAAACAATGCCATTAATTAAAAACTAATAACTTTTTTGATAATCATTAAGCCATCTTCAAGCGACTAATAGTTTAGGCTGGTTGTTTGAAGGTGGTAGGCAATTCCCCTGGATTCTGCAGCTGGAGAACTAGTTTTCCATTGCCTATGATGTATCGAATACTGAACTAATGGTGGCTAAGTTCTATACATTTTTTAGGCTGATCTGTCTGAAAACTTACGAATTTTTGTTGGATTCTGGATCTTTTTTTATTAACTATTTCTTCTTTTTTATGATTTTCGTTTCGGAGATATAGAGAAACGTTTTATTTAAAAATCAACAAGGATATGGAATTCAGAACTGAAAGTAAATTATTATGTTGTCTACGTATCGCAACCAAGTCTTCAAAGGACGAACCGATCAACGATAAATTTCCTCATTATTCCATGTAGATACCGAGTGCCATGGTATAGTGTAGATTCCATACGAGATTTTTAAGTAGGATTCAAAGAGATCCATTAAACTACCAAAATATATAGGAAAGCGATCAGGTTGCGGTTCATCCTCTTGTAATTTTTTTTCTTACCTAAGTTGAGTCACTTCAGTATTCTAATAAAAAGTTGGAGGCTTTGAGGAATTAAACTATGTTTTCAAGTACAGCAGCAGAGTTCAGCGGAGAAATAAATGTTGTAACTAATAAGTTACTAAAAAATAACGATTAGCAGTGCATGTTTTGTGAACCTAACATTCTATTTCTACAGTATTATGCCGACTTCCAGTCGATAAAGGTTCTTGTGAAGAGGGATATCACAAGCGTTGGTACTTTGATGATTCTAGAGGAGAATGCCTTGCATTCATATTTTCAGGCTGCGGAGGCAATTTCAATAATTTTAGATCATATCAACATTGTATTGATTATTGTAGAGAATTTTTGCCTCCTCCCATTGAACCTCGTAAGTTTTAAATAAATAAGGGCTACAGTGATATCAGATACACATTCTTACTTTTACTGCAAAAATTAAAAATAGTGGCATTTTTTTATGACTCTCTCTATAATGATATTAGAAACTGGAATTGTTATTTATCACAAAAACCACTTATTATGGATAACTATGAAATGTTAATCATAGGAAAAATTTGACCAATTAATGAAAAAGAAGTAAAATCATAAAATGATTTTATCGAAATACATACATCATGTCCAAAATTGATACAATAATCTGCTTTTTGTATTTCAATGATTAAATTGTAAATATTAATTTATTAATATGATTGAGGAACTCTTTTGGAGATTGGCAGCATTACATCCTAATGGTTTATTGTGCTATTTTACTTCATTATTCCACATTCTCCAATACTTCATTGCTTTGTACAAGGTAGTGTAAGTAGTAGGCTTTCTGGGTGAGTACCAAAGTTTTCCTAGAACATTTTGGTTCTTCAAATATTCGTATATAAATGTACTGTGATCAAATGCCTGAAAATAAAACAAAATATGGGACAGACAGTTTCTCTGTATCCGAAGTCTCAACTGAACAGTCAAATAACGTGTAGATGAACTTTAACTGGATCATGTCCATTGAGAAAATATGTAATTATAACTTAGTTTTTGAATTGACATTACACTGTTGTACTTTATTGTTATATACTATATTATTTAATGATGAAAGAAAAAATTAAATTGTATCTGATTTCACTAAAAGTGACTTATTTAGCTGCCTCATTAGATCATCCGGGTGCTTTGTTGGGTCTCATTGGATGGCTTGTCTTTCCTATGCAACATGGATACTTTATTACTAAAAAATATTTCAATACTGCCCAAACATTTTAACTACTTCTGAATAAATCAGATGAATCAGTGAATTTTGTGATTTTAAATATAATTTGGTTATTTTCAACTTACTAAAAGTGTCTAAAATAAGAATAAAGTTTTTAAAATTATACATATAGTTTAATATTTTCTTGTAAGAAAAAATATGGACGGAACTTAAATTCAGAAAAAATCCATTGTCTATGAGGACTGAAACAATTTGATAACATAATCTCTTAACTGAATTAAAATCAAAATCACAAAATTTAGATTCGAAAATTGTAATTCTATATATCCTGAAATACCAATATATCAATTATATCTTAGAATTTTTTAGAAATTATATGAAAGATAAAAGAATTATATGTAACGTCTACAGCTACAAAACCTGGAGTAAAATTAATTTAAAAAGTCTGTTTCATGAGTTAGAAACTTACGGGTGAATTGAAAACTTATAAATAGATAGATTTAGAATGTCATCTATGATTTTATACGAACGTTGAAGTTATTTTGATATAGTATGATTTATGCATAAAATAAAGAATATTTTAGTGGTTAAAACGGTGACAAAAATTATAAAATGAATTTTTTTTCTAAATAGATACCTAGTATCTTTCTATCTGTCAATGTATAGATGTGGGTAACTCTGGATACTTTGATACAGAAGATGGTTTATGTATATAGTTTAAAAGAAATTTTTTTATACATTAATTTTATATTTTATTTCTGGAACGTAAATATGAAGAATTTAGGTAAATTGTGGGAGAGCGGTAAATAATACAAAATAGTTAAAACATCTAAAAAGATTTTCTTGTTTAATCCAAATTCTTTTTTATTCCAAAATTTAAGAGGTGTTTGTGCAAAAGAGCCATAACATATTTTAACATAAAAGCATTTTTTCAAATTTTAAATTTAGTTGAAACATATAATTCGCTTAGGTTTAACGTCCATTAGGAACTACGTTTACCCTTTAATTTATTATTTTCTATTTATGTCTCCATTTCTTCTCTCTCTATTTTTTCAGGATATCGAGTGTAAATAAGAATAATAAATATTGATTCAAATAATGCGGAGTTGATTTCAATTTTATATTTTTAGAATATCGTAATATTTTCAGAAATTAAAACAGATCAACCTCCACACCCTTGCGAAGAAGCTTTCGATGTGTGTACAACTTTAAGATGTCCTTACGGCGTAGAACCGTTCGTAGACGAAAATGAATGCAACAGATGTCGCTGTCGAGATCCTTGCTCTGAAGAAGACTGCCTTGAAGACGAACAATGTGCAATTGATCTTAATAGAAACAAGACATCTCCAAGGGATGCAGATTTTGTTGCAATTTGCAGAAAGCGTAAGCATTATTTTTTAATTTTACCTTGTAGGAAAATAAAAGAATGTATTCAAGAAAATAATTTAGAAAAATATCAGTAAATGAATGATACATGTTGAAAGAAAATTTTCATTCTAGAAATTAAACCTGGTTATTGTCCAAATCTTGATATAAATGACAATGATTGCGAAGAAGAATGTAGAACTGATGCTGATTGTACTTTACACCTTAAATGTTGTTCCACGGGTTGTGGCACTGCTTGTGTGGATCCTACCCCACCAGGACAACTAGTCACTCAACAGTATCAACCAGGCTACACTGAGGGACCAATCGAAGCACAATGTAAGATATTATAAGGACTAGATACTTTTAGTTATATGCTATTAATACAACGTGTTCAACAAGTATGGTTTTCATCAGTATTATAATCTAGTTTAGACCTTGTCCATCGCCCTCACATACTGAAATCACTTTTCATCACCACCAATTATTATGGCACATTTAGCTCCCAATCTCTGTCTTGAATAATTTTCTTATACCATTCTTCATCTCTATTGGAATCATTTAAATTACTCTATTTATTTAACAGACGACCAACATTAACTTTCTTATTAATGAGAACCCTTACTTATTTATTTTTTAGACCAACCACCTCATGTAAATCCTATTGAATATAAGCCTGAAATGTCCGCTACAATTGGTGATCAGGCAAATCTAAGATGTGCTGTATCTGGCAATCCAAATCCAAAGATTACTTGGAGTAAAGACAATATAGAGGTAAGTCAAAGAACGAATGAAAATAATTATCCAAATAAGCAATGAGTAATAATTTTGTGTTAAATTTGTCAAAAATAATAAATATAGGGGAATTAATATTTACAACATCCTTTCAGTTCTATTACTGCTTCGTTAACCTCGTTATATATGTTTAGATTGATGGCACACAACCTAGGTATAGAATAAAATTAGACCAGTCTCTCCAAATAATAACTCTTCACAAAACCGATAGCGGAATATATCTTTGTACGGCCACAAATGGTGTTGGTAATCAATTAACAAATCAAATTAAATTGGAAGTATTAGGTAAGTTCTTAACAATTACAGTAAGTATCCCTTCTAGTAATTCTTGTATTAAAATATTAAATGTATATTTTGTTATTCTTACACATTTCTTTCTATCACTTCACTGAATTAAAATCTAGACCAGAATCTATTGTTAATATTATATTCAACAGAAATAAGGATACCCTGCTGCTAATTGGCACTTGATTTGATGTATCAAAAAGCAAAGCAAGTATTCTTATACTTTAATTAAAATTAGATATACTTTTCGGATGTGAAAAGAAAAGTGAGTTTCTGATTTACTTCAAAGCAAAAATATTTCTCCTGTGCGGAGATATGGGTCTTAAATTTATGTCAGTTACGTGATACAAAAAACGCGACTAACCTGTCCAACTTTGCCTATATAGATGTCTAAAGCTTACATATCATAAGCTGCGTTATTTTAACATTTTGGATGAACTTTTTTGAACAAAAAGCAATTCTTCTAAACAGTGCTAGAAAGAGTTCGATAAAAAGACCATGCAAGAACATTAAAATCATAAGCGGCGCAAAACTTTTATTTGTAATTCCAAACGAAATACGTCTGAGTCAAAGGATGCAAAGGAAATATTCACAGAAAATAAAAAAAGTTGTGTTTAACAGGAATATATTTAGAATAATAATAAACAATCTTGCATACCAAAAGGATTAACGGACACAGGAATATTTTAGGGCTGGCAAAAAAGCTACAGAACGGAAAAACTGCATTACACACATTAATCCTAGCTGTAGAAAAACCTAGGGCGGGTAACTACCGACAAAAATGTATGTCCAAATGAAATCTAATTAAAAACCAGTCAAGATTTTCTAACCAACGAAGCAAATAAAAATATATCCAAAATGGATCCATTTAGAGACAATAAAACTCTCGGTTCCTTTTCTAATCTACTTACCACCGAAATTTGAAATTAATCTGGATTTTAATAATTGAGCTACAGAGATGTATGTGAAAAACAAGATACCAATTTTTTAATAGAGATTCTTGTTCTCCAGTGGATTACAACAGACTGAAATATTGATATGCCGAGTTTCTATCTTGTCAAATAACCTTTGCTATTTACTGTATTATAAAATATGTATCAGTTAGAATGACTGTAACTGCAGCATGAATTGGGTGTTATAATTTGGCATGGTATTTACATAAATTTAATGTTTTCCTTTTAACGTCTTATATACTACTTAGAATACTTTTTTACTGCTTGATAATGTAATTATTAACTCTAACGTAGTAACTAACATTTTCTCTTAATTTACTACTAGATTCAGATCCTAGGCCAGTGACAATTCTCTCCGACCCAGGTGATGAACAGCCAGTAATAATTTCCCTAAATGCTCCTGCTACCCTAAACTGTCATGTCCTTGGTTACCCATTCCCTGCTGTAACATGGTGGAAAGAGGACTCCATTATACCTTTCAAAAATAACGAATTTGAAATTCGCAAAGACTATTCACTTCTTATTCATTCTGTCAAGCTTCAAAACCTCGGTATTTATACCTGTCAAGCGTACAATGGTTATGGAAAAGCTGCAAGTTGGTCCGTAACTGTAAAAGCTAGAGGACCAATCACATTTAACGATCCAGAGCAAGAACGTTACAATAAATTTATTATTAACTCTGATGATAATTATCCTACTACTAGTACAACAAGTACTACACAACAACAGCCCCATACACCTTACAGACCTCCCTATATTCCTCCTTACACGGAACCTTCCAATGAAATCGATCCAAATACTTTACCAGATGCTCAGGCTGGAAGACCACCACCAAGTGTTAACGGTATGCATGTTATCTAACATTTAGTTGTCTCTTTAAACAAGTAGTAAGTAAGAGATATGATTTGTTTAATTTTGAATTGCATAAAAATAAATTTTAACAAGATATATGAATATACCTACGCAGATTCATTATAAGTTTGGACTGCCATTGTCACTTTAAGATGATCGGAGATACAACATCAATGGTAAAAATTAAAAAATCAAGACAATGGTAGTGCAAATTCATAGTGTCATTGTCTATCACCTTCAAACTGTATATTCAGAATTATTTTTTAATTTTCCAATAGTGCCTGTTAGAGCCAATATTACAACTAATGATCAAAGGTACCCCCTGGGAAGTGAAATTGAATTACCTTGTGAATATTCTGGATTCCCGACGCCTCAAGTACAGTGGTTCAAAGACGGAGTAGAACTGGTAGAGTCGGACAAAATACATATTAGAGGTAAGAAGTTCAGCTAATATTGGAAATTCACCAACTATATTAAATAATTGTAACTGACCCCTTCATCAAAGTTTCTTTATATATTTGAGGCACTTGTGTAGTTTTCTTTACAATATTATATACGGTTTAATTTTTTGTTGCAGAAACTGAGAGAACTAGTGTTTTAACTGTGGAACAGGCAACTAAAGCTGACTCAGGATACTATCAATGTGAAGTTACTAACGCTTACAATAAAGCAACTAGTGCTCTGGAAATTTCAATAGAAGGTAAGTAAAAATATCGTAAATACTTCTAAGTTGATGATACCTAAATAACCACATTGTGGTTCATTTTAAAAAAATAAGTTTAATAGCCATACATCACTATATGTCCCAAATTCGCAATGGAAGTAATCTCAGGCTTCTATACGGTTATCAATAATTTACATGAGATCAATATAAAAAAGATTAGGCTTATATGATATTTAATATTTTTATATTACAGGAATGTACATTCACCCAAGCTGTATCGATAATCGTTTCCTTGCTAATTGTGCTCTCATAGTAAAAGGAAATTATTGCGGCCACAAATACTACGCAAAATTCTGCTGTAAATCCTGCACAGAAGCAGGACTAATCCCTGCGAATGGACCTCACATTCAAAACTACAACAGGCAGAATTCTCTCCTTAATAATTTAGTTTAATGTTTGAATTACGTTACTAGTCTTTTATTTTAAAAAGGGAGTCTTAGAAGAAAAAAATTTGTCATATTTTAAACAAAGAAATTAAAATATTTATCTTTTTGAATTTACCAAATTGAATTGTTTACAATTTTAGAATCCTTGTATGCAATAGCCATTATAGTTGTGTTCTATAATGTACGTTTTAGTGTTGTTTTTGACAACATCTTTCTAAGACTAGTTTAAAGATGTTTGCTTAAAAATCATGATGAATTTCAATTACAATCGATAACTCTAGTTAAAAAATATATCATGGTTTTTGAAATATAAACAAACGATTTTTTGCCATGTTGGTGTGTAAAAACAGTAAGCCATATTTTCATATTTTACCATTAAGTTGATTTATTATTTGTTTTGGGAAAATCTTGTAGATATGTTTTGTTTACTTAATGACAAACCTATTTGTGCAATCTACTTAACTTTGTATATATTTTTTTTAACAATATTTATAAAATGTCTATGTAAAAATGTGTTCAATACATTGTAAAAGTAAAAAATAAAAGATTTATTATATATTTTAGTTTATTTTTTAAATATTTTTCTTGATTATCCTACAGTACAATGCACACTTCAGTTTTGCGTTTTGCTAACTGAAGTAATAATGCTACATAATAAAAAATACTTTATGATATATACAATAGGTCTGAAAAAGTTGGCAACATATGGGAAACTTTTTTATTGTAAGTTTTACGACAAAAAGTTATTCTTTATGAAAATCTCTGCTTTCGAAAATAATAATATTCAGGTATTTACATTTGACATTAGATGTACAGGGTGTCCACAAATTACCGAAAGTCAGTCTAGTAAAAGCTTTCGAGAAATAAATAATAAATACATTCCATCTACATAGATGATAGACTTACTTTCGATAAGAGAAATATCATTGTCAGAGCCACCTAGATTTTAAATTATTTCGTTTATTTTTGTGTATTACAGTAGAAAATACATTATTCTGTTGGGTATTACTTATTTATTACTGATTTAAGTTCATTGCTAAAATATTTCAAATCAACAAATAAACATTTGAGGTGTGTTGACTTGTTAAATAAGATAAAAGTTGACGTGTTTCACAACTAAAATTTGCAAAATTTCAGTTGAAATTGAAGTGGTCAAAATATTCCTATTAATCTTTTGCAATTTGTGGACACCCCTGTACATCTAATGCCAAATTTAAATACCTGAATATTATTATTTTCATAAAGAATAACTTTTTCTCGTAAAACTTACAATAAAAAAGTTTCCCATATGTTGCCAACTTTTTCACATGTGTGTGATTATATATAATTGACAATTAGAACGTTCATTATTTTTGTCTCCTTTTTAAAATTTTTCAGTCCATTACAAAAGTTTACACTTCATCAATTTCTACATACATGTATGTTTTATGAGATTGTAAGAGCTATATGATTATTTTAAACCCTAAAAGCTCGAAATGGAGGTACAGAAATTCTAACTATACCATCCTGAAACTACCATAAACTTACATTTTTTTAAACCGGCTCTGTTCACTATGTCAATGTGCTGCAGAATGTGTGAGAAATTATCTTCCATGCTCCTTATAGTTTCAAAACGATTATATGGGATTGGTTTTTATTGATACACTTTTGTAAAAGGCGGCTTTAGGAATAAAAGAATTACAATACTATCATCCATTTTATTAAAACCCAAATGTATACAGCTCCTTCACTTACTAAAACATGAATGTGAAAATAACACAAGCAAAAATAATTAAGTGATTCACTTAAAACTATTTACAGTCAGATAACAATACCGTGGTCCAATGGTCTTTGACCAAAGCGCGACAGATTTATGGAAAAATAAAACTCTACGAAAGCAGACCTTCATTACCTTATATAGTTTGTTATTAGAACGTTCAACCCATGCAGTGGCATCTGACTTAAAATCATAAAGAATATATACAAAAAAAAATAATGAAAATTTTTCCAAATGTTTACAATCGTGATAATTATAGTCATGTTGTGTATTGAGCACGACCTGGTTGACATTAAATACGAATAACAACACAGTTACAATCTAGCTAACCTAAGTGTTGAAAGCCTAAATAGTTCTAAAATCATTCATTCACATCGAAACGACGCTAGCTCGCGCGTACGCCGCCTCAGTGGCTTCCCCCAACAGGCAACAGAGATCGGCAGCCACCAAGACGTCATGCTTCCATTTCTTCGAGATAATTATTTATTATTCAAACTCTGTACGACAGACAGCACTAAGGCAACTGTAGTCCTCAAAATGGAATGTTTAAAAACCGTTTTTGCGACTAATTGTCTTAATTAGTCAGTGATTTATTGTTATTGGTTGTGGATCATACTTCTCGTCATACTTTTCAACTATTTTTATTTGTTACCGAAATTAATTAGATTAATCGTAGCTAATACGTACAAGAACGAACCAATCGTAACTAATTGAATCTAACTTGTACGCCGTTCTTAACTATCAAAACTGCACAAGCAGCAAATTTACTAGAATTAGCAACAGTATTTGTACAATAATCGATAAGAAAAGACATCGGCTCGATTACTGAATAACAATTGCTCTTTCCATGTTGATACAACTTTCTGAAGATAGCCGCGAGGTCTTTCCTATCGAAGCTGTGGCCTAAACTATCCACAGTATCCACTGAGTGGCAGTACTCTGATATTAATACTTAATAATAGGTTTCTTGTTCTAACCAGCCGCCAGGGCAACGTCGTAAATAAAACCGTCTAACTTCGTCGTAGATGAAGATCGACAACATAAATGGAATAGCTGGTAACCACCAGACGAATCTAAAACAAAAAAAAACAAATGATTAAAATCAATATAAATAATATTAATGTCAGATTCATAAGCCGTAATTGTACTTTATAGGAAATTGGAGCAATGTACAAAAAGTTTTATAAAAAAAAATAAAGTTACTATACTATCTTTACAAGGTTTGTTGGTATTCATGCAGACAGTAATAGATATTTTAGTTAGATATTAAATATTTTAGGACTCATTCTAGGTCTAGGTCCTATTAAATCATCACCCTTACCCATTTACATTCAAGTGACGCTAGAATTATCACTAACAGATTTGCGGCATATTTTACAAACGCTGTATGGCTTGAAATATGATCTTTTAACTGATAGTCAATTCTCAACATATTCCTTTTAGAAAATGATTCAGATAGTAAGGCCTTGATATCTTACAAAATAAAAACTGGAAAGGATCAGTGATATACAGGTTGTCCCACGACGATTAAGACAAGTAATATATCAGAATTGGGCAGTAGTAGAGAATTATAATTTTGGGGGTGTAAATTAGAGCAAATGTTGCATCTTTTCTTGTTATTGTGTTACCCAATGAGGTATTTGTTTTTGGTCACGTGACGTCGCATTCAAAATTATTAATGGGACAACCTGTATATTTGTGCCTTTCTGTATTCCTCCCGATAAAACAATTCCAACAAACTAGCACACTTGGGGTCTAAATCCAAAATGGGTGAGGGAAACCCGATTTCAGAGA
The DNA here is from genome assembly GCA_951812935.1 of Hermaeophaga mercurialis. Taxonomy (NCBI): domain Eukaryota; kingdom Metazoa; phylum Arthropoda; class Insecta; order Coleoptera; family Chrysomelidae; genus Hermaeophaga; species Hermaeophaga mercurialis. The sequence goes on along the minus strand of OX638360.1, from coordinate 30,286,987 downwards.
ATTTGGGGAGTAAACGTTTGGTGTGGCCTATTCAATGGGCGTTTGATTGGCCCGTACTTTTATGATGGTATACTAACGGGAGAGAGATACCTAAATTTTTTACAAAATATACTTCCAGACCTACTTGAAGACATTCCATTGAATGAAAGAAATACAATGTGGTGGCAGCAAGATGGTGCACCTCCACATTTTGATGGTAGAGTGAGAAATTATCTGGACTTGATATTTCCAGAACGCTGGATTGGACGCAACGGTACTATTTACTGGCCTCCAAGGTCGCCAGACCTGACACCGTTAGATTTCTTCCTTTGGGGATATCTTAAAGGTATCGTATATGAAACTCCGTCTAGAGATTTAGACGATTTGAAAAGAAAAATACGCGATGCTTGTAGAACTGTGACACCGGAAATGATTAGGGCAGCATGTAACCGAAATCTATTATCAAGATTTGAGAAATGCATTTACGAAGATGGGCATCAATTTGAACATCTCCTTTAATATTGTAAGTTTCTTTTGTGACAGTTAATTTGAATTTTTATTAAAAATTATAATATTGGTTTGTCTTAATCATTACGTACGAATGTAAGATTGCCGAAAATTACAAGGGATTCAATTATGAATTTTTTAACTTACAATCGTTTAAGTACCTGTAGCTCTTGAATTAATCACTTTAGACCCCAAGTGTGCTAGTTTGTTGGAATTGTTTTATCGGGAGGAATACAGAAAGGCACAAATATACAGGTTGTCCCATTAATAATTTTGAATGCGACGTCACGTGACCAAAAACAAATACCTCATTGGGTAACACAATAACAAGAAAAGATGCAACATTTGCTCTAATTTACACCCCCAAAATTATAATTCTCTACTACTGCCCAATTCTGATGTATTACTTGTCTTAAGGAGGTATGGTACGTACAGTCCAGTCAGACAGTTCCGTCTCATTGTACATGTCAACAGTATGTACGTACCTATAGGGAAAATGAACTTTTGACTGTACTTCCAAAATTTCAGCTAGCAATAACCGTCTTTCAGCATGTTAAAATTATTATTTTATGAATTTTAAGATTAAATTATATCATTAATTTTCGTTAGTCAACAGAATTTATAAGTAAAATAATTAAATAAATTAATTTAATATCTTTGTAAAATTAATAAGAATTCCGGCAACGTCGCAAACGCAACGCATCGTTTGTGATGTGTAAGTGTGTGTATGTTTACAAGTAATGCCATTCAGACAGTGTGATATTTAATTAACAAATTTTCAAAGGAGAAACCAAAAAAAGTTATTTATTATTTAATTATGTTATGTTTTATAATAAATAATAAAAATTTAAAAATGCTTTCCCTAACCCATTTGACATTTCTTTTAACCTATTCTATTAAAACTTTAAATTTCCCGCGTGACCCATTACCGTCAACATAACCCACATTTGCTATGGCTGAATGTTTTTTTAAATTTAGATTTTTTTAACTTAGTTATTTTTATAACTAAGTACCATCAACATGATTTTATTTTCTCAATAATTTTTGGAATTTTTTTTTTATAGACCTTTAGTTTTTCAAAGCTTTGTCATTATTTTTTCATCATGAAATTTATTATAACATGAGTATGTGTGATACCTGGTATGCCATTACAACGTTAAATGACCTCATTTTAATTTCGTTTCATAAAAAAACTGTGAACCCTAGGTCTCTAAAATTTTAACACAACACGTATTAAATATAGTTTTATCGACCCTAAAAATTTTAAATTGATCTCATTATTTCGACTTAGCTCCCATACCTCCTTAATCGTCGTGGGACACCCTGTATACAGAAATACGTTTGGCACAGACAACTCCAAAATTAGTTAGGTTGTAAAGCTGATACATTCCGTACTAACTAGAAGTCAAAATATTTAGGCAAGACATCTAAGTTGCCAGAATTAACCGAAACTTGTGTGCCGGAATAACGAACACGAGGACTCTGGACTGAGACCACGATCAGAACATAATGGGATACCGAAAAATCCTAATCGGGTTTGGCTAAAACTTACAAAGGATCCGTTAGGCTGTAACAAGAAGGCTGTTAAAGAAAAAATAAACCTGCGAAGTTCGAAGTAAGAGAAATTTACTGCCAACAGGTGATAGTGATTAGAAATAGATAAACATAATCTGCCTAATTAGATAAATCTTACAAATAAACATTTGTCATTACTTACTTAAGAGGGAACATTCTCAACCCTTTGTCCATTCCAGGGGTATAAGATAAGAATGCAGCAAGCGCAGTTTCGAATATAAGTCCAAAGTTGAGGGCCCAGTTCCGCATGCCCTGATGAACAATTGAATTACGTCGGGTCTTACAGATAATTAAGTCAGCCCATTGTACCACGACGATGGATACAAAGAAAGCGGTATGGCACGTATACTCCAATGTCTTCCTGTCTCTGTAGGTCTGGAAAAAGGTTTGAAAACTTATTCATGAACAATGAGAATTGAAGAGATATTTTAAAATGGTATTATATTTTACCCATTCTTGTCCATAAGAATCAGTCACATCGTTGACGGCTTTTGAATCCCACTGTTTTCTTATTCCAAACAATTTCATTGGTAAAAATCCATTTTCAGCCATAATAACGAAATAGACAAAGAAACCGGCAGCAGCTTGGATCATACCAATTTGACCATAAGCCATTGAAATTAACCTAAACGCAAAATATTACATTAATTTTATATGAGAAATACGTTATGAAGCAATTACCAACTTTCAAGAAGTCGATTTATGAAAATACTTTTAAGAAGCTTTATAATATAGTAAAAAAATGTTTTCTTGAAAATTGGTAAAACAAGAATGGTTCTAAAAGAATAAGTAAGTAATTATACATATATCCACAAACATGCTATTAGATGTGTTATAAACAATACATTTAATTCATTTAAACTATACATGCAATTATTAGAGTTTATATGTATTTTTACAAATTCGTGTTTTTTAGTATGAAGCTAGAATATAAAATCTACAAGCGGTACTTCTGCTGAGAGGGAAAGGAAGCAATTTAGCGGGACTATTAGTAGTATGATTCTTTGTAAAGTTTATATAAAATAACTAGATATGATTTACTTACGTTCTGATGATTATAGGCTTATTTTTAAGAAGTTTTAAGCTTATTAGAATTAAAGTCCACCAAAAATATATTTTCAATATCTTAGGCAGAAAAGCTATTAAAATATTAAAAGTCAAATTGATAAAAAGTTTAGTTTAAGTTTACCTAATTAGAATACTAACAGGAGCATAGCAAAATTACAACTTTAGCGGAATTCAGAAGCAGCTCATAATTTATCTTTCTTAAATCAATTGAATTTCTAATCATTTTATCTATTTATTTTTGCCCAACTAAGAATGGAAAAATTATATAAATTATTAATTATTACAAATAACCATCATAAGTAAAAATAAAAAAACTGAACCGAAATTAGTCATCACAGAAGGTAACTTTAAATTCGCACAAAATAGTTTTATATACGTAAGAGTAAATATTTATGGTATATGTAGGTATTTTGGGGCAATATATAAAAGTAACCGTAGGTAAAGATATTGTTACTTGCAGATTAAAAAATGTTTAATCCCACTGTACAAATTTTAACAAAATGTAAAATATTTTTTTCATATGAAATAGAAAATCTAAAAACGTAACGTTCCAATTAAAAAACTAATTTTAAGAAAGGTAAAATAGACTTTATTTCCTATTCTAAGTTGCAGACTATTTGGTCTCAAAGAAGCATACAGTGGAAGAGGATGAACATTTTAGGATAGCATGCCTAAATGTAATAACCTCTACACAATATTTCTAAAACTAAGGAATAAACTAAATCTATATTGAAGGCAGACACGTCTGAACAAGTAAAAACAAAAAAGCACCAGAAACACCAACACGGATGTACCACGTTAATGTAATTAGTGCTCAACTAGTAAATAATAAAAAAAATACACCAAACACATCTATTTAATTCATAATAGTGTGACTGGTGTTCCAACTAGTAAAAAAATAAACGTTTTCTAAACGTTCTACTGCTCTAGACTCAACACAAACTATACCTCGGCAAAATGTGTTATCAAGTCAGACAACACATTAAACTACAGTAAAACTAAGAGACAAAAGTAATTTGGCCTACAGAGTGAAGTCTACCTAAATCAATTTTTTACTTTACTTTAATATCTTTTAATCAGAGTAAATAAATAATAAAATATAAAATACTTGAATAATTATAAAACTACCGATTTTTTCTACTTAAAATCAATAAGAAATAAACTTTTGAAAAAGGCGAAAATAAAGGGTAGCACTTGTAAAATCTATCCTCCTCCATTTTATAGAAAAGTCGACGACAGTTGACAGCTCCTAGTTATTCAGGGAAATAATAATTAGTACAGCAATATAAAGGACATATTTTTTTCGGAAAAACAAATGTATACATTAAAAAATACTTAAAATAATATCTAACAAAAAAGCATTTGATTTATTGTCACTACAATGGAAAAAATGCAACAGAATTTATTTAACATTACAATATACATCTAACATATAATTTCCCAAAGAATTAACACAAGCATTTTAAAAATTTTCTATGTGTACACTGCCTATCAATTGTCGACTTCAATATAAAATAGAGTTTAAGAAATATAGTTATTGTGTTTAAAAACTTTTAATATAGTTATTTATTTTGAATTTGAAAGATTATAAAATACCAAAAAATCTAAATTACAAATCAATCTACAATTTTTGTAAAATTAGTCTGCCTACAATACATAAAAATCTCCAAACAAGAAATTAAGAATTGTGCTCGGTGATTCACAAGAAATAAAACAGGTTGTGGTTGGTACGCGGTAGTATTTGCTAGTGCCGAGGTAGTTGTTGTGTAGTGCCAAGCCATCAACGACACCACTGCAGTGACCAAAGTTATTTTAAACTAGGTATATATAGAAAACGTTGTCCAGTAAATTCACATCGACAAAGACAGAAAAATATTCCTTATATCTGTATGTCAACGAATTGAAGAAAAACTATTTCGTATTCTCCTAAGTCACAATATGAATTTATTTATAAAGTATAAATATTTGACGTGTTATTTGCTTTAAATCTTAATAAGACAATAATGTTAAATATCGGTCTTGTTAACGATTAATTGATTTCAATTTCACATATTTGGATTTTGAACAAATAACATTAAACATAGTAAATAAAAGTGCTCCATGTAACGTACATGCGTTTTAGTAAGTCAAACGTATTTATTCTTTATCCCATCCCCAAAGTGGAGTAATTTTATTTTTATATTATTGTATTCAAAAGGATCTGTGCATTACATATGTCTTTCCTGCACTTAAATTACTTAAAATGATTAGTATCTGTCTTTGTCTGAATAGGTCACTTTTGGTGAATAAGTTCTATCTTGTTAGGAACCCACCTACGGTTAACCAGGTTGTCCCGATAAGGGTCGCGAGGTTGTCTTTTCATTATGTCCGACTCCGGGGCTTCGTAAGCCAGAGAAATAGCAGGCACCTATAGAGAAAGATGGCGGCGCAACATACATAGTTAGTAGTGGAAAATAACGTGCACCAAGTTTGTTGGGTTAGCGGAAGCGGTATAAGAAGTATAAAAAGAATACGACACTTTTTTAGACAGCAACGCCGCTTTACATAATTATATAACAATGGAGGAACACAAATCAATACAGAAACGGAAGGAATATATTTACTTTTGAATACGCTCCATATTAAGCGAGATGCTATCTATAAAAAGTACCGTAAGTCTTAAACATTCACTTACCGCTTTCACTAGTTTTAATTAAGTATTAGACTGTTCAGAATAGTGTGTAGAGGGAGAGGGCTGGTAAGGATGCAATTTCGTTTGAGCGCGTTCAATGATTAAGCGGGTGATGATAATGAAGTGCCATGAAAAACAGGTAAATTGGACAGACTGACCTTCATTTATTTCTTGTATCATTAGGATGATGAGATAAATCTTTGTAGATTTAATAATAAATATGTTTTCAATACATTATAAGAGTTTTTTAGTTTAATTCCAAGAAGTTCCAATTGATTCACGGATAATTTTGGATTGAGTCTACTCAAGGAAGATATTTATATTTGAAGGTCAATCTGCAAGATGAGGTTGGAAAAATATTTATTTCATTTTGGGTGTCTCATAAACGTGGCAAAAGTGATATGATTAATAATATATTGAAAAATAGTTTGGGTGTCTTTTGATCATTTTTGTCCTAAAGTCGTTCGTTTCATAGAGCTTTTGAAGTAATTATTTTAATGTATTTATTAAAAAATATATCAAAACTTTACGCGACGCCGCTTTAAGGGATATGTTTTGTTCAAAATATAGTGGAGGTATTTACAATTCAGAACCACAGCGAAACTTTATCAAATTTTCCTTCCCCAGTTTTTTGCGATTTAGTTCATGAACAACATTACATGTGCGTTTGAGGATTTGTATAAAAACGAACCCAGTAAAGATTTGGTAAGGGGAAACTTTAACATATTTCTTCTTCTTGTTTTTATCCAACCTATAGATGTTTAGCAGGTGTTGGATAACAGGCTTTTTGTACTTTTAATCCACTTTTCCATTGAACGTTGCCATTGGTCAATATTCTTATTTTTTCCAGAGTTAAAATGTTTGTTGATTGTGATTGACATCTTCTCTCTCCAATCTACGTGATTCCTTTTACTTTATATATTGATGATAGTTTTCGTTTTATTTTTAGTTTTTCTAAGAACCTTGATATACTCTTATAACCAACAGTTTGTTTTGCTCGGCAATTCTTCTTTTTATTATATTTTTTAGTACATATTTATTACTTGATTGTAAGTCTTATTTAAATGCGACTCATTAATTTTCTCTTTGTATGAACTAGATTGTTAATATCTCCACTTAATTTCAAAAACAGAGACTATGTCCTAGATCATATATATTGATATTGCTATAATTAAAAGTATATTGTACCTAGTTGCAGTATATATAAATTATCTCTGTAAATGAGATGAATAAATTAAAAAGATGATTCAAGCCCCCAACTGCTACTGACCATCGGCACAAGCGAAAACCACGTAACATAGGTTTTGAATAAATGCAAATAATGTTATTACAAGACTGAGTTAAATATGTTATACAATATACTCCTATTTGTAACGAAAGTGTGACAACCTGTCTCTTGACCGCAACTTAACTTCTTCATCCAAAACTTTGATTTCATACTAATATAACTGAATTAAATACACTTTTTTAAACTAGATATTATTTTAATCTTTTATTCCAAGTGTTTTGTGTAGGTAAGCTGCAGTTCAAGAGAGAGAAATGAAAAAGTGCATCGGTGCAATGGTAGTATGGAATGAAAGGATAGCAGAAGTTCGCAGTATGAAAGAAAAACGTAAAAGACACAAGTAGTATAATGCAGCCGAGTTTTTGTATCGAGGCAGTATATATAAAAACGGACCGAACTTTGTAAAACAGCTCGACCATTTAAAAAAGAGAAGATACTTATCACGAAAATCACGAAGACATTCTATTACCTTTCGTTGACCAGTTTATCATTGAAAGGATTTCTAGGTCTTCGCTTCATTATGTCTGATTCTGCCTCCTCGTACGCCAGCGATATGGCTGGGACCTGAACTCGGCCAAACAAAGACATGTCAACAAAAATGATTTTTTGGCGAGAAACTCGCGAATAACCACTCATTACTCTATCCTTTCCTAAACCACAATAGAATTAAATACCTCAATCGCAGTCGTGAGCGTTATTGATTTTTTTTACTAACTGAATGAATCTCACCATATCAATGAATATTTATCGAATCAATCTCTTTAACAAGAATTCTATCTCCTGGCCGACAATCTCAGATTAAGTATAAAATCTGTTTTTATACGTAATATTAAATTCTTGATAAAAAAAGGGTTTATCACTCATATTATTTAATTTTGAATTGAATAACCTTGTTAAAAATTATATTAATCGGGTTTTGACTCAGAGATATCATTCAGCTCCAATGTTATTGTCCAAATTACCATATTAAAGTGAAATTTCTGATAGTTAAAACAGTTTAAATTTTAATCTGCCATATATTCAAAACTATTACTACATTTGCAGATAAGTCCAAAATTGATTCTGAAAAGTTGACATATTCAATATACCAACTGATCCTATATAAATAATTTATTTTATATATTTTAATATAATGCAATTACAATTAGAATTATTAGGAAAATTTATTGGAAAAATATTTTCATTTTAAAAGAAGACAAATAGGGATGGAGATATAGTACCAGTGGTTAATCGCCAAAAAATCCTTAAAAACCAAAACAAAAACCACATAAAAATGGACGGACGTGTGAGGGCGACACAACATCATGCCAGCACTGCTCTTTGGTTTCTTTCCCTAGTCTCTCTACTTGCTCATTCTTGTCTTATGTGCTGAATATTAAATATTCAATAATGCTTAAAATTTACTATTTTTTGTTGTTAAAATGCTTTTAATAAAGTTTTATCGGTACTACCTGTCAAAGAAATTAAAAGTGAACTGATTTTTAAATAAAGAATTGAATTCAAAGTAAATTTTTCACTAGAAGTGATAAATATTATATTTTTCTTCATTTAATAAAAAATCTACAAAAAATATGTATAATAGATACATTAACTATTTAGACTTACAGGCTTCTTTTCAAAAACCGGGCAATAAATCTATCAGTAAAAATATACACTTGTTAGAGTGATTCCTACTACAAGAACTATCTTGGTTATCCCATGTCCATAAATGTTTCTTTATTATCATTTTTAACTTCACCGGTTTGAACTTAGATGAAAGAATAACCGATCTATTACCCTCTAACTAAATCTTTTTAAATAATTACTCTTATAATTAATATCTATTTATATATTTCTCAATAAGCAAAAAACAAACCAATATTATCCGCCAATCCAGTACTCTATACTTAATTGGATTAGGAAATGCATTAACAGCAAAAAACAGTATCATGTATAAAAAATGTACGCAATAATTGCACATAATATGAAACGCTAATAAAAAAATATTCATTATGATAAAAAAACTATTCTTTCTAAGACTAAGTACAGTACCAAGCTAAGTGCTAAGCTAGGCATCTACGCGTTTCATAGTGGGAGGAGGGAGTGTATTTGTAATAAATGTGTCAGTTTGTAATACAAAATAATGTTATTAAATAAAACAAAAATACAAATTTACCCCATTAGTAGTTTTATAAAATATCCCAAACAAAATGTAGAGAATCGACAAATAGTTGCATTTGACAAAAAAATGTTGATTTTGTTTACCGATTCTGTACAAATAATTTTATTATTGTGTTTGAAAACTTGCAGCCATTGGAATCAGAAAATTTATGTTTTAACTCCACGAAAATAATGTATGGATTTTAAATGGCTTCTAAATACTTATAATTATACAAAAATAAAAAACATTATTTAAAAAAAAATGTGTTTGGGTAAAACATATAGGCAAACATCTTATTATAATTTCATCGATGTACTATTTTTTTCATCAATTTTTACACCTCTCCTTAAAAACGCCCAATTTTTAAAATTGTTTATGAAAAGTTTTTCATATAAATAAAAATTCTTAATCCTTGATATTTTGTTACTTGTTAATAAACACCATTATTTGGATATTATATTTAGAACCAAATTTAGATTTTGTAAGTTTCTATTCAGGTAAAAAATAAATTTACCGATTAAGTCCCAAAAATTTTCAAACACGTCTAAACCTTTAAATACCCATGCAGCAGTGTATTTTATTTTTTTATTGTTAGGCATCAGAATTTTTTAGCAGTTGTGGATCCATGGGGGGTTAGGTCAGTTCTAGATAAAAAATTTGCATCAGATTTTCTAAGACGCAAATATTTTTCTAAAATGACTGTTAATTTTACAAAATGTAGTTAACACTGGATTAGTAAACAGTATTAAAAGGGTTAAAGTGACTGAGAGTTCAAACACAAAGTACAGGTTTAAGTAAGTAAATGCCAAAACTACATTCATAAGGATTTGTTTAGCAAAGTAAATTTGTTTTAACAGCAAAATATATTATTTTAAATGATTAATTGAATTGAAAACAATTTAATCTGATGAATAATATTATGAAATACATTCACACATTTTATTAAATTCTTGAAGCTGAAATAATACCAAGATATCCTCACATAGCTACTAGATATTCCAATTTTAACGTGAAATTAACTTTTAACGTGCCACATTAATATTATAATCCATACTTGAAATTATTTAACATGAGAACTTAATAAAAAAAATTATATGAATGTCGTTTTTTCGAATATTTACTTTAAACTTACAACTTTTCGTTAAACGCTCTGTACATGAAAAATAAAAAAAAATGCACCTATCATTGACAAGTTTATCGTTTTGTGGGTCTCTCGGAGGTCTCTTCATAATGTCAGACTCAGGTTCCTCATAAGCCAAAGATATAGCAGGCACCTAGGTATTTTTAAAATAAAATAAAATGGAAATTAAAATAGAAAATAAAAGTTTCAAACGTCGCACAGTTCAGTTCTTAAAAAGTGATAGAAAATTAAAGACTATTTTTAATATGTCAGCAACATTTTCCGTTGAGTATTTTTTTATTAAAAACAGAAACGTAGCGCATCGCATCCTAAATATATTTATTATAAATATTAAAATTCTGAATAACTGAATTTCTATTAAAAATAGTGAGAAAATATGTATTCTTTGAAATGTACATTTCTTTGATTGTAGTTAGATAATATAATTTTATTTATTCGTTGCTGGCACATTGAAACATTTTTAGCTTAGCCTAACTAGAGATGAAAATTTTAAAGCTTTAAATATAAGAAAACAAGATTAAGAATTTGAAAAATTAGCAGAAGAGTGAGAAATTCTTGAAAACGTACCTTTTTGACTTTGTAATCCTTAAAAATTTGCAAAAAGTATTTAAACTCTACTAGTTACTGAAACAACTGAGGAAAATGCACCTAATTAATTTGCTTAAGCAAATACTTTATTATTTATTAATAGACCAAGATCAAAAAAATATATACCAGTAAATAAGTGAAAAACTCAAACTGTCCTAGACTTTTCCATAGCAAAATTAACTTGTGTTTTAAATGTTTTTCCTGATCTATATTTTTATTTTTGCATTTTCCTCCTACTACTTCTACTGAATTTCAAGTGTTCAAAATATTACTGATACAAAGTCAGTGTGCAAATTCAACTTAGAAAAAAGTTTTCCCAAATTCTACATGCTGCTGTATAAAGTTTCTGATAATTTGTTCTGTTAAACTGTCATCAGTACCTTTCGTTTACTAATTTATCTGACCATGGATCACGGGGGCGACGTTTCATAATGTCGGATTCGGCTTTTTCGTAAGCCAGTGATATGGCCGGCACCTTTTCGTTCGAAAAAAATCAAATCAAATAATTGTTTTAATCTGATGCCTTCGAAATTTAACTTCGGGGTTAAACAAGTACGGTCAGGTAAGTTTAGTTGGTGCTTTAAAATCGTAGAATTTATAAAAGTTCATTCTTTTGATACATTTCAAATTTGGTCGATAGATTACGGTTAAAATAAGATGTAAAAAGTTAAATGGTGATTTTTGGTATACGTATCAATAAAAAGTTGAAAATGTTATAGCTAAAAATGTTTCTTTTTTTCAAGAATTTGTATCTTTTTAACTTATTTTTGAAACCAAATTCGCGATTTTAATTTAGCTGAAATCTTTAAAAACTCGACCATTTTTGACACCACTTTTTTTTCGACATATACATAAACAGCGATGCTTACCATATCAGTTCCAAGATCGATGCACAAAATAGTAACTGTACCCAAAGGCAGAGGAATGTCGCACAAGATAAAAGCAAGGAAAGGTGAAATTTCAGGAATATTGGAAGTCAAAGTGTAGGCGATGGATTTTTTAAGGTTATCGAAGATCAGTCGACCTTCTTCAACACCGGTAACAATAGAAGCGAAGTTGTCATCCAAGAGGATCATGTCAGCTGCTTGTTTGGACACGTCGGAACCAGCGATACCCATAGCGACACCAATATCGGCTTTCTTTAACGCTGGAGAGTCATTTACACCATCACCTAAAACATTAAAATACCAAATGAAGAAAAAGTTTCCAATTATCGGAACACCTCGACATTTACATTAAATTACTATTATTTTTTAATAGAAAAGAAAAATAATTCATATACATATAACATCGTAACATTGATAGCCGAGAACAGAAATATTTTTAGCAAATTATTTATATAATTATAAATTTTTATGGTTGGCGATAAGAAATTGTGTGCACTCCGTCAGTATAGTGTCTTTATCGAACTCGCCTGTTAAATAAATATCTCTTAAAGACTGTAACTGAATTTTAGATGTAAACACTGTTTAAAATAATATCGTTTTTTTTGTGAATTTTTCAATCATGTATTTAAAATAGGCATGGTGTAAGCAAACTTTTATTATTCTTATTTCAAAATAAAAAAATTAAATTACTGTTTCATTGATAAAGTGTGAGGAGGTAAGTAGAATAGAGCAATAATCGACGGTATTACGTGAACACGGTCGATAATAGTAAACACTCCTTTAATTTAACCTAATCGCGGGATGTCCAACCTATTTTAAAGGCCACTTTACAGTTATAACAACTAAGTAATTGTATAATAGCCGAACGGGATGTGACGCGTGTAGAGATGTCTCTACAAATTTCAAGGCTATTATAATGTGTCGGTGTCAAAGTGGCGATATTAATTTCTATTCCATGACTATTGTATCATATGTTCTAATCAGGTCAGAAGTGGTCTAAATATCATTAAGAATATTTACTACAATAAATTTACATATTTTATTATTATCATCAAAATTTAGTTTATATAGATATTTACCGGGGATAGATAGATAGATAGATAAATATTTAAAGGGCCAAACTTAATTCCATTTTTAGCCTAAATCTGTTATAGTTATGTTTACCAATTTCCAAAAAAACTACAACATCAAGTAACCATTTAAATTGAATTTTGCAATGAATTTTTGAGTAGATTTCTAAAATTAAAATATTATAGTCCACTTATTTAATTGTTAAAATTACAATTACCATTTTCAATCAGAGAGAAAAGGTGCATAATAAAAATTCTCAGATATTATTCGAATAATACACCACAACAGAAATGTATGTTCTACATAAAGTAAAAAAAAATGTTTACATAGTGAACACAAAAAAATCCCTTGACAAAACAATACTTAGAAAACATCCCTAATTTAATTTTTTCTGTTTATTTGCTACAATTTTTTGTCCCCATTTCAAGAATATAATACTCTTTTTAAGGCTTTAATGGGTAAAATTATTAAAAATTGATCTAATTTTTTTTAATCATTTGTATTAAATAAGTGTATATTTATTAAAAGCATAAGTCATAAAAAAATATCGAGATCCCCACTGTTTTTATGTAATATTAAGCAATTTTAAAATAGAGCCTCTTGATACTGTACATTATCTATCAAGCATCCGAAATAGAGGAAATTGACAGATTGCATTTAATTTGGAACACAAGTATAATAATAAGTGTATTAAAGTTAATAACAGTAAGTTAAAATAGTTTAGGATTATTCATAATTAAATAATTATGAATATCTATTAGAACTACTTTGCAAGTTAATTTTTGTATCTTACAAAGAACCAATTACAAGTTATATTTCGACTGCTATAAAAATCTATTGTGAGTAGATTTATAATTTAATATAATTCGTATTTTCGACAATTAATTATTAATCTTAGAAATATCTTACCTGTGACAGCTACAATAGCACCCATTCGCTGACAACCTTCCACGATTATCAGCTTCTGTTGGGGTGAAGTTCTAGCGAATACGATTTCTGTATGATATCTCAGGATTTCGTCTAATTGATCAGAAGAGAGGTCTCTTAAATCGGAACCATGTACTACAGCGGCTTTAGCTTCTCTGGGATTTACTTCAGACACGGGAATGTTCAAACGTTGGGCGATGTCCTCTACTGTTTCGTTGCCCTCAGAAATGATACCCACGGATTTAGCAATAGCTTTAGCAGTGATAGGATGGTCACCAGTAACCATTATAACCTTAATACCAGCACTCCTGCATTTGGCAACGGCATCTGGTACTGCAGCTCGTGGAGGATCAATCATCGACATAAGTCCTACGAATCTTAAACCATCTATAGGGAAGTTGGCATCGTCAGAATTAAATTTAAAACCAATGGGATATTTATCAGTGGGTAACAGGAAATCACAAAAACCAAGCACACGCTCTCCAAGTCCTCCTAATTCTAAATAGGCATTGTTGAATGCTTCCTTCATCTCTTCGTCTAGCACTTTTTCTTTTCCACAAATGAAGATAGTGTTGCATCGTTCTAGGATTCTTTCTGGCGCTCCCTTCATTACTAGAATGTGACGAGGATCGTTGGGATCCTCATTTTCATGAACAGATACTTGATACTTGTTAGTTGAATTAAATGGAATTTCACAGACCTTCTTGTTCTTGCGTCTAATCGACATTACATCGCCGAGTGCTAGTTCCATACATTTAAGAAGAGCGGCTTCAGAAGCGTCACCATTGACTTCACGTTTAAGGATAGCGACTCCATCCTGACCGGGTTTGAATTCAGCTCTGTTGCAGAGTGTTGCAATTCGGGAAAGAGCTTTGAAGCCTGGGCTAGTTCGATCGTATTGGACGCCGGATTGATCCTCAGTTGTATCAGCTTCAATAATCTGGTTATCGAACCACATGTGAGCGACAGTCATTCTATTTTGAGTTAGGGTTCCAGTCTTATCTGAGCAAATTGTGCTGGTAGATCCCAAAGTTTCCACGGCTTCTAAGTTCTTTACCAAACAGTTCTTTGACGCCATTCTCTTGGCAGTGAGAGTTAAACATACAGTTACGGTAGCTAAGAGACCTTCGGGTACGTTTGCTACAATAATACCGATAAGGAATATGACAGCATCTAACCAATGATAACCAAGAATAAATGCGATTAAGAAAAATGTAACTCCTAGAAAAACGGCTACTCCAGTAATGAGATGGATGAAATGATGGATTTCTTTAGCGATGGGAGTTTCGCCAGTGTCCAAACCGGAAGCTAGACCAGCAATACGGCCCATCACTGTATTGTCTCCACAACTAATAACGACTCCTTTGGCAGTGCCTTCAACAGCATTAGTAGAGAAGAACGCTAAATTTTTGGTTTCAAGAGGATTTTCATGGGTGAATTCGGGACTCCTGCTCTGAGGTTCGGATTCTCCTGTCAAAGAAGAATTGTCGACTTTAAAACCTCTAGATTCTATTATTCTGATATCAGCTGGGATTCGGTCACCAAATTTCACTTCAACTACGTCACCGAGAACTAAATCTTCGGCTCGGAGAGTTAGTTTTTCTCCTTCTCTAAGCACAGTGGCGAATTGAGGTACCATGTTCTTGAAAGATTCCATAATCTTCGAGCTTTTGCTTTCTTGATAATAAGAAAATATACCTGCAGAAAATACACATTATAAACCTAATACTTAATGCCGTTTATTATAAAAATTACTCAGTTTGAAGCAAAATGAACAGTTTACAAAGTTTATGAATTGTGGTTAGCAATGTTATAAATATAATTAAACTACTTCATAATAATTTAATGAACGATTATTGTCTGTAGCACTTGTAACACATTCCAATAATGCCAACCACAGTAGACGAGTGTGGTCTCGAAGTCCCAAGTCGAATCCTAACGTGAGCTTGGATAAATGTGTATATCGCAGATTTAATATATTTATACACTGATTGCCCAGTTGGCCACCAAGACCAGTGCCAATAAAAACAAAAATGAATATTTAGTAATAATATATCTAAGTTACAAAGAGTTCTTTTAGAAAAATTAAAGATTGATTCATTGTTTATCATCTTTATTACCAGCGTAATTTAGTATTTGTTTCAATCTGAGATCGTAGTTAAAATATTAGTAAAACTGCCAAATAAAAAATATTTACCTGTAACGATAACAACGGCAGCTAATACGATGCCAAGATAAAGATTATCATCTGCGGGTTCTTCTACAGTACTAGCCTGTATAGAATAGGCTATAAAACAAAGGATTGCACCGATCCAAAGTAAAAGAGCGAATCCCCCGAATAAATTTTTACAGAATTTCACCCATTCGGGAGTTGTCTTTGGGGGTGTGAGGGCATTGGGTCCGTCCCTGTCCAAATTCTCTTTCGCTTTTGCATGACTAAGACCCTAAAAACAAATAATAATACAAGTAACCACCGAATGTTATATTATTTTAATATGTTATTTATGAGAGAGGGATTAATCAATTAATTATTTCCACTCCAACAGTGGAAACTATGCTAGACCTTCTCCCTCTTGAATTTATAAACAGGACAATTGTTACAATGGTGTTTACTAACTTAATATAGATAAACTGGATAAACCCTCCCACAATGACATTCCAGACTAGTTGACCGAATCACAAAACGGGTATTAAACAAGGAAAGTAATTCAATGATGGGATCAGCCCTTAATTAAACCTTCAGAACTATTTACTTAACGGGATGAACCAGAATTTAAAGAGGAAATAGCAAAAAATCCCGACCTGATTGGCTCCAAAACTTAATCATGTGCAGGAGATGGAGTATATGTAAAAAAACCGGATACCCAGTAGAAATATAAGCTATTGATGATAGTCTTAAGGAGAATATTAGGAATGAAAGTAGATTATCATTTAAGATAGCAACCTATAATTGCCACTTAATAAAATGTCTCGATCTTTAGAGAAGATCCCGTAGAAGTCTTTGTGACAAAATAGATGAAACATTCTCCCAACTCTTACCTTAAGTGTTGGAAATAAAAACTGATGGAGCGAGACAATCCTATTAATCAACTTCCAAATAAAATCCGTGAAAAGATTGTTTTATATAATTTCAAATCCGAAAGTAAAAGGGCAGAAAAAAGTGGAATCATTAATTTTAGCGTTAGACTTTGAAAGTTTGTAGACCTGATTGGAGATGAAATCCACATATACTGAATTTAGTTGGTGTTGGAATTATTTCGGTTGTATTGTAGTTGATGACTAGTAAAATAGTTTCACTAACTCACAAAAGCTGTAATGTTCTTTCTAAGCATATACTTACGTTTTCTGGATGTGTTTGAAACCTTTGATATAATTCTTCGGGTGAGATTTTATGGTAATCGATGTCTAATTCTTGTTTTAAATCATCTAGATCATCTGCTTTCCTGGCCTTCTTAACTTTCCTTCGAGACTAAAACAAAATATAAACCATTAGTGATTTATTCAGAATTCCCATGATTATTAAAATAAAAGTTCTATGATGGGTTTGACATAATTTTATTAATATATTTCATGGCAGGTTTAATAATATAGACATTTCAAAGTAAATAGGGTTGATCAGTTATCAGTTCACACTGTTTTAGTTCTTACAAAATTTTTAAAAGAAATGGAAAACAATTATAACCAGTGAAAGAATAAAGAAACGTATTATGAAAAATCATTTAGCAACAGCAATTAACTTTATATTTAAAGCTTCCTTAATTATACGTGGCCGTGTCTAAATCTTATTGTCATATACAATTATGAGTTGTCATAGTATACGTTAAACAAATAGAATAACAATAAAAATGTAATTTCTGTATTAATTGCAATCGTACCTGTAATTTTTAGTGTTGACGTAGTTAAGGTGAAACGAAAAGAGTATATCCGATATTTAAAATATTTAGATATTTATATATATAGTCATATTAAAATCCTCTCTTTACTATTTGTTGGCTGAATAGGATGGACAGATTTCGATATATATCAATACAATATACAAAAAAAAATTGTAACACTCTGTATCAATTTAAGTAAGAACATTTTACGTAAGCATGATTGATTTTGTGTCCAAAAATCTTAACTTATTATCCATTCTTTCTAATTGACCCTGTAGATATTTCTCCAATGACGTAACATAATTGAAATTAACATACTTTGGTGTATCTAATATTTATGACGTTTAGTAATTAACGTGGTTAAGTTATCAATCAATGTGAATAGAAAAAAAAATGAAGAAATAATTGAAATAAGTAGGAAATATAAATGGATGAAAAGAAAATTTTATTAATAACAGTTGATAAACCCGCAACAAATCGAAAATATTTTCAAATATGCGGTTAAGAGTTTTACTTGGGGCATAAATTAACTGTTTTAAAAATGGGTCGATGTTATCTACCCCTATTACTTTGTCTCCCTTTAATTTTTCTTGTTTTCACAGTTAGATCTTTATCATTTCGTGATTCTTTCATATATCTAGCTTAATTTCCTTTTCCCCTAAATAAAAATTACCCTATAAGATTCTTTTCGTACCTTTAGAATTTGTTTTCTTTCTATATAGCTCTCTAGGTTAGGTAATATTATAAATCTACCTAAGAATACATTATATTAAGACACTCTAATAGATATTTAATATCCATAAAATAAACACAATATTAAATTTAAAACCTAACTTTCTAAATGTTCAAGGTTAAGGACCGAATTTTGGTTTAATCAGCAAGTCAACATCCCACGGAAGAATATGAGCTTTTATCAATTATTATCACAAAACATTTGAAAAAACAAAATATATTAAGCATCTAATTTTAAATAACTGAATAACAATTATAACATATTTAAAAACACGTGATAATTACAAAAAAAAAATAAAAAAAAAACAAGAATTTCATTATTTGCCATAAGTTATTGAAAGGTTTTCTCATAGAAATAGGCAATTGCTGGGTCAGTAACTACCTCTCAGTTGGGTCTGATTAAGTATGATTGTTTATGAATTTAAAAAATAATTTTGAAGTTTGAAGTACATCCTACTTATATCGACTTTTTAACCTGCCAGACATACAAACCCTTGTTGTATTCTAAAAATAAAGAATAACCTACTGGCCTAATGAAACTACACTATTTGTTGATCATGCGATTCGTGACTAAAAACACAATCGATCAAAATGAATATATTAAAAAGCAAATAGGTCTGAAAATGCCACTCGGAGACGGCGCGATATATGAAAGGCGACCATGACCTCACGGAAAAGATGTTTCTTTTGAATTAATTTTTCACTAGACTTCGCTTTTATTTATTTGATTTTTTAATAAAAATAAATAAACCTTTTTTATAAATACATATATGTAAACAAGCACATTTAAAAACGTACTTAAAATCAAAGAATAGCGGCACAGAGACCATTATTTGTGCATCAATCCCAAAATGACAAAAAATTAAGTTGAAAATAAGTTGAAAACATTTTGTACCAAATTAGTTAACTTAAAACTCTCCTTTCTGAGTGAAATCAAATCACCCATTATTAATGGTTTATCATGAAAATCAGAGAAAAAGAAGACTCAAAAAAGGATGACAATATACCAGAGCGCCACTGGATAAACAGATATTAAACACTGCAACAAGGGAACTAAAAGATGTATTGAACCAAATTAAAAATGAAGAGATTCCCAACCCATCTTAACGAAGTATTTACACCTCACACAATGTAAATTTCACCTGAAGAAGAAATTTATCAATTCCTTGAAGCACCATTTCATAAAATTTGTACCACCCATAAAAAATATCAAATCTGTCATATTTTTTTATTTTGATTCCAACAAGATAACTAGGACATGATCTGATCACAAGAAAATTATTCAAAGAGCTACCAGAAAAAGATATGAAATTTAATACCGCACTATTTAATCCGTTACTTCGACCAAATTATTTCCCCATGCAATGGAAAGTTGCACAAATTATCCTTATCCCTAAACCTGCCAAACTTCTCGATCAGATAACATCCTACAAACCTAAAAGTTTACTACCCGAAAGCGTTTCAGAAGCTAATTTTACAAAGATTGGCACTTATCTTTCAAAAAACTAGTGTAGTTCCTGATCATCAGTTCGGATTTCGCCATCAACGTTTTACCATAGAACAAACAAACATAAAACAAAACAAAGTCCCAGAAGCTAAATATTAGTACTAAGCTGCATTTTTAGATATCTCAAGTATCTTTGACATATACGAGATTTCTGAAGGGTTCCAAATAAAAACGTTGCGAACGTGAGTATCATGGTATGCCCAATCTGAAGTAATTTATAGAGACCCAAAGATATCCACCGTCAAAGACAAACAAGAACCTTTAGCAAGATCTATCGCACAAGATTAGGAAGCCATACAAACCATCTGGCTGTTGGTCTTCTGGGCAATAGTGATGATGTAAACAGACAAAACTCTGGACTTAATCACTCACTTTAGATCAGTTTTTTAAAAATAAGTCAGTCAGTTACTTAATTCAATATTAGCTGGTCTAAACAATTAAAAGGGTAGGTCATTGGACTAAACCCTTACACGTCTGTAATTCTCTAGTTAATAAGTTTGCTTAATGTTTTCATAAGAGATTGCAAAACACATGAAAGTTATTAAAAAAAAAATGTTTTGACTAAAACATAGCAATTACTTGATATAAAAATTGTAAATTGAACAGAAAACTTCTAGGTTGCAGCAAAAATATACTTGATAATAAGCCTAATTAAAATCCACGTCCTGCTTATCAAAATTTTACCATTTGTTATTTCTTAAAAATAGCCTGTACAACAAAATTTTGCAAATCTACTAGAATGTTTGAAAATGAGGAAGATGTTAATTTACATTGCGGTGAATGAAATTAAGCTTGAAACAGTGATTGCACTCTACCCATGAATGTGTTGAGCTGGTCACCTCAAGAACCACGAGATAAAAGCCATAAATAACTAAAGAGAAAATATTTTTCTCTAACGATTGTCATTTCCAAGAGTGTGTTTATAAAAATAGACAGCGAAAACGATGCTTTCTTAATCAATACAACAGATATTTGTTAAAATAGAGAAAATATTTCATTGTATAGAACCTTAGAATGATGTTAACAAAATAATAAAAGATATTTGTTCATTTGATGCCATATGGAAAACTTAAAAGTATCTTCCACTTGAGTAGTTAAAGGAAAATTTGTAAATATAAAAAAAAATTAAGGTAGTAAGATCCTGCAATCGAACCAAATATGATAATTGTCGACAATACTGGACATAAGGAAAACTTTAAGGGAAACTAATTTTATATCTTTAGTATGTTTTCTTTTCTATAAAGTTCTAAAAGCATTCAGGAAAGGAAAACAACAACGGTGTACGTATATGTTATCTAAAGAAGGGCAAACTTTAGTGGAGGAGAAAGTAATAATGGACAGATGGAAGCAATATTTTCAAGACATGCTAAATGTCCAATTTAACAAAGACGATGAAGATGACAACGGAATCAGTGAAATTGCCGAAGAGGAAAGTGAAGATGAAGATATTAAGGTGGAAGAAGTCATCGAAGCAATAAGAAAGCTGAAAAGAGATAAAGCAGCAGGATACGACGAAATTACTACAGAGATGATTATGAATCTAAGTTACAACGGAGTTGAGGTATTGACAAATATTTTTAATAATCTCTCAAAGGAAGCACAGATACCGGAGGAATGGGAAATCGGAATTATACTACCAGTATACAAGAAGGGAAACAACCGAGATTGTAATAACTATAGAGGTATCACCTTAATGAGTGTAGTATCTAAAATATACGAAAGGATATTGGATAACAGATTGAAGCGTACAATCGAAAAGCAGCTGGAAGACTCTCAATGTGGTTTTAGGAAAGGAAGAGGAGTACAGGATCACATATTCACAATCAAACAATTAATCGAGAAAAACTATAACAACAACATATATTTCGGTTTTATTGATTTAGAGAAAGCATTCGACAGTGTACCCAGAGAAATGATATGGAAAAGTTTAAAGAGAAGAGGGGTCAACGAAAAGTTAAGAAGAAATATAATGAGTTTATATAAAACAACTAGAAATTTTGTAAGGACAAATAACTCACAATCAGAAGAATTCATCACAAAGGAAGGACTAAAACAGGGTGGAGTATTGAGAACAACTTTGTTCAATATAATACTAGATGATGTTAATAAAGAAATAAAAGGAAAAATAAAAAAAGTACAAATAGGATATAGGCAGCTACAACCAGTATACCTGTCAGAATGTGCATATGCTGATGATTTAATGGTATGTGCACGAAACGCTCATGAATTGCAATATAACCTGGAGCTATGGGATGCGGCATTGAGAAAAAGAAATCTAAAAATAAATATAGATAAAACTAAAACAATGGTAATTGGTAAAGGGAACTCACAAACTAATATAAAAATAAACAATAAAGAAGTAGAACAAACAAATACCTTCAAATATCTTGGAGTAACAATACAAAAAGATGGAAGAAACGACGGTGAAATAAACAGTAGAATAGACAGCGCCACCAAATTATATTACTCACTTAATAATAACCTGCTAAAAAGAAAAGAGATAAGCCAAATAACAAAAATAACGGTGTATAAAACGATCTTTAAACCAGTGCTTACCTACGGATGCGAAAGTTGGACGCTTACGGAGAGTCAAAAAAGTAAGATACAAGCAACAGAAATGCGGTTCTTAAGAAGTATAAAGGGTGTAACAAGGAGAGACAGAATCAGAAATGAAGTAATCAGACAACAACTGAAAGTGGAACCAATTATAGAAACCATAGAAAGACAAAAACTGAGATGGTTTGGACATATAGTACGGATGGGAGAGGGAAGACAAACGAAGAGGATATGGGAAGCAAAGTCAACACAAACAAGAAGTAGGGGCAGACCAAGAAAAATATGGAACGATACAGTAGTGGATTGCTTAAAAAATAAACACAAAAATTGGAACGAAGGGAAAGTTTTAGCTCAAGATAAAAGACAATGGGCAAAATTTATCAATAATTAGTAAAACGGTATAACCTTACACCTTTGGGTAAAAAGTTTTTTTTTGATTATATATATATATATATATATATATGTTTTCTTACAAAAAATATGTCTAATAAAGAGTTTTGGGGGAAATTCCAAATATATAAATTTTGTAATTTGTATGTCCTATAAAACATAAACCTCTTTTTTACAATAGACCTAGTCGAAAAACATATGTGGAGTTTTTGAAGCTTTTAAAGTTAAATATGATTGGAGTTGCGACAATTGAACTTGGGACCATTTCAAATTGGCTGTTCAAATAATAATAATTAAAAGTACTATATTGTTAATTTATCATATGTATGAAAGATTTGGGTGTTGTTGAAGATTGGACCAAAGGTCAGAGGTTTTTTTGGGATTTATCTTTTGTTGTCACATAATACTATTGTTTAGAAAGGGGCAAGCAAAGTAATTCGACGGAACGAAAAAGGGAGATTCAAGCAAAATATATTTTTTTTAAATCGGTATTTTTATAAATTTGTCGATTGTATGTAGGTAAGCAAAATCTGATTGTTAATGAAGTGAAATATTATTCAATTAAAATATTTCATTAATTTTATTCATTGTAGATTTCTTGTTCTTTTATATTTTATCATCAGTTATCTACCAAGTTTCTCTTAATGCAGTATAGGTAGTTCTCTGTTTTTTATTAATGGCGATAGTCTTTTTTAACCTTTTCCAAATGTATTTGTATACTGGAGGTCCTCCAGAAAAAAAACGACAGTAACTGAATCTGGTATGTATCCATTTTCTCTTTCTCTTTTCCTTATACTTGATAATCGTCCTATAATTTCTTATCACAAGAACTCAGATAAAAAACTTTGTTCCATTTGTAAGTTATAAAATTACAAACCTGTAAGGCTCAAGAGTAAATGACTCTGCTTCCATAAATCGTTGGAGTTCGCTTAATTTATATTTTATTACGATTCTCATTTATCTTCACTACATTTTGACTTTAAAACAAAAATGTTAACTAGGTATGCAAAACATCCATTATTTTATAACAGTTAATCTATAAGAAATAAAAATGAAAAATAGTTACCTTGGGCCTGCCATCAGCCGTTTTGTTGTCATCATATTTGGACGGAATGGTCGCAACACGATACGAATCTGAGCGGCCATGCTGCAAAAACAAGCCACTAACATTTACTAAGATGATCATGAAAGATGAAAGTGAAGGGACTAGGGCAGAAAAACTTACCATAGTCTGCTTACAGATTGGAGCAACAATGACGTAATGGTAAAACATGAATCTAGGTATTTGGTACTTTGAGCTTTTCAACAATATTAATCAAAATTGCCTTATTATTCCGATGAATAAGTTAAACATAAGGTAACAAGCGTAGAAGTTCGAAATAAAAATTATTGGCTTAAATTTTAGTCTATTCCAATAACGAAAAAACTATTTTGATTCAATTTTCTTGTGTTTATCACTAGTTTACATCTAATATTTGCTAAATATTACCAAATAGAATTATTAAAAAAACTATAATAAACGTTACTAATAACTAATCTTGAACCTTAGATGGTGGCATTAAAATTATGCTGTACGTAATAAAATACGAAATATTTGATAAACCAATTCAGCTCTTACAAGTTTTTCATTCGCTATTGAATTGTAAATGAACATGTTTTAGAAGCTAAAAGAAGGAATATTTATAATCCAGATGAAGAAAATCTGTTTTGGTAATTAGGAATGAACTGATTTATTAAAGCCGTATTTTATGCCTAATGTTATAGTTTTCATTTTAATTCTTTTTTCTTTAAGTAGGTATCAATTTTTTGTAGGCAATTTAATCTAAATTCGGTGTAATGATGAAATTTGGAACCAAACTTTTAACTCGAACAGATCAATTTTATTTTTTTAAATGAGAATTTTGTGTTTTTTCAATGACAGCCTCCATTTTCTGCGTTTTTTATAGAGGGACTTACCACTTGGATGACAATATCAAACCAATGAAAGTTTTGCTTAATAATTTTGTTGAGTAGGTAGTCATTTTTTTCAGGAAAACTCAAATTTTATTTTTGACGAAACCATCACATAAAAAAAATATTCTGTCATTTACAACAACGTTCATCTTAAATTCAAACTGTAATCCTTCATCTACCTGACATTGCCATGTACGAGTGAAAACACTATTCATCTTAGAGCTGGTTTGCGCCATTTCGTCGCATATTTACTCCTGCAAATCTTCCAAATGTGCAGGTCTATCGAAATAAACCCTTAATTTCAACTAACACCACAAAAATCTAGGGGTGTTAGATATGGAGAAAGCGATGGCCATTCCACTGCTCCTCTTCGGTCTATCCATGATTCCGGAAAAGTAGCGTGCAAATATTTGTCTTTTTGTTAATTTTTATGTGGTGGTTTTGTCAAAAATAAATTTTGAGTTTTCATGAAAAAAATGAGTAAAATTGTTATACAAGATATTAGTTTTTTATATCGTCATTCAAGTGGTAAGTTTCTCTATCAAAAACCAGACAAAAAATTTGGAGCTTCCATTGAAAAAATTAACTATAACGTCACCCCTCAAAGACGTTACGACTAAATTTTGCTTGTCAATAGGGTCACTTAAAAAAATAAAATTGATCTGTCCCAGGAATTTTCATGAACACGTTGCTTGGTTCCAAACTTTATCATCCCACCGTAGATGTAAACTGTAATAAAAACCATAACATATTGCTGATCTAAAAGATAATTCCGTATTTCGAACGTGTGTATCAAGAATAGCCCTTTAAACAAATAATATATTAGTAGACAAATGATTGATTTTAGTCAAAGCTATAAAATTTTTGTTGCAAATAATAATTAAGTAATTATTTTATCATTAAAAAAAAAGAAAAATTAATGAACTACCCACTTTGCGTGTAATTATTCCTAATACCCCTGTTGACAGTAGGCAAAAAATTTCGTTGTAATTTATTTATACATTTTCATCAGTGCCATTAAGTGCACGATATTTATATCGATCTTAGTCACAAAACTGTGACAAGTTAACTAAAACCACATAAAACAAATTTATTTCCTTTTTATTCAAATAATTACGGATAGATACGAAATGACTTGCACATTTGTTTAAAAGGCTATTCTTCATTTTATTTATGTGGGGAATAGTACCCAAATGCACAATATTATAAATGTATTGTAGTATGAAACCATTTTATGACTATGTAAAAAACAAGCAATTTATTATTTTTATCTGGTCATAATTCTTAATATAATATCTATAATAAAAAAAGTTTTTTTTTGTGGTTTTTATACAAAATTTATTTAGGTATCTATAAGGGTCCTTATTTTGTATCAAATTCAAGGATTTTAATGATTCATATGTATTATTTGATGGTGTTAATATAAATCGTTAAATAATTAAATAGATGGAGCTAAATATATTACGTTTGAAAAATAGTTTTTCCAAAAATATATTACTTTAAGCTGATTGATAATCAACTGAAATGGTAAATGAGAATTTTTATAATATTTATTCTATATTATTATATTACTACTATAAGTATGTTAAAAATCGGGGCCAAATAAATAATAATTGCTTTTTTCTTACTTCAATACAAAATTATTCATATTTTGAGATTGATGTGATGTTTTTTTACTCACAAAAGAATAATTTACTTCATAATTGGGACAAGAAAAAATTTTTGGAAATTAAAAACATTAAATTTTTATAATATGTAGTTTTTTAATCGTCATCCTGTTATAAAAAAGGTTAAATTAAATATTTCTAATATTGTTTTAAATAATATGAAGCAAATGATTCAAAGTCATAAAAACTAAATTTCTAAAATGTTGTCAAATTCAATTTCCAATACCAATGCATAAATAAATTTTATATTTTTAACATAATCTCATGCTTAAATCTAACATGCAAGCAGAAAGCTGTGCCAAAATCACTAAAACTAATCACGTTTAACCCTTGTTATGCAAAAGGTCATTCTCAAATATTGTTAAAATTGAAATAAAAACATTTAGCCTTAATTACATATTGTATGTGGTAGCTATTAGAAGGAAAATAGCTAAGGCACAAGTTTTCACTAAAAGTAAGGGAAAGAAAATTTAAATTTCCGTCCAATGGCGGAAAAATGTACTTATATCAAAATACTGATATATACAGTGCGGTCCATATGTATGGAATACATTCATGTTTATCGAAATTATGAACTTTTGAGAAAAGTGGTTGTGTGATACTTCTTTTGACAGATATTTTAATTCTCTATTCTGCAATATACAGGTTTTTAAATATGGTGCATTCACAAGTGAGAAAATTGATTTTAAAAATGAATTTTGATAATGTCTCCACTTCAAAAGTTTACATGGAACGAAGCCTAGAATCTCACATAATTTAAAATGTTTAAAATGACATCCAACATTATATATAACCTCAGGGCTTAATTTTCTGAGTTATGAATGCACCAAATTTTAAAAACTATATATTTCTGAACAGAGAATTAAAATCCCTTTCAAAAGAGGTATCACACGACCCTTTTTCTCGTTAAAAATTTTCAGGGGCGTGTGTCATAATTCAGAGGGAGATAAAGCAGCGAGTACTATTTTTATTCCATAATTTGTAAAATTAAGAATGAAAATCGACCTGTCTCGTGTTTTCTTCCAAAAGTTCATAATAACGTTAAAAATGAATTTATTCCATACATCATATGGATTGTATACTCATATATATATATATATGATATAATCTACCACCTTTGGTAATTAGTTTACTATTACATTTGTTAGATAACTCTAACAAATTTTATAATTATTCAGAAATATTTTTAGTAGCATAGTAACCTTTTCAAGGTTTTTCAAAAATTAAATTATTCAAACCATTTGAACATTTTTCCGTTCAGAAAAGGTTTCAATGGTCTACTATTATAATTAAAAATCTACGTTTTCTAGATCTAAAATTTTAACTACATTAGTAACTTACCTATTAGATAATTGAATTTTACCAATTAATTTTTATGTGTTCCATTTTATTTTTCAATTTATAAATACGGCGTAACATTAAGAAAAATTCTATGTTATTTTATCTAATCCTATTTTATATTCAGTATGCACTTCAAAATTAATTTTATTTTTAGTATTTTTCGTTCCGGAAATTCAACTTTATCTCGGTTTTTAAACGACGACGTAGAAAACTGAGGTGATTAGATTCCTGGATGGGAAATATTTTGTTTCCATCATACACATATTAAGAGGATTATACGTTTTGAAATAATTGAAAATGTAAGAGTTTTTTATTTAAAATCACCAAAAATTCGTTATATATGCATACTTTAATATATAGATTTATAAATATCTAGAAAGTATCTTATAAAAATAATTAAGTGTGTTTAATATAAGTAAAGGAACCTATTTATAAACAGCGAAACTCTATATTTTCCTTTTTAAATAAAAAATTAACCTTTTAGAACATCCAGTTTAACTTGACAAAGGTAGCACTTTTAGTTCCTAACACTTTAGTTATTTATTTAATATTTAACTCATTTTTGATAAATACACATATGTATATATTTATTTTTGTGAATTTATAAATGCAACAAACTATGGTACCGTTGAAACGATGATTTACTCTAAATGGGAAATTATTTATAAACAGTAGATGCAATTACTTTTATTGATGAGAACAATAAAACTCGGTTCTAATGAATAGTGATTTTGTTTCTCCACAGGAGTTCGATCATTCAATCAATTTGATTGCAAAAATCGTTCGAGGTTAAATTTACTAACCAATAAATGAGTCGTGTCAGTTAAGGATGTTTTTTTGGTGTTCAATTTCACTTAGCGTGATTAAATATACCGAGGATTTGATTTGGGAGCTTGGTGAATATTTTAGCGAGCTCTTATTTCATCGAACCCTTATCTAAATTTTCAGACCCTGATATGCAACAATGCACATTCCGAGATAAAAATTGAGTTGAAAATATGCAATTTATTAATTCCCTGAACTAAAATGCGATTTATAATTAATTAAAATAGATTGAATACAATTTTTTGTGTGTACAGAAATTGAAAATTGCAACTTCTCTGAGACTACACAAATATTCAATATTACAATATTGATCGTTTGTAATGGCGAGATTTAAGTATTAAATTAAGAATTTTCAGCTGTAAAACATGAAAGTAGATTTGCACTCTGCCACCCTATTTTTGGGGTAGACGATATAAAAAAGCGACTAGATTCTAAATACTCGGTATGTATATCGTGATTGGTAAATATTTTGGAATAAAAAAAGAGGTATTGTCGTTTAATGAACAAAGCCAATATCTAAATAGATTAAATATATACATAGAGTACAAGTCATGTTCTCATTTTTAATCAAATTCAACGCATCCAAGAAAGAAACACAAGTCGTATAATCTTTTCAAAAAACTATTTATAAGCCATTGAGATTTAACCCGTGTTTTCGATAGCGAAATGTCCTTAAACTTATTTGCTTTTTACAAAAACACTGCGACCACTTCCTCTTTAAAAGAACCATAACAATTTACAAGTACAATAATCTTTATTTCTAAGAAATCTATAACATCTAAATAAAACTATTTAATTTGTTTTTCTTGGTAAAAAAAATTTATTGCTGGAACGTACAAATTGACCCCTCAAAATAGCGATACATTAGTTTATTGTTGTTTTTGTATTTTGGTGTTAATAATTATACTAGAGGACGTACCAACGTCACTGACTAATGTGAACTTTCGCCCGGGCAAAGCAAATTTAGCGCAAAAAATGAGTTGGGATTAAAGCAAAATTACATGAATTAAGTTCAACCCCCTCATCGATGAGATCTGTAATAACGCAATTACTATTAGATTAGTATTCATTTAGTAAGTTATAGTTTAGGCCGATATTTTCTAACTTATTCAATTAATCGTATCAAATCTGATTATTAATAGACTTTGGTTCAATTCATTAATTTAATTTACCTTGTTAATTTACTGGTTAAATTTTTTCATATTTTTTTGTTGAAAAGGTCGGTATTTTCATTATATACCGAACGTCCTCCCAAATCAGAGCTTCAGTTCTAAGAGGACATAATATCTAGTAAGTGATAATTTTCTTGTTTAATACATTACGGGTATCGGCTTATTCAACAATGAAAATTCTATCACAAGAACCACTTGCTTCCGCTCGGCATAAAATACTACAATATATCTTTGAGGCTAACATTACCAAACTACATATTTGCGGCTAAGTACACTAAACCAATAACAAATTACCGAGGTTATTATTATTATTATTTTTATTATTATGAATTCGGTCATATGAGTGTTATAGTAGTTTAATCAGTAAGTGTATGATTGTTTTTGAATCGGAAATCTGGTTACTTTATTGATTATTTCTTTTTACTTTAAGGTGATTATACAAGGCGAGACAGAATAACGGGAATTTTTTAAACCTGGTTTGAACAGGATGGACCGACATCATACACTGCACGGAAATCAATGGAAGCTGTGCAAGAATTGTTCGGTAACCGTGTGATCTCAAGATTCGGTGGCCCCCTAGATCGCCAGATTTATCCGATTGTGATTTTTTCTTGTGGGGCTACCTCGAGAGTAAAGTGTACACGACTCGACCAAGGACCCTGGATGAGTTAAAACAGAGAATTCGGGATGAAATTCCAAGTATCCCAAATGAGATGCTGCATCGGTCAATGAGGAATCTCAACAGCAGATTTCAAGAATGTATTCGTACTGGAAGAAGCTATCTAAAAAACGTAATTTTTAAAAAATGATAAATTCCATCAATGTTTCGTAAATGGCAAGTTTTAAGGTTTCAATTACTATGAATAAAATTTATTTCTTTCATCACTTCTAGTTTTATTGGATTGTAAAAAAGTTGCCGTTTTTTTGTGTCACCCTGTAAATCCAGCACTATTCTAATTAATTATTGAGCAGCAACGATGGAAAACGAGTCTGTTATATCGATTGGCCTAGATTTATCGGTTCAACTTTTCGCTCAAAATTGATTATTACCGTTCACGTACGCACATAGTTCAAAAGGGTAGAATTTAATTTTCTGTTTCATGTTTGCCTCTTCAGATTTTCTTTAACCACAATTAGTTTTATACCAATTTTGAAAACTTCATGAGTTTTCGAAGGCGTTGCAGATGTTTGAATAAGTTTCTATTAAACCGTTCCAGTAAAGTTTGGTAGGGTCTATTGCCCATCAGTACTGGGTTATATAAGACCCGATTTGTTGGCATATGGGACCAATTCGGGTAGTATACCAAAAGAACTTTTACAATAACTAAGATGTATAAAAATATCAGAAATATTTCCAAAAATTCCTGTTGACTGAACAACACGGAATGGTGGATCAAAACCATTAAAATATATTAACTAAATAATAATTGGTTCTCCATGACTGTTAATGCTCTACATCAAAATACCTGTAGGTATAACTAAGTTGTGGATGTTAAACTTTGATGGACAGAATACGCCAAAATAAGAAAAGGATACAATTCATTTTTGGAAGGAAACAATTCGTTACTTTTTAAATATATAAAAAATAATCTATTTCATCTTACTAGGGTAATGTTTTTTGTGCTCAACACAACAGCTTTATTGGATTTAAAATGTCCACTGTTTAGATGTCTCTTAGTTAGGCTTCAGAGTGTAGCTCCTAGGGGGTAATTAGGATGAGAGTAACAGACATTTAAGATAATTTTTAAGCTGTGAAACTAATAAAAAAACAAATATTATGAAACCTTTTGTAACTGAGTCCTTTAAAACATGGAAAATGTTTAAAATTTACAAACAAATTGTTTAGAAATAGTATGCAGAAAGTGAATACGATGTTATACAGTATATATGAAATTTTTAAACGAGCTGAAAAGAAAATTTTATTAAAAATGTTAAAAGAGAACGATGAATCATGAATTATAGTGTTAAAAATGTTTGAATGCATTTTAAATTATTACTTAATTATAATTTTCCACGATTCTAAATTATTTTTGTCTATTTAAAACAATTACAGGATCAGTTTTGGAAAATAGTACTTCAATATGAAAACATTTCCAAACTAGAATTTCAAATAATTTTATAGGATAGGTACAGAAAAATTTCCAAAGAAATCAGTATTGCCGCGAAAATCGCTAAATCCAAATAATTCCTCGATAGACCAATCAGGCCTAAAAAATGTTTGATATAGGATTTTTAATACAAATCCCGTTGCACGTCATATATCAATTATGAGATCACGACCCTGCAGTGTTGTCGGCTTGTCTAAATTTTTTGGCATTTTGTAGAAATAAACGTCAATAATCAGCTTATTCACACTATGTTTGTTATGAAAAAAAAAACAGTTTTTTTTATAAGTTAACTATCTAGCAAAGCAAAAAAATAAAGACAATATTATAAAATTACCGAAAACGTGGTGAAAACACACAACTGGTTGACGGCCGCACGTCAGAAATCGTTGAAATATTTCAATCTAAATACTCGACAACGTCGCATCAAGGCATGCCAATCGCTACAATGTCATTTCTTCATAATAAATACGAGTCTCATGGGCGTAGAAAATTTCAAAATTATTTAATGTAAATTATGGTTTTTTGAGTACTAAACATATAATAATGATTTATAAACTTTATATTATAAAGAATAAGACGTATATAGGCCAATATAATTGAAATAATTCTAAAATTATCAAAATAATTACGATTACTTTTTCGGTTTTTTAGTACTGTGACTACGTTCATGAGTCCTCGTGAATTTTCGTGATGTTTCGTATGATTTATCTTAGTTAGGGAAATTTTAATTAGTTGGCAGTACTATGACGAAAGAGGTACGTCACTCCTGACGTGCAACGGTATTTGTACTAAAAATCCTATACAACTAAAATTTAATTTTAAATGACTACATAAATTGTTTATATAATTTTTGGAAATAAAAAATAATTGGGCCCCTATTAACATTATTTTAAAACATACTGTATACATAAATTAATATAAAGGAGGGCAAAACATTTACATCAATTTAATTCTGATTACTATAAAGTACTAAAACTTCATTTTGAAATAACATATTTTAATAAATGGTAAGATGATAGATGAAATGAAATTAAGCATTATGAGAGGAAAAATGTAAACATATACAATCAACAATAATAATAATAAATATCATGATCGATAAGAAGAATAACCTCACTTGATGATGAATTTGAATAAAAAGCTGTAACATTCCAAACATTAAAGTTTAAAAACCCAGAATTTATTACTTTAATAGTTACTTAAGTACATATTCAAGTTTTACTGATTCTTGCCGGTTGAGAATGTTTTAGGACATCGAGAGGAAGATTTTCACAAAAAAACGAAAGAACGTGACGATTCCTATTTCGAGAATTACTCCTTCAACTCGTGTAACAATTAAAAACAAAAAAAATATAGGAAAAGTACTATTGCCAATCTTTTTACGATGGAAAGGCACACTTGAATTTCCAGGAAGTATGAGCTGATAATTCGACGTTTCTGAACAAAATTTCCAACTTTAACTGGCATTCTTAAAAGGTGCAAGATGCCATCGGACAGAAAGATGGAAGCTATCTTTTGAACAGAGTCATACGTGAATATAAAAGTAACTGGGACATTTGGAATAGCGGTATTGCGCAGAAAAGGAGAATGTTTAATATGGAAATTATTATTTGTAAATTTATGAAAAATAGTTCTCTGTTCGTGTTTTTGTCAATGGAATTAGAAATACAGTCAATCAATAGTAGTAAGAGGAAGGACATGGCTCCCCGGTATTGCAAAATGTTTGAATTTGCTATACTGGTAAATTAAGATGTCAATTTATTTGGAATCGATAAGTATAAAAGTTATATTAATCGGATTTTAAATACAGAGCTAAAAGAATTTTCAATAAAATACATTTAAAGAGGAATTTTCAGTTTCCAATGGAGTTGAAAGCATTTTTTTTGTTGGACACTTAAATAAATTGTACTTTCTAACTTGCTTTTTATAATAAGAATTACCATTCTGATTGACGTATTTAATTATAAAATTGTAGCATTTCTGATCAGTATGTAAATGATGTAAGCGATAAAGTTTGATAAGTAAGATTAAAATAATAGAAAATTAACATTTCTTTAGTTCCAAATTTTCAATCAATAAACCGAAAAGGATTTCCTACTGTTTGGTTAAAAACGACGCAACAGAAAACTGTAAAATCAGATAAATGTATTTTTTGTTCCAAATTTAACTACACGACGGCTTATTGTACCGAAAATAGATTAGCACAAATCGCCACATGAAAATTTGAATATTTTATGGATATTTCAACTCTTATTCCTATCGATTTCCTCGCAGTGAGATATGGAGTATGTCATAAGGTGGCGCTAGGTGTATAAAATTTTATTTATTTAAGAAGTTTCTTCTAATCTATAAAATAAAAGGACCATTTAAATTCATTATATTGATAACTAATTCTCACAGCCAAGCTGATAAATTCAAAATAATGTTCATACCGTATAAAAAATATTGTTTTTAACGATTTATTAGATCCACACTTTAAAATTAATATTTACTTAATTTAATAGTGAACGGTTAATTAAGGATTATTTAAAAAATGCAAGAATTTATAGATCCTTTGTCATCTTCGATACTCAAAAATCTATTGATTAGAAAAAACTATCAACTGTTACAGTGTAATGGAAATAACACTTAGATTTGGTGAACTATATGTAGTTGGTAGGAAAACAGGTTTCTTAAAATTTCAATACTGTTACCGGTTTTTGATAAACTGGATTAAAACTGCATCATATGAAAAAATGGCGATACCATGTATCAAAATTAAATTTAAAAAGTTATCAAAAATCTTCTGGAAAGCTGAAGATGACTAAAAAACCCAAATGCGCAGACGAAGGAGAATCAGTGTCTTATTTAACAGACATTTTCTCAAAAGTAACAAATTACAAAAAATCTATAAAAAGAGTACCAATCAATAATAATAATTAATAAATTCGGTGAATTTTAAAAAAAATGTTCTTTTTTTAATTTTCATTTAGTAAGAGTGTATAAAACATATATACAAAAGTGTATAAAAACTAATACATTTGGCGCTAATTTACAGTTTTATTCTGGAAAATGGTACAATCTAAATTTAAAGGTTAGAAACACCAAATTCAATCTTAGGGTGAATAAGGCTCTAAAAAGCGTTAGTAAAAGAAACTAGTTTGAGTTAATCGATAAAACAGTCCACCAAAAACCCATCACTCAAAAACATAAAAGCAAAAATTTGTTTGATTCTCCGATGCAGTAAGACATACCTCCCCCATGTTGAGTGACTATATGTAATATCCAGGGAGAATGGGGTGTTAAATGGTACTCTTCATGGAACGGGACACAGTCACACAACAGCAAACACACTTTAGCACGGGCGCGGACCCACTGACGAATTTTGAGACGATTTGCGTTGCGCTGCCGCAAACCGTATTGAGCTCTTACGTCACACTGCGGACCGGCAAAAGAGACGGCCAGCGGAAGGGGGCGGCCAGAGGGTTGGTGACGAAAGGGGCGGTTTCGATGGCATGGGAAGCTCGCGCCACCGGCACCGCCAAACCTGCCCCAAGTTTCTTGCTTTTGCAACGGGGTGGTTCCTATACCCCGGCGGCGCTCAACTACATATCTTGCCCCAAGTTGTTCGTCAGGTGTTATGAAATTGGGTGTAGCTTTGATTTGTAATGAAAATCGATTACATGGTGCAATTTTTATGACTTTCATGCTAACTTAGACGTAAACAGATCAATTCATTTTCCAGAACAGGTGAGCAGCTACAAATGATCCGACATCAAATATTTTTCATCTTGTTAAAACTATTCATTCAGTTCAATGTGAAATGTGATGCTGGGTGATTATCTATTTTGTTCTTAGATAAGTCTTGCAGATGTTCGCAGAAAGGAAGTTAAGCCTCTCCACCCAATATCTCACAATATAAGAAACACTCATGCAAGGATAAAAAGCAGAAGATAGGTTTGGGCGGCAACATCTGGATTGAGGTTAAGATGTGCTTGTGTCCTCTTTGTATTATCAGTGTAATAAAATTAATTAAAGGGTAGCAAAGCATTTATTTCACTTTAAAATGTTAAAAGGTTATGGGCCCAGATACGCCACAGTCTGAAGAAAATACTAGCACTGTTCTCTTTCCGCTGAGCCTATGTAGTTTTTGCAAAAAATTTTGTCTGACATTTCAATTTAGTTGTTTTAGTTAGTGGTAGTTGTCAAATATACCTCATTATTTGCAAGTTACATAAGTTTAAAGTCATCCTTTCGCTAATAAGGGATGGAAATAAACAAGGAGTATTAACGGGTTGTGATTTTTTTAAATTTCAAGCGCGGCTTAAACCGTAAAGAAGATTTTGAGGAATCAATCGTCGTGTTCCTTCGCTACCGTAAAGCGATGCTACTATGAATTTCAACGTAGTGAACTTCCCTTAAATGACAATTCTCGAGCTCCTAAATTAAAAACGGCAGTTACAGAAAAACATATTGATCTTATTAGAAACATGATTAAAAAGGACCGGCACATTACTGTCAAAAACATTCAAGCAATTTTAAGGATTGATTTGAAAACAATTAACACTATATTACATAAACATTTGAAAGTCCGTAAGCTTTGTTAACAACTTGACTTCAGCTCAAAAAGAAGACCGAGATGGTTCAGGTCTAGACTAGATCGTTTTCACCGTGGATCGTCCCGATAAAAGCAACAATCGTCAGTTTGGGTCTTTGAAAATGAGTCGGCTACAACAAAAGTCTCCACTCTTTTTGGAATCACTGGGCACTGTGGCACTGGAGGATAGACGTACTGTTAATTTAGAATAGTACACTACGGTTTGTTTGCCTCAGGTTCTCCAAAAGGTTCGCGAAGAATCGTCTTGCATCAAGATAACGCTCGGGCTCACACCTCAAGTCCAACACTGCTGCTCGAACAAATGAGTACGATGTGTAAGATTTAGTAAATGTAAATCGATTTTTAGGCATGACAATCACAAAAGATAAAAATACTATATTTATTAATCAATCTGCGATAGTATCAAAAATGTTACTCTTTTAAAATAAGAGATTGTACCGGAGTAGCTACACCAATGGAATCCAATTTCCAAACGGATGTAACTTTAGACATTATTGATGTTCCTTGCATTAAACTATCAGGAAGTGTTATGTTCTTGGCCACAAATAAAAAGAGGTCTTTGTATCTATAATAATTTATAAGGATACTAACGATTAACCAAAGTTGCTAACTGGATTTACCCAGAAACCACTGGGTTCGGCTGGTTAGAACCGATCCAGCAATTACTTGCTTATCTCGCCTGCACTACTCATTTCTTTCGCATGACCAACTTAATGGCCATTGCCGAAATTTGCGCCTATTATGTACCTGTCGGTTACGAGATTTGCTAACTCCTCACCACATTCATTACTAACATTTTCTTTATGATAATAATAGAACACTTTTCTCCTCAACAGTTTTCTAAGTACGGCTGTCTGCTGCTAATCACTATGTTGTTGAATAATGGCTTAAACGTACAGATGAATCACTCTAAAAAATGTATTTGCCTCCTTTTCTAATTTCAAAACAAACTAATGGACTACATAGACTAATCTTTAGTGTCTAGGTCACGTTAGGTTTCAGAAATTTATGTCATTATTTTCGCGCCTTCTGTCTTCCCACTTCAATTTACATGATACCCTCAATGTTAAATAATGAATTATGAGGGAGATTTTCCTTTTTATAGCGCAAAAAGAAACACGTTTAAAAATGCAACTATTCTGTAGAATTTATTTCAGTAATAATATTTCAAGGCACGTAATAACTAAAATGTTTTATTGATTTGATTGGTATGAAATTATATTGAAATTACCATCAATTATAGGAAATTGAGGGGATCTAGAAATCAATTCCTTTTAATTTATTTAATTTTTCTTTTATTTAGATAGTTCATTGATGGGTACTGAATTAGATGTTGTTTCTGCTGATGTTATATTTCAATTAAAACAGGCCTCGTGTCGATAATGGTGGATCAAGTGTTCCTCAAAAATGAAACCACCAATCATCTGTATAGGGTCCCGGATCGCCACGGAAAATAATAAGAATAATAATAGCCATTCCTTCCTCGAGTCGTACGTATTTTTATTATTATTTTTATCTAAAAACTTCATGTTTTGATCTTTGATTTTCATGTAAAACATCTATAAAGTATACATATATTGTATGTAAGGAAAATCTGGGTGAATCCCTGAGTTTAAAATATTCATTTTCCAGTTTTTAAGAGTCAAAAATACGAATTTATTATATTTGTCTACTGTTTTTAATTTATAAATTACCTTTTTTAAAATCTTGCGTTATATCAAGAAAAAATGTACAGCAAATTATCTGTAGCTCCGAATGGACAGGATCTGATCAGCTGTCCATTGTTTCTCTCTAAACACAAACACTTTTATCTTTTCAGATTGATTAGTTCACCTAAAATCTAACCACACTTATTTGATGACTGATGACTAGTCTAATTTTAGAAACTTCTTGTGATTACATGAAAGGTAAGGAAATATCAAACGAATACCCGGGTAGTTTCATAATGAAAATCGGAATTTCCACTACGAAATATACAAGATGGTCTTTTATTATGTAGTATGAAGGAAAATA
Organism: Hermaeophaga mercurialis; assembly: GCA_951812935.1. Lineage (NCBI taxonomy): Eukaryota > Metazoa > Arthropoda > Insecta > Coleoptera > Chrysomelidae > Hermaeophaga > Hermaeophaga mercurialis. Next base: position 30,248,412 of record OX638360.1, on the reverse strand, counting down.
TGCCAAGGAATATAAAAGAAAGATCAATTATAGGAATGCCTTTGAACTCAAGATGAGTTTGGACAAATCGAGAGAAAACAAGCGTGATCTCATTTTCTGACGTATATTGCAGCGTGCATTTCATGAAGTAAACTCTGAGAGTAAATTTTATTTAATTTCTAATATTTATGTTTTATGTTCCTACAACTAATGGTATCTGTATTCTATGAATAATTTGATTTTAAAAATGAGTGAAAGTGATATATGTTGGATCTCTTTATTTCTTAATTAAATCGTCATTTTGTATTTGGATACATATGGATTTGCTTAATACATAATTATAATTAATGCGCACATCAGCATTAGATTAATGCTTCACAAATCATTGAAAATAAATTTCATTTTGAAAATCAACATTAGCACTAACACCATTGCACGGTATACTCGGATTTTAAATAAATACAAATCAGAATGTCAAGCGTTATGTAAAAATACTGTAGGTCTTACTTTTTAATAAACTTTTGCTTTTAGGGCTAGGGTATAAGTGGTGTTTCAAAATTCATCCGAAAAAATTTAGTAGAAGGTTCGTCAGTAAAAATTTTGAGTGATTTTTCCTGTAAAAAAAATTGTCAGCCCAACCCGTAAAGGAATATGAGCCCTGAAGAGAAAGAGTTAAAATATAGTTTTAAATTTTTTTCTCAAATCAGAGGTATATAAAAACATTTGTAAAGAAGTATTTATGAGATTTTTTCAGTATTATCATTATTTTATAAAGTAGAGGATTAACAACCCTTATTTTCTTTTGTCATAACTTTTCCGTGGGTAGAGTTTTATGAATTAAAAATATTATTCAGAATGCTTGTTTTATTTCTTAAATTTTTGTCTGTTGCTTTTTTTCGATAGAACTAATAGTTTTCCAAGGAAAAAATACGTACAAAAACTTTGTTTTCAAAAATTTAATTAAGTCCTTTCAGGGACTCATAATTTTCAACGAAGAGCCTCCTCCTAAATTTTTTCGCATGAATTTATCAATACCCTGTAGAGTAAAAATGTATGTTCCATATAGCAAATTCGTCCCTGTTTTATGAATAATTTATGCCATTCTTAATAAAAAGGGTGAATTACCCCTTGAGATCACGTTATTTAACCTTCTGTTGCAAAACATTTCTCCATAGCTAAAATGTGAGAAGCACAGTTATTAAAATAGTCCAATGGCACAAGAAAAACCGAGCACCAGGTATTACAATCTGTTATACCGATACTTTGATAAAAACTTTTCTACATTCATATAAAGTGAACGTTCCATTCATTTAGTTTTATAAAATGATGTTTTTCGGTACGAGCAAAAAACAAAAACCGTCACAATTGCATTGTATTATTACAATGATTCCGGCGGACATCAGAGAACCACCCTACCAACCTGAAATATGATGGATAGACAAATGAAAACCGAACACATACTAAAAAATTACAACTGAATGTTTTTTATTCAAAATTACTAGTGCTCTTTTTTGTTTGCCTCGATTTCTAATGTTGGACGAACACACTTTTCACTACGCTCACCTACAAATAAATAACCAAACAATTATGTGTAGCTGTAAGTTGTCATTATACGTTTCTTCTACCCCAGAAATGGCAGTTTCAATAATTAACAACAGTGTTGCTAACTTTTGCGAAGATTAACTTATATGGAGGATGTTCGGTTTTCATTTGACTCTACCCGTCATATTTGCTATTTTTTTAATTATTATAATTAAAAAAAAATGTGTGCCATCTTTCATTCATAGTATTTATCAAAAAAAAAAAATAATAATCCTTTTATTTATTCTGCAATAACAATCTTTGTCTGACTATTGGTTTTTTTGTCTCAATAACTCTTTATCCATGTTTTCACTTAAAAACCGTTGACTAAGAGCAATTATTGATTGCGTGAAATATGAGCAACTTTTATAGATATTCCTGGTTTTATTTTCTTCTCAAACCAAAATACAATGATCGATAATGGGAGCTTAACATTTTTTGGCTGCCATCCCCACTATAAAAAAGAAACGGTAATTTAAAGAGCGAAATCCGTTGCTATGAGAACAGATATATTTTCTTGGCAACAAGATATTTTTCTCGCCAGCGTGGCACCCCAGAACTGATTGCCTATTCAATTAGAAATAACCACTGGTTTAAGGATTAATAATTAGGACTACACTTAGTTTAAAAAAACAATATGAGAAAATTTTAAGAAAAAAACATTGAGGTTGTATCTGTCAAACTTCAGAGACTTAGGTTATTATAAGATTAAAAAGTTTGTATAATGATTCAGGATTTTATTTTCAACTAGGGTATTAAGAACTGTAAAATTTTTATTATTAATTATTAATTTTTACTTTCTTAAAAAAAAATTATTTTCAAATTTACCAATTCAATAGTTAAAAAAGCGTTCCAAAGTCCAACTCTTTTTAAATACAAGAGAACAACCGTTAGTTTTATGATTACAATTTATGTAGAAATAATTGGCAACGTTGGTTGGAGACTGGACAAGAGGTTGGAGGTTTTTCGGAGTTTTCCTCCTACAGAAATTTTCTGTTCGGAATTGTAACCACATTATTTTTTTAAACATAGAGGTATTTTATCAGATTTACATTAGTCTATTTTTAGTTGCAACTGAATGGTATTTTCTGAATTAGTTAATAGTATAAAATCTGATTAATAATGAACTCGGCGAGGATTAGCATACAATATAATCATTCAATTCGCTAATCTCAATTCATTTACCTTTTGTTGTTAATTTTATTATTATATGCTTCGCCCGAATAAATAGTTTGGAAAAAATCGATTTCTTTATTACGTCGATTGGCGTAACATACCCGTTTATTCTTATAGTGGGCGTTATCCCGAATCAGACCTGGAGTCCTGAGACTACGTAAGGCTAACGACTGAATATTGATATTCCTCAATCATTTCTATCACAATAACAGACACGCTACCGCTCGGCATAAATAATACAATTCATTATTAAGTTCAACGTGACTAACCTTTAGGAAAGCGGCTAAGTACAATAAGGGAATAAATACATCCCTTTTTCTTCCTCTAATTGTTCTTTCTCTTGTTTATTCTTCTGAGATTTTCCCTAATTTGTTGTTGGATAGTTTTTCCGGCAAAAATTTGCTATGATTTTTTTAAAGTATTTATTGATAAATAATGAGTTTAGTCTTTGTGGTGGGATTTTTGGTCTTCCATATTTTATTTAACATATTGCAAGATTGTGCTAGTGCTTTGCTTTGATTATATTTCTGTGTGCCACCGTCTATATCTACGAAGCAACTCTGAAGAACTGATCAACTTCTTCCATATTTGTGTCTTCTAGTATTACTTTTAGTTCTTGGTGATTTTTGCTCGTTAGGAGTTTTATTTTTCCTTTGTTAATTTTGAGTCTTCTGCAGTGTAAAGTTTATTTTAATTTACCATTATTTAAAATAAGTTATTACTTTTATTTAGCAACGAACTTTATCAAAAAAGAAATATTACTATTGCAATTTGTTTAATATGTTGTGGAACAAAAAGTGGTATATAATTCTAATTAATCTAAGTCAGTTCTGGAAAATTATTAAAAATAAGAACGGAAGCAATTATCCTTTTATTCCTGCCAAGTTTTCTTAATCTTTATAACCTAATTCTTTTCCTTACATAATTTAATGAGCGTGGTGGAAAAAATAATTTTTGCCTTTTTTTACATTGCCATCATACTTTAAATTATCCCACGCTAAGGAAGCTCCAAATTGGACTTCCGATTGGATGATAAGCTTCTACAGTGAATCATGAAGAACTCTTTTACGGATTTAACAGTGCCAGACAAGAAAATTGGTCTAATGAATCATGGGCCCCATTTAAAGTTAGATTTGCGGAATTTCAAACACTTTAATTATTATATCAATGACAGGAGTCTCGCGGGTAGGAAATATCCAAAAAGAACCAGTAAAATGTAAAAATTTTTGGCGAATCTGCTTAATTCCTTCATATTGTACAATTTTATTAAATGTATTTATGGACCAACGACCAATTTTGTGAATAGAACGATGATAATATTTAGAAGTGGGGCTCCACCCCAAATCAACTCCAAAATTTTTCCCCCTAATTGAGGACTATTTTTATAGTCTAAAAATAGATAAATGAAGTGGGGTAAAGGATTTTTTATTTGAATTTATAAAAAAATACCCAACCTTACCTAACACCTTTTTTTAATAAAAAAATGGGGTGTGAACAGTACTTCTAAATAATATAATTACCATACCGTGTAATATGTAATTTTAGTGTTGGCTCTTGATGAATCAAAATAATTTATCTTTCGGTGATTTCCTGTTCAGGTGATAACAACATATATTACCGTTAAAAATTATTAATAGGCGAATGAATATCAATTCTACGGAACATTGCCTACATTATTTTTATACAGTTACTTATAAATTTTAAAATATTATTATCGAATGAACTAAATATCGATTTTACCATGATAAGATTTGCTATTATTAGGTTTATATAGAAATGATATGTACTTTTGTTTCGTCATTGATGCATTGGCCCAGTTTTTGTTAACGTACAAGTATTAAAAATAAACTTTGACGAACACAAAGTTACGTACTTTAAAACTAAAAACAGAATGCCGAGTAATAACCTTTCATCACTTGTGCAAGTACAACGTACCAATTTAATTAATTTTAATTAAAGAAGGTTTATAAAAAGGCTTGTCCGAATAAATTTCCCTAACACCTTTACCTTTATCGAATTAAACAAAAGTACCTCTTTGTTAGAGAACGTAATGAGGAAACCAGGGCTCTTATTTAGGATTTCAAAATAGCCCGTAAAATCGATCTGTAACATTACAGACAAGTAACTGAATAACGAAGATCGGTAAAAAAATTACAAAAAGTTCCGATATTAACTATATGCGGAAGAAATACTGAAATGCGTTACTAGAACATCCTGTTCAAAACTTCAAACGAAATGTTTGTTATTTATCGAGAAAAATGGTTGTGAATTAAAAATATATCCATCAATTTTTGTTTGAACAATACATTTTTCCAGTATTTAAAACATCCAAACATGTCAGAATGAAAATAAAACAATCTAATCTAAACTGAATCATTATGATGCCATAACCTATCACAACATTATGTTTATATGTATGTTTAGATATTGCTAAATACTTGTAACAATGTCAAGTGGAAACAACTGGATCAAAATGTGGATCTAACCGGTTATTCTTAAATACGTTATTTCATTCATGTTTTAACACAATGTGCCTAACCAGTTTTTTCCAACTTTTTACTACTATAGACAACTCTACTAGCTATTTAAAATATTATCGTTAACAGTTTCATATTGTTTGCTTCTAGGGTTTCAGAGTTAGATAGTGTGTTTATTTTTATGGCATAGCAATAAATATTATTTATTAATCATACATACACAGTGAAAAAAAGAAAATGCAGTGTTGAATTCAAATTAAAAATTTCTAGCAGTGATTCCCAAATCGGTACATGAAGCAGGCACAGACACGCTCTAAATGTTAAAATATTAAATTTGAATATTGCTGGGGATAATAGAAGATTTCAATCCATTTTTCGTTAACAACTTTGAAAAAAAATGGATTCCTGCAGAGGAGCGTGTAAAAATTTTAGAAGCCTGCAGGAAATCAAAAATACATGCAAATTGAAGTCTCAACGTTGTAAAAAGAACCAGAACTCATGCTAGGGCCTGATATTTTGAATTTTAATAAAAACAAGCACCCTATACAATATCCTAATATTGCGTTGGTTACAAAACCAGTGGATTTTGACGATGTTACTTATCCTTCATTAACCAACAATTCAAGCAGAATGAACGAACCAGAGCACATGAAAACTGATATGGAACAATCATTTTCGAGCCAGAACATTCATTTTGGTGATCACAATAATGGCGATCTGGGTGTATGTGAATTTTAGGATATTTAACCACACAGTGACAGACCTGCAGCTTTCAAAATGAAAGTCCTATCAGCAATAGAAATTGATTCCTGATACCGAGTGATAGTTTGCCGTAAGTGGAGTGAGTGATCAATTTGCTGAGTATTTTCTTGACATTCTTGGTATTTTTAAATCTGTGATTTCAGTTTCGTTTTATATCAAACTAGGATTAATGAAAAATTCTGCAAAAACACTTGGTAAAAATGGATCTGCTTTTAAATATTTAAAAAATATGCCAAACTCAAAGAAAGAATCTTCGTGGGTCCCCAAATAAAAAAAGTATTAAAGGAAATTTTGATCGTCAATTATCTAGTGTCGAAAAAGATGTTTGGTATCCTCTTAAACAATAATGAAAAAGTCCATGGGCAATAATACAACAGAGAATTATGAAAAAATTTCCAATTTATAGGAGAATTAGCACAAAATGAGAGTTAAGATGTCTTTAAAAAATATTTTTTTACACTTGCATCTGGAGTTTTTTCTTGAAATCCTGAGATGTGCAAGTGATGAACAGGGTGAGCATTTCCATCAAAAGTCCTATGAACAGAAGCATAGTATTTCTATTCTAAATTGCAAAACCTCATAAAAATATAAAAACAGAGATGATCCATAGGCGTAGGTGCTTAAGTATCTACAAAAATTTTTATAATTAAAATCCACTTTTAGTTTTTATTAATGAATGAAATGTTTAATTTTTAAGAAAATTTTCGTGGTGAAATATATATAAAATATACGTAACTAAAAATTAATCATTGCCTAAGAACAATTTTTAGAAAACTAAACTATGTATAAAGTACTGCTGTGAAATACATTTATAGAAAATATAATATATATTTGAACTTTTTTCCATTTCTGTATCCAACTTATTTATATATATATATATATATATATATTTATTATACCGATATTAATTTGTTTCATTAGAATAAAAAACGTGGTGTAAACTACTGTCTATTGTTATTTGTTTTTCTGTCGCGGTAACATGTCACGAAATGTGATAAGTGTCATCAAGAAAAGCTTCGCCAATTTCATACCTGTAGGTTTTCTTCCGAAAACACGTCTCTACTATTTAAATAAACAAAGGATGGACATTACATTTATAATATTTATAATATAAATTCTAAAAGTGCCGTTAAATCTTTATTCTGTATTCATTTACTAATTGCTAATTAATATTACTAATTATTTTTTATGCATTTATCATTATCGTTCCATAAGTCATTGCCTTTATTTTATCATTCCAATAATTAATTGTTATCTATGTTTTTTATAATTAAGATTGCATTAATTACTTTAGAATAATCGGCTAGGTTTATTTCATTCTGATATGATTGTTATAGAAATAGTGAAAAGAGTGTTTTGGATATTTTTTGTAGGTTAACCTTGCTCTTTCTTTTACTATCGTTAGAACTTTGGTCGCTCCTCTTGTTATTAATTTCATGCACTAATCCTTTTAATTTTTTACACAAACCAAAATAATTTTACCTAATTTCCTACTATATTTCTAATTTAATATTTTATTAATAGGTTTTACTATTATTATTAATTATATTCTTTCTACTATTCCTTATATTATTAATTTCATTTCCCTTATTAACGAAGAAAATTTGACTCGCGTTTCAAAGTTCAATTAAAACTTTCTTGAGACTAACTTCTTGCCGAGTTAATTATTACTGGTCCATTCATACTGTAAGTCTATCTCTATAATAATTACCCTGAGCCGTATTTAAATTATGGGCAAAATTAATAGACTAAATGGACACATATTTTCATTAGTTCATCTGGACATTCCTTATATTCACATCATATTATTTACACATACGTGAAAACCTCTGAAGTTTCCACTCCATATAATATTTCACCTAGTGAGAATACTTATCGATTTTGTGTCAATTATCTGTGCACATGCTATTCAGAAGTCTCGAATGCCCAAGTTTATGTCTCTAGAACCCTGAAAGAAATTCCATACGGAGGCCATTGCGTCGAACAAAGAGCCAGGAAATTGAAATATTCAGTATTTAAATTGCTTTCTTCTTTAAAATTAACACGATTTTTTTTAAATGAAAAATTAACTAAACTAGGGAGGGGATAGACTTTCTATTCAAGTCTGATATTATAAAGAAAAACATTTATATCTGTTGATATTAGCAAATGTGCTATCGTATTTAACTTTATAAAATGAAATGTCGTTTCAACAATTATTTACGAAGTTATTTTGTAGCAAACGCTTCCTGTGCAGACACGACTAGGTAAAATATTCCCCTGTTCGCTGAATTAAATTAAATGAAACTAAATTAATTGAATTAAACGTGCAATCACGAAAATTAAATTGGCATTGTTAGAACTTTTATATTGAGGTAGTCCGTAATAACTTAACATACATTCTTTCGGTACTCTTGTTGAATTTGATCAAAAGTGCCTCTCTGGCTAATTGAATCTGTTCTCTTGCTACGAAGTTTGAGATTTTTTTTTTATTATAAATTTAAAACTGTTGGATGAACCTACTTTAATCTAGCTTGATTGTGTTATTCATATTCTACTTTGCTGTTAAGAGTACTCCATGGACACATCGTATACGAAATTTAATTTCCCACAGCAATTGGGTCTCTAGTGAATCTTATAAAAGTATTTTTACAATGTGCATACCGAATTTATAACTATAAGTTAGATGAAATATTTTTGTAAGATTGTTTACATGTTGCTATTTATGTATTGAGAACTGGCAACATTGGTGTTGCCAGATGAAATCTGTCATTGCCATCTTAAAGTTTGACATTTTTGACAGTATACGTACTTAGAACGTTTTGTCGTGCGAGTACTATTTGTATTGTTTGCAGTAAGTTGAAAATCTCATCCCGGCCAAAAAATGGAATTAACTCGCGAAAATTTTCGAGCTATGATTTATTATGACTTTCGACGTGGTGTAACTCAAGAACAGGGCAACAATCAACTTTATCATACAAAGCCAATGTATATCGCTGGTAGACTGAATTCAATCGTGGCCGTAGTTCGCTCACGGACGAAGTTAAAGAAGGTCGTCCAAAATCGGTCGTTGTGCCGGAAAACATCGATGATGTGAGAAAACTAATTGAAGAAGATCGTCATGTGACATACCGTGAAATAGAGGAATGTTTAAGCATTAGTATGACCAGCATACATAAGATTTTGTACGAACATTTGGGTGTTCGGAAGCCATCTGCGCGTTGGATTCCACATTTGTTGACAGATGTTCAAAAAAAGGCTGGTGTCAATTGGTGCCGTAAAATGAATAAAAAATACAACTGGTGTATCTGAAGCCGTATACAGCATCGTCACAGGTGACGAGTCGTGGATTTATGCATATGAGCCAGAAAAAAAAGGCCAATCGGCAGTTTGGGTCTTTCAATGTGAAAAAAGTCAACAAAAGTTACTCGTTCTCGAAGTGTTAAGAAGCAAATCGTGGCGTGTTTCTTTACGGAAACCGGTCATGTGGCAACTGTGGCTCTCGAAAATCAAAAGACCGTTAATCCAGCATGGTATACGACCATTTGCTTGCCAGAAGTTTTCGGTAAATTGAGAGAAACCAATCCAAAACGACAAATTCATTTTACATCACGACAATGCGAGCTGACACACGTCAAGTGAAACAAGCGAGTATTTGAACAAACAAAAGATCGAATTGATGGGTCATCCGCCTTACAGTCCAGACTTGGCACCTAATGACTTCTTCTTGTTCCCACAAATTAAAGATAAACTACGTGGACAACGATTTTCATCGCCCGAAGAAGCGGTTGAGGCCTTCAAAAACTATGTTTTAGAGCCATCATCTTTTGACTGGACAAAGTGCTTTGAAAGGTGGTTCAATCGCATGCAAAAGTGTATAAAGCTTAAAAGCGAATATTTTGAAAAGCAATAAATATATTTTTTATAAAATTCATTTGTTTGTTCTTTTTATTCTCAAAACATAAATAGCAACCCTCGTATTAATTATCTTGCAAGTTTTCTAAAAACTTTTAGGGACATTTCATTTGCTATGTCAAGTAGTGTAATTTTATTCTGGGCATAGCCATGTTAGGAAATCAGGTGTTATATTGACCAATATACGATCCGACAACCTTGCAACATTCCTACCAAGAGATCTGAAACTCGACCTTCGGCTCAAAAACTCGAAATACGCTACATGCTAAAATTTCAACCAATCTGACCGAAGAGAATTTTAGGTTTTTAATTTTTGAAATGGGACACCGCGTAAATATTTTTAATTATTTTTAAGTGGATACTTGTGTGTTATAAAATATCGTTTAATTTTAATTGTATGAGTATATGCATCATATCTAGCAAATCGTTAAATATTATCAAGTAGATTCAACAGGATAAGTTACTACTTACAAAGCACATATAATTTTATTAAATTAAAAATCCATTAATAAGGACAACAGACTTTTGAAGTACATAATAGCGAGAATAAAATAATTGATCTTCGTTTTCATATAAAATATTCTGAAACAAGCTAAGCCGTAGCTTTTTTAGAAACTTTTTCCATTGAGTTTTGCTTCTATTCCCTTTGTGTTTGCGCTTTTTCCGGCCTCTCCAGGTGTGATATTGTGTTTCGTGTTCGTGGTTTTTCTTTATACACTTTCTAGGTCCACGTCTTTTTTTATTCATTGTTGTTTTATAGATTTTTATTTTTGTTTTATTGTTTCTTGACAGTGTTCCTAATGTAGACTGGGTTTCACTTGTAGTACTTTTGAGCATTTTTAGTTTTACCATTTCTTCACCTACGTGCCCCATATCAAAATATAGTGAAATAATTTTCATGTAGTGTAAAAGTTTTTGTACTTATATTTTAGAAAGACTGTAACTTCGTTAAAACCAATATTTGAGTAATAGTATTTCCTGTGTACTCTTAATATAAAGAAATTATAAAAGCGCGATTTATTTCTATAATTTGAATCCTGTGGTAAGATCTATTTATTATTGAGACCTTAATTCAAGCAGCAGTAAATAAGAAAATTAAGGTGTTTATATCAGCCCAAAAGCAAACTACTTTTTTCCAGACTTTATGTTATCCCCAATCTCATCGATTCTCTATTAATAACCATTTTGATTGACTCTAAATCGGTTACTGACTCAAATATCCATTCTGACGGTACCATCCACGGAATCCAATTTTCCGTTATCAGTCGGTCAGGAAATTTGCAACACAGCACAAACGCCCATCATCTCGCTGTTGCGAAGGGAAACTAAAATTCTGGTGACCTCGTTCGAGCCAACGATCAATACAGTCGACTACGGACCCCCTTGATTCGCACCCTACCGCCCCAAAATGTCGACTTGTTCTCCAACAACGATCCCGCCGCTGCCCCCGGCAGAAGAACATCCAAACAGACAGCTACTCTGGCTCAGATCGACTGCGGATAGAGATGGACAATCGTTCTTATCAATTTTTATTTTTATAGTATTTCATTCAATAAACTTAGTCGTTAAAGTAAAAAAGACTGTTCATTCGTTACATAAATAGAATTTGTGTAAAGCTAAAGTGAAAAACTTTTGGAAATCTTTGACGTCCATTTTTTTGATCCTAGCATGCAAAATGTTAATTAATTCCTGGTGTAAAACAATATAGGATACATGATCGGTTTGTTTTTGCAGCTCTTGCCTGAGAATCACACTGGAATCTTCACGGATTGACCTGCAAATCACTAACTTTTGGTTTTTAAGTAAATGGCTGTTTTTATAGAAAGACAAATCGTCATAAAATGATCAGTTGATTAAAAGTTGGAATTAATGGCAAATGAAATATATAACTATGGACATAAATAAATGTGAGAATGAAAAGAAAGCGATTTGTAGAATTTTGGATTTGATTGTAGGAAAAAGTGGAACATATAAATATTTAAAGTTATGTAGGCTCTTTTTTTGAAGGCCCGATAGGTAGAGAAATTAAAACCACAGTGAAAATCAAAAATGTTTTACTTCCAACATTTAGTTACACCTTCCAGCTACTTCTCTATACAGAGTGGACCAAAAGTCTGGAAATTGCCAATTATCTCGTAAATTGCTAGTCCGAATTCTACAAAATTTGGGATACGGAAATTACAGATTTGATATTTGCAATGTTGCTAGATTTGCCGTTTTTCTTATATTATTAGTCACTTTGGTTTTTTAAACACATCACTCTGTATATTCAGTCAGTTTTGGAATCCTTTCTTCAATACGAGTTCAACCATATGTAACATTTATGATTTTATGTAGTATTTTATGTATTGAATGGCCTCCACGTTCACCTGATTTTTTTTTCATATTTAAAATAATGTAATACTTTTCACAGTTTATCTCGGCTTATAATAGGTAAATCATCAGCATCGGTTCTAGCTTGAAAAACTTTATCTAACGTTGGTAATTACCTATTAGAAAAAATTACTGAATAAACTTACAAATTGCATTTTTAGAATATTTATCCACTTCGACTAATTTTGGTCTGCCTGGTTTTGGCTTTGATGATGTTACTTTACCTAATTTTTCCTCCTTTAAAACCTTGTAGATCCACATCCCATTGCTTTGCATGATATTTCAAATACGGTGTCAATAGTATTTGAAGAATTATGTTGTCTAAAATAGTTGCAGACATTCAATATAACCCTCTTTTTATTGAGTGACTAATGGTCTAGTTTTAATTTTTCAACAAGTGAATATTAAAATAGTATTTTACTATTTTTCACGTTTATTAAAAACTTAATAAATACATTTCTACAAACTTGAATTTTATTTAAATAAAATATCAATTACTTGTAGACGCCCATTAAAAGTTAATTATCCCTTTCTATTACGGTTACGGCTATGACCGGCAATAATCCTCATAGGTACTCTGCTATAAAAATGAAAGATAACAAAATAATACGATAGTCCGAGAAATGTATATACTGGATTTTATATTGAAGTCGTCGAAAATAATTTAAAATCAGCTACAAATATTGAAGATTTACCACATGTACCATACTATAATTTACATACTAAATTAATATATCACAAAACATTTCTAAGAATTGACTCTCTCTGAATGTTCAAATGAAGTATAACAGATGTGCTAAAAGTACCAAAATTGGGTCTTCACGAACATAGAGGACTTGGTAGCGATGTAGCATTTCAAATACACACGTAAAAAAATGTAAGTAAATCAAAAAAACTTGAACTAAGCGATCGAAAAAAAAGGAAAAGGTGTGGTTGAAATTAGTTTCAATGAAAAACCCAGCACCAGCTAATTCAGTAATTAATTTAATTTAACTAGATGATTAAGAATACCTAACACATTTGTGACGTTACAACTGCGAAACGTCTTATTATACGTTAGATCAAAAATTAATAAAGACTTACTGTTAAGCAAATCACAAAGAAATATTAAGTATTAATCTCTGTGCACCTGTTGATAAGTACGCATATTGATCAAAACACATGCTTGGCCTAATTCATAATTCAAATCCAATAAAATTTCAAAATCAAGCCACATAAAATTCTTTAATTCACAAACGACAACTAGTTACGACCTCAATGGGTCATCATCAGGTCAAGTAAAAGCAGGCAAACAACAATTGTAAAATAAGATCATATAAGAGACTATAGTGTAATCTAATAAAAATTAAAACATAAGTTACATTGAAAATTCAATTAAATGTGGTAATTAATTACATAAACAAAAGTAAGATGATTAAAAACAAAATTAATGTTAAACTTTAGATAGTGAAACACCACCATGTAAGTTCAAAGGAGTTACAACAAACCAAAGGATAAGCAAATGTACAATAGACCTCAGGCTACCAGAATAAAGAAAATAAAGCGGTAATGAGAAAAAATAAATAAATCTTGGAAAGGGTTTGGATAAAATAAACAAGGAAAAGGTTAAAATCCCAACCTAGGTTGGGAAACAAATGAAAGAAAAAGAATTCACAAGTCGATAATAAGGGTAGAGTCTCATGTAGGGGTAACTAATTTAATATTAATTTTGTTTTTAATTATCTTACTTTTGTTTATGTAATTAATTAATTTTCATTAGATTCCACTATAGTCTCTTAAATGATCTTATTTTACAATTGTTGGGTGCCTGCTTTTACTTGACATGATGATGACCCACTGAGGTCGAAACTAGTTGTCGTTTGTGAATTAAAGAATTTTATGTGACTTGATTTTGGAATTTTATTGGATTTGACCTTTTGTACCACATTTGAGTTGAATGGATAACCTTTTGTTTCTTAATTCAAAATTGATGTGAACATTGTTCTTGTTCAAATTTTCAACTTTTTATTAAATATTAACCTGTAGATATAAATAAAACCGTATTTTTTCAACTAAAAATAAATCATACTTTTTCAACCACATCTTCAATATTATCTCATCTTGAGACAGTTTGTGCCTTTGAAGTTTTTGTAATCTCCAACTCTACATCTCCGTTTTCAGACAGTCTAATAAGTTTGTTTGTGATTTGATTTGGTCGTCTTAGGGCACACGGTGCTTCCGAAGTTATTTTTCCAGGTCCATCGCCCACTTAGGACCTAATTTAGTTTGCTCCGAGTTTTATTTATATTTTCTCAAGGGATTCCTAATAAAATAAAGGAACTAGATCAAAGGATGCTGTTCGGATGCTATGTAATCTAGTTGCTATTCAATCTTTTCTATATAGGGTGTTTCACGCTTATCGGCCATAATGAAATCTGCATATAGCGTGATCGAAAATGTTGATACTTTGTGCAGAGATATCTCATACGTACCTAACAAAAGTACTTAAATATAGTGGTATATTAAAAAACGTTTTTAAACCGTAGGAATGAGTGAAAGATCCTGTCATGTTCATGTTATGTGCTTTTAGATGGAAACATCAACTACTTAAATATCGTTAACGGTACTTCTTTCAGAAACATTTCAGGAACAAAATTCTAGTCTGTTAACAATGATTTGTCTAGTTTTGAATATTTTTTAATGTGGACGACTTACAAAATAGTTTCCTCCGTCTTCTTCCATGGCGGGAGACGATCAGGCACACTATCCCACAACACTGTATATTATCCTCAAGCGATAATTTGAAATAAAAAGTCGTCACACACAAACGAACGGAGAGAAGTACAGGAACGAACTAACTTAACTAAACGAAATGAGACCCACTTTGCACAATTGGTCTCTACTATATTATACAATTTACACCAATTACATAGCCAGTTATGTAAAGTGTTATTTTGAACTTGGTTTAGTTTCAATGCATTCAAATACTTCATTCAATGTTCACGTTATTGGTGTAATTGTTTTTGCATGATACCGAAAATGTAACCTTCACATTTACTGGCTGGGTGAGTGTCTATTAATTCCAAATAGTCTTAAATTTATATTTCATAGTTATTGCTCTTATCACCAAACTTTATTAGGCTTATCAACAACTTAAAGGGAAAAACGGAAAAAACGAAAGCCAAGCTTAGTATGTAACCGGTTCTTTCTGAACCTTCGCGGAAAAATAAATGAACAAGTAAAAATAATAAGGCCAAATGAAGTTACTATAGGTACTATAAGCTATAAATATAAACAATAAAACAAACTACCCTACAAATGCTAAAAAGCAAAATGGATAAGAGTATCGCTGTATTGAATATAGCGCAAAATGAGCTATTCCTGAAAAATATAATGTTAAATAATTTCAAAATAACGGAATAGAAGAAGTGCTGCACATTATTTCTACTCTCTCTTTCTTTCTCTCTAATCGATTTCCCTAGAAAATGTTTATTGAATTTAATATGAAGTATATCACACTAAACAACTAGTAAACAGCGAGGCCATAATAAAAATTAAGATTTAAATGGATGATTTATTTATGTCGGTAGTAATCTGCCCAACTTTAAACTTAAAAGGGTACAATATGTACTTTGTGATTAATTCTAGATATAAATTGATAATTGAAGACCACTTTAAAGCCAAAAATAAAAACAACAAGAATAATTTGAAACTTTGTTTCCTGGTAAATCCACATTTTACCCTACAAAAAGAAACAAATTATCTGAGCTTATTGAATTGAATAAACTTGGTATGTAAACTATGAACAGTCTCTCGTCTTACTTACTCTCAGCGATAAAATTATTACTCCAAATACTAATAAATAAACAAACTGACTAATATTAATTGACTAACACTGTTAATATTTTCGTCTACCTATTCAACTGTGAATGGATCTTATATTTCAAATGATAAACCTGATATTAGTACACTTGTTATTATTTTAAAATTGTAATTAAAAACTGAAACCAAAGAAAGCTAGAACAACTTTCAATTCATATTTACAATTTAATAATATCTATTAATACTTTCCAAAAAATCTTGGAAAACAACAATGGTTTTAATAATTTTTAAAAGTGGTAATAAAATTAAAACTATATGAAAAAATGATCTATCCAAATTCATATAAATATAATACTTAACACCAATATGGCTGCGCTGCAAATAAATCCATTAATTTGAACCTGCTCACTTGTAATTTCATATGAACATTTGGAAAACAAAAAACATACTTTATATTGACTTTCGAAAAGGCTTTGTCATTTTATATCAAGATTTATTCTTGTTGAAATTGTATACATTCGGGTAACCCGTAAATTTGAGTTAAAAGTCATTTATAAAATGGAAATTTAAATGGAAAGCATAAAGGTAACATTTCTGGGAAATTTTAAGCCTGCCCACGGTTCGAATTTCTGTTAGTTATTTTTGTTAATGATCTACCCAAGATATTTCTATTTATTGAAGGGTGTCTTTTATTAACGGATGATTTAAAAATTTTCAGGGGAATATAAACTGATAGGGACTATGTGGTAATGAAGAACGATCTAAACAGCATTTATCTGTGGAGCTTATCAAATTAATTATTTCTTAATGTAAAAAACTGTTATAGTTTAAGATAAAGCGAGTAAAAGTACTTGAAACTTCTGAATTCAACATCGAAGAGAAAACCTTACATCGATATGTTGAGATAAAGTCATTACTCATGATTAAATTGATCAGCCATCTTTTAGTATAAAAAACATGCGAACTGTGTTGAGGTATTTAATTAGGCTATTATCAAATTATAATTATTTAGAAACACTCAAAATGTTCCTTGACAGTGAATTAATCCTAAAAAACGAATTTAGCGCAATTCTTTGACTTAGAGAGTATCAAACTACATTATTCTTATTATAGATATTATTGCAGATAATACCATTACCATTAGTATCCCGATTATAAAAAATGAGAACCACTAATCTTAGAAATTAATAAATATTTTCTTTAGAAGTTACAAGAAAACTGGCTAAATTCCTTCATTTATTAAAATTATAATGGAATTAACTGTCCTACAATAGCATCGCCAGCCCATTTTAACATTCCACCAAAAAGAACTTGTTATGTTTAATATATCTACATAGAATTAGCGCCTCCATTTGAATAAAAAAAAATCTATCGTAATTTGAAAAACTAACTATTTATCAGTTCCAATGTAAAATTAAATTCATCTGAAACAAGATTTGTGAAAAAGATTTTATAAAGACGTCAGTATTCCCTAACTACAAAACGTAAATAAAACCCTAAAGGAATTATGCTCAAAAAAGAAACTCCGAAGTATTTATCATCAGTTGAAAGTGCCAGCAGGGAACACTAGATCAATATCGCTCAGCAATTAAAAAAAAAAGAATTAAAAATTAAAAAAAAAGAATTAAAAATTAAAAAAAAAGTTATGAGGGTTGCTATTTATGTATTTAGAACTGGCACCACTGGTGTTGCCAGGTGAAATCTGTCATTGCCATCTTAAAGTTTGACATTTTTGACAGTATACGTACTCAGAACGTTTTGACGTGCGAGTACTATTTGTATTGTTTGCAGATTTATTATGACTTTTGACGTTGTGTAATTCAAGAAGATGGCATGAATCAACTTGATTCAACTTTTGGCGATGAAGCACCATCCAAATGCTGTGTATATCGCTGGTCGACTGAATTCAAACGTGAACGTAGTTCGCCCACGGACGAAGGTAAAGAAGGTCGTCCAAAATCGGTCGTTGTGCCGGAAAACATCGATGCTATGAGAAAACTAATTGAAGAAGATCGTCATGTAACATACGGTCAAGTCGAAGCATATTTAAGCATTAGTATGACCAGCATACATAAGATTTTGCACGAACATTTGGGTGTTCGGAAGCCATCTGCGCGTTGAATTCCACATTTGTTGACAGATGCTCAAAAAAAGGCTCGTGTCGATTGGTGCCATAAAATAAATAAAAAATACAACTGTGGTGCATCCAAAGCCGTATACAGCATCGTCACAGGTGACGAATCGTGGATTTATGCATATGAGCCAGAAAGAAAAGGCCAATCGAGAGTTTGGGTGTTTCAATGTGAAGAAAAACCAACAAAAGCTACTCGTTCTCGAAGTATTAAGAAGCAAATGGTGGCGTATTTCTTCATAAAAACCGGTCATGTGGCAACTGCGGATCTCGAAAATCGAAAGACCGTTAATTCAGCGTGGTGTACGACAATTGCTTGCCAGAAGTTTTCGGTAAATTGAGAGAAACCAATCCAAAACGACAAATCATTTTGCATCACGACAATGCGAGCTCACACACATCAAGTGAAACAAGCGTGTATTTGGACACACAAACGATCGAATTGATGGGTCATCCGCCTTACAGCCCCGACTTGGCACCTAATGACTTCTTTTTGTTCCCACAAATTAAAGATAAACTGCGTGGGCAACGATTTTCATCGCCCGAAGAAGCGCTTGCGGCCTGGACAAAGTGCTTTGAAGGTGATTCAATCGCATGCAAAAGTGTATAAAGCTTAAAGGCGAATATTTTGAAAAGCAATAAATATATTTTTGATAAAATTAATTTGTTCGTTCTATCTATTTTCAATACATAAATAGCAACCCTCGTATACACTAAGTCAAGGAAATAAAACTCTTTTACTCGTTTACAATAGGGTTCAACCGTGATGATGAGCAGAGCATTGTTCCGTTAGCAAAAGATTTTCTTACTTAACGCTAATTAGACAAAGTTAAATAGTGGTTTAATAAGTAAGAAAGAAATTCAAAACTAAAACAAACGAAAAGCTAGACGTAGGAAATCTGATTTTTCTATCTGTAATTGTCAATTCAGCGCTGATTAAACAAATATAGTATAGAGGATTAATCAAAAAAACCTATGTGGGATTTGGTTATGCCCACACAGGTCTCTTCCTCTTGCATTGGGTGTAAGATCTGTGTGGCAACCCACTTGCAGCCGTTTTCCACCCTGTTCTGGGCGTTTCCCTTATCTCACCTACGCAAGCTATTTTTCTATTTGAGTCTTTGGCTCTTGTATTTCCACTTCCTCTTGCGGATAGGGCTTTCTTACATTCACTTTTGCAATTTTCAATATTATCCTGTCGTTTCGGAGTTCCACACTAGTACTAGAAGCTTAGACTCACTTTGTGCCGTTTTCGTTAGAAGTATATAAATTTTAACAACTATAAAAAAATTTATTGTTTAAATTTGATGTTAAGTTTTCCACATTATTGTTAAATTTCTTAATTTTTCTCTTTTTATTCATTTATACCCCATGTGAACTTAGTGTCACTTTAATTTTGAAAATTTTAAATTTGCTGTTTTCCATTTATTATAACTAGGTAAGTTTATTGATTGTGACGCTTAAAATTTTTAATTTTTATATTTATTATCGTAGACCCAAAGATGACCCTGTGTGGTCGAAACAACTAGTCGTCTTTCTTATACATTAAATTATTATGTAGTAAAGTTTTTGAGATTTTTTGGTTAATTAAACAAAGAATTCATTCTATAAATATTTCGCACTATATTATAATGGCATATTGGAATTTTCAATCTAGTAACATATAATGCAATTTAGGTGTGCTCTAAATAACGATGCCTAGAATGTCATCCCGTTTTCTAAATGGTAGGTGAATAAACCCGAATAGATTCTAAGGGTGCTGTTGTCATGGAGATAAAAACTTAGTTCTCCTGTTTACACAAAATTCAATGGAAAAATTGCGTCAATTTTGGCTATTCTGTCATAAAAAGAGACGGCTGGCTCCTAGTAGCAAACGATCTTGGAAGAACATTATTTTCTTTATAATTCAATAAGTTCTTTTACGCATCAAATAAGCGCATATGCAAGAGGTGGAATATTAAAAATCAGTTTCGGGGTAAGAAATATCAAAAAAAGGGTAGAGAAATTTAATACATAATAATAATAATAATAATAATAATTTAGATGATATATTTGCTCTAAAATATCCCATTAATCAAATTAATATAACATAATATAATGTTGTGGGATTCAAGTCAAGTTTGAATCGAGATTAGTATCTCAAAATCTAATTATGCCTTAATGTAACCATTGTGCTATTAATGGAGAATAAACAATAAAGTTTGAAACTGAAAAGGGTACTCTATGGTGTCAACTTCATCAATATACTTAAAAAAACAAGAGAGATCAGGCAACATGGACAAAACATTAATTTTTTAAAAGATGAAAATTTGTGCCAATTAAAAAACTCCCACTTGCGGCTCTAAAATTATTGTTTTAAGCATCTTTGTCGAATATGGCTCTAAGGCTTAGAGTCTAAGCATTGAAAATGCACTAGAACCTGTTATTTGCAACAAAATTAATAAAAAATGTTTCATTAGTTTACCCAAAAATGCACTTTAAACATTTATTCCAAACATTTGTGCCATGTAACAAAAAAATATCTACTCGATGAATCATAAAATTGTGTTAGTTTGAAGAAGATTCAGATCGTTTAACCATTTTGAGTTTATCGGCAATTTATTCAAATCAAGAATATCACATGTTAATTAATCTAATCCGCGATGTTTTGTATCAGTGTCCCAAAGATTGTTGGAAACGGTAGTATATTACCTAAAAAACGATTGTTTATACTTGAGTTATCGGTGTTGCCGGCTTTAGTTGCTTTCCGGTAAATAACATTTGGATAGATCTAAACTACGAATATTTATTCCTTTGAAAACGGCTTTAATTTTAAGACATATTTATTCTGCATACGTTTTTATACATCATGCTTAAATATGTGAATTATTTTCGCAGACACCCTGTATATACTCTAATTTAAATAATATATTTGTACCATCGTTATCTTCTTACGCTAAAGGGTATATATACACTTACAATTAATGCTTAAATGAATAAAAAATATTACTCAGAAGATATGAACAAAGATACGCTTTTTTAATAACTCAATTTGGAAAAGGCAAAGATATAGTAACACACACGGCAAAAAGAAATCAAAAGAGTCAATAATTACAAGAACACAGCAGAAGCAAGAACAAGAGGATACCCAAAACTAAGACGGGAAGACCAACGTTAAGGAGGATCAAAAAAGCTGGAGTGAAGGATATAAATAAGCAGTTAAATGATAGAAAGAAATGTAGCGAAGTGGACAACAGAGCCAAGACATACAAGAAACTGTAACCAGAAAAAGCAGTACAGAGATCTATATAAAGAGATGTATAAGTATATAAGTAAATTTGAAGTGAGCGTAGATATTTTGTGGCAATGCGTTTGCCTAGTGCCTCGCATTCCGAAAGTTACGTGAGCCATTCTTAATCATGATTTTTTAAGTAGTTTCCTCGCAGCAATAGGAAAATGCTAAGTGAATTATTAAAATCTCAATCATGACAGATTGTAACAGTCGCAGAGAGTTGCTCCGGTTAGGGAACAAGACCTGCAGCCCCTGGGAGGTGGCTCGACACTGCGGATCAATGTGAGCAAAAGGAACCCGAAGAACATAAAAAAACTAAATATCACAATTACATTACACCATATTTTTTATCTTAGTAAGCAATTAAGATCTTTCGCAGCGTACATGAAATCTAGTATTAAAATAGAAGATGCAACACAGTTTCACCTTTCGGTCAAATATTTCCGTATGAAGCTTTTTAATCTAACACAATTCCGTCGTTACATTTTTCGATTATTTGACGGATATTCAGTAAATTGGCATTGTTCGTTTACAGACACTATTAAACCATCATAACTGTCAAGGTTAGAAAAGCCATGCGTTTGTCGCCCACAAAGCATTTCATCCAAAATCTTCCGTTGTCGTATCACGTAAGCGTTCATTTCCGACTTGGCAATTTTGCTTTTAAGGGTCTCTTACACAAAACACTTTTTCAAATAATTTAGAAATAATCAGAGATAAGACAAAATTGAAATCAATACCGCACATGAAATCAATAAATAAAAAAATTGGAAAGCGTTGAAAGAACGTTCTAAAAAGAAAGTCCAAATACACAGAATGTACCAATAATAATTCCCATCAGGCTCCATATCTCAGAAATTATTAGGGGTGATTGAATTTTGTAGAAGCTAGTAGCTTGGCTGTATTAATAGTTTTAATAAAAATACAAATCACTAAGCTTGTCGAAACTTTTCGATGACCAGAAATGTTGTATGCAGCTTAAGTAAAATTTCAATTACTTGATTCAAAATATTTTAAAAATGTATAAGTGTAAAAGTGCTTATAGCATTGAGCTTTTTAGTAAACGGGGTAAAATTCTCGAAAAAAAAACTGGTTAAAAAATTAGTTAAATGAATAATTATGTTAAAGAATTTTCTAGATTGGAACAATTTGTTAATGGGGTTTAAACAATCTGTTAGAAGATATTTCGTTTAAAACATGGATTTTCCATGTATATCCTCTGTAGACCTAATTCTTGAACTTTCCAAAATTTATTATGCTAGGGACAGGAAAAGCAGCCCCTTATAAATGTGGTCTCCTAGAAGGGTATTTGTGACCAGCATAACCGTCTTTTTTCGGACATTTTTGAGGGTTTTAATTTCTGGAAGTCATTTTCTAGATTCGAACTCATTACCGATAGGTTTTTATAACCTAAATGTGACTCATTAACTATTAAGTTCTAATTAACAATGTAGAGGCTTCTTAAGGAAAAATTCTCAAACATAATTGTTGTTAAAGTAAATGTTCTTAAAGCTTATATATTAGAATATTCCAGTATTAAATCGACTAGGATATAAAAATTAGCGTGTGTGAAATGGCCTTTACAACTTGGGCAGTCGGATATCTCATGCGCTTTGCTTAAATTCTTAAGATGGAAACTAGTTTTAACCTGTATAATAAATTGAAAAATTACATAGATAATGACATCAGTATAATGAATTCATACAATTTATATTTGTGATATTTTCATGCTCACACTATGCATATTGAAATAATTTTTTTAATGGATTTTTGATTCATCAAAATAAAATGCTCAGAAAAAATAAATTTGCACAAAATTTCAGTAAAAAGTAAGATTATGTCTGACGAAAATAAAGTGTGTCGCTATAAATTTTCTAATCGATTTACACGGGATTTGGTAAACTTTGCACAAAAATGTCTTAAGGGGTAAGATTTTTTCCCCCAAGAAGTCAGTGGAGAACATTTTGAACATTTATAAATTACAAATCCAATAAAATACAAAATCAAACCACATACAATTTTATTAAACGACAACTAGTTTCGACTCCTTAAGATCATCTTCAGGTCAAGGAGTCTTTTTTTATTTTTGTTTTACTTGGTAAGTTTATTATTTTGTTTTATAAAAAATTTGTGATGTGTTTTTTATAATCTTTTCAGACCTGAAGATGACCTCAAGGGGTCGAAACTAGTTGTCGTTTAATAAAATTGTATGTGGTTTGATTTTGTATTTTATTGGATTTGAACCTTTGTACCACATTTGAGAGTTATGGATAACCTTCTGTTTTATATTTATAAATTAAGTAACACTTTAAAATTATAAAATTCAATCAGTAAATCAGACGTGTTGTTTTTCTGGTTAGTGTATTTTAAATTTAATTTGTGTCATAAACCAATAAAGCAGATTTATATGTAAACCGTTAAATAGAGAATTAATAACTCTTTCAAATGAGCTACCTCTCAAGAACTATTGTCATTTAAAAATGTGATGGGGTCGATATTAGGAAATTAAAAACCGTCCTAACTGAGCATTTCCTTCAATATTTTGTCGTACATTCCCACAGTATGAGCTGAAAGTTAAACTACCGAAATCTTATGGTATGGTTTTGTAAAAGATAAACTTATCTTTTATCCGAATGTGTTCTTATTATTGTCGATTATCGTCTGCCCACATTCAACACACTTTGTTTTATCTTCAAAATATCCAAAAAATTGAATAGTTCTTTATCCTTTTAAACAAACCCCTTATATCGATTCTAGGAAACTAGTTGCTGAATTGTATATATACTGTAAATAATACATATCGGCGTTTTCAACAATTTTTATGTTTTTTTAACTCATTTACCTGGCAATATTAGATGATAAAAAATCGACCAACTTCCTAAGTAAAACAGCTCCTCTGCCAACTAGTAATTTAATTAAGTGTGTCTCAACCTGAACCTGCCGAGCTATTTTAGTTCCAGTGCTTTTTCCGTTTTTCTATATTTGGACAAGTTAATAACAATTTTATACCAAGGGTGGCTCTCGAACTGCATACTCTTGTAGAGAAAATGTCCTTGAATTTCGATCGATAACCAACCGCGACACTGGAATTTCGACTCAGAGCCGGATCTTGGAAAAATAGGTTAAACAATTTATATAGTCTATTTCTATTTACATGTAAAGTCTAAAAAATATAAAATTACCAATATGATCATTTACTTTCCTGCAAATAAGTTTTTCGGAATAATTTTAATGTCGATGCTTCACCAAAGGATTCTAAATAATTATAAATACATCCGTTGCTCATTACTTTTATCAACTTTTCAGAAAATGGCAACGCAATATTTCACGTTAATTTAAAATATATTGTAAATCTATGCTAATTAAAATATCTGTACGTTCCTTGATACCAAATAAACGATTTGAACGAACATTAATTTGCACAAAAAAGTTTACTTCCACCAGAAATTTACCCTGCCGCATGCTTATTCTTTATGAGAAATTATGGCGATTTTCTATGTACCACGTTTTGATTTAAGTCCGGGTAAGTAAAAAAAAAGGTTTTCAACTTTTAAATTGCAAAGGGCAATAGATTGATGAAAACGTAGTTCTAAATATTTCAGTGGCGTAAATCCGGGGTAGATATTACATATTTTCAGGAAAAAAAATAGAACGGCACTACTTTTTTAAACCGATTTTCATAAAAATGACGTTTCTCTTTGTTTCTCTAAAAAAAGCTACACTTGACTTTTTTCCATACTTATGATACCTTTTTATTAGACTTAGCATTTTAAGATTTGGTGTATTAATATTTTTGTAGCATTTAAATAAAGTTGAAACTTCATTTCTTTAAAATTTACCAATACCGATGATTTTTTGGAAGAACTTAGGTAATTTTTTTTATCCTATTTTACCTTTTTTTGATAAATTTTGAATACTCTGATTTTACTTATCAGGGCTTAATTCAAAAAGTGATACATAAAAAGTCGCCATAAAAAGCATGTGCTCTGTAGGGCGGGAATTTGGAAACACCCTGTATATAGTACAGTTTCCGTCATTATTCGTTCGATATCCGGAATCCTTGATAAGAAAATCGACCCATTCAATTCCATCCAGAAAAATATCCTACCGACCGCGCCAAATAAGTATTCGCGAGGGCAACCTAAACAAACCATTGTCAATTAAATGAATTAAATGAACCAAATTTCATTTGGAGGATTAAAAGTATTGAGTTTCGCGTATTATGAATGAATAAATCCTTTTTAGGAGTGTGATACATACAATTGGTGTTTATTGATTTTTAGGCGCGACACTGTCTGTCTATGTAATCTATAGCAGCCTGCTAGGCGCCGAACCGTACCAGTGGAGAAACACATTCACATTCTCTTTATTCTTAACTGGATTACCAAAAAATGATTTGTTCCTTCAGAATATCAAATAGAGGATGGCCTATAATGAATCGTACATAGAGGAATAGTAGAATTCTGATCTTAAAATATAAAGATTTATCAAATATGAAGATTTATCAAATATGAAGATTTATCAAATATGAAGATTTATCAAATATGAAGATTTATCAAATATGATTTTGGTTTTTGTTTATTTATTCTATCGTCTTCCGAAGATTATCTATGTGTATATATTTTGTAGTATGTAATAGCAAAAATATGCTGAATAAAGAGTACGTTACGTTTTAAATTAATCAGCTTTTTCTTATGTCTCTAAAACCTTTGTGTCTTTAAATCTAAGGAATTTGTGTCTCTATTAAATAAACATTATTTAAATAAATTTACCAGATTTCAATTTAAAAAACTAACACCGTAAACTTCTATAAAAACAATGAAATAATACCGGATGGAAAAGTCTAATTCAAAGAATAACAGTTTTAAAAAACAAGCGGTCTTATATATTAGTATATTTTTATTCTATTTTATATTATATATTTAAAAAAAATAAAATTTAACCTATAAATTTAATACTGTGAGGGTTATTATTCCGATTATTGAAATTTTTTAACCCTGAATTCATGATAATACTTCACATATGAACAGTGAGTCGTTATTGGATTCGCTTTCTTAATTTTTATACCTAGGTACTTAGGCAATAGTTCTTAGCTAATAATAACATTATATACATTTAATAAATTACAGAAAAAGCCTAAAATACAGTAACATGTATGACACTTTTCTAAATTATCCTGAACAAGGTACATTTTAATTTGGGATTGCGATTTTTAATATAAAAATATTGCCCCCCACTTTCACAACCTCTGAATTATGGCCCCTCTAAAAATTGTAAATTAGAAAGGAACATTATTGGAAATCAAATTTGTTTTTATTTTTCAGCGATATGAAATTTTTTAGTGTCGCCATTTTTTTTAAGACGAATATATTTACAGCAGTTGCAACCCGTCAAAATTGTTGCAAGTTTCCCAAAAATTTTAGATAAGAAAGGGGGCCGCGAGGCACCTAATTCGAAATGCAATTTGATATTTCTTTTCATTCATTAAATTTAGCGCATTTATAAGGGTAAGTTTGAAAATGTAAAATTATATTAATCTCTTATAAATTTAACTGGGGTAATAGTTTGTAATTGTGTGGAAATATGAAATGTAAAAAATATTGAAATACCAGGAAAAATTCCTCGATTTAATAAGGAAAAACAATTAGAAATACTACTAGAAATAGAGGAAAATCTACATAAACCGACTACCGATAATGACGTAAATACTAATAGGAGACAATTATGCATCTTTCAAACAAAAAAAAATATCACCCTTATAAAGTTCAGTTGCTTCAGGAGTTAAATGGGGATGATTCCGATAGAAGAAAAAATGCTGTTAGTTAATGATGAACACAATGTTCTAACAAAGTAGCTTTTTATTAAAACAGAACCATTTACGGAAATGTCGATACTAAAGCAAAGAAAACCCTAAATGAATAATAGAAGCGTACACACATTTCCTCAAAAAGTTTGAACTCATATAATTAGTAATCAAATTATTGGGCCCCATCTTTTTAATGTTTATGTAAAATTTTATGAACTTTTTATTACTTACCGTCGTTACAAAACTGTTTCTTGGTATTATTATATGGATTAAAATACGTGAAATGATTGATTGAACGGTTTGAGTTTCCGATTTGAGCCCACCCCTTCCATGAATTTTTATGTATTTATTTAAAAAGTATAATTTAATCGACCACGCAATATTGCATTTATGAAGAATATAATATTATAGGAAATTCATAGCTTAAGTCCTGATGTCATACATACTCCGAGAATTCAAAGTTATTGAGGTTGATACAATTTTTTAAGATGCACAATTTTGCGTTACAAATTTAGAAAAAAACATTAGATCTATTTCAATGTATTTTCCACAACAATAATTATAAATAAATACCACAATTGAGTATACAAGACATTAACAAAATTTTACATTTTCTAAATTATTTTATAAGTTTTTAAAAAAAATTACACTTTAAAAAAAAGCCTCACAGATAAAGCTTTGTAATTCAAAGGTGTTGAAAGTATATGGTAATATTTTCATGATTTTTTTATAAATTTAATTTAACTATGTGTACTAAACCACCAATTTTATTTAAATATTTGTGAAATATACAATTCTGCGGATATCATCTTATACTATCGCTAAAAACTATAACATGTTTTTATTTATTTATTTTGTTGAAGTAAAACAAAGTTTAACAACAATAACTATAAATACTTTACATCTAATTATACCATTATATTTATTTTGCTTTTAAATTTACTGTGTGAAGATATGCAGAGGATCCATATTGACGGTTGCATTTTTTTTATTTTTCATTGCAAAATTAGTAATTTATTCTCTTGTATATTCTGCAATTTTACCCACTATTTCATTATTTGTTAAACCACAGTGCGATTTAATCCAAACAATTTTTGTAGTTATTTGCTTATCATTTATCTTTTTTATTATATAAAGTTTTTTAACAATTATGTAATTTATGTTGTTTGTTTGTCAAAAGTGAATAATTCATTTGTTAAATGATCCACCAATTTTTGATATTTTTAAGATAAATACTTTATATATTTATAAGGTCACAAACAAATAATTAGTGGACATAAACTAAGACAGTTACATGCCAATATATTTATTTTATTTAAATGTGTACTTGCTGCTTAGTGGTAGGAAATTAAATTATAATCTAGTATTGAACTTATGAATTAATATTAATTAATATTAATTAATATATTTAAGTATTTTTCTGATTTTGTTAAGAAAGAATTGATGCCTGTTTAGTATCATAATATTGTGTTGAACTTTAAATTCTGTTGATTGTAGTTTTATTTTGTCAGGAACATCATTTAAAACACCATGTTTTCATTTCTCCATAAAAATTAGTAACACTTTGATTATATATACCATTGGTATACAATATATACCTTTATATATGCAAAAATTATGTGCATACTGTAATATTGAGGTTGATGGTGGCTGTATTATTTAATTTCTAATTGTAATATACATTATTTTTATTTATTTTCATGTTACAAAATGGGAATTTCAAATTAAAAACCAACATGTATGGACATTACGGTTTAACAATATTCAAAGAAATGTAGTACGAAAAAAGAAAGTGAATACAGACCAATTTCTGAACTAAAGAATGAATCATGTAGGTATTTAAATGAATAAACATTAACCTCACTTTTTTATTAAAGAATTAGTCATAAATAAAGCTCTAGGCACACCCTAAGTATTTCAGAGAAGAAATAAGGGATGTTTGTTTATTTATATATAAATGAAGATAGAAAATTATTAGTAGGATTACTTAAATTTATAATATTTGATACGAATTACACTTTTAATGTAGGTTAATTTACCCACCCATATACTTTTGTTTATGAGACATTGTACATAGTTTATACTTTATCTTACCAATTTTATTTATCTGTAGATAATAAAAAACCTCAAAAAATGAATAGTTTCAAAAAAAAATTCGGCAACTAAAATAAACAACTCTTGAATCAAAATAGGCGTGGCGTTATAACAGTAAATATTGTATAAGATAAGAGTTTTATCTTATCATTTTTTTATTATAAATTGAACGGATCCCTATAATTAGTATTGGCACAACTTTATAGCTGATTAGATGCACATAGAATCTAATAATTGAATTTTTGACTCACCTCATCTACGTTAAGCTTGCCTTTTGATGCCATCGCACAAATTAAACAATAACAAAATAAACAGGTGTGCCACGCGAGTAGTGAGATCAGTTTTCTGATTACGTCAGCTGCATTTTAATTACTGCACTCTTCGGGCCATAAAACTACATCAATTGGTCTAAACGTGTATTACTGGATAAAATGTCTAATTTTTTATAAATAAAAATTTTATGCAATAGGTACACAAATATATATATTTTTTATTATACTTTGTTTTGATTTTTAAAAACTGACACTTAAATTCGGGCAGGTAAACACACACCGTGGCTACTGAGAAAATGCCGTGAAAACTTGATCCTAACAATAGAAAAAATAATTTGCATATATTCTATTAAATTAAAACTTATGGTTTTAAAAAACGAAACTTCTAAGACCTGAATAGAAGAAATTATAACTCAAAAATATTTTCTCACTTAAATTATTCTATAAAAATGTTGACATATCGTTTGCGTACCATTAGTCATAACTGAGCCGCGTAATTTGAAACATATAGCTACACGAGATTACATTAAATTTTGTAATAAAATAGAAACGTAAAATTTAATAAAAAAAATAAAACAAAATATTCTGTCCAGAAATATTTTTAAACAAAAACATATTAAGCAGCAGGTTTCTATCATCTGTATGTAAGGCCAAATTTTTAAAAAAGAAGAACAGATAAATGTATTCAAAGCGGGAATTATCAACACTGTAAATTTTGAGGTTTTGTATATAAAATACAAAATTTAGTTTTTCATTCTTTTGTATTTGTGTTTTAATTATTTTACAGTACAGTTGAAATATTCTGATTTTAATTTTTTGCCAAGATAATTTTAAAAGATACTTTTTTAATTTAAAAACATTTTAGAATGCCTAAAGCCAAACCTGCTCCCAAAAGAAAGGCAGCAAATGGTTATAAATTAGCAGAACCACTTCCATTAGGTCAAATTCTTAGGGATGTAACTAAAAAAGAATGGAAATTAGGACCTTCTATAGGACAAGGAGGTTTTGGAGAAATTTATTCAGCTAAAGCGGCCGAATCAAAAGGGACACAATATCCTTATGTAATAAAAATAGTGAGTAATCTGATTTAAATGTTACACTCAAAATGGGTTAATTGTATTTATTTTATTATGAATGTAACATTAACACATTATAGGAACCACATGGTAATGGACCACTCTTTGTAGAAATGCATTTTTATATGAGGAATGCAAAACTTGATGATGGTATGTTTTGATGTCAATAATTTATAAAATTCTACCATTTAATCCATTTTAGTTGAAGCCTTCAAAAAGAAAAAAGGACTGAAAACTTTTGGAATGCCCTTGTATCTGGGTTCAGGATCACATGAATACAATGGGGAAAAATATAGATTTATTGTTATGGAAAAATTTGGGTCAGATTTTTGGAAAATATTTTTAGAGAATAATAGAAATATACCCTCTCCAACAGTGTTCAAACTAGCTGTGCAAATTGTAAGTAAATATACATAAGCATTTATTTATATTTAGAATACACATTCAGATCTGTTTTAGTTGGACGTTCTTGAGTATATTCACAGTAAAGGGTATGTACATGCAGATATTAAAGGTGCAAATATTTTAATGGGCATTACTAAAGAAACTAATAATAAACAATGTTATTTGGTTGACTTTGGACTAGCTTGCAAGAGGAATGATGATGTTGATTTTAAACCAAATCCAAAAAAAGCTCATGATGGCACAATAGAATATTTAAGTAGAGATGCACATCTAGGAGGTATATATATATATATATATATATATATTCATTTTAATTTTTCATAAAATTTTGCTTCACCTACATTCTCATACAATATATTGATCTTTATAACTGAAATTTGGAAAATGTATTTATTACTTTGTCGTTTTTTAAAGATGAATGTTTAATTAACTATAGTGTAGAATGGTTACTTAGTAAATTATAGCATTCTAAATCAAAGTTTATTTTTGTTTCATTTTGTTTTTTAATTTTTTACATTCTCATGAATTTTACATATATTTATATCTGTATACAAGTACAGCCTTGATAAAGCTAATTTCCTATAATATATTATTTTACCCACATATTTACTTAACGGCAAATATATTACATATGAGTGAAGTTAAACCATTTTTAAAATCTATTTTTTCTTACAGTCCAAACCAGGCGTGGAGACTTAGAAATTCTTGCCTATAATATAATTCAATGGCTGGGATGTGTTCTACCATGGGAACAAAAATTATCAGACCCTAATTCAGTCCAAAAATTAAAAGAGGAACACATGTCAAATCTATCAACTTTTATGAAAACATGTTTTGGAAAAAAGTCTCCTCCAGGTAGGTTAAATACATCAGTAGAGTGAAAATATTTTCCTTTATCAAAGCAATTATTATTCTTGTCATAAAATGCCCTGATCAGCTTATGTATATTAATCTTGAGTAAAATTTTGTTTTGATTAATGAGAACCAAAAAGTATTTTTTATCATTTAAAATATTATACATTAATAGATATTTTTGCAGGTCCTTTGCTTGAATTTTTAAAATACCTGTCTACACTAAAACATAATAGTGTTCCTGATTACAAAAAAATCAGAAAAATCTTTATATCAGGTTTAGACTCCAAGGATGGTTTGGACAGACCTTTTAATTTCTCTGTAAAAACGAAAACTAGTAAAAATATTTCCCCTATTAAAAGAAAAAATGATTTACCAAATTTGTCACCAAAAAGGAGAAAAAACGAAATTTGTGAATCATCAGATGAAAAAGAAAATTTAGATGATGATGATGATGATGATGATGAAGAAATAGTTCCTGTTGCTGGCATCTCTAGTTCTAGACCTAAGCTAGATAACTCTAATAAAAAATCAAAGAAAAGGACAAATAAAACAACAAAAAGTCAGACTGCTAATGATGAACAGGAAGAAGGTATCTGTTAAATTACATTGTAAATAAACTTTTTTAGGGGTCTATTCTGTAACGTTTTGTTTAAAAATAACCGAAGGTTATAATTTAAAAGGAGGTTATAATCAGTAATATGACAGTTATAACCTCCTTTTAAATTATAACCCTGGGTTATTTTTAACCAAAAAGTTTCAGATTAATATATTTGAAATTATTTATAAATGCTTAGTCCATGGTTACTAATAGTTTCGCTATTATGTTGATATGATTCATTAAGTTGATATTAAAATTATTTTTTATTGCAATAAACTGAATAAAATTCTAACACATATTTTCATCTATTGGTACATTACAAGAAATAACAGTAAATATATACTTATTTTGTTTATAAATGTAAAAGATAAAATATGGTTTATTTAAATTTTCCAAATTTTTTAAATATTAATATAGTATTGGAAAGTCCCGTAATTTTGTTATATTTTATCTTTTACATTTATAATGGAAATATTTCTCAAAGAGTAGAAACAATCATTAGGCTTATTTTTAGATAACAGTTTAAATTTCAAAGGGTATACAGATGCCATGAAGGAAGTTCTTAAGAGAAAAATGAAAAAACAGAAAGCAACCGAAATTAAAAAGACAGATCCTGCGAAAAATGATATGGAAGGTTTTACCGACAGTATGAAAGAAATTGCATTGAAAAAGAAGGAAAAACTTGCTAAAAAGGGTAGCAAATAATTATTTTGCCCCCAGTAAAAGTGACTGATGATACTGCCTTCAGTATTCTTATTTTTAGGCATAATTCTTCTTAATTGGTTAGCCACATTTTTATATATACTTTTAAGTTAAATATTTCTTTTTATTAACTCATAATTTTTATTGCAATTAAATTGATTAATAAAGAAAGAATCTCATAATTCAAGTATACATTTGAATTTTTGATACTTAAATACATCTCATCCTATCTTACATGGTGTTGACAGACAAAGCTTTACTCTAGAGATCTCTTTAATTAATGAATTTTGATATAGGAACATGAAACCTTAAAGGGCATAGTTGCTGAGATACATGGTGTTAAAAGTTTGAAATCTAAATAAAAATATGGTAAAAAACGCCTTTAAATATTTTTCTCAAATTTGGTGACCAATATACTATTTATAGAAAGGGAGAAGTCTCCACCACTCTTTAAATTTTTCAAAAGTTAATGTCGAAATTTGACTTTCTTAGTTATTGATCGCCAAATTTGAAAAAAATATTTAAAAGCGTTCTTAATTTATCATATTTTTATTTCAAACTTTGAACACCATGTATCTCAGCAACTATGCCCTTTAATGTTTCATGTTCCGATATCAAAATTCATCAATTATAAAGATCTCTCTAAGGTAAAGCGTTGTCTGTCAAATATAGCAAAACCCTGTATATTATAAGGTATTCAAATTAAACGTCTCTAATAATTCTAATTTAAAAACTTGTAAAAAGGGCAAGTAAAAGCATTTTTGATTTCATATTATTTATTAATAATTACATAAATGGTAATTCATAGTTAGAAGTAGCAAAAATTAATTTTCACAGTAAAGCTATTTCAATGATTACAGTTAACATCCTGCTAAAAACTAGAACTACTATATATATACAACTCATTGAGGATGTTTTACATATGTGTTATAGCACATTTCTTAATAATACATCATTTTTGGCATATAAAATATTTATTTTTCAAGCTAGACTTCTATAAAAAAAAATGAATTTGTATAATTTATAAATCTATAACCGACAAAATGGTACAACTGTGCTTCAAAAATATTAAAAAATTCGTAAAAATCACTTTCTAACGTCACTAGAAGTTAGATCAACGTTAATTAGAAACATTTATGTAAAAACAAATGTAAATATGGTTCAATATATTAAAGAAGTACATATCTTACAATTACATCAAACAATAATCTTAGATCAATTATTGATAGCAAAACATTGTGTGAATTACTTAAATAACTTGACAAATTTAGGGACATTAAACATGTTATAATAATTATTTGTTAAGGATTAATATATTAACATGTAATATAAACAATCATTTATCAATTTGAGATTGCATTTTAACAATTATAAAATATTGTATAGAAAGCATGATTCAATGTTTTGTTATCAGTCTCTCCAATTTTGACCTTTTAAACCAATCAGATCTAGAATGTTCATGAGAGAAATATATTTTTAGGGGATTCTCTTTTAAATATCCAAATGAAAAAAAAACTATGAAAAGGCGAGCATAGAGTTATGTGTAATTGAAATGTGTTTAAATTACTAATCAATGGAAAAACAAAGAAAATATTACCAAGTAGGCAAATCACAATGTGTTTTCGTTTTTTGTGCTTGGAGCATGACGGTGTTGAAAAAGCAAAATATGTATATTATCTTTATTTTCTACTTTAAACCGGTTCAAGTTACATGAAACCCTATGCTTAATAGTTTAAGTACACAGATATTTGGAAATTTTTAGCGTCTATCGACAGCTAATCATTTTTAATCTACATATCTGATTAATTCATTAGGCAGAATATGTGCTGAAAAAAATAGCCCAGACATCAATTTTCACAAATATACATATCTATAAAACTAATAACCATCACGAAATATATTTAACCGGAGTAAATTATGTAAATTCAGAAAATAATATTTCTGATACCATGAACTGACTAGGACATAATGTACTAGTGACCACTGAAAAAAGAAAGCTACATGCATAGATTAATAAAATAAACTAAATAATTAATAAAAAACAGCCTCAAATGTTTAATAGGTCTAATCATGACATTAAGATATTTTGTAAGAGGTTGGTCATAAATATATACTCATAGAAGATTGATGTTATAAAAAAGAACTGTTAATAAAAATTCATTTGCATAAATCTACATTAATATGCAAATTCGCTTTTGCAATGTGGTTTCTAGAATATTAACAAGATTAAAATAGCATTCTTTAAAAATTCTGAAAATGAAAAGTTCATTTCGATAAACAGTTAACAAATTTTATATTATTTTTACAAAGAATATTTTCAAAAATATAAGAAAAAATGTTTTGTTATATAGTCAGTAATAATTCTTATATAAAAAGGTTATTTTTTTACTGAGAGTAAAGTAAGTAAAACTTTAAAATATACCAGAATAATTTGATATACAAATTATAAAATTAATCCCAATATTACAAAAGCCAGTTAAATTTGTTAGTCTGTACGATTTTATTTTATAAAATTTTAAATTAAACAGGAAGAGATTCCTCTAAACATATAAATGATATGCTTACTTCGAAATATTTAAAATATTCTCTTCTCTCTGTATACATATTTAAATGATTCATTTAGGCTAGACTGTAACTTGCTGGAAATCAGATATAAATTTCTAACATTGACATTTCAGCAACAAGATACAAATTTAAGCATTATCTGTTAAATGCTAACTATTGACATTTACATTCTACCTATAGACCAAACAGTTTCCCTATCTCAAAATAAATGTTATCTGTTACAATTTGACATTTTTATATGATTTCCGGCAATAGAACGTTAGCTGACCCTTACTGGTATTTTAATATCCCTTACACAGATTCACTTTACATAAATGCGTTATAAAAAAATGAAGGATTTTTAAATGCTTCAAACTTTATTATATTATTGAGCCTTCATTTTGGGACGTTTTGCGTAAAAACTCTCTATACATTCAAACAAATGTCTACGCAAACTCCGATACAGAAAATTCATTGTTCATGCATTGTTAATCCATATTAACAAATACAAATTTTAAAAAAATGGCACAGAACGGTGCATTCAACTTTAACATATATAAAGAAAAAATGGCAATAGTTGATTAATGAAATATATACAACATTAAATAATCAACAACAGAAGAAAACAATATAGAATTAGTAGTAATAATAAATTAGTTAGGACATAAAGATAGTTACAGGGTGTTCCTTAACAAATATATAAAATAATTATAATTGACAGCCGCGGCAACAAGATTGAAGTTATTGGCAATGTAAAATTTGACAAATTGAGCATTAAATTCTTATAATTATAAAATTTATAAATAAATCAAATCGTTTTACCTTTACAACAACGATTTTATTGTAGAGGCTTCAGTACTTATTAAATTAATAAATTGAGATAGGTGATTTCGGAAATTCGGAAAATCAACCAAGATTGACGTTGATAATTGTAGGCAAATAAATATTTCTGGGGAAAGGAGTCGCCAGTGGGCCAATAATTACGTATGCTAAATTAAATGATTCAAGTAGACTTAAAAAAGAATATAATTAACATAAAAAATAAAAATTTACAAAAAAAAATCTGTTAAGGAATCAACAAATATATGTATAATTTGACAATACAAGTTTCAAAAGAAAATAAATACTTATAAAATTATGATATAAAAACAACAGACCGACGATGACATTATAATCCTCAAATTAAAAATGTATTTCCTTATGCCTAACTATACTACCAACATCCTATTCAAAAAACAGTCAACAACCGTAATATACAAAAATAAGAGTTTCGCCAAATTGGAAGAAATATGTTTTTATTTCGTGTGTTAGCTGCTACCGTTGTTTCTCGGACTTGTTGGAACTGAATTGTTATGTTCTGACCTCTCGATGTATAATTTTAATAGCTTCACTTTGCTACCAGTTAAATGAGTGATATATGAAGAGAGCCTTTCCTCTCCAACTGCTTTGTGTAATGCAACCATGCAAAATATTGAACTCTTCCTTATGGGACTCTCCATGTGATCAGTACCCTATAAAATTATTTACATGATGTAATAAATGAAACTTATTTGCCACTTTTATTAACAGAACTTGAGACGATCCGTTTAAATAACTATCAGCCGTGTGCAAGATTGCTCGTTAAGTTATCGATTCACTGAACATGTGTTGAGTCGAACACACAACACTGTACAATAGATTCAACCTTGAACGATATACTTAGTGTCCTTTGGTTTGATGGACACGTCTATAAATATGTAAAAATAAAATAAAAATTTGCAAAAAGCAAGTAATTTGTAATGAAAGATGAGTTCGATATTGGAAAATTTTAATATTTATATCCTTCGCATAAATAAAAAAAAAAGTAGTGTGACTATATAAAAAGTTTGGAACAATTTAGAGATCATTATAAGTAATCGAAACAAAGTTAATTTCATATTATTTATCATCTATATTGATCAGTACTTGTTTTAATACAATCAGAATTTGTTTATGCGGGTTATATATTTTGTAAACAAAACTTGTATATGAAATTAGCTTACCTTAATGAGTCCTGGCATGATTTTCCCTAAATGATCTTCAGTTACTTCATTTGGATGTGCTTCAATTAATTTTGATAACATTTTGATCGCGCCGAGTAAAATGGGACATGGTGGATTAGTTCTTATCATTGCTGCCAGAGTTTCTACTAAGGTCTCAAAAGGACACACTACCATTGCGGCGGCGGTCGTTTCAGCCTCTTTTACTACCTGGGAAAAAGAAAGTTGCATAACTATTAAATTTATCAATAGCCGATGCATAGGTCCCTTATTTCAGTTTTAACAGAATGAATATAAAACTATTACATCTACAAAAAGACTTACTTCGCGTTTTTCATCTTTGTGGGCATCAAGAACTCGTATAGTAAGCAATTCAACGAAGCCTATCCAGCATTCTTTCATGTCCGCCGCTTGGAAAATAGCGCCTATTGTTTGAAGTACAATTATCTGTATAATGGAGTCCTTTTCATTTAGGTTTTCAATGAGGATACGTAAAATTTTTCTGAAAAAGAATATATTTTAGAGAGTTTTTAAATAGGTAAGGTGTTAAAAGATTTTCTTGGAGAATTTACCTCATGAAGAAAGAAAAGTGACTTACTTGAAATTCTTTTTGACATGTTCAGTTTGGCCCGATTCAATTAATTTGTGAAGTTTAGATAATAATTTACGTTTTTCTTCTTTGGACACAGGTACATCAATTAAACAACATCTTTCCATTATATTTAATACTGTTTGCTCAGAGTCTTTAATATCACCTAAAAATGTACAAATGCATAAAATTCTTCAAATGTATAGCGACATTTGTATACCTAAACTTCTGAAGCCATTTGATTCGGTCTCTGAAATGCCATTGACGTCAGAATAAGGCAACGATCGTGACCCTGACCTAATGCTAAAGTTTGGTCTAATTGTCAATTGTTCTATCTGTTCTTCTATTAAATTTATATCTTTTGCTACGTCATTACCTGCTGACATTTGCGATATGCCGGAATCTTGTGATGTTGTTACTCTCTCCCTATCTAATTTTGTTCCTAAAATATATTTATAGATTTAGTTGACAATATTTTACTTTTGATGTGCCGCTCAAACACTGTCCTTTGTAGAAAGTCATGTACTTGGTGTAATGAGTACATGTTGGTACTCAAAATATCAGACTTCTCTTCTCTCCTGCTAAAATTTGGAGTAAAGTATGATATACAAAGGATGTGTTTTATGTTAAGATATACTAATGACCAAAATCTATTGGATAAACTGTATGTACATCTCATTTCCTATTTAGGATACCTTCATAATTTTCCTCGAAAAAAGCTCCCCAAACTTATCAAGAAATATCAGAATATTTAAGTTTCTCTGATTTTTTTATATATTTTTATTATTAAATAAATGTATTTTTATTTTGTTTTATACTAATTAACTAAAACTAAAATGACGAATTATTAATAAATATAAAATAAAAAAGATAAATTATATTTATCTGTGTTTCCACAGGATTCCAATGCTTTTTTAATTATATTAAAATGACCAAGGCTATTTTCACATATAGCATTTTCAAGTTTTAATATATCTAAAAAAGTGTTGGAATCCTGTGGAAACACAGAATAAATATAATTTACCTATTCCATATTTATTATGAGTAGTTTCCACATAATAAGAGTTGAAACAATTAATTTAATATTACTAAATTATTACACAAGAAAAAAAAATAAAAAGTTACAAAAATATTCATAAATTACCTACCTAAAGTTTCAAAACTGTAATTCTGAATTTCGGCCGTGGTCCTTCTCAACCTCCTATGGAATTCTTCTTGGTCTAATCCATCTCTAAGAGGTGAGACACCTGGAGAAAGAGGTTTAGGACTTCCTATAGCCATAGGACTACCAGGTTCACTTCCCGTGGAACTTTTTCTCATGTGATTATGTACAACATTGGAAGCTAGGTCTTGGAGTTCCTTAGGTAACTCCGCCAACATCATAGTGACTTGAGGAGTATTACAATTCCACAAAGCTACAATGCATTGTCTGGCAGCCTGTCTGGTTTCAGCCGATTTTGTATCTTGAGCATATGAGATGATTTTAAGGAGGGCTTGACTAGCGGGGGCCTGGGAGATGTACTGTGCAGCATCTGGATTATTACAAAGTGAAGAGAGTGTGTTTAAAACGACGTTTTTAACCCTGGAATTGGGCGTTTGAGTCGCATCTATAAGGAACCGGTACACATTAGCAATCAGTAATCTAAGTGGAAAACTTGTCTTAATCAAATCTAGTATCGACGTCAATTTTCCTTGTGTAGAACTTAATGTTTCTGTGCCGATCTTTAAAAACACCCGTTGAAGGAGAACGTATAACCAAAATTCCAGCTGCCCTTTATATGATCTAATGATATCATATAATGTGTCGAGGAACACTGTTAAACCTTTGGTGTGAGAGTCCATGAACATTCGGGTAAAGATTTCGGTAAGATGTTTCAATTCTCCTTCCGTTAAAGGCACTTCAGAACTGAGGTATGATTGTAGCGATAAAAGGCCATCTTTTCGCTCTTGCCAATTTGTACTTGCGCACATCGCTATTATTTGGTTGATGTCCTAGAAAATATTTGCTCTGTTATAAGAAGATACAATATGTAAGATTAGTATGAGGTAATTCCATATACCATAACAATTTTGTTAAGCCAGAAATACAAAAGTTACCTGAACCTGAAGTGGCAGAATTAAATTTATTTTATGTATAAAGTTGGCGATTATTTTATTTGTAGATGAGATTTTAATTTTGCATAAAACATTTTACTAATCATGCAGAAAAAAGTTTCATTGTAAATAAATGTCAAGAAAAACAAAGTGAACTACAAAAGATATTCCTGATATCATAATTCAGAGTCAATCAAAAATAATTACAATAGTAATTCATGCACTTAAATCTAATAAAAATAAGGGAAATCAAAATGTATGTGTAAAAATAATTTAAAAGACTACAAATTAAGTAAAATACAGAAAAATTTCAAGCAGGATTAGTTAAATATAATAAATAATTTACTTGGTATATATATATATATATATATATATATATTTGGTTTAGCTGTTAATTATATTTTAAGTGTAGCTGACATAGGATTAGATTATTGAAGAAAAATAAATTCAAGAAACTAATAAATAATCATAACAGCTCCGAGAAAGAGAAAGGAAACTCCACAATTCAAACAGAATTTGAGAAAGAGACTAGTAGTAATTTGCATCTTGGTGCCTTAACAAAAAACAAATGTGAAAAAGAATGTATGGTCAATTATTTTTTTTTTAAATTGAAATATAGAAATAAAAATTATTTTTGTTTAAAAGCCTGAGGCAACATAGTCCATACCATGATCAAGAAATATAGAAGTAAATAAAAGTGTGATAAACAAAGATGTTACCTAAGGTAAAAAAGTGAAGAAAATTGGGAATGACGAACAAATTGAGAGTTGTATTAACAATTTAGAAAGAGATCAGTTATTTAAATTGAATTTAGTGTTCCTTGAAAACGTTGTAAAATCAAAAAAGTAGAAAAGATAAATAAATGGTGCAAGTATATTTATTGTAATAATTAATTGTAATTTAGTTATGTAGTAACTACTATTTATAAGCTTATCCTTAAGTACATTGGAAAAGTGATGTAAGTTATTAGTTAGGTTTTTAGCCCCAATAAACGTTGGCGCCAATGATTTTTCCATGAGGTATTTTCGATATTTATTTTACTCATACGAAAATGAACAATTTAGAGAATATAGGCAAATGTTTAACAAACTAGTGTATTTCGGATTGTATCGTTACAAATTTTAAGATATTATATATAAAGTAAAACATAAACTCTAAAAAAATTGTTAAAAAGTAATATTTTGGTGTGATTTCTCTTTTAAATTTTATTCACCATACCTTCTTGCCTAAATTTAAAAGACAAATGTAAAAATCAATGTTATCACAGTTAGTTTGGCATTGAAATACTGATCCAGGTCAATTTACTATGTCACACTTTTCTAATGCATATAATTATTAAAAATATAAATCATAAGTATACTTGTAAAATTTAGTTTAAGCAATTCACAGACTGGTTAATGTATTATTTTGTAATGTTTAAAAAGACTTGACCAATGTCTAATTTTCAAATCTAAATTTTTATGTTCAAAAATATCTTATTTAATTATTTTAATAATGAGCTTTTCAATATACATATATAAATAATTCAAAATCTGTACAAATACAAATAAAACATTTTTAAACCTCTTAAGAAATATAAAATCTTTTAGTATTCAAATTAGTTATGATACAAAAGCACTAAAGCATTCTTATTAAGAAAATACAATAACAAGCATAAAAGCGGTGCGAGTGAAAAATAAATTAGAAGCAAAGCCGTTTTTATCAATTTTACTTACTCGGGCTGGTTCCCATAGGTCTCTTGATAACCTTTGCTGTGAGCCGCTCCATGAATATGACTGGCATAAAATGATAGAATGATACACAGAGCCAAATTACGAAACTTAAATTATCATAAGAGATTTTTTAAAATAATAATAGTATATTAAAGAATAAGGACAAAATGACTCATCTTAATTCGCAATTAGACGGATTAAGTTAATTCCTATTTAAAAAAAAAAAATAGCACTGTGAATGTCATTTGATATTAATTTTTACATTTTAATAATTATCGATCTAATATAAAATATAGACGCAAATGTTACTCAAAGTGGTTAATCAAATTTTAATGTTCATATATAAAATTGTCTACTAGATTGATTTCTATCTACAGTGATTAAAAGTGGCACCTTAATTAAGTACAGAAAATATTATTTGAATCAATAATAAGGGTTTCAAAATCTCTTATACCATTTTAGTAAATAAGCAACTAATTTTTTTGATATTTTTGAGCAAGTTTATTTAAAAAAAAAATAACAGTCACCGTTTCAAATAGACGAAAATGATACTTTAGTTACTAAACAAACATAAAAATAGATGATAGTAAGGATTGCCGCTACAAGAATATTTATCCTGGTCATAAAAAAATGTATATAAGCTGTGTAATTTTATTCCGTGTTTAGGATTCAGATACTAAGCAGATGGATTCACGATAAGACAACATATTGCGTTTCGTTACTATTATCTAAATTTGAAAATCACGTCTGAACAGAAGTTCGAG
This sequence comes from Hermaeophaga mercurialis, assembly GCA_951812935.1. Taxonomy (NCBI): domain Eukaryota; kingdom Metazoa; phylum Arthropoda; class Insecta; order Coleoptera; family Chrysomelidae; genus Hermaeophaga; species Hermaeophaga mercurialis. The sequence goes on along the minus strand of OX638360.1, from coordinate 30,205,438 downwards.
TCTCAAATCTCACGGTAGGGATATTGCAACGTTGTCGAATCGTAGGATGATCAGTATGACAACTGAATTAATATTGATATGCCCAGAATAAAATTACACAGTCTGTATAATTAGAAATTATTATAATTTATAAAAAAATGTTATCTAACAGTGCGTTTAGATGTTTTGATTTGAGTCTTATCTAAGGAGTTTGTTGTATTTTGAACATTTTTCTTTTGATCTACAGGATTTTACATAAGTCCTAATCTAATATAAAAGCAGAATGAATGAGACTAAAGAAAAATAAAAGAAAATAATATGTTGAGATTCGAAATATTTTGTTGTCTTTTTTATAAATTAAACTCTTTTTGATAACTGCTATTTATTTGTGGAATTTTATACACAAAAAAGTACTATTCCTTTTAGTTAATTTGATAAGGTCAAAGTTATGAGGGAGTCCTATATTTTGATCGATTGAAATAGAAAAAAATCCAAATTTCCTAAATATAGCATTTTTTTTATAAATTCCATTATTTTTATTTAGAGATAACTCATATATGATAAATAAAGAAACATTTTATATAATCATGCTAAAATAATTAAGCCGGACAACAAATCATGCGCATTTACAAACAGCTTTTTAACACGAAATGTAACTTACATCGCATTTTCTCCTGGTCGAATCAAATGATCTTTCAGATCTTTCGGAACATACGCTAGAAGTTTCAGAATCATCAGATTGATTGTCAATGGATCTAATATTTTTTCTCGGACTCCTGAAGTGGTCACCTGATGAATTATTCTGAAAATAATTAAAACCCCACATTAAGCACTAAAAACCAAATCAAAATTTTAATCTTAATGCTAATAACAAGTATCCTAAAAACCACGACCAGTTCTTTATGCAATACTTACGAAAACATCTGCTAAAGCATTCTCTGCCTCTCTACTCTGTTGAAGAATTTTCTGTGCTAATACGGGTCTGGTGCCTGGACCTATTGGAGGTCTATCACTTCCTCTTCTATATCTATTAAGACTTCGGTTGGGACTTGTTTCTCTGGAAGTGTCCCTTGAATTTTGAGTTGATCTCGGGATGCCAGAAGACAATCTCCTAGGCCGTGGCGATTCGTGGTCGGCATTTCTGTGGTAAATGTAGGCCAGACGAGAACTTGGTGATCCTGACCTGCTTGTAGCTAATACATAAGAAAATATGATTATAAAATATCATAGTTTTAAGCGTAAAAAATGTTTAAAAAAAAGTTATGAACCAGATACCAGAAATCCTTTTGGGGGAAAAATGTATAAATATGGCAAAATTTTTAAACTAGTAAACGACCGTGAAGCAATATCTAGTAAAGTGTTAGTTTGAACCAATTTCTTCCAGCACCAAAAGATATTTAATTTCAATATGTTTTACCCAAATGTTTTTGTTAAAAAAGCATGAAATCAAATTTAAAAAATAACAATAGGCTATTTTTTGAAAATCACGTTAATATGTTATACTTTTTCAAAATTCCAAAGAAAATATGTACGGTATAAAATAATTTTAGTTCTCAGGGCAGACTTAAAAGATTTTTAAATGTGTATTTTCTTTATTCTAACAAAAGTATTATTATATTAAAATTCATCACTTTCTTAATGAATTTACTTACGTTGCGATTGAGAGTTTCGATTTCTTGTTCGGCTTATTCGTTCTGGCGATGCGGTGGCCATTGTATCTGGTGATCTTTTTGGTCTTGCTAAAGGAAAAGTAAATATTTAACAAAAATTAAGCATCTATCATAGGAAAAGATTGGTATTTTTCTAAGTTAAGAATTATCTTACATATACATATACATTAACTATCTAAATACAAATACAAACTAATTTAAAATTGACACGCTAGAATATCAAAAATTAACGCTTTTTTATAAAAACTAGTGAAAGAAATTTTAAAATTGGGGAAGTAGCGGGACATATAGTGTATACTAATAATAGCTCCCAAATCTCTCTGAAACTATTAGAAATATTTAAATATTGTAAAAAGTAAATTACTTGGCTTAAATTATAAACTTTTTTATGGAATGTAGTTAATGTGAAATTTTGCTTTAAGCAAAATTAGTGGTATAGATGAATCGATTTCATTTGTTCATCTCCAGCATCTAAAGAACTCACCGAAGTAATTGACTTGAGTCTTTGTTTCATCAGTTTGTTATTCAATTTGAATAAAAGTAAACCTAATATAGATTAAAATGTTAGATGTTTAGTTTTCTTTTACTTCTCCTCGATCCAAAAACCTTAAGTAAATGTTTATATTACTTTTAAAATAATAGTGTTTTTGGTAAGGAAAAGATATATATATATTTTGTTATTCTAGCACATCTTAAAATTGCAGTATTCCATTTTGAACTAGATTCTTTATGAGGATAAATAATACAATTAGGACAATGAAGCTATCCAAACAAAGTCCAAATTTGATCAATTTTAGTTCCATGTAAAATTTTTTTTATAATTTATAATGAAAAATACCAATATTATTTCCCACGTGTATTTTAATATACTGTAAAAATCTATTTTTTCTATACTCACGTTCAAATTTACTAATTAAATGTGTTAAACATTAGGAAATTACTATTAGGCAAATAAACACAAAAATACGAATGTTTAATCAAAGGATAATGTTCAACCTGACAATAACAATTCGATACTGTTTTTTTTTTCATTTTAAATTGGTCATAGAAAAAATAGTGCATTTTAATGACTATTAATATACACTTCTCATTTATTACCCAAACCTAAAATTCATCCCCTATTTTGTACTTTACATATTAATAGTCATATGTATTGCATAATATATTGTAAAAACATTCAAATCTTGTTTAATCTGTATTTAATGAATGTCAAATTTACAATTTAATTTAAATTGGATATTGACGACAAATTTCATTATCCAATTATTTCGATTTTATTACCAACATGTTAAAAATTGTTTTCATTGTAGATTCATACTGTTGCAAGTACGTTGATTTCTGATACTAATTTGATAACTAAATCTGTAGAATTTACAACAATACTTCAAAAGCAACTTGTATTTCTAATTTAAGGAAGATCCAAAATGAAAGTGTTAACAAGCATCTTTGCAACAAACTATAAGTTTTTAAATGTATCACTTCTTATGCAGTATTTTCAAATTCAAAAAATAAATGTTATTTAAAAATTTGACAAACCAGAAGTAATAGGTTTTTCTCTGCATTTATTAACCATCATGAGAAAATAAATTTTTCCATAGAGATAGGACAAGATTTGGATGTTTTATAAAAATGTTAATTAGGTGATATACCTTGTTGAGCTACCTCTCCCTCTAGCGTCATACATGGAAAAAAGCAACAAATATTAGTTTTAACAAACTTACTAAGACAAGCTACTACCGTATAATCAGAATAGAAATAATTTTTATCAAATCGTTAATTTATAAACATAATGTCAATAAATTATTATTGTAAATTAAAAAAGACAAAATTAGTAATAACAAATTTATTGTGATGGCTATCAAGCTTGAACCTGTCAGTTGTGCATAAAAGTACAAGAAATGTGAAACCAACCGCGTTATTGATGTAAAATGTGTATATTAAAAATGAAATACGTGGCAACAACGTGCTTTTTTTAAACAAACGAAATTTATGTGACAAATTCCAAAATGATTACAAGAACTATTTTTTTAAGCCCTATGAGGGAATGGATGTCCAATCAGTTTCTTTTTATTTAAGAAAATTCTTGTTTTACAGTTTACAGAAATATTTTGTTTTGGTTGGGGTTATAATGTTACTAAGAAGTATTTAAAAAATATGAAGTAACTAATTATAATGTATAAATATAAAAAAAAAATTCGGACTAAAATTGTTTTTGATTAATCCAATTGCTTCTCATTTTAAAAATTAGGAAACAATGTTTTTTATTAATATTCAATTTTATTCTTTTTCCATTTCAGATCTGTTATCAATTTTTTTTTCATTTTATGTTTCTGTAGCTCTCTCATGTTTTTTTTCCTTTTTTTTATTATTTTGATTAAATATCTGTCAAATTCTATAAATAACGATATCTCAATCTTGCAATTAATCTAATGGATCTCTAGCCGAATGTCATGACATTGGATAAAATAAAAGATATTGAACGCCTACCCTATATTATTTACAAATCCTGAAAAGCAGTTCTCTTTTTATTCGAATACTTTCTGTATCGTCCCAATTCTAAATCATTATGGCTGTCAGTACTGTCAGTTTTGTTTTGTATTAAAGTACCTTCTATATATTTTGGAATCACATTTATTATAGTTTTTTTATATTATGCTGTTGCCACATTCAATTTTGCAGTACACATTTTAATTACATTAGTCTTAAAATACGAATTTTCACTGTTCAAAACGACAGCAGGTGGAGTGGCTTTTCCTTCTATTCCACACATCTGGTCCATTTATAACAATCGGTAATTAGAGTTTGATTTCTATGTATAAACTGGTAATGTTATAATAATTGTGTTATTTTTAATACATTCATTATTTCTTTAATTATAAATACAAAATAACGTTGATTTAAGAAGTATTATTTATACGTTTGTCGAATCCTAAACACGTTGTTTTTAATTTCAAAATAGGAATATTTTTGACTAAGAATTTTACGACTTATTTCATAGGCATATTAGTTAAGTTTCACTAGTTTCTTAGTTCTTATTAATCAATATCTTTCAAGATATTATTTAATCAAATGTATGATGAATTATTTTTTCAGTATAGTGGCATTCTATTCTAAAAATGAATAAATAAGCAAAAATCTATTGTCATGCAACTACTGTTAACAGATGGCAATATAGCAAATACTATTTATTTTATATGTATAAACTTACGGAGACTAGCTGTACCAGACTGAATTTTATTTCTAGCCATTGCTGAATACTGGGCTCTTGCTTTAGCCCTCTGGGCAGCTTGTAAATCGATAGCTGAATTACTTCTAAATCCTTTTCTCCCAGAATCTAAAAAAAAAATATCGATGTTTTTGAAACCAAACATATGTAAGTATTCACATAATTAAATGGAAAATAAAATTCTAATTTTGTGGGAAATAAAATTCAGAATTGGTAGATTTATTTTAAGGTGCAATGAGTGGTTGGTTAAAAATTTTGGGAGGCAACAAGAATTAGAAATATGTTATAATAAAATTTGGCCGACTATGCCAATTTTGCTTGATCTTTTAATATTTGGTTAAATAAAAATCGGATTTGGAATAATTTATACCTTTTGTATAAGAAGCCCATTTAAACCTTCAATAACTGAATTACTTTTTGTGTCAAGTGAAAAAAATGATTAAATGTACATACATACTGCTTAAATTACACTATAAAAGTACATTTTTGTGGTCATTTTAGCCAAAATTACTTTATAGTCATGGATAAATGATACCTTATAAGCTTATGTTAAGAATTATGGAGATTTATTCATGAAGAAAAAATACAATTTGTAATTAAATAATTTTTTTTATTTTTGTTAAAAGGGAGCATGGACAATTTATACTGGAGTCCTTTAGATAAGATATCCTTAGATATAGATCTACCTATAGGTCGACGTGGAAGAGGCACCATAACTCATTATTATAAATTATAATATAAAAGAACAAAATATAAATGTATAACACCTTAATTCTAGGTGTCACACAAAGCTTTATTTATCGATGTACTTTAAAACCGGAAATAAAGGTAAAAATATAAAAATTATATAATACATACTGTCTTTAGTAAGAATAGGGATTCCGCTACGTTGCCTATAACTACGAGGCAACGATGGAACCCTCTGAAGACCTGAACTACCACTAGACAGATTTTCTGTGCTGCCTATAACTCCAGGAAAGTAGCAGTAAAATAGAACACTCAATTACTAATAAATATTAAATTACAAAAATTTAAATTTTATCGTATTGATTAAAATATAAGAAAATACCAAATATTATTTTTTAACTACATTTTATCTAATTATAAAAAATTGAATAATGAGTAAAATAAAATAACATAAAATTGCAGAGAATGTATGAATAATATCATAATATTTCATACTATGCCGTGACATTTTAGAAATTGTTTGGAATATCAGTACAATTATTTTTTAAATACTTTACTATTTATTTATTCGATTATGTCCTTTTTCATTTTTAATGACCATTGTTGATCAACATACATATCAATGGTTTATTGAAATTTAATTTGCTTATTTGTCAGTTGTAGAAGGTACACTAATATATCTGGTATTAAATATTCAGTTCATCTTAATCTATTAAATAAAAATTTAACCAAAAAAGACGCATTAACATTAGTAGATTTTATCTTCATGATTACTACTAACTCAGATTGAGATATGGATAATCTTTATTAATTATAATTTTGTATCATTGTATATTTTGTTAAAAAAATATTATAGATTAGGTAAAACACATTTCATACAAGAAAAGAGAATTAACACTTGTAATATTTAGCTCATGATCCAACTTTTCCATTTAACTTCCAAAATTATTACAAAATTGTATATATTATACACGAGAGTCAAACGTCAAAATGACAGTAGATTTTAAATGTAAATAAAAAAAGCTGGTCAATATTTAAAGCTAATAGTATTTGTCTAAAGTTATTCTTTCTCATTTTAAACAGGATGTAAAAATAGATTTTTTTCCACTATACCATAACTTAAAATGCAACTTCTAGCTTTAAAGTAATTGCCTCATACCTATCTAAAGAAAAACTTTAGGCACACACTATATTTTCGGTGTAGTTGATAGATTAATATTAAATAATAAAATAAAATAAACTAATAATAGAGTAAGTAATAAAATGTACATAAATATTTAAAAAAATACTGTGCATAAAAGTAATCTAATTTATCTGATAAAAAATATTTGCAATTCTTAATCATTTCAATAATAAAAAATGTTTATCATTAGGATTAGGAAAAATAACTGCTACTGCTATATAGCTTCTTGGTATACAGGATTTGTTCTGGATTATTGGTTTCTAGGATATCAGTAACGGGACATAAGGGGGTAGTTCTTCGGAGAAAATGTGAAATAATCCATAGAATACATTTCAAGGTCTAAAAGGATTGCGGAAAATGTAAAAAAAATGACACACTGTAAATTTGCAATACCTGTGGTACTGGCAGGTGAAGGTCTACTATATTGTCTGGGCGTCTTGAATCCACTGGCAATGTTATTATGTGATGAACTAGCTGACATTCCTTCACCTTGTAAAGTTCTACGGTAACTGGGATCCAATGACTGAAGAAGCTGCTCGGCCTGGTCTGGAAAATGATCCTTGAAGCCTCTGAATGCCCTAAAAAAAATTTATGTTTTTTGTGTTGGTCCTCACATCAGTGTATAATAGTTTATAAGACACATCTTATACTCGAAATAAAGAAAATAAAGTATTAAAATAATATCTGACTAATTATTTGACTTACTTTCTAGAACTAACTCTCGCATCTGGATCAGCATCGGATACCCCACTTTTGACTGCTTCCTGTAAGGCTGGGACATGCCTTTCTAAAGGTTGTCTTGGCCATTGGGTCAAAATTATCTCTAAAAATTCACAGCTAGCTCTTCTGATGTCTTTACTTTTGGATTTTATTGTATTACTAGTAATTATGGGAATTAACCGCGAACTTTGAGTATACTGGATGATAAATTTTACAGTTAATTGACCCGACGTTGCCATAACCTGAAATTTTGTGTAAAGTTAAGTTAAAAAATATCGATAAAACGTACAATCTAAAATGATTGTTATATATATTCAACTCCTTATAATAGTTACCTTCGCCGAATTTTGAATAAGATTGATTAGATGTTGTAAGAGCAATTCGACAATTTTATCGAATTTATTACCCAACGTTTGCGATAAATATGAAATGGTAACACAGGCTTCTCTAACAACCTGGGAACGAAGATCTTTTAACGTTCCTTGCAAAGGAATTTCCAGGTTTCTTAGGCCTATGTGGAATTCTTCATGGCTTGCCGCACCCGCAATGACTAGAGATCTGATTTTTTTCAACTGCAATTAAAAAAAAATGAAATATTTCTTTTAATAATTGCTAATAATAATGTAATAAAAAACTGTCGTACATCTAACAATAGAAGGCCCACAATTGTAAAATTGGTGAAGAAAATTTAAATAAATTTAGAAAAGTCGGTAAAAAAAATATGTAAGCCAAAGGAATCACAAAACCAATATTTTGCACTGCTCGACAAAAAGGAGAATTGCATGTAACCATTCTCAAATAATCAGGATTAGGAAAAAATGTAAAGACAATACAGAATATTTCGACATCTAATAGTAATTGAGAATAAATTAAGGTGACTTGGTCAATAACAGAGACATGTGAAAACAAGATTTGGGAAGAGAAACCAATAAGATAAAAACCTAAAAAAAGAATATAGTAAATATGTTAAACAATGTAGAAGAAAATTGGAATTCAGTGCTTTTCTTATCAGGCAGTTATTAAGATGGCCACAGAGCAACACCACATAACTGTTTTTTAACAAAATAAGGTTTTTGTTTTGTGTGGTGCACCTTCTCTTGGAGAACTGCACTTTTCCTCTCAAATGCCAAATAAATATGAACAAACATTGTTCGTACAATGAATAAATGCCACAATTTACTTCTTTTGTATTGAACCACACCACTAATGGGCAGTTTAAATAGTTTTCTGAAAGTCTTATCAAAATGAGTTATGTGGTGTTTTCTGTGACTGTTGGTTAGGCTTTCCTACATATCAATTTTTTCTTATGATATATTTTTTCCTTTCAAATCATATTTGGTTGTCTGTTTTAAAGCGAATTTACTAGCAAACTGAATATGTGTCTTGTTTATTTCAACGTTTGGACATATGCCAGATTAAGAATACCACGGTGAGTACTTGAACTCATTTAGAAACGTCTTAATAAATAAAAAACATAATTCATTAGAGACTAAATGTTTAGTACGTCACACCAAATCGATGACTAACAGTTTTAGTTTTGGGTCAACTGTAGAAGAAGAATGGGATAGACGAATATTTTCAAAAAAAAATGTACTTACAGCATCGACTCTTTTGTTCCATTCTTTGTTTGAATCAGATATTATTTCTTGAATATTTTTCAAGTGTTCAGTAACTTCCCTTGATGAAAATATCTGTATCGACGGGGTATCCTCAAAAGACCGTATAAATGATTCTTCATCCATTGCACCTGCTAAAATATTCAAACAAAAATTGTTTTACTGCAATAACAACAGGTAAATTTAATTGATAATTTTTCGGGCCTCTCTTAAAAACAATGAAACAATAGGCCACAACCTTTAAATATACCAACTGCGACGTAAAAGAGATCTATAAATGACAGGTCCATGTTTAACAGTACATGAAATGATCTATTGCAATAGCGATTTAGAATGATTCGAAAATTACCTTCTCGTAAAACAATGTCGTCGTCGTCGTTTACTACCCAATACTTGGGTTTAGTGTTGGACCCAAATATAGTAAATATTTGGTGTTCAGTATGTAATGTAAAATCCGTTAAAAAAACACACACCTTGCAAGACAATGTTCCTCAAATAAACATAATGTTTAAGTTGTTGATGTAGAATAAAAATTAAAAACTCCATCTGTTGTTTGATATAATATTTCTATTAGATAATGGTTCAAAAAGTTTTTAGGAAATACAATCGTACATTTGTTAAAGATATATCTTAAAAAGCAAATGTACAAATTATTGTAAATTTTGTAAATATAGAACGACCTACTTTTTTGTTAGATTAAAGATTGTTAGTAAAATACATTTTTTACGGCTTTGGTAATTAGTGTTTAACATTAACCTCCACCAGAAATATAACCGACATCTACTTACTTGCAGGCGTAGAAAGAAGTCGTAAGGAACCAACTCGGCTGAAAACTTTCATGCAAAAATTAAGGCAAGATATGAAAAACATAAAATAAGCACTTTATAGAAGTCTCAAATCAAATCAAATCAAAAGCATTTAAAACAATTCATAAAAATAATGTTAGAGCAGTTAACAACGAAGATTTTTAAAAGTTTAAAGAGCCTCAAATATATAATATTTTCAGTATGTACATAATAATTCATCATTATTAAATAGACTTATTTTATTGTTACTGATTTTTTATTGCTAAAATGTAAAGCTAAGATTCATCATCAAAGTTGATGAAAAAGTTAAAAATTAACTTTTTGACGCGAGGTACAAGAGTAGTATTTCATTTTAAAAATAATCCCATTTTTGATGTTTGATTTAAATATTTAGTTACTATTTTTAATTATGTTGGAGTGCAAATGAATTTCCAGCTCAATTTCATATTACAAAGACTTGATTTTTTGTATTTGTTTTTGTCATTTTTAACTTTTTCGCACTTTTGCTGTTTAGTAGCACTTTATGACTGAAAGAAATTTTACCTGCGTTTCAAATTAACTCTCAATAAAATTGTTAGATGCTTTTTGTTTTGAATGTATAAATGCATTCTTAATTTAATTAAGATGTGAAAGCTAGCAGGAAGAGGACACTCCGTACATCTGTAATACTATCTAAGTACCTAACTTTGCCCAAAAATGCATTATTATATGTAAGTTTTTAAGTTTCCAAAACGAAAGTATGATGTATTACTTATTTTCTAAAAAAATACTTCGTGTCTTCAAGACTTAATCTAAGTTATTTGTATATATATATATATATATTTTAGAATGCAATTTCGATCATTTTTATATTGACCGTATTAATATGACAACTGCTTAAAAAACAGCCTAAATAAGTCAACTTAAAAGAATTAAATATATAAAAGAAACTAAAGCAAATGACTTCATTTAGATTGTTGTGGTAATCTTACCAGAGTTTACATTGCTGGATTTTGTAGCGCTGCTAAGTTGTGTTTTTTTTGTAGGAACTAGTGGTTTAGCCATCACAGCCTTGTCCGGTTCATCAGAATGAACTAAAACCAAATTTGTTACAAAATAATTTAAGAACATATGTTTGCAAACTATTATACTTAAAGTTTAACTTCTTATAGGTACGCCTAATATTGTCTACAGCAGAGATCAAGAACAGAAAACACTGTTATTTAAAATCTATAGCTATCATTTGTTCAGTGGTGCAGCATATTTACGTTTTTATTTAAAAGTATTTGCAAAGTTTTAATTTCCTATTTAACGAACCTATAAAAATTGACTTTAAAAATTCTAAACTTATTCTAAATTCAAATTCTTGTATCCAAATGGATCACCAACAAATTGTCTACACCTCTTTAAAGATATCTCGATTTTGTTTCTATTTCAGATTTGTTGTTTGATTATTAAGAAAACTTACAATCTACGCCTCTAGAAGCTGACATCAAAAGTTCACCACGATTTTTGGCTTCATCAAACTTGTTTGAAAGGACCAACCATTTTGCCTGTGGAACTATGTTTCTCCTCTGTAAGTCCGTCCTCAGTTTTTCTCCAACATGCTTGTAAAGATCAACTAAAGTATTAAACGCTGTGTCTCTAACAGTGACGGTAGGATCAGATAACAAATTAACTATATCTGGAATGAACTTGTTTAAGGTTAAGGATTGGGCACCGTGTCTGAAAAAATAAGATCGTAAATGTAAACAATTGGAAAAACGTACTTATATTGAAAAAGTAATACTTACTCATTTAAAGTATTTACCAAACATCTAAGAACTTCTTCTCGAATCTTCGCATTTTTGTGTGTAAAACCCGATTGAAGTTTTTCCATAAGGGTTTGAGGAGTCAGGACATTTTTCTCCAAGAGTTTCAGAATGAGCAGTTGAGATTTTTCCCTGACCGTGTCTTTGGCATCTCCCAGTCTATCAATAACGTTTGGTAATACTGTTTGTATGTACGGCCTAAAATCTGTCCCTAAGCGATCTATTAGATATGTTAAAACTTCAATGCCATTGCTGGAGACCTGCAAGAAATTTTTTAAATAAAAAAAAAAAGGTTCAAAGACAAATTATATTATATCAATTTGACTTCAACAGCTTGAAATTTCATTTTAATGGAATAAAAAATGTATTTCCGGTCATCATTCGTAAAAAAATAAATATAAAAATAGTGTGAACGAGCTGGCTGGCGTAAAATCAATTTTATTATACTCAAATAACGGTTACAACGATGTAAAATTATTAATTTCTTCCAAGTTACATTAACTAATGACGCCTAAAATATATCAATTAGTTGAAGTTGCAACTAAGCACCGGCGGGATTTTATCTGCTTTTCACCAATTGTTATATTTAGAAGAATCGTCCATAAAATATTTCATAATGAAAAGACGTTTATCTGAAATTTGGTAAATATTTTTTTATGTCGGGAGATATATGTGTATGGCTTATAATAACAACTTTTTTGCTTAATTAATATAAAAATTTAAAAATTGTTCAAAAAATTTAACTAAAATAAATTTTATAAATATTTATAACTATAATAAAACAAATACCAATTTTTTATGATGATCAGACTAAAACACAAATGTTTTATTAACAACATAAAACTATTTCATAGGGTATCGATATCTTTTGGCTAAAATATTAACTTAACCTCGTTAAATAAATAAACAGGCAGTTTCTGCGACTTTTTACTTTTTTTTAATTTTGAACATTATTTTAATTTCATAAAATCTTTCATAAACTTTACAAAGTACAAATTATCATTCAACTAGATCCATCTGTAGTAATTCTATATCGTTTATAAACAATCTTCAGCGATCTGTGACTGATAAGTTTCTTTTAGGTATCCCGCCCATATATTTAAAAAAATTGTTTTATAATATATATAGTACAAGGTTAAAAAGATGAAATGGTAGTATGTATTCAATAGAAACTTTACATTGTTTATTATAAGGTTGTTAGTTATAGTACTAGTACCGTAATAAAGGTTCATTATAAAAATAATACCATTTTGAACGGCTTTAGGGTACTATTATAAAAATGTTCGTTATTACGTTGGATCAGAGAGGAATTAGTAAAAAAAGAGGGGATGACATTTGCTTAGTAAAATATTTATTCTCACTATACTTCCTTAGGACAAGCTATTTAACTTATAATATAAATTTATGATTTTGAAAGATGAGCTTTGAAGAAAAATGGAATTTGATCTCACCCACAGTTCAAGATCCTGAATGCTTTAGATATTGTAATGCCAACTTAAATCTTTCAATATTAAATAAAAAAAACTGACAAAAACTATACGTAACTGTACTTGACATTATTTATTTTAACAAAACGCATTAAACAACGAAGATAAAATTTGATCATTTCATTGTTAATTGTAGGCGCAAAAAAGAGACGATCCAAATCCAAAGTGAATTGATAAGGATGGGAAATTTATTTTTTCATAGGGAAATCGTTAAATGTAGGAATCCGGTTAATATTAAAGGAATGTTTTGTTGATGTTTATAAGTTTGCCCTACACCTTGATACTAAACATGGAATAATTTTATTAAACATGCAACCACTGTCAAGCTATGTTTGATCGATAGACAAAATTTATTTCTTGTGCGATGATACAGGAATAAAGGAAATTAATGTAGTGAAATGAAAAATTTTCTTTTAAACCTTAATTCAAGCACTTTTATTTTAATATTTAGCTGGAGCTACCTATATCGCATGTTCGCATATTTGTTTAATCTAATTAAAATACCCATATAAAATAATTACCTGGTAATCTATGACAATTTTAGAGACTATTCTTATATAGCACAATGGTAGGCGTCCTTGACAGTGTCGCCTTTGGAATGATATCATTGCTATCAATATTTTTATACTTGTTTGTATAACAACTTCACACATTAAACGTTTTTTGAATATTTGTAATATGAAAATACATTATTGATATAAAAATCTCTTAAGACGAAAACTAAATTGAAATAGTTCTTAATATAGAAATATTTTCCCCGACAATTTACAGCTTTAAAATCACAAATAATTATGCTACAGCCTCGCGATCTATGTAGGCTTTGTTACCGTGTCTCAGAGCCACTTAGTCTCACACTATTAATTAGAATCCTACAGTGTTTTATCAGCAAGATCAATATTATTTTTAATTTCCTATTTTCCATTGTGTCTTTCATTCCATTTCAAGGGAGTAGTCATTTTTTGACAGAATATTGAACGTGTATAAAGGTCATTAACCTTCTACGCTATTAAAAACAAATCCATCATCCTGTACATTCATTGTTTCCTGAAATTCTTTCAGAGGGTTTGTGTCAGTTTTGTTTCCCCTCTTTTCCTCCCGGTACTGGTAAAAAAGACGAATTACCTTGCTTGCGTCGATTAATGTTTACCTGTTGGGACAGAAAGGTTGATCCGGTAGTGGGTCCCCAGCCAAGTTTTACTAAAATCGATGTTCACTCAGTTGATTGCTTCCCTATTGGCTTCAGTTTTTGGCAGTCACTGTTTTAGCAATTTATTAAAAATTCAATAATTTCTGTATTATTTAAACGTAACAAAATAGTTCAAGAATATAACAAATATTTATAAAAATCAGTAATATTATTTTAATTAGGATACAATTGATTCTAGAAAAGATTTCCGGTTTTAAAAAAATATCGCCATTTGCAATATTTTTTCCTTTGAGTGCACCTTAATGAATTCAACTATTTAAAACGTAATTTACGAAAAGTGGTTTATATATTTAAAATCTTTGAGTTAAAGAAAATTAAATTTTTTGTAACATGAACTTAGCTTTAGTTTTAGCAAAATACTTACTACTATTTTTTGGAAATGACACACTGCACACTAAAATATCTAAGGGCACAAATTAAATACAGTCGTGTTAGAAAATTGCTTCATTTTCCTTACATAGTGTCTAGTACTTCGTCCACACGATCGGAATTACAGATTTACTAAAAGGGTCTTAAGATTTTTGTTTCAGTATATATTAACAAGAAAATGGTTATACCCGACTGTCGTCAGTAGAGAAAATATCACATGTTAGAGCGTTATGTACCGAGCGTTCTATAAATAATTCGTTTATTTTTAATTTAAAAACAAGTTGCATTTCTCTTGAGACAGTAACCGAAGAAGACACGAAGAAAACGAAATAAAATTTTGCTTTATCGTGTGCGAAATTTAAAAAATTGCAGTAAGGAAATAGTTTACTATTCTAAATATAAATAGCACCTCTATTTATGTAATGAAAAAATGATGATAAAATAGGTACTTGCAATTTTGTGTTTTCGCGGTGATTTAGGTAAATGAAAAGAAATATAGCATTACAATTTGTGCATTAGTTATATTCGATACAGCAAGTAAATAATACTATTTTTATTTTATAACGTTCATATAGGTATATTTTAGATAGTTGACTCGAGAATATACAAGTAAAGCAATACGTACAGCTAATAACTTTTTCTTTTTATCAATAAAATTAAAACATTTGTGGGTAGAAAAGTGTCTAAAATATCTATTAAAGTTAACCGAAATAGGTTAGAGCACTTTTTTAGAATTACACAGCATGGGTAAAACATGACAATTTTTGAAATCAGATGTAGAGAAGAAAAATTGGAAAAATGGTACCTGCTTCAGGTTCTATTTTAAATTAGAAATTTATAAACATCATCTTTATGAAGCACAAATAACTATTTTTTTGCCTTATTGTTTATAAAAAATTCTGTCCATCTATACGTATGTAATTTATCTAAAAAATATCGAAACACAATCAATTTAGATGTTTAAAAATGATCAAATTTTGTTTTAAATTTATATATCAAATAAATATTCTTGTGTTTTAATATACGTATCTTAATGTTGCCAAACTATAAATAAAGCAACAAGTATTTAAATGTTGCGCTGATATTTGAATACATTATAATTTTTTAAATTGAATTTAAATATAATAATGAATTTCTCAGACACCAATGAAATATACTTTTCGCTATTATAAGTACGCCAACTGAAAAATTTTAAAATAAAAACCTACAATTAAAATATAGAGGTGTGCATCGTTCAACTACAATATTCTAAAAACCAGTTTTATGAAATGTAATTTTCTGGAAATTAAAATATGTACCAAATTTAGAAAAAATGAACCGCATTTGAATTCAAAATTATGAAAAATACTGCACTGCAAGAGGAGTATAAAAAATTAAACAGTTAATTAAAAATTAAAATCCTATTTATTGTTATGGTATATGCATTTGAAAGAACTAGATATTTTAAAATTTTTAGACATATAATTAATAAATAATATTCTACGGACAAGAAAATTTTAACTTTCATCCCGAACAGTTAATGTTAAACCGATAAATTGAACACAATTACTGAATTTTGGAAACTAATACAGACAGTCGATCGTTTGGATATCAATATGGTTCCGCTTGCTGTACCATAAACATATCTTATAAACATTTCTTTTCCACCGAGTGGATTGACGTTGGCGTCTCACTCGGAACATGTTTTTGTACCACCTCCTACGTCACTGGCAATAACATTGTTTCTTTCATATACCTTGTAATTACAATTTTATTTTGTCTCCAATCATTTATGTGGGTATTACATATAGAGTACGGTTAGTTAGGTACTAATGGATATGTAAACTTTTATTCTAATATTAGGTAACAAAAATATGAATAAAGTTTAATAATAATATTGCTTTTGTTTAGGAACGATGCAAAAAATAAAAACTATATGATATAAAATAATTTTTAATAAAGACAGTTAAAAGCGAACATTATAAAGTAAATAATATGGAATACTGTAAGCAATTAAATAGCATAGCATGAACCCTCAATTTTTTCACTCTTCATAGCTAATAGTTTATTACTGAATATAAATTCTAAAATAATAATGAGTACTTCTTAATAAGGAAAGAAATAACCATTTAATCAGTTAACATTTAAATATTAAACTTGCTTCTTATGTACATAATAGGTTCCGACAGGAAATATATTAATACGTTGTTCTTTATGCGAATTAATGCATTAAATTACTGAGACAACATTGTAAGAAATTCTCACAAGAAGTTTTAAATTAAAACTAATTAAGAATATTTCTGATTAGAAGAAAATACAGTTAGGTATGTAAATATTTAAGAATGCAGACGAAATACGAACGTTATAAAGGTCAAGAATTGTAAAAATTAAAGAGTGAACATTTACATAGTACATATGCGCATTTAAGACGACTGAGGATCCTAGAAAACGTTTAAAACAAGTATTTATCAACGGCATATTATATTTGATTATCTTCGTTTCAATAATGTCAAGGGTTTTTTATATTTCTGAAATTATTCTACGGAATAAATATGGTTAGAGCTGTTGAACACTCTTATAAGATCAATATTTTTGTATGGGTCAGAATCCTAAATCTTAACAAATTCTAACCATTTACTAAGGTCTTTGTATATTGTATATATTAAATATAAGTAAAACGAATGTCTAGTATAACAATTATAATTTAGGATGAATTGAATTAAAATGAATCAGAAAAATATCAAATTGAGGTAAAAAATCTTAAAATTCCCAAGCAATATCTCTGTCTTGGGCTTTACGTATTTATGTTATTTATTTGATTATTTTTAATTAGCATTATGTTTATGAATTTGTCGCAACTGGTTATCAAATGCATGACATAAGGTTTAAAAATACTTTAATTTTATTAGTTTTTATTATAACAATCTATTTATTATATTTAACGGATAAATATCTTAATACCGAGTTTGGCAAGTACAATGATAGATTTTATTTAATCAAAAGAGAAGGTGACGTTATTTACAAATTAAATTTTAGGCGAAAATTTGATGAGAGGATTTAAAAATATATTATCTCCTCTATACATCCTACCCATATTTCTATTTTAAAATGGATTAAGTAATTGATGGCACTGACTGTTTGACCTACAAGTTAATTGAATTTATCAGGAATAATCGTGAAGTAACATCAGTTGATATTGAAATAAATCAAGTTTCATATGACCTTTATTTCAACCTTACTAATTATTGGAACTAAATAAAAAGATGAAACTATATAGACTAACTTTATGTGAAAATATTAAGAGCTGACTTAACAAAAAAATGTTAGTCATTTTAAGGAGAAATTAATAAAGATATTAATATTGAAGTTGGATATTGTCTATAAAGATATAAGAAACATCATCTCTAAAACTGACCTTATAGTTACTACTTTGCATCCATGGTATGACGCCATCTATGAAAATTCCAATATCCTGGTAATCAACGGGATTAGACGGTTCAGCCAAAAAAGCCAAAAGATCAGTCCCCAGTTGTTGCCGAAATTTCGTGTCTGGCTTGGATAAATGGATAGAGAACCCCTCCAAGTCCCTTGGACGAGTGTACGCCATTTTTGGCTGAACTAAAAAAATATAGTTAATTTAAAACCATGTAATGATTATTTAATGCTAGGTACTTTTCTTACAAGTATAAAATTAGATTGATTGGAAAAATGTGTTTTATATATAAAACATGTCCATTTCTTTGTTCAATTTTTAGGTAAATATGAATACGTAAACTGGAAATATCATCATATAAGTCCACTTTATGATTTTAAACTATTTCTTTATTAATGGATAACATTATTATTTATTTTTTAAACATTTGTATTCTACTCACAGCTATTTGAATGCAGATATTTTGCCAGATTAAAGGTAAATATCGTTAGCAAAAATAAACAAATTACTATTTCAAGAGAAGAGTATCAAGAGGTCACTGACCTTGCCTTATTTAATTCTACTCTAATACACATTATATTTTAAGTACATCTACTTGAAGATGTGAAAACAGTCTTTTGAAATATAAATAAACTTCATAGAGGGAGTATTTTAGCACATTACGTTTACATTAATATGCTACAGAATCCAACATATATTATTGGAATAAAAACCTAATATTATAGTTATTAGTTACCTTTGAATAGAAAAGAAGAAAAGCTAATGTTGATTACATTTTAAAATGATAAATTCTCGAATGTTAATACATAGTTACTGTGATTTATTATATAAGAAAGTTATAGTTTAAATTATGTAAGTTTAAAAAAATCCACTTAATATTTAGACATAGTAGTCTTAAATTAAGGTGTGCAAAACTTCTCTAGAATTTTTAATAAAATGCAAATGATTTAAAATTAGTATAAACTACTTAATATTTCCATTAGTTATATAAACTAATTTGTATACAACTAGGAACTCTGTTTATAGCGAATGTAAAGTATTGAATAAAAATTATCAAGACATCTACAAATCAAAAATAAATTAAAATACAACAATTCCGCGAAATGTTTAGGAATAGAACATAAAAACTTAAAAGCCTAATTAATTAGATGTTTATTTAATTCTAATCAATAATAAAAACAATTATTTGTACATTACAAAAGTTTTCATTAAAATATCTTCATTTGTAAATCCTATATTAAAATGAAGGACTTACAATTTGTAGTTTTATTATGTAAATATTTCATATTATTAAATAAATATATTATAATATTATTAAATAAATATATTAAATACATAAGATTTTAAACAGAATTGTTTATTTATAATGTCTAATTGTTCTAGCCCTACCTTTTTTTATTTCTGCGCATTATATTTGCTGTCAACAATCTAAATTGTGATAAAATTGTTGCTTTCTTTTTTTTAATTTGGTAAGTAATATCTGATTCTCTGCATTATGTATATACCTTTTGAATGATAATAATAGATTAATTCGGAATTTACAAATAACCAAATTTTATTTTTTATTTTGATTAAAAAAAGATATTGACGTCCATTTTTCAGATGTCTCTTGAGACTATGGCAACAATTTGAAGTGTAATATGTTATTTTAATCAAAGTCAGTTTAGTACTAGTAATATATTTGAATTAATAATGACCCATCCTGTACATTGTATCCACGGCTATATTTAAGGATTAACATAACTCAATTTTTAATTTTTCAAAAGGACATTCATTCACTTTGTGTAAAATTCATTTCACCCAATTTTGAAGGTACAATTTACCACATTCATATTCTTTATGAACAAACAAAAACTAAATCTATATTTAAGAAATGTATTGACTGTAAATTAACAAATTTTTTACTGGGAGAAAATTGCAAATTTTCACAAAGCTCTACCGAAGTGACCAAGTAATAAAGTAATTTAAAAATATACTAACTCAAATTGTTTTAATTAAAAAAACAAAACCAACAATTTCATTTGAATAACTGATAGAAAACATAAAAATTGTAGTTTAAAAAAAATGTCTAATCATTATTAACCAAAAGGGAAGTAAGCAATACATGTAAGTAAATATTTGTTACTTTATATAAAATAATAAATATATATCTAATATACCAAATATTAAAAGTAACTAATATTTTATGGTCAGGTGTACCATAAAATGACATTTTCTCTTATAAGGATTGTCCTTCACTTAAAAGAAAACAACTGAGAGATTATATTATTTAATACACAAGAAAAAATACTTTTCGAATTCACATTTGTCCAAAAGCACTTAGGAAAACTAAAAATATTAAAATATGAAAACTAACATCAAAATGGCAAAAACAACAGTTTCGCAAAAAACGAGATTTACATCTTATAATATCTATAAAAGTATCATTTTAAAGCTTACCGATTAAGTAATAAACACTATCATGGACCACAAACTTCACAAAATTTAACACTTACACAAAAATGTCGGTTTAATTCGCACTTTTTTACATCACAATATTAACGTCATTCAACCACACACATATTTGACGGCGGCCATATTGCTTTTACAATTTTTCACACATGTTAGTTTATCTATAAACCACCATTTATCATTTCCTACCTTACCGAGAGAAAATTGATAATGCTGCCACCTTTTGAGTAATAGTAAATAATTGCAAATGTATTTCTCTAGTTCCTTTTAAAATTCTTACTTCTGTTTATAGAAAGGTATAATAAAACTATTATCATTCTAGCTATATATTTATATATCTAAGAAAACATTTAATTTGGGGGATATTTTATAAATTACAAAATTTTTAAAATATTGATGTCCAAGTTTTATTTGCTTGTAGTTCTTTGTATTTATCATTTTCACACCATATTATAAATAATTTAGTAGAAGCACCTTTTGCAGAAAGTCAAAGCACTAAATGTGCTTTAAGAGTTTCCTTTAAAAGCATCATTTTAATTTTATTTATGTATTGCAAAATGTAAAGTCACATTTTATTAGAAAATATAAAATATATTGTAAAATGATACTTTATTTTTATTAAAAATATACAACATTTAATGAGTTTTAAAGATTTAATTTAATGTGGAAATCACCTTACAAAAATTATAATCAACAAAATAAATTTAAAACATATTATGTCATATAAGCAATATTCCAATTTTCATCAACTGAAAGTGGTCCTTCAATTTTCACACCATCATCTTTATCAATGATACCCAATTGGTATTTAGGAAAACTTCTTGCATCCCTATAAAACAGCACTTCCATGCATTCATTAATAAGAGCTTTACCTTCATTAAGAGTTATATTAGGTTTTTTATCAAGAGCTTCTCGGAGAATAGGAAGAGCAATATGGGCTGCATATCCTGTACAAATGGTTTTGTCTAAGAAGGCAGTGCCAAGTTTATCAATTGTTCCTAAGAATGGTGTACCATCCTAAAAACAAAATAAGTGAAATTAAAAAACTCTTAAAACATGTTTTATAATTATTAAAAAAAACTATTTATATTTTTTAATGTTCGGATCCCTCAAACTATGTGTATAATATTAAAATTATAGTTCGATGAATTCAAAACCACACTCATAAAGGTCAAAAGATCATTATTTTCAAGATATTCTGGAAAACATTGTACAAGGTATTATGAAGAGATCACAAAGGTAAATCTTAAAACCACGTTTTAATAAACGTAATATGACTGTTTTATAGAAGCTTAAAAAGTAAAACATGTTACATATATTCTTATTGAGACATTTAAAACTTGCTTTAAAAATTACCTGAAGTCCTCCTATCACAAGGTTATTCCAGAAGAAGTCAAGTTTGCTTCTGCGTTGGTACATAATTCTGGTAAGCCAGCAATACAATGATTTGGGCTTCAATTTTAAACCATCATCCATACAATCTTCATCAATTCTAAAGTACAAATTTCATTGAAATAGAGTTAAAGTTAATTATTTGTTAATGGAAACACAGGCAATATTTATTTGAGAAAATGGGAAACAAAAAGTAATATATTTTTATGCTTACATTTTTTGTTCAATGAAGCTTTTCATATACTGAAAATCGGCATAATCTCCACCAGCTCCTAGTATAATGTTAGGGTTGACTTCAATCACTCTGGGACAATTTCTATATCTAGCAAGAGATCCATAAGAAGCTACCAAATCCCCAGCTATTAAAACACCCTTATCATAAGTAAAAGCTAGTATTGATGTTGATGTTGTTATGGGAGATCTACAAGTATTAAAATGGTTTTATTACAAATGTATAAAAATAAAACATATCCTTAACTTACTGTGTATGAGTTAAAGGGCTGGTGGTGGGCCCCATTTGAGTTCCTGGAAAATTGTAAATGGCTCCCGGAGCTGGACCATTATGCCATAAAGGAGGTGCCGGTTGCATCGAATTAAACATCTTTTATAAAAATGAAATTACCTTAGTAAAAAATGCCGTCAGAATGACTTGATGACTTTTACAAATACAAAATTTGAAGTTTATTCTTCTTCTTGTGCAAATATGAGGTCTCCACTATCGGGGCTATTTGGCTTAAATTTAAAATTTCTTCTTCACTTGCTATTCGGATTTCGGAGTTCGAAAGTTGCTAGGGCCAATATTTTGCTTCTTCCTTCAAGTAAATACGATTTAGATGAATTTTCGGTTAACACATTTGAGGAAAGTATTGTTCTACATTAGAAGCAATTTAAAAACTGGAGATAAACTTAATATAGTCACACTACATATGGATTGAACACTAAGTAATGCATGGAAAAAGAATAGTAAACATTATTACATAGCTCTAGTATTATGTAAGAGTGGAATGTTAAAACAAACTATTTAATGGAAAATTGAAAAATATGAAAAAGATTGAGACCTGAAGGCAAAAATGTTGATTTAATGTGGATATGCATTGGTGGCACAGTGGTTACCAAAAATTCTGGATATGATCCATATTTTTACTGGATAGGTCGGTAAAAGATGAAAACAAAGGAGCTGTTTTTTGGCAATTTAACGTATTGAAAGTACAAATTGCCTTTTGGAAAGAACCAGTATCGTGTATATTAAAAAAGCAATCGCCCCATGGCCCAAGAAACTTGAAAATTTATAGGGGTTCAAAAATTTCTTTAAACCTTTAATTTTTAATTTCTGGACTCTCAGGTGACTTTTTTCTCAAACATGTTTTGAAGATAATCTATATATTTACTACTGAAAAGAACCCTTTGATTCTTTGAGGTCAACAATTACTTGCATTGCGCTCTGAAGATATTTCGTTTCTTTTCGTAAGGATTTTATATTGCTAAATTTTGTAGCAGGGTTTTTTCCTCTTTGACTTAGTTTTTTTAGTTTTCTTTTTAGGTGCCGGATTTAGCATTAACATTATTCAGACTTTAATTTGAAATAAATTATACTAATGATTCCAATACAATTTTCGACTCAAGCTTCCCAAATTTAAATTACAAAAATCACATTTAACCCGTTGCTAATTTGACGTCTTGCCACTTATATTATTTTTAACCACTACTGTCAGTAGACAATTCAAGCTAGTCTCCTACACCATTAACGCTAATTACGTGCTTCCTTTGAAAACGTTAACAAGTCCTGGAATTATACACGGTTGGGATAAAGTATGGAACCAAGTAACAATCTTTAAAACGAAACGGACGATATTTATGAAATTTTACAAGTAAGTCACAGTAAGTGCAATGGAGCAAAATGCACCTGACCACTTTTAAGTTTTTATACATTAGAGTAAAATACCATTTAGATAAATAAATTGATATTGTTTGTATTAATAGTAAGAAATAAACGAGTACTATCTAGTAGGTAACTATTGCCAAACTGTCAAATTGTAATTTACGGAAATAAATTGTACGATTAAGAATGGTTCATTTAAGTGAAAAAGATCGTATTGAAATATTAATGATGATCGGTTATGGTGATCGATTCATAGAGTGGCCTCCTCGTTCTCCGGATCTAGGTCCATTAGATTTTTTCTTTGGGGTTATCTAAAATCACGTGTTTACGGTAAACGATCAACATGCTTGCAGGAATTGAGACAAAGAATTATTGATGAATGTGAACTAATAAGTGGAAAAATTGACTCAAGAATTTGTTAATAGACTGGTAAATAGTTAGGAGATGAACGGAGAGCAGTTTGAACATTTGAATTAATTTTGTTTAAATTATTATTCTCATTAGTCTAAAGTAAATACATTTATTTATTGTACAACTAAATGTGAGTTATTTCTCGTTTTTACAAATTATTTCCACTAAACCCAGTATGTCAAATTCGAGAAATAACAAGCTCTTTTAAAATCTGTAAAAATATACGGTATGTCCTATTTAAATTTCTAAAGTTGAGGGTATTTCCGGTTAAACCGGAAGTATATTATTAACAAAAAAATGTACATCAGATGCATTTTGGCCCATTGCACTTACCTACAAAATTTCATAAATATCGACCGTTTCGTTTTAAAGATATTTAAATACAGTTACTAAGTATATGGTGACTCCAAAAGTGAAAACCCGCTCCAACAGAAGATTTTTAAACTTAGGTTAACGAGTACTCGTTGCACTGGTTGTTTTAATTATGTGCAATTTTAGGTCTGTTAGATTGTTGTTAGTTGGGTATTTGGTTGCTTTGAAGATGTTTTTTTGTGTGTATCATAAACTTTGTTTGTAAATGGGTATCTATGTAACAACTGTAATGATATGATAATTACAATTACGCATAAAGTTAACACGTTTCATTATAACTTTGTATATAATATGGTTTACAAATGTAACTATTTCACTAAAATAAATAATAATAATAAACAATCAACCAAACATCTTATGAATTAGGCTTAGTAATTGGAATTATTGGTTTAGTAATTTTCTTTGTATTAAAATAAAGAAACAAACGAACAAACATTTACAGTGTAAATGAGAGAGGGGATGATGCCTTTGGACTAGACAAAGATAACATCACATATCTCTTTGTGTAACTAGCGCATCGTAGACATAATGGGAAGTTGAAAGTTGGCATCACTTTCTTGTCCGAACTTACACAGAGCTGTAATGAATATAATTTGAAGTTACGAGTTGGGTGGTTAAAGGCTCTCTAAACTAAACTATAAAGATCATTGTCGGTTCAACGAATCATTGTGCCATCGTCGGCAATATTAACTAACTTGCGTTAATACTTAAAATTTCAGAATCCTATTTATTAAAATTGTTATTAAAAAATACCTAAACTATCTAAAATCTTTTACAGGACCGGAACAATGAAATTTGGGCTACATTTCTAGACCAAGCTTCCTACCTTCCTATCTAAAGGTAAAATTGTTGGTTACAAATACGTTTACGAGAAGAGATATCTCTTACGGATTAAATAGTTTTACTGTTTGCCTTTAGTTTACATATGTAGTATCCTAACTTTTTCTTCTTACATTTTATTCTGCGACTGATTCGCATTATTTACTTCTAATGTACAGTATTTTCAGAAAACGTATTATTTTTCAAAAAAAACCTCACCATATACAATTGACAAATGTATAAAAGAAAATTTAAGCTTACGTGCTAATGCAAATTGAGGCAGTATTGAGACATAAACTTTGATTTCGAAAGCTAATACAGAATAACATTATCTTTATCAAATGTCTGTATTCTAGGATTTTTTAAACATACAAAGTTACCGAGTATAGGATGTTTTATGCGTAATGGGACAACGGGCTAACACTAAAAGAATGGCAAATCATTAAAACAGTGCTTGTTGTTACGGCAATAAAAAAACGTTTTACATTCTTACATAATTATTATTTTATGAAAATGATTATGTAACGACGTTATTTTAGCTATTGGTAGTTGCCTATTAAAATGAACTCCAAATGTAATGCTAAAAAATTGTATTTTTAATGTTACTTTAGCAATAAAAATACATGAAAGCATTTTTACGAAGTTCTAGTAATAAGTAGCACATATTGTATTTTGGGATAATTAATCAATTTCCTTTTCAGTTTATATTCTAGTGCTAAGAAATGTTTATTTAATATTGTTGACAGTGCTACGGCCCATCGGAAAAATCTTATTATTTTTAGGCTGTTTTGCCAACGTTTCTGTAACGTTTTGCCTGTTACGGTGCGTTTTATTACTTTTTTATGTACTTGTAGCCAACGTCTGCGATATTTTTTAGTGTGCCAATGCTTCTGTGTTTTTCTGGGTTTTATTAAACGATAACACTTTTTCAAAGATTTTTAAAGTAACCTTACGTATATTAATATTGACTATAGTTTAAATATATAAAAGATGGTTTGTATAAATTGGATATTTTGTGTGTTAAATCTAAATTCTCATTTTAACAGTGTCTTTCTTGGGATTTGAAATAAAAAGTTTGGACAAATAATTGAATTGATTTAGCATCAGAATTTTGGAACAAGCCCCTATTTTATCATCTGAAGCCGGACCTGTTAAATTGTAGGAAGCAGGACCTGTTAAATTGTTGATGGTTTTCCCCGTTGGGATTATTTTATTTTGGGTATTTAATATTTGTTTATTCGGTTTAGAATGCACTTCAGTTTACTTTTATCTTATTCTTGAGTTTGATAATAAATAATCTTTTAACCAAAGAAGGTAATAATGGGAGTTTTACTAATTGTTATCTCTCTTATAACAAGTTTCCTCGGTTTTTTGTCATTTATTGCTTTTACTATTTTGAAAAACTATCCAGCGGCATCTTTAGGATTTCTTGCAGGTAATTCTTTGAATATATTCATAGTAGTTTATTAAAAAAGTTGTTACATGATATATACAAAAATTTGTAAACAAAATATCTAAGTATAATATGTATTTTTATAGTAATTTCTGAAAATTGTATTTTAAGGCCCGGCTAGCTCAGTCGGTAGAGCATGAGACTCTTAATCTCAGGGTCGTGGGTTCGAGCCCCACGTTGGGCGATATTTTTTTAAATTTTTATATAGTAACATTTTTTTTAGGATGTACAGACGCAATTGTAGTTTTTTTACACATTCTTAAGTATAAACGAAGATTGTTTAATTTGTATGAAAGAACTGACCTGAGAAAGTTTGCTAGACTCGGAATTATAGTCGCTAGTATAGGACTTCTTTCTCTTGGATACTTCACTACAATTCAAATTTTGCTAAAAAAACGTAAGTTATATATTTTATTAAAGTCAGTTTATATTAGGTAGTAAAAAATCACATAATAAATATGTACACTGGGAAAAAAAGATAAAGAAAAAAATGTCTCTTTCAATTTTTTTAAAAACTTGGTCAAATAATATCTATGTAATAGATATCACTTGTAATCTATAGGTATACTTTAAATTATCAATACACGTTGAAATTAAATGTAAACAAAGTACAAATAGTCAATAAAAAACATTTATTTTGAATTAAATTTATAAAAGCAGTTTTTGTCTTTCTAAAAACATAAATGTATTTCACACAGAACACATGCGATTTTAGTTTGTGCCCTTCCATTTTGTATCTCTAATTGTCCTTTTTGTTGTCAAACTGTGGAAGACGGTTATATTCATAGAATAGTTTTTCTACTAACGGTCTTACTTCTTAGCAAAATTTCTTTAGAGATGCAGGGGATGAAGAATCAACTCTTTATGTTCAAAACCCAATTGAGGGGTTTGTTGCCTATATTCTAACTAAGAATTTGTTAGAGCAAGATCAACAGCAAATGTTATTATACCCACAATCCATTTTTTAGATCTAACGTATGGACCTAAAAATACGGAGTAGATCTTCATCCACTCTATACCCATATTTTTATTGTGAGTTTGCAATAATTCGTGTCTTCTATATATATATATATATATTGTTTTCTGTTTTGTTCTATCTTTTACAAAGATCTTTGTCTCCTATGCCAAATTTGTTGATATCGCATTTTGCCAGAATCATCCTACAGATACTGCAAAAATGGACTTGGCAGCGAGAAACTGAAATGACTGGTAAGTACTAAAATAGTAAACCATGATTAGGTTCTCTAATTCTGACAGAAAGCTGCATCACCACGGCAGCCGAAGCTCCACAATGCAAATATAACTCGTTTATTTCGGTTGTTGATCTCTGGTAAATGACTAAGTCGTAAGTCGTATATTGTACCACTTTGACCAGCCCAATCGTATATTTTTTCCCCATTTCTTGGGTTTATTTTTTATGTACTGCTTGATATTCAAATTGCCTTGGAAAAGAACCACTTGTTCATCGACTAAGCATGTTTCTATTGACAATTTGAGGCATCTTTCTGTTGTCGCATTATACAAAAAACTAACCTTCCATAAAGGGTCTAAATTATTTTGGTTACTAGAGTTTACATTAACCAAATGAACTCTGACTCAATTTATAAAATCTTCTTAGATTTATATTTTCATTTATTAATCTCATTCCATTTGTTGGTTTCCAGTACATCTCTGTTTGTGGAAATTTCAAACTCCTCATCATAACATGTATATCAACAGATTTTTTTTAGTTTTCCTACTGTGGTTGGTGTAAATTAGAGTCAATTGTTTTAAACAGCAAATACATTGTTTTATTGATGTGTTCCCAAATGTACTTACTTATAAAAAAACTATAGATGAGGGTAAATTAATAATTGGTAATAAAGGTCTTGTACTGAGTATTCTTTAACCTTTCTATGTTATCTATTTAGGTTATACTATATGTTGTATAACAATCTTTTTTGTGCATTTTCACTATTCAGTTTTGATCCCTTCTTTCGATTGAGCTCTGTTTGCTCAAAACGATTAGCATTTTCATTTGTTTCAGGTTCCGTATTTCTTGTACTTGCAATATTATTTTGCTTTTTCTGAATTACTGCAACATCCACGCCTTCATTTTCCTTATCTGATTCCTCTAAACTTCTTGAAAACGTACTGACATCGTCTTCACAATTCCTCTCCTCAGTTCTATGAACGTATTCATATTTATCTAAATCGTTTTCCCAACCTAGATCACCGATATAGTGTCTTTACTTACTGAAGAAAAAAATCTATGGTTAGTTTAGTAAAAACTCTCGTAAAACTTTTTATAAACAAATACGGGTGATTCGCATAAGATCTGACACAGAGCAGGGACATGCAGGGAAATTTAAAATATGGTGATTTAACGCAACTTATTTCTATATTAAGTTGCACATCTGAGAAGTTATAAACTTTGGAAGTGGAATTTCAAATTTCGAAAAAAATCATTATCTCAGTTATAGTTGAACTTAGAAAAATCAAATTTGGCACACGTTGTGAGTGTACCAAGAGCATTAATCGACAGTAAGTAGAGTCCAGTTGTAGCATTCTAAATGGTTGATGGACCATTAAAATGTGACAGAATTTTTAAACCCGTTGCGAGACCTAAAAAGTTATTATTTTATTTTAAGGGGAATTTAATTCTAAAACATTTCTTTCTCTTGTTATTTTTCAAAAAACGTCGTTTTCAGCTGTATTATTTAAAATTATCGAAAATTCAAAAGTTGTCTATGAAATTAAACATCAAATTAGACGATGAGGAAAAAGTTCAAATAATAATTTAATACAAATGCAAACAACTTAACAGAAATAACATAAAATTTGCATTGATAAGTTATTGTAGAAATTGTTCAAAATGATCACCGCTTTATCTCAGGCATAAATTTATTCTTCGTCGAAAATTGAAGTCTATTTTATCCAATAACTGCTGATTGTTTTTAAATAATGTATATTTATCTGTAGTGCGATTCCACAATTCTTGAGACGGTGAGGAATACACAAATTCTTTTAAGGTTCCCTACAGAAAGAAGTCATATTTGTTGAAGTCTGGTGATTGTGGAGGCCTAACTTGTGGGCAATTATTTCCTCTTCCAATCCATTTATTTGGAAACTGATAGTTTAAAAATTCTCTTACAATAATACTACATTGAGGCTGTGCACCATCATGCATAAACCAATGTTCCAGTCTAAGTTGTAGTTGCACCTCATCAAATAGATGGGCGAGAGTATTTCGGAGAAATTCTAAATAATTTTCGCCATTTAGTCTATTTGGTAAAATAACTCGACCAATTAAATACCGATCAATAACACCGATCCAAATATTTATTTTAAACTCGCGTTGGGAATGTCGAGGAGTTACTGAATGAGAGTTTACGTCAAAAAAACTATTTTGTGTGATATGCTATCCTCTTTTAACTATAGTGAATTTAATGTTAGAACAAAGACGCATGCCAATAGAATTAAAAACTAGCGTTGTTATACCTATAGCAAAAGTATCTTCACCCACACGTCTAGAAGAGTGTCGTCCTATAAACCTACTACCGGTAGTTAATAAAATAATTGAATTCGGGAGGAGAGATCAACTTCAAGCTTTTTTTGAAAAACATTTTTTTCTTATACACTGGTGAGACGGCAATCCAGTTTGTTTGTTCATAGTTGCGGAACGAAATAAATTACAACTATGCTGTTATTAGCGTTTTCATTGATTTAAAGGGTGCAATTGAAATAATAAATTGTAGTTTATAGATTAAAAAATTAAGATCATAGACGAAACAGCGGTAACTCTAGAACGTTTTAAAGTGGGTTTTATTCGTAGGTTTCTTATTTCTCCGTTTTCCCTTTCTACTCTTTTGTATTTGTTCTTACCTTAATTAATCTGTGGTCCTTCTCTTTCTAGTTTTTGTCAATTCTTTTTAGATATTTGCTATTATTAGCAAATCATCAACTTTTTCTAATACTGGAATCTTATTTATTACTTTGTTTTCGCGGTTTGTGTTAAATAACATTGGCGTTTTTGTATCGCTCTATTTCACATCTTTCTTATATTGATTTTTTCGGTCGTTATTCTTTTTATTTGTACCTTAGTTTTCTTGTCATCTAGAACTATTTGAATTATTGTTCTTAACTTTAATGGTACTTCTAATTTTTCAAATTATTTTATTTTTATCTTTCGCTTTATATTGTCGAAGGTGTTTATTAAAGTCAACAAATACTCCGACGATTTCTGTATAATTTGGTTTACTGTGAGTAGAGCACTAATTGTCAATCGCCTTAGTTTTGGTATTCCTTCAATACGTTTTCTGCGTAAGCTTTTAGCGTTTTGTTTATTTTATTTGTTAATACTATAGGAAAGTAATGGCCAAATATTGTATTTTTGTATTTTTATTAGGAAAAATTACTAAAAGGTCCTCAGTCCCGTGCCCCTGGCTATGACCTTGCCTCGGGTTGTGTTAATTACTCTAGCAATTATTTTAAATTAAATTTGTATTAGATTATAAAAATGCAATAGCAAAATGTCATTTTACAAAATTTTGTATTTTGTAGCAATAATGCCCGTGGCACAAAGTGAAGTTATTAGGATAGTATGGTCAATTGTTGTACTCAGAAGCGGAATTTTAATGTTGTATCACTGCATCAAATACCAGGACTCCGATAGGGACGATACTAGAATGCTTGTCAATGAAAACGAATCGGCTTAAATAATAATATGAGCCTGTAGACTGTTGAACCGGGCATTTAAGAAGTACATTAAAAAATATTTTTTGAAAAACTTTTTCTTTTTATCTTAAGGTTGGCGATTAATAATGTAAAATTCGAATATTATTTAAATGAGTTCTGTTTCTGACTATTTCTTGATACATTTTATATAGATTGTACCTGTCCATTTTGATACATTTTGAGAGACTAAACGAATTAAGTTCATTTTTCTCTTCTAGAGGTTCTTCAAAAGAGAATTGCTCTTTCAAACGATGTAAAACTATAAACGCATTCATTCCATTTAAAAAATCTTTTGTTTTTTAAATAAAAAAATGGTAATATTTTTTGAAGTTGGAAAAAATTTAAAAAATTGGAAAATAAATAAAAAATAAAACTACGTGTAAGTCAACTCGTTTAGTCAGAATTTCCTTTTATATTGTGTCAATATCGGCTGGGACACCCTATGTGAGACAGTTGGTTTGTGCACACGGCTATTTACTTTTTGCCATATCGCATCTTGAAGTGTAAACACTTAATTTTATAAAAATATCCATATATTTTGTAACATGTTAATAACTGTAAATATATTTTAAATAAAAATTATCTTTGACAAGGCTGTTATTTTTACCTCCATACGTTGTAGGTATTATATCTAAAAAAATGCAATTTTCCAAATAAATATACAAAACTTTATGATTTATTAAAATATAATGTATCTCAGAATAAAGTAGACTAAATTTTGTATGAAATAAAGATACAAATCTTTATGGAATTTCATGGTATTACTAGTAACAAAAATTCTTGATGAAGTTACCAAAATTTTAACCAGTTGGAATATGGATCTACATACAACCAAATTTATATGCAATCATCCCTCCTCTATAGTAACCGTAATTTGAAGCATCTTCTTTCTTCATATTGCTTCTGGTTATTTTGCTGGTACAATTTTTTTCTTCCATATTTTCGATATAATTGCTATATTTTTTTATCTAGTACTGGTCCAGCTTCTTTTATGAATTCTTTTGTGATACTATTGCTTCCGTGTGTTCTTACAATTGTTGTTGATGTTCTTGTTCTTTGCTTCTTCTAAGGTATCTCCAAGCTGTTATTGTTTAACAGATTTACAAAATGTTTCCTCCACCTCTTTAGAATTTTAGTATTACCTCCTATCATATTTCCTTCTTCATCTTTAAGAAAAATTGTAAAGGTTTGAAAACTTTAGCTGTTTTCTTCGCTTTTTGATAAAAATTCCGGATATCCTTATTACTAAAATTTTCATCTATACTTTCTATTTTCCTTTCTAGGAATTCTCTTTTTTATTTTGACGTGTACACTTAGTACTTCTTCTTAATTTTAGAAACTTTTCTTATTGTTGCATTACTTAATATTTTATTCTTTGCTTCGTCACTTTTTTCTACCATTTCCTAGTATTCGTTCTCGAACCATTCTTTTTTACGTGGGCCTTGTTTTTACTTCTTAGATACTTCTGTTGCTCGTAGAATTGCTGTTTGTGTTGTTCGCAATATGTCTTTAAATTCCCATTTTAGTGGACTGATGGTGCTAGGTCGTTTTTTATAGGTATTTATTGCATATTGTCTTTTATATTTTTCTTTACCTTTCCTTTTTTGTATTGAGTGATTTCTGATATTTTTCTTCAGTTTATGGACACATATACGTCAAAATAATGCATATTTTTAAAACATCCGATTTGGAACAAAATATTCTAATAACTTTTTTTTCTAACGCCATTAGTTTATCCAGTGGCATCTTTTTCTTTAAGTACAATTTTATTGTGTTCCTAAAGTTTTGTTTAGATTTATTAAATTTATCATCTTCTTCTGATTTTTTACTTAACTTTAATTCAACTGGTTTTACTGGACTAGGTAAAGAAATGTCATGAACAACAGGTTAATTTTCCATTATGTGAGGTGTCTCCTCTTAAGTAATGGTCTCTTCAGAATCATTATGAATTTGGATGGTTGACGGCACTTTAATGTCAACTAATTTATTATCCAATATTCCATCTAAACATATTTCATCATTTTCCTTTTTACATTTTCTCATTTACCTTATTTTTCTCGCTACTTTTAAAACTTTTTCATTGGTTGAATTGATAGGTATAATTCAGCTAACTTCTTCTGGATTAACATCTAAGTTCCTATTTAGTTGTAATATTGGATCCACTTTAAACATTTACTCAAAAATTTGTACTTGACAATATCTCACACTTTTAATAATAATATGTGTTATGTAATCAAGGAATATTTACCTGATGAATCATAAAATTGTGTTAGTTTGCACTAATATTCGGATCGTTTAATCGCTTTAAGTTTATCGTTTGGTATGTTAATTAATCTAATCCGCGATATTCTGTTGTTTATTATGATGTAATTTATTTTGAACAACTAAAAAATCTAGCAAAATGTAGGTGATCCCTGTTAAATCTGGTTGTACCAGGCAGATAATTTTAGCGCTTCTCTTATACAATACACTGGAATAAGTGTCAACCAATATCAACTGCTCTATTTGAGAAAAATGTGTAACGTTGTCGATTTTTAAAATCGTCTCTTTAGGAATGCGAAGCAATAAATTAGACCGGAAATTAATAATTAATAATTGAAAAAACAAGAGGCTACAGAAAAAGAAAGGTATTCTGACCTCTTCAATGGCTGACATTCATCCGCCACTGATTACAAGATTTGATTCGCGTAGTCTTGAAGAAGTCCCGTAAGAACTGTATTTGTCAGGTAACGCTACGTTCGCTCACCTGGCTGCAGTTCCTATTCGACCAACGACAGACGTTTAAGATTTCAGTGTAGTTAAACTCGGGATCATTTGAAAGAAAGTCCATCAAAAAATGCAACACGCACCCTTGAAATCGTGACCGGCTTGAAATTCGTGCCAATTGTGTGATATTTAAATCGCTTGTTTGCCATTCGACTTACATTAGGTGAGCATTATTTATACAAAAATAAAGCATACATTTATAAGGATTTTTCAATTAAATAGAGACAATTTTTTGTAAAATGTAAAAGTACACTCTGGTAAAAATATAATTGTCCACTTTTTTCATTTTAAACGATTAGGGAAATTATCTCACCGTCATTTGCATTTACTTTAATCTAGGTTTGGTTCATTTTTCTCTTAGACTTTTTATTAATAATATCAAATTTATTTTGAATAGAATTTCTTGTTCAGCCTTCTGACATAGTATCACCTCACCCCAATTCAACCACGGCGAGGGTTGTTGTTGTTGTTGTTGTTGTGTCATCCACTGCATCCACTAGTAGAGTCCAAAAATAAGCGGTGCTCACAGGGTGATCTAAAGTTGGAAAGCCCTCATCAAGATAGACCAATAATGCCCTGGTTTAATTTTTTTTTCATCTATCCGTTCACTTTTTCATTGATTTTCTAGAGCACATTTTACTACCATGTCAACCTTTTTTCCTTCTTTCCCTTTGTATAAAGTTTTTTTTTTGCTTTTCTACAAATTTTCATTCGTATTATGCAATCAAACACCTACCTCTGTCCGCTTTGATCTTCTAAGTAATTATTAGTTTTCTCTACATGTACATTACCTACATATTTGTACGTACCTTTTTAATTATTTTTACTACCCTGAAGATTTTTATCTACACTATTTGATTGTTTTTATCTAGTTTGGTCATCGTCTATGTTTCACTTTTATTATGATTACATGTATTCAGATGTTTGCTGCTTTGGTTGTTTTGTGCTTTTATTAGTTCAGTTAATAATCCCTTTTAGAATTATTTTTTTCATTTTTTATCTTTTTCCGTTTTATTTGTTTATGCAATTCAAAGAGACTCTATCCGCTTCACTTTTTCAAACATATTTTCTTCACTTTTTCATTTTTACTTTCATTTGTTGTAACTGCTCTGATTTCCCTTCATTTAAAGTAAATAATAAAAACCATTTACGTCCTTTTATAGGATTTTTTATAAAAAAAAATATTTGCGTGTTTTTCTGTAGCTTCTAAATTTCTTTTTGCTCTTTACTTCTTCTCCCATCTGCTATTTATTGATCATAGATAGAAATTCCGTATTTATTCTAATTTTTCTTCTTTATTTGTAGTTTGAGTTGTTGATTCATGTCTATTATTATCTATTTAGTTTTCTTTTTGCTCATTTTTCGAGGTTTCGTTTATGTTCTCTTTACACGTAAAAAGGTATTTCTTGTCTCCCCTTTTTTATTTATCTATTTTTCTTTGTTCCATTTCTGGAGTTTCTTTTTTGTATGTTTTGGTCCTTTTATTTTTACTAATAAGGCTTTTCCGATTTTGACTTTTGTCACGATTCTTGAAAAGCAAATGAACTGAAATAGACATTTAAACCTAATTATTAAAAGGGTACTATTATCATTAATTTACTATGTACGTGCATCACGTTTTAGAAATTGTAAAATGGATGATCAAATTTAAAAAAAAGGACTTCTGATCATGTTTTTCATTTTTTTCGTAAACCGGTTTAATACATTTTTCTATGTGAGGTTGTTTCATATGTGTTTAGTCAACATCTAAAGGATGTGTCAATCAATATGTTTCCTGAGATTTTCTTTTAGTTTTTTATTTCTATATATTATAAATTAATCATAGGCTTAGTAAAATAAAATAATTTCTTTAAAAATTTTTGTCACTAAAATTTTTTAAAAAGTCACAAATCCCCTTTTCTATGTTTCCACTAAACAACAATATATTTTTTTGCAACTTATTATTTTTAATTCATACTAGCTATCTAGTAAAATGATAAAATGTATAACCCATATGTGCATTTTACCTTGTAACTACTTATATCCAACGATAAACGTGTTTGTGTTCATTAAAATTATTATAAGAATAAGAAATTGAAGAGTATTTATAAGGACCAAAGATAAGAAACAGCACAAGAAATTATATTTTTAGGAACCGCTAAAAGAAGTCAAAGACCTACAGAAAGAGTTAATTCATAAGATTCATAATAGTGAAAACGAATTTTAAACATAAATTCGGTTGAACAAATTAGATGATTCAGACATTTGCAAAAAAAATAGTAGCCGAAGCAGACAAAAACATCAGAAGAAGAAATTTAGGAAAAAATACAATAGGCATATCCGAGAAAGACAATGTAAATAGTGTGTTAGGTGCCTATTTGTAGAACGAATTTACTCTATTCCTTATACAAAGAGTTATTTATAATGTTAAGGTACCGTTTTGTTCAATAATTCATGAAACCACACGGTCTCATTTTCAACAATAGATGATTGATTTTTGGTTTCAAATAGTGATCTGAAAAATAATATAACGTTTTAAATACGGTTTAGCTTTGAGTACATTTGTACAGTAGGTGATCTAATTATTTACTAAGGACAATCATAATATCTATTTTGGTTTTAAGTTAAATAACTTAAAAAAGAACAATTTTGTACGAAAAAAATGTAAAGATTAAAAAAACATTTCATAAGATTATTAAATAGATTTACTCTAAAAACAACAATTGACGAAAAATTAAAATGCTAATTAAACATCAAATGAATCATATTGTCATTAATAGCACAATGGTTTGCGGAATAATTAAAATAAACCTTCCATAGCATTGTTCTTTATTTGCATTGTGATGTTACTTTTACAAAACTCGGTTTCATATGAGAAAGGCAGAATTTGATTTGGTAGAAAATAAAAGTGAATTATATTCAAGTATTTGAAATGTGTACGAACTATTTTGTTCCCATAGACGTATTTGTAATGAATAATTTCGTCTGTAATATGTAATAACGTACTCGTACTCGATTTGATGTAATAAATATGCGTTTCACTGGAAATTTACCTAAGGTGTATAATACTTTCATTGTATATTTTAGCTTATCATATTTCAAAAAGAGAAAATTTACAATCGACTATGACTCACTTTAAATATTGAACTTAGATAGATATACAGAGTGGGCCACAGAAAACAGTCCATCCCGATATTTGGCAGTATTCTTTAGATTTTAAGGAAATGCTTAAACACATCGATTTTTGTTCTAAGAGACACCTTTTTACGATACAGATAATAATTTTTTTAGGAAAAACTGTGTAAATATTGAAAAAAGATCGTGGATGATCATATGCCTGAATACTCCATGTAATTGCCTTTCTAATGACGTGCCACACATGGTATATTCCCTATTTAAATTTAAGGGGTTGGGGAAATGGTAGGGAAGGGGTTGACAAATGGCAGATGTCTGTATCGTAAAAAGCTGTCCCCCGTAGAACAAAAATCGACGTATTTAAGCATTTCCTTAAAATTTAAAGAATACTGCCAAATATCGGGGTGGACTGTTTTCTGTGGCTCACTCTGTCTGTATATAAATTAGTAAGCAACAGATGTAAAAAGCTTTATCACCAATCTAAAAATAGAAAATGTAGATATATGCATAATAAACACACAATTGTAATACATATGTAAATCTGCTAAATTGGAATTGTAAATAATCCAGTAATTTCACTTTTTATGTTTTAATGAACCAACTTTTTCGATTGTATTATACTAAAGTTTCTGTTTTACATGTTTAATGTAACGAAGTCATGGTCTGTTTATTTATTTGATATTTAATTACATCTAATACATGTTAAAATAGCTTTGGTGTATAATATGCAATATAAGATATTTATTTTAATTAAAAGGGAGTCCCTCTCCTTCAAAAATATATATTAGCACTCTACCATAAATTGCTTAAAAAGTGCATATTACATTTAATTGAAATTTCTAAACACTGTATTTAATTTTTTTGCGAAATTGTAATTAGTAATCATAATCATTCTAGCAGAAGAACTATGTAAATATTATGCGGAAGGGAATTGCTAAACTACCAACTAACGGAATAATGAACTTAAAATACTTAATCAATTCTTATATTGCATCCTTCATTTCAAAATGAATGAAATGGCCTACAAAATTCTTAAAGTGCTAGGAATAGTAGAGATATGTATAGATAAAATACTACATCGATCTACACAAAAAAGATGCATTTCGATCAAAACAAAGACTAAAATTTTGAGTTTGTTATTCCTTTATATTTCAACATCCTATTTTGACAGATCTTTTAGCATATCCTATACCTCATTTAAAAACCAGTAGGAGCGATTTGAAAAGCTTGATGCACACAAGCAATGAATGATTTTGGTCGGAAATCTTTATGCAATTTCTATCTTCCAATTCACCTATCCTGATTTGAAATATTTCTTGGGTGATGTAGACCCCCACACTCCCACTCTTCATTTATTGTAGGGGAAAGAAAGACAATAGAATTAAGTTGGCAATTTAAAAGTACGTACTTTTTTTATTGGTATCACTGTTGTGTTTTGTTGTCCCAGTTCTTGTTAGTACTTTTAACATGTTGTCACTTTTATATGTTACTAGAATGAGGAGAAATTTTAGAGTAGTGGGAGGTTCACCTGAGCATAGTTAACCCGGTGTTTTTTTATCAGGAAAGGTCTATGGTTGCTTATACATATTCATTATGTATTGTTTTTCTAAAAGAGCCAAATGTCTTATATTCAACCGTTTTCGTTGTTTTTTCGGACTAGTTGTACTTTGAGTAGAAGGATCCATAATCACAAAGATTCAATCAAAAGAACTTACTGAGTTCTGACAAGAACTGATTTAAAGATAAGTTGAAAAAAATAATGAAATAGCGATAACAAACACGAAAAATGGCAAAAATATAAACAGAAGCGCTTACTGACTTCTCAAAAGAACTGACTGAAAATGTAGTAAATAAGACGTAAAACTCAACAGATCGTAACCTACAGTCTGTGACAGGACTGTCAATGTCAGTCTCAAACAAAATCGTGTCAACTAATTGTCAACACTATTCAGTTCTGTGTGAAACTGGCTCCCTATTGACCAAATAGCTCCTTCTGGTTTTTAAATGAGGACTAGTCAATTATTTATTTCTTCTTTCTCTATAAGACGTTTTTTAAGAAATTATGACATACATTGATTCATGGTCAAACATGAAAAAACGCAGAAGAAAATGTTAATCTGCACAAATAAGGTTCTCCCGAAAAATAAAGGGCAACACATTCTCAAACATAATTTGAAATAAATAATTTATAGAAAACCTAAATATAAATCCCGTTGAACAAATAAGTCGTGACGGTCACACACAAAGAATGATTAAGGAAATAATTATAAGAAAATACATGAAGTAAGATCGATTAACAAAAATAGCAGCAGAAAAAAGCCAAAAACATGACAAGAAGAAGAAATAATAACAGATATATGAGAATAACAATGCGTTAGGTGCCTACTTGTAAAACGAATTTACTTTGTTTCTTATACAAAGAGTTACATAGAGTGTTGATGAGGTACCGTTTGGTTCAATAATTCATGAAACCGCGTGAAGTCTCATTGTCAACAATAGTTGATTGATTCTTGGTTTTAAATGATGACCTAAAAAAGAATATAACATTTTAAGTACCGTTAGTTCGCACAGTAGGTGATCTAATATTTATTTATGTTACGAATAACATAAAAATAATTATGGTTGTAAGTACCTTCTAAAAGAATAATAATAAATATTAAAATTTTCTATTAGAGAAATATTAAAACATTTCATAAAAATATTAAATCGATTTATGTATAACCAAAACTTGGTGGTTCAATCAATTAAAACGAAGACGAATATTTTGAATTTTTTTAATCTTTTGTGTACTAATGGCCTATTTTACCGGATCATTTAGTATGCTAATCATTTATTTCTGCAAGATATTTTCTGTATAGATTTGTATTTAATTTATTTTTCTTTTTGACAGAGTTAAGAAACGATTTACAGAGTGGGAAAAAGTTAACAGTACATTCCAAAAAATACATGAATAACATTGAAAGTATACAGTAATTACTAACAAACACAAAGTATGTAAATCATAAAAGATAAAGAGAAAAATAGAAAAGAGAATCAAAGAGAAAACTAATTCCAGTATGTATATGTCCATTCGATAAAAAAAAAACAAAGAAGGAAAAAAATCGACATATACACCAAAGATTTAGTCTTAAATATAAAAATTAGAAATTAAGTTTATCTAAAATTATTCTTTGTTAGATTAATACTACAATTAAAAATGTAGAAATATGCCGGAATATAAGAAATATAATAGAGTTTAATATTCTCCTACTTTTTAATGAGCTGAAAGAGAATCTCAGTGAAGCTGAAAAATTTTAAAAATCTTCTCTGTACATGTTCCAACATTTCTGCGTAAGTACTATATTCTCATTGCCAGATTAAAGAAGCTTACTCAAGTTTACTCCGACCAGTTACTCACAATGTTTAAGTCCCATTGTAATTTATTTGCATCTTTTGGGGTATTTATTTCAGCATACAACTTTAAGTCGTCAACATAAAGCAAATTTTTAAATTCTAATTCTTCAGTTATATTGTTAATAAACACAAGGAAACGAAGAGGTCCTAGAACAGAGCCCTGGGCTGCTCCAGACGTAAAACTTATATCCGATGATTTAAAATTTAACTTATTGTTTGCAAAAAATCGTATAATCGCAATAATAATGCTGCTTCATTATTTTGCTTTTTTCATTTTCATAACGTTTAAATCGGTCTTGTATTTTCGAAGATAATTATAATAAATGTTAAGAGTTCACTGATTTTCCACAAGAAAAGGATCTAAGGGCTGTTATAATTTATAACTTCTAGAGATAAGTGGTGGGTCTCTTTTTATCTTTACCGACAACAATATTCAAAAATGAAAATGGTTTTTTCGCTCTAAATTAAAAACTGAATAATATTTGAAAGAAAGGCTTAATAAGTTGTATTTTAAAGTGTGTAAGATTCTTTATTTAAAGATATGTGTAAAAGAAATATATATATTTCTCAAAGTCAAAAGAGTGTCAAGCGCTTTCGGCAAAACAATGCCATCATCAGGACAAACTGAAAAAATAATTGATGATAGAAGATCATACATAAAGCAAACATGATACTTACAAAAGTGCAAAAAAGTAGAGAAGGTTGGTTATAAAACAAAAGTAGAGAACATCAACGCAGTAACAATACATCTTAAATTAACTTTTTAAAAAACGACATTAATATAGTAGAAAACAGTAACATTTTTAAAAAAATTTGGTTTTTAAAGGCCCAGGCCTGAAAGTTGTCCCAATAAAAGACAACAAGTGTTTTTTAAAAAACATGTAAAATAAATAAAAACACTTGTTGTCTTTTATTGGGACAACTTTCAGGCCTGGGCCTTTAAAAACCAAATTTTTTTAAAAATGTTACTGTTTTCTACTATATTAATGTCGTTTTTTAAAAAGTTAATTTAAGATGTATTGTTACTGCGTTGATGTTCTCTACTTTTGTTTTATAACCAACCTTCTCTACTTTTTTGCACTTTTGTAAGTATCATGTTTGCTTTATGTATGATCTTCTATCATCAATTATTTTTTCAGTTTGTCCTGATGATGGCATTGTTTTGCCGAAAGCGCTTGACACTCTTTTGACTTTGAGAAATATATATATTTCTTTTACACATATCTTTAAATAAAGAATCTTACACACTTTAAAATACAACTTATTAAGCCTTTCTTTCATTACATAGTGTGTACGCACCAAACACGTAACCTTTTGTTACTCTTCAAAATGAATAATATTTTCTCTTCAAAGTTAGTATTTCCCTCCCATTATTTTTGACGATACTGTTCAATTTCGCAAAAAGCAGGAGCGTGTATATGATTTTTGTAATTATTTTGATTGTGATAATTGAAACAGGTAATATGAAATAACGTTTTTGTAACGGATATTAGGTCAAACTATTATTTTTCGATAAAAAGGCATCGATGAAATGAATAAACATTCAAATTGAAAGTGTTTGCGTATTAGAATAATAATGAAAAATTGGAAAAATATTACTCTTTGAGAAATAACTTAAGACAGATAAAGTTAGAGGGTATCAATGAAATCAAATTGAATAAGGAATCAAATTATTTATATTCCGCCAGAGGCGTGGAAAATATGTAATCTAAAGTTATCCTAACTTCGTACGCCACTGCAAATATGGCCAAAGTATTTTTTTATTAAAATTAGGCGTTCTTAGAGAGGAATTTATGCGCAGAATTTGACAAAAAGTAAAAATAATGCGGGATTTAATTCTTAGTTTATTTTCATTTTGAAACGTTTTTGGTATTGTAATATAAAAAGTTATTACTGGTATTACTAATAACACTAAATTTCCAGGACGAAAATCAATAATAACCTGGTTCATCATTTTTGTATTTGTAAAAAACGTTCTTCTTAGATACTACTTTGAGCATTGACCTAGAGAAAGCAGCCAGAAGTTGAATAACACAAATTATGTTAAATCGTTTGACCTTGGCGTGACTAAACTAACGATCAAATACTTTGTTACTTAATGTACCGCTATATCTCAGATATAGTACCTAGATAAGTCTCACGACATGCTCAGTATGAAGAAAAACACACAACAATAACTGCATAATATAGTATTAGTAAAGTTTAAAAAAATTATGTCACTTTTTGAGTGTTATAAAATAGTTTCCAGCAAATTTGTATATGTTTCTAGGATTTCTTTTACATTTTATTCTTTTTACTGGGGTGTCCACGGTTTTATTTACTAAGATCAATACCTTCGTTTTTTATGGAGGTTTTGTTAGTATTTTCTGGCAATACTATTAATTAGAAGACAACAGTGAATATTCGAGTTAGAAAACCGATTTTCTAGCTAGGCAAATTAGGAATCCATTTCTGAATCAGGAAAAACCTCCTTGACCAGGATTCGAAACAGCGATCTTTCGATCACCAGTCCAATACTTTACTACTGAGCCATCCACTTTTTTATTGTACTTTATAGAATCTCGGTCTTGACTTTGTTTTTCGTTTACTTCATCAAAAGGTTAACAGAGAATTATAAAATATATTTTTGCCCCGCCTCCATTTTTGAGGACTTTAGGGATACTTTGAGGCATGAAATGTGCGTAGACATTTTCTGATTTTTTTTGTATAAATTATGAAGTCTAAATTGGATGAATTTTTATTTTTCCTATAATTTACTAAAAAATAAATATTTCTGACTTTGAAGTACCATTTTTCTTTTGTCTAACTTTACCATTAAATTCCTTACGCTATTGTTTATTCTGGTATAAAAACTCTCAAGAGGTTCGTCTAAAGAAGCAAATAACATAATTTTCGTAACGTTGGTACACTACCTGACCGCTCTAAAACTAAATCGACTAGCCAGTTATTTCAATAGGAAATTAATAGTGAAAATTTGTGGATAGACTAAATTCTTATAGGTGACGAAATCTACAAGTATATAAATTATTTAATTTCCAGTAACGTTCCAAAGGCGTCATAGTAATTTTAGCCTCTCTTACTTTCGGCAGCAACCTCAATAGTTTTAACATCTTTTAATTCCTTTGGCGCACAACATCTTGAGCCAGTTATTCTGGGGTTGTTACAGAACAAGTGCGGAAACAGGTGAGAGAATGGATCAAATAATAGCACAAAATATTTGGAAATCAAAAAATAAGTAGATAATAAAATCTTCTTAGGAGATAAAAGGGTTGATTCTGTGGAAAGTAAACCGAATCAGCATCATACCAGGTTTTGCTAAATTACGAAGAACTGAATAGTAGTTACCAATCTTTGGAGAGCGTAAATAAAATCTAAGAGTAAATTATAACCGATCTCTAAACTTAAAAGATAAATATA
Source organism: Hermaeophaga mercurialis (assembly GCA_951812935.1). Lineage (NCBI taxonomy): Eukaryota > Metazoa > Arthropoda > Insecta > Coleoptera > Chrysomelidae > Hermaeophaga > Hermaeophaga mercurialis. Next base: position 30,161,103 of record OX638360.1, on the reverse strand, counting down.
GAAAATGTAGGTACTGGAATTGGTACTATAAAAAGTAAAGAATTAAATCAGAGCCTTTGTTTGTTTATGTCTTAGACCATATATAATCTTAGGACCGAGTGTGTGCGAGAGAGAACGGTCATGAACATAACTAGAGAGAGAGAGAGAGAGAGAGAGAGAGAGCACAATAGAAGGGGAAATAATCAGTAATGTTTATTGGCCAATTCGAATACGACCTCTGATGAAAAAAAAGTGAACCTATCACAAAGTAGTAAAATAAAAACAATAAAAAATAAAGCATAGTATGTTATTCCTTATAATGAAGTTCTTTTCGTGTTTTCATTATGTCAATTTGTTTGTACTTACTTTACCTTTACAATTTTGTAATGAAACTGTTATTATTACGCCAATAGATCACCGATCATAGCTCTTTAGAATCAAAATTGTTGCGTATTTGATTGCACTAGCCGAAAAGGGAACAATCCCAATTTAAAAAAAAACACAAAAAGCACACATTTTAGAAACACCTCCAACATACAAGCTAGAATGCACAATGCCCATTAATCGTGTTTATTTTGGATGCTTGTTAATATTTTACTGCTTTAATTGATATTTGGCAGCGCCCTCTATCGAATTCTACTTTTCCCAATATTGTGGTTATTGCGGTTTTATAAAATGTTTACATCTGTGTCGTTTGTTTCCCCTTATGTTACCATCTCTCTCTTAGACCATATATTTTCTATGTTGTCTCTAGTATCCTCTCACTTTATGAATGTTCATTACAACGATAGCGATGCAAAGAGTGACGTCATACTCCGTTCAGTTTATATATGGTCTAATCATACGGCAGTGGTTGAATGGTGTAATAAATTTAGACACTAAATATTTGGATCGTCCCGGATGGAAGGCAGCTGGAAACTACATTAAATTTATAGAACTTACTTCAATTTTGAGCATCAGCGTAGGAAGTGTTCAATCCATAGTTCATTGTTTTGGCTTTCGTAAAGTTGCCTCTCGGTGAATCACACATATTTCTTATTACCAAGGTGAGCTGTTCTTAGATTTTTAAGAACCCGCTGTCAACATTAACGCTGAACACTATGAATTTACCTTAAAAGGCTTCTTACTCAGCTTACCAGCACTTTTTTATTATTACATTTTTAACAGCAATCAGAATACATTTCTTGAAACTAATTTGCTAACAACAGACGAAAGTAGTAGTATTTTAGTCCATGAACTAATTTGATGATGCCGCTTCCATTGAAGAGACCTCCGGAACTTCACTTGAAGTCGATTGGTATTTTTTTCTAATCTTCTGCTGTTGTATAAGTGAGTTGGAATGATCTTCAAGACTTTAAGCTTCCCAGCATTAAGAATAAATGTCCGGGGGTACTCACAAATGGTTCTGCAAGATAATGCTAGTCACTAGGAGACATAGACGACTCACGATCTTCTTGGTTATATGAAATGGCGAGTTTTATAACATCCAGCTTACGTTTCCAACTTCTCCCCTTGCGATTTTTATGCGTACGGTTCATTAATACAATCATTGGATAGACTGCGGTTTAATTCAGACGTTGAGGTAGAGATTGCTGTTACGCAAACAGCTGAAATAATTTTACCAGCAGGGAATTTATAGACTAGTCCACCAGTATTACTCATACCTTAATGTTAATGAAGACTTTTTTTAATTCACTAAATAAACCCTACTACGAGTGTTTGTATTGAGCTGTCCTCGTAAAAAAAGATACATACATTTATATTTATTTCTAATTACGAGTATGTTACCGGTCATTGTATGCTGAAATAATTGAATCACTTGAGAATTACAACTTAATTCAGAAATATTAAAATAATTTCATAATTATCTTGTAGTAAAAAATAACATGAGTTACTGTTTAATAACATTTAATTAGGAGTTACTATTTCCTAGAAATATAAAATCAAATTAAAGATTTTACATCGCATTCCTTTGCACCGTATCAAACACATGGAACACATTATTCTATAATTAATTATTAAAAACAAAAGAACTTTCTTTATTTTACACTGTTGTATTCAGAAATTAAGAACATTACGTTACGTACCTATTGTTTATTTTCATTAGGATTTTCACTTTTTATATTGGTAGTAACTCATTAACCGTACTCACGGTTTCTTTATGATATTCCAGGGCCTATGGTAACAGCTTGAATAAATTACTGAATATATGGAAGCACTATTTAGTATTTTGCTTTCAAATCAATATCACTATTTGAAATAAAAAAAAATCCACTATTAGCAATCATTATTACTATTAAAACGATATAAATTCCATTATCCGAATATCAAAAATGCTTTATTAATCTGTTGTTACATTATGTTGTTGAATATTATTTATCCCACTTGGGGTCGTCTTCAAAGTTACAGGTATTCTTGATTCCTTTTCCGCATGGTTTGGACTTCTTGCACGGGTCTTTCTTCGGAATTTTGTCGGAGTAGTTTTTCTTTTTGGGCTTTTTAACCCTGCAACTGGGCGTTGGTTTACACGTTGGGATTTCTTTGCCATCACTGTCATCTCTTAGAAGTATTTCTGATAACTGCCCCTCATTGTAATCCCAAATTGGCTCGGGATACAGGTTATCCAATATGGGAATTACCTTGGTTGCTGTTAACAACAAGTACAAGTTAATTTTAATAAACATATGTTAAATCAAATACCTTAAAAATAGGAATACTGAGAACTATAATAATTGTGGGGACAAGAGAATAAACATCAAAGAAATGGCCAAAATAACTAAACAGCAATCTTGAGACAAAATTGACGATTTTTGTACATACTTAATACAATACAAACTACCAACAGAAGACGGAATTTAAAAATAAAATACAGAACGAAAAATATCAAATTGCAAACGAGGCCCTACTGCACTACTTCTACACTCATTCAAAACAGATATTAGATTATCAAAGCCAGTCCAGGCTGCTTTTTTTTCTCGTTGTACACAATCCAAAACCTAAGTTTACAGACGTTTGCTTGACATTCACAAACATCAATGTCCACACCGGGATTCGAATACGAGACTACACTGTATCGCGTCTGAAGTGTAGAACTACAGAAGGCTACAGCGTAGCGTAGTGACAAAAATTATAGCACAATATTGAAAAATTTTTAGTTATAAAAAATTTCTAAATTATAATTATTTAATTGTTAGTCGCTTCTTAATAGGACTACTAAATAATTATGCTCACTGTGCGTATCGTAAAAAATATGTGCAGTATACTTGTTAAATTAATAAAATATTGTTTCTACTTACCATTTGCATGTTGTACAGCCAAACTCCGCGAAATTAGATCAATCTGTTTAGCTTTATCAGGGCTCGAAAATAGAGCCTTGTTGAAATTCTTAATTTGATTTTTTGTGACGATGGGAATCAGATTTTTAACAGCTTTATGATTTCTTATTGAAAGAGATTTAAACATATTCACAAGCGATTTAGAAATGAAAAATGAATTGATGGGATACAAACGACTGATGAAATTTGACTACGAATTTAAATGTAACGTGACACAAACATGACAGATGAAAAAGTAAATAAAAATACGGGTCAACTTGGCTGAAACAATTATTAATCTAGAACTCTTAATTTATTTTTTTTTAAACAGATGGATAATACCAGGTAATTGTATATTGAGTGATTTAACCCATTTGGTACAGTTAAAATAAACATATAAAAAGAGCTGTTTATGGAAGTTTTGCAAAGTGTCTTCATAAAAACCCGACGTGGCGAGGTCTCCTTAAAAAATATTGTCATGATTAAATTATTTACTAAATTAAATCTTTAAACAAAAATATTCGAGATAGAAGTTTTTTTCCTAATAATCTTTGTTGTTATATCTTTAAATCTTGATTACGTAATTTTTTTTTCAGATTCTTATGCAATATGACCAAATCTCTTTTAATTTATCCGCTCTACATCCTAACAATGGCAATAGTTCCTGTACAACCAGCATTTCCTCCTAGTTTAAGATACCCTCTACCGATAGCCGTCAACAAAATCACTGAAGTGAAGTTTACTTGTGACTCGGACAACTTCAACGTTTCGGTTTATACGCAGCTGCCCTTCAAAGGCCTTTTATTTGCCAGAGACTTTGCACAGGAGTGTAAATCGACAGGTAATTTTTATTTATTAAAAATAAAAACGTGCTTTCGATCTATATAAAAGATTTAATACAAACAATCTATATGATAATAATTCAGGGTTGATTCTAATATGTTGTGGTAATTGTTAGGCAGCTAAAGCATTTTGGCAATGCTACTATGCACGATTTTTGTTTAAATATCATGTATATAAACCGCATTACAATACAAGGCCGTTTGTTGCGTATACGTATGCAATTTTTTCTGAATCAAAAAAATTCACATGGTTTAAGAGATACCAATGTTGTCTCTAAAAAACCATGCTCTCTATAAAAATAATAATAATATATAAAAATAGGGAAGATCAGTTAAGACATAACAAGGGAGTTAAGTATGCGTGAGGAACATTTGAGGGAACTACTGAATGGAGAAAAAATTTCTGAATAGGATAGCCATGAAGAATCGGAAATAATGGAACAGACAGAAATGGTGGAACTACCAAAAGAATGGGAATTAAAAGAGGCAATTAACGATGTAAAGAAAAATAAAAGTGCAGACGAAATGGGCTACCAATGGAGGTGATAAAGAATGTTGGAAATGTATTAATAATAAGGATTTATGACTTGATAGAATAAAACAAATATAGGAAGTTGAACAAACATCTGACGGTTGGAAGAATGAAGTAATATAACACACACGCAAAAGAGTGAATAAGTCAGATTGTAACAATTATAGAGGCGTATCGTTGCTGGATGTAGTGTATAAAGTATTAGCCAGTTATAAGAACTGGACTTAACAAATATCAGAAAAAGTTAGTTGGAGAATACCATGCTGGATTCAAACAAGGGAAAAGCACTATTTACCAAATTTTCACTATGAAGATTATTCAAAACAGTACATACAAACAGTACCTCAAGTTATATATATTCTTTATTGACTTTAAGCATGCATATGACTGTATCAAAAGACCTAAGGTATTCCTTGCACTATAACAATTAAATGTACGTTTTAAAATTACGAAATTGCAAAGAAATTAAGTCAACAACACTATTTAATCTGGTTTTAGCGGTAGTGCATTAGAAGAGTGGAATTAACACACATGGAATGATATGTAACAGAAAAAACTAGTGACTGGCCTATGCTGATCATATTGTGAAACGATCCATGAGAAAACAGTAGAATACCTTTCAGCTTCTTACGAACAGAGCAAAGACATATTATTATCAAAGAGCACAAACCAAATTAATGACAACGAATGATAGTACGGAAAATGAGGAAGGGGGAATAAAAGTGGCTGCGGGAGGAAGCAGAGACTATTTCTTTAAAAAAGTCCAAAAGTCTGAATATTCAGGGGTGATTTTGATGGACAAAGGAGATAAAAAAATTAGTGGAGGTAAAGCACAGAAAATCGAAAATTGTGTCAAGAATGGCCAAGTAACGTTCATATTCTACCACCTTCTGAACTACATGGATCTGAAACATGAAGCATTAATAAAAAAGAAGAAAACAAAATAAAAGCATATGAACGAAAATCCTAAGAATTCACATGAAGGAAAATGAATGGAGAAGAAGGCGGAACAAAGAGTTGTATGAGAAACCAGATATTACACAAATGATTAGAACTAAGAGAGCTAAATTGAGGGTTGAAACGAATACTTGAAATGAGCGAAGGAGAAAGGAGAAGAAGAGGGCGGCCATTTAAAATATAGATTGATATACTCAAAGAGGACTTAAAAATAGTAAAGAAAATAGTAGGAAATAGGCGAGCAAAGAAAGACCTTTTTATTTGCTCTGCTATTTCCAACTATTCCGTTTACTATTTGTAAAGTAGGGACACCGCCAAAATGAAACGACTTAACAATATTAGGAGTCGAAAGCTGAACTAATTAAGCCAAAAACAAGAAGCGATGGAGGAAAATTGTCAACAGACTACAGGCTATGTACCTACATGATCTGCATTGTTAAATTAATTACTAAGCATATTTAAATTTAATTGCCCTGCAAAGGCGTTTTATTTGAAGTAACCTTTGTACAAGGATGTAAAAAGAAAAACGTGCTCTTGATCTATGTAAAGCATTTCACACAAACAATGTATACACCCGTATTCTTTACTTTAATAATTCCAATATATATTTTTTTTGCAGGTAACTTATCCAATAAAATCCATATAAGCTTACCCACTTCTGGATGTGGCGTGAGAATGAGCTCTTCTCATACCGAAGATGGTCAAATACGGATGTTCTATACAGTAACTTTAGTGATCCAGCAAGACCGCCATTTAAGACAAATCAGTGATCAGGAAAAAATAGTAAAATGTGAACTGAAAGATGAAGATCTTTTAGTGAAAAGCAAGGCTTTAGTTAAAACCTTAAAGAACGATATAATAGGAGGAAAATTGCATCAAAGGTAATTTTTGTACTTAAGCAGGTTTCTTAAAGTTATCGTTAAGGGAGAAATGTGATCTTTGCTTTACACCTCAACTGTTACATAGTACTCTTTATGGTACTTTGTTAAATGTTTTTTCTGATTAAAGTAACTTGGTTTTGTAATTCGACACTTGTATATAAATTGCTCTTAGACCATATGGAATCTGGACCGAGTGTGACGTCACTCTTACATTGCTAATTTCTAATGAATATTCTTAGAGTGAGAGGATAATTGAGTTATCTTAGAAAATTTATGGTCTAAGAGAGATATGGAAACAGAAAGGGAAACAAAGCACACAGATGTATAAACTTAAACCGCGGTAACTACAATATTAACACTACTAATTCTTTCCCCTTCTAATACCCTCTCTCTTATTAGTTATGTTCAAGACCATTCTCTCTCGCACACACTCGGTCCAAAAATTATATATAGTCTAAGATATTGCTTTATTATATTGTGATTTTTTCTAAGTACTTTATCCTTTTCTGAATACATACTCGTATATATAATTATGTTGTACCTTCTTTAGTTAATATACTTTTTAAGACATCATCTACTTCTTCCAATGATATCTTTCTCTGTATTTTATTATTTAATATTTGTTACAATTTTCATTACGCAAAAAGGTAAAAATACGGATGGTTGGGCAAAATATAATTTAATGAATTTTCTTAGAGTTGGACGTATGAAAAATGAAGGTTGGTCCAAAGAATTAAACGGCAAACAACTGGAGGAACAGATTGAAGATGCTCTCTCAGCAGCCAGAGCTTGGATGGAGATTGTTCCTGAAAATTCTGAAGAAAGACAATTTGATACATTACAAGTCGGCGAAACTGCTTTATTAAGTGTCAAGTCAACTTTACCAGGTACTAATTCTTTATGATTGCAATGTAGAATGCTCTTGCTGTTATTGTTCAAAATTTTCGAAGATGAAAGGCTACTTACAATATTTTGACATATTTTCCATTTTTTAGTTGGTATTGGTTGGAAAGTAGTTGACTGTGTTGCTCATGACGGTTTAGGAGATTCATCTCAAAAACTTTTGGATGAAAATGGATGTCCCGTGGACGAAGTTTTAATGCCCGCTCTTATTTATGGACCAGTCAGACCAATAGCGTTGATGCATCACCAAGAAGCAGTTACTCGGTTTCCAGCGTTTAAATTTCCAGACAGAGATAGACTACATCTATCATGTGGGCTTCAGCTATGTAAGGGACCGTGTTCTAAGGTAAGTTATTATGAGTTTATACATAATTTCATCATTTGATCAATTTGTTCTGGTCTTTGGAAATTTGACTCTTAGTTCAGGTATATTTTAATTGTTTGGTTTTTTTAGAACAAATGTGATAATGAGACGGTGGAAAGCAGGAATCCTAGAGGGTTTTCTGAACTTTTAGAAGGAGAAATATTGGATAGATTGGAAGTTTTTAACAGCGTTGAAGTAATCGCTCCTGAAATTGATGATCTTAGGAGTGTTGATAAACTCCAGAGTGGTAAGTGGAAGAACCAGATTTGGGAAGGAATTGTACATACTTCTTTATTCTACTGCATTATTGTAAAAAGCAAACTTTGTAAATCTGTTTTTGTACATAAATATAGTTTAGCACTTAGTTTCTTTTTCTTTTCTACTCCTTTTGCACAAATTCTGCATCCCTTTTTATCACTCATAATTATATCTATTGACTCTCTCGAGTTATGCAAAATTTGCATTACATTTTCAGAACCTACAATATTTCGTGTTTTAGAGCTCCTATCAACAAACTTATTTGAATACAGACCTGTTCTATTTTTTTAAATATTGATAGAAAGTTACAATACTAAAGGGAAAATTTCCCTAGCAATTTAAGATGAATTGAAAAGTGAAAAACAGGCGATATTTATGAAATTTTGTATGTAAGTGCAATGGGCCAAAATGCATCTGATGCTCATTTTTTTTGTTAATAAAATACTTCCGGTTTAACCGGAAATACCCTCAACTTTTTTATTTAAATGGGACACCCTGTATATTTTTGGAAATTTTGAAAGAGCTTCTTATTTCTCGAATTTGTACATACTGGGTTGAGTGGAAATAATTTGTAAAAACGAGAAATAACTCACTTTTAGTTGTAGAATAAGTAAATTTATTTACTTTAGACTAATGAGAATAATAATTTAAACAAAATTAATTCAAATGTTCAAAATGCTCTCCGTTCACCTCCTGACAATATGCCAGCGCCTATTAACAAATTCTTGAGTCACTCTTTCCAAGGCTTCTCCACGTATTAGTTCACATTCATTAATAATTCTTTGTCTCAATTTCTGCAAGCATGTTGCTCGTTTAACGTAAACACGTGATTTTAGATAACCACAAAGAAAAAATCTAGTGGGCTTAGATCCGGAGAACGAGCAGGCCACTCTATGAATCGATCACCATAACCGATCATCATTAATATTTCAATACGATCTTTTTCACTTAAATGAACCATTCTTAATCGTACAATTTATTTCCGTAAATTACAATTGGACAGTTTGGCAACAATTACCTACTAGATAGTACTCGTTTATTTCTTACTATTAATACAAACAATACCAATTTGTTTATCTAAATGATATTTTAGTCTAATGTATAAAAACTTAAAAGTGGGTTACTAAAGTGCTGTATTCCTCGTTTTTACAGATTTGTGACACTAAACCCAGTATGTACGAATTCGAAATAACAGGATCTTTCAAAATCTGAAAAAATAACCAGGGTGTCCCATTTAAATGAAAAAAGTTAAGGGTATTTCCGGTTAAACGGCAATTATATAATTAACAAAAAAATGTACATCAGCTGCATTTTGCCCATTGCACTTACTTGTAAAATTTCATAAATATCGTCCGTTTTGTTTTAAAGATATTTTCTTGGTTCCATACTTTATCCCAACCCTGAATATTCGAGAATGGCAAGTGATATGTTTTAATGTGCTCGACAATAGACACACCATTGTTTTGTCTGTTACCGTTTTGAGCAAAACAATTTTGGCATAAAAAAGAGAAGCCTGTAGGATGTGATTTAAGAATAAAAATTCAATAAAAACCATGTGTCACTCGTCTGGGTTTCAAAAAAAAACATTTTTCAAAATGGTGCCCTACTATCATTTTAAAACCGTCATTGTCATTTCAAAAAATAGTAATTTTCTAATATAAATACCCCAAATCTTCAAAATACACTTTAAACATTCAAGAGTTATAGTGGGGATTGTCTTTTTGTTCTTATTGTAGAAACAGAATTATTTTTTCAAATTTTACAGGTTTTTTAAAATTATCGAATGTGATATAACAATAAGTTTAGTTTGAGATATTAGTTTAAAGATTCGTCCGATCTTTTACAATATTCAGTATTACCCTAGAGTTGTTTTGTTGGTTGCTTTCTGTCATGTTTTTTTTTAAATATAATCATTTTTGAGTGATTCAATTTAGGCAAAATAGAAAATATGACTTATATCCACGTGTAAAATTTTATTTTTACATATAAACTGGTTCCAAAGTTATGAGGACAATAAATATCTATAGTAACATAATACTTGTATACATTTATTTTCAATTATTAGGAAAAAAAATTATATTCATCTAACTATATTTTCCAAAAATACCATAGAATTGGATATTTTGAAAACTTGATGTTCAATTAATATTTATAAATACATTCTTATTATTTGTTGAAAATATTTCATATGTCCGACAAAAAGCTATAAATATTAATAACGGGTTAAGATTTCCATTAATCACCATTTTGTGCTAGCTTATATTTAAATTTAAGTGGGCTTAGATAATTATTATTGATTATCTCTAAATCGCATCACGCGAACGGGAGACTGCAATGGAATTATTTCGTTCAAGAGCGTACCTATTTCAATATTTACAGGATGATGATATACCAAACTTTTTACGTACCCCAGAAAAATAGATCTATTGTTGTTAAGTCAGGTGATTTAGGAGGCCAATTGTTAGGACAACCTCTACCTATCCACTTTTTGGGAAATTTGTGATTTAAATATGACTTACCTTACCATAAAACCACCGTTTTGTCCATCATTTTTTTGTAAATTGTATAAAATCGCTGACTCGTCTTAGCAATGGAATGAGAAAATAAAAATCTAAATTCCAAATTAGCTTAAGTTTTAGTATACAATTTTAAAGTTCCATAAATACATACAGTTTTTAATGTGAGGCATTTGTACTTCACAAAATATCGTATTTGCACACAGATAAAAATGACTTTATTCTTTATTAGTTCTTCACTTCACAACACTTCTTATTTCTAATTTACAATGTTACTGCTTGGATTTGGAGCTATTTTAATATAATTAAAGTATTTTACATTATAGATGTAGCTAGATATGACTTAGTTGAATGGATCTGATAAAATTGTTGAAGACATGTTGTCAATACTTTAATAAAGTGGAAGTTTTCTCATTAGGATTGGCTATGTTGTCAATACTAAATTAGAAATAGAAGGAAATTTTACGGAATGTCAAAATTTTTCTGTTTAAAATTAATTAGAATTTTGAACAAATTTACTGATATTCAATAAAATAATCCAAAAATCTCACAAAGACCATTGATTTTGTCGATCAGTCGTTTGAAGTTGTTGTTTTGGTGCTATAATAGTAAATACTATGTCTATACATTAATCCATTTTTATGAACTGTAAATTCATCTGTTCATAGTATTTTATCAAAATGTTCATCTTCGCCAGATTCTATAATATACTTAAACAAACTTCTAACCTGACTTTCAAAATAGATACGAAATAAATGTTGGGTACATCTGAATATGATATGGTTGGTGACGATGATTTTTAAGAATAATTTTTGTGCTCGTATTTGGATTTTCAATGAAAAAGTGAACAACTTCGAATCTGATATTTTGGTTTTCAGTTGTAAGCATAATTAATTTTCTTTTGTGTAAGCGACGTTATTTGTTTCAGTAAACTTTGTTATATGCTTCTTTACGAGGATTGCTTTTAAGGAAATTCTCTGAGCAAAACTCTTGAAGCCAATAAACAGTTTAGAGAATATCTTCCAAATGTGAAAATCATATTTAATCTTTATATCAGTCCTTTGAAGTTAATAAATAAATGGCAATTGTCAATATGTAAAAAAACACGTAAAGAAGGTTTTATTATTATTTTTGTTAATATTAATTCCTCCTATATTAATACCAATAAAATACGAACTATCAAGACTAGGTATTATACTCTACAAGATATTTGAGAAAACGTCTGAAATGTTTTTACCTGAAAATCTTTTTACAATTTTTTAGCTATTAACAAACAATTAGGGAGAAAGCAACTACCGCTTTAGGCACTTGACAAATAATTATCCGATATAATCCTTTTATAATTATTAATAGAAGGTGCTAAGAATGTCTCAAATATCTTGTCCGTTATAATATAATAAACCATTAGTAAATGAATTTAGTGTTTCATAAAAAATATATTATATTGCTGCTGTCATTAGACATTCTGTACATGTCTAACAAATTTTAAATTGTCCTACATATGCCATTGTCGATGAAATTTTGTGGTTTCAACACTCACGCTGATCATGGTACACCCTGTATATTAATAAAATATTTTATTTTCGTTTATTTCACAATTAACGATAATAAAGAATGTCTTCATTTTTAAGCGGTTCAATTTAATTTTCTTTAGTTTTTCATAGATTCTACTGTATCGTATAAAATATATCAAAAAAGTATGTGTTTATGACAAATATGATAATACTTCTACTAAATTATGAATTAAAAATGAGTTTTAGATTAGTTTGCTTTTTGGGTTTAATATACAGAGTGGACCAAAAGTCTGGAAACTGCCAATTATTTCATAAATCATTTACATCACATCGTTTTTAAATAAAAAGGCCATTAACCAATATCCAAAATAAATAAAAAATTATATTGATATCTTATACCGTTTTGTTTCTATTTCAAATTAAAAATATATAGCTCTTATTTGATAACCTTTTATTTAATAATTTGATATAGTTTCGTATAATAAAATTTTACAATGCATTCGTATATTATGCAATCATTATACAGAGTGGACCAAAAATCTGGAAACGGCCAATTATCTCGTAAATTGCTAGTCCGAATTCTACAAAATTTGGGATAAGCCTATTTTTTTTCTTTTATTAGAGGATTCCAATACATTCAATAAGGAAATTTAACAAATCGCTTTTAAATATGTATGTTAACTAAAAAAATGCAAAATGAGGAGAGTACCAAAATAAATGGTTGGTACATCTCTTACATTAATTTTACATTTTTAATTTCTTTTGTATCTAATAGAAATTAAAAAATTTTCTTAGATTTACTTTAGGAAATTCAAACCTTTGACACTTTTTTTTAACTAAGCGAGGAGATTATATTGTTACACATTTTTTAGGCCTCTTCCAACTTCTCTACATTTAAAACCATTTTTCGAACAAGATCTTCTTTTTCTTCTCTTTTCCTTTAAAAATGTTTGCATTCAATGCTAGTTGTTCATTATAATTCTTGTATATCTACTATTATCTATAAGTAACCAAAATAAAAGATCGACTCGATACAGTTCATAGGTCTTTAATAATAGGACATTAGATGTTTATGGGGTGTCTCGAAGAGCGAGCAAAACTATGGGTTCCTAAGACGAATGGTCCAATTAAAAGTTCACTACTTCGCGTAGGTATACGCTTATACGTGCTTTTATGAGTATGAGAAATAAAAATTAGGTCATTATTTATACCTACGATTCACAGTTTGACTTATTTAAGTACCACTGATTCTTATTTTATAGCGGCAATTATATAGATTCTTTGTTTGCCATTTGCTAGATATACTCGAGAAAAAATAATCCTAAAATTATATTTATAGAGTGACATTTATAATAACTTGTTTAATCCAATATAGAACTTTCACTTTTAAAATAATAAAAGTGTAATCATTCTAGATGATTTTACTGCTATCATTGATCTAAATAATATACATATTTTTTGTATTGAGTAATTTTTTATACAATATATATATATATATATATATACAAATGAAAGGAATAAATTCATTATTTCGTAAATGGGCGATTTTAGGGGAAAATCCGAAAACCCGTCGATTTTTATTTTTAAATGGGCGCTTCGTCAGATCACCTTTTTATTTTTGACGTCATCTCTGTGAACGTGATGTCGTCATCAATAAAATTTTTAAATAGAAAAGGTCTTTTAAATATCTATTCACTCATTATGTCTAAGTATTATTGTCAAAAGTAGTTTTAATGACATTCGAACAGATTTCTTAATTAAGTATTGTTATGATGTATTTATTGATACCAAAAATAAATTTGGCAGTCACTTACAATGGAAATATGTCTAAGCTACGTTTTACCTTATTAAAATTCCTTTATTGACATTCAACATAATAGTTATTGTCAATAACTATTTCACAAGTTTTTTCAAGTGGAAAAATTACGTTTATTTGAAAAACTGCATAATTTCACACACAAAAATATATTGAGATAAAAATTTATCATCAGTCAAATTGAAATACGAGTAATACCTGTTATTTCACACTAAAGTTTACTCACCATAAAAAGTAACCCCAGAGGGCGGGAGATACTCAAAATGATGTGCTCCCTGTATGTGGAGAGCTAATGACTCGAACATCGAAGAAAATCCTTCCTCACAGTATGAACGAACCAAGACATTATTTTTCCTCCTCTTAATAAAAAAAAATGGAAAGGTAAACTTGACTTTTAAATCGCGAAATAACCTAAATTTCAACCAAGTAATAAAATTTTCAACCATTCGCTTTGAGTTGTTTAATTGTCCTTAAATACCTTCCCAAGTAATAATTTCAACCTTTTGTTTCAAAAATCTGTTTCGTTGTCTTTGTCCAAATCTATAATATATAATAAATGTATACTGTACGTTGCAATTTATTCTGGAAAATCTTCTCGTTGAAGCCAGAGTGTGTGTTTAAATGTTTAAATCCCGTTTTAGAGGTATTCATTAAACTACCAATAATAATATTAGTATTTAGCGTAGTAAGAGTGAGATTTTGATACAGATTAATTCATTTTTTCTGAGATCTGGTAAAGGAAACTGAACAAGAGGGAAAAATAATTTGAAGAGTTGAGTTATACAAATTATATTAGAATTAGAGAGGAAGAAAGGGCCCAAAAAATTAAAATAATTTGTTAACGCCCTTGTATTGTTAAAAACAATATGAATATGAATCAACTGAATAACCCCGTATATGTAAATGAAGTTATTTAACAAGTATTTTTGTAATTAATTTAAATTGGAAAATAATAGAATGAAACTTTTTTTAATATACAGGAATTCCAGGAGTTCGTAACCAAAACTCGGGAGGTGGAAGACGGGCTAAAAATAATGATAATGCTTTATATAAAATTTGACTCTTACGTTGTTCGTTAACGAACTATAGAAATAATAAGATTTATTAATTTTTTTAATGTAATAATCTGTAATTACTCGTGTTATTATTTACAACGATGATGTAAGAAATATTTAATGAAATAAATATGTACACCTTAATTCAACAAAAATAAAAATACGAAAACAACAATAAAAATCATAAAAAATAATCCTGGAATGTTATTCCAAGTGCAAAGATCCAATCTTAAAATATTTATAAAATGTGTGGAATTAAGGGAAGCCCATATTTAACATTTGTTATAATTTTATTTTACTCTTTTGCATTTTTTATTATCGTAAATTATTTTGGGCACTATTTACTTTGATATGTTGTAATAGGATTCTGAAGTTTAGTTAAAATGTATAAGTATTTATTGGAAAACTAGAAAATGTCTAATTTGAAACTTACATCGAATATCTTTTTTAAGGATTTTTTTGTTGAATTAAGGTGTATTCGTTTACATTAAATATTTCTTACATCACCATTGTAAATAATAAAACAAGTAAATTCAGATTATTAAATTAAAAGAAAATTTTAAATGGTATTATTTTTAAGACAGAATGTTCAAATTTATTAATTAATAATTTAATAGTACCTAATACCAGGTGCATTATTGTTTTCCTTTAATATATTTTTTATATATAGTGAATGCGCAATGCACAGTGCTACAATAAAATTGCCCATATATTTTAAACCGGTAATTTTATCGAGTTATCAAAAAGAACATTTTTTAAAAATGTTTAAGGAATTTATTTGTTTTGGGTACTCCTTGTATAATAAATATAATTTACATTGATGGAAATAGTGTGCAGCTCGATGCGTTATTTTTACCGAATTCTGTAAATTGTTGTTTAGTAATAAGACGATAATAAACAAATGTAAATATTAAAAACCGATTTTGAATACGTTCAAAATAAATTATGGATTTATTCATTTTAATGTTATTCTTTTGTGTTAAATCTCAGAGCTGTATATATCTAGTATTTTTGTAAATTTAGTTTACAAGTTTCCGTGGTGTAGTGGTTATCACATCCGCCTAACACGCGGAAGGTCCCCGGTTCGATCCCGGGCGGAAACACTTTTTTTTTTTCTTAATACGGGTCTAATTTAATTATGGATGTTACACTGATAAGCAAAAAATTGAAGTTTATATGAAATTAAGACGTATTTTTAATTCCTTTTTGTATTAAACTTGTATTCACCAATTGCTAATAATTGTGCTATATTTTTTAGGCTAATCCGATTATTCAATGTTGAATCGTATAACATATTCATTAATAAAATTAAATTCATTAGTGAAAAACAATAGTGGATTATAATGTTTCTTGGATTATTATGAGATTTTTTTGAGGTTTTTCAATTTAGAATAGAAATTAATTTATAATTTCCAGGTGACCCCTGCTGGTCATATTATTTATTTTAACTATTTGCTTTATTTTCAAGTAAAAATAGTTGATTAATTGTATTTCTATATATTATTAAATTTCGTGTGTATTTAAATGACTGCTATTTTTAGTTTTGAAATAATTCTTATCAAAATAATTTAAAATATTTTATACATAAATATAAATTCTAATCTTATTTTTGTATATATGTGTACTATGAATGAATTTTACTAACAAATCCTCGGTAGTATAGTGGTTAGTATCCCCGCCTGTCACGCGGGAGACCGGGGTTCGATTCCCCGCCGGGGAGGATTTTTTTTATTAAAATTCATTAATTTTATTTTGTTTCAGCACCAAAAACTTTTCCTTTTACTAATATACCTGGTGACCGAACTTTTTGCGTCTCCCAAGATAAAATGGCTATCGCTTTCTGCATCCTGGGCGTCATCTTCCTCATAGCAATAATAATAACGGCGTGTTCTTTAGTAAAATCGAAGCGAGATGGTCACGGAATTCCTTATTATTCTAGAAGTTTATTTTCTGGAAGTAGCACTAGCGGTTCTCTTTTTGGGAGTAAATTAATTTTGAGGGACAGTGCTAGTATAAGAAATAGTCCTTCCTATTCTAGAGGAATGCAGTATGGTAGGATTTTGTGATAAAGTTAGAGAGATAGAAATCTTCGACAATCTTTTTGACTGAGAAAATTTTGGCTGTTCATAAAATACATTATTATTTAAATCAGTTCGAAAAGGAGAAAATCAAACGAGGGGTTCCAGAAAAATACTCATTTAGGTATGAGATCTAAAAAATCTGAGTACTTCATTTAGCTTATTTTAATTTTGTAAAGTAATCTAGCTATTTTGAATATATATATATAGACACCAAACTTATAATGCAAAATAATCCATATATCAATAAAAAAATTACTTAGTTGACAAAATAAACTCAACGGTATTTTTCTTGGTTTCTGAAACGAAATAACGAAATGAGATTTAAATTTTTAATGGTCAAAAAGCAAAAACAAAAAGAAAATTGGTAATTTTAATAATCCGTGTTGCCACCTCTACCTCTTATGCAAGCTGCTATTCGCGTTGGCATGCTTCTTATTAAATTTTCTTGGGGTATGTTTTCCCATTCTGATAATATTGCATCAATAAGCTGTGCGACATGATTGATTCAACAAGCTCTAAGTCTTCTTTTAAGTTACCCACAAGTGTTCAATAGGATTTAGGTCTGGTGAACATGCAGGCCAGTCTAAAACTGTGACACCTTCCGTTTCAAGACATTCTCTAGTCACTCTGCTGGTATGGGGAGGTGCGTTATCGTGCATGAAGATAAAATTATCCCCAATTGCAACTCCTTGTTCAATGAGAACAATAATTTTTCCCCTCTGAACATCTGTTATTCCAACATAAGACCGAAACATTGGAACCGAAATAAAATTACCGGAGAATCGTGATTTTACTACTGAACACAAAATTCACAAGATAATAAATCGCAGCAGTCGTTTCTTCTTTATTATCATATTTGTTTACAACAAAAAGCCTCATCTTAAAGTTGGATATAATATTTTTTTATTACAAAAAGTTTCGTCAGAAATACAGAGTGATTCCATATAAGTTTGGTTGTGTGTATATATATGGGTGTTACAAAATGTTCGCCCTTAGAGTTCATGCTTATTGCTTATGTAAAATTATGATGACTTTCTATGTACCACTTCTTGATTTAAGAACGGATAAAAAACTGGGTGTTAAAAATTCTTTAAGCGAAAGATTTTTACCCAATAGCTTTTTAAAACCGAATTTATTCCTGACTTTATTTCTCTAAAAAAGCTACTCTTTCCTTTTTTTTACATATTATCCCTTTTCATCATTAGCATTTTATGATTTGGTGTATTAATCTTTGTGCATTTGAATAAAGTTAAAACGTCATTTCTCTAAAATTTTCCAAAATAGATTATTTTTTGGAAGAAATTAGGTATTTTTTTAACCCTTTTCTTATAAAAAATCATCTGTTTTGGAAAATTTTATTTAAATGCTGCACAAAAATTAATGCACCAAATCATAAAATGCTCAGTTCTGATTAAAAGGGACGGAATTTGAAAAAAGTCAAGAGTAGTTTTTTTTATAGAAATAATGAGCAACGTTTTAAAAAAATCGGGTTAAAAAATCATTGGTGTACTATTTTTTTTCTAAAAGTATGTAATGACTACCACGTATCTACGCCACTGCAAAATTATGTTGGTTTACGTTTTCATCAATTTATTGCCCTTAACTAAGAAAGGGTCTATACCAAATTTGGTTAAAAAATGATAATGAATTCAAAAGTTATTGAGTAAAAACATTTTTTTATCAATTTTTAACACGGTATTTTACTTATCCGTTCTCAAATCAAAAAGTGGTACATAAAAAGTCGCCATAAAGAACAAGTATGTGCTCCGTGAGGCGTGAATTTGGAAACACCCTGTATACATAAATATATATAGCCCCATTAATTATTTCAACAAGCATACAGTTATTGGTCTAATCATGAAATTAAATAAAAAAGAGCCCAAATAACAAAGTACGTTTAGAAAAATTTTAAATTTAAAGATACCAGAATAATAATTTGAAATTGTTTTTATAATAATTTAAGTATCTAAAAGATAAGAAAATCTTTTGCTAGTTCTTAAATTGTCAAATTTAACACTTTTTCACAACAAACCTTTTTTCTATTATATAAATTACAGGAACTACCTATAATTCTTTTCTCTCTCAGTTCTGTCTTAAAGGTTGTTTATCATTTATAAAAATGTAGTGAGAAACATATTTTTGTAAATATGACTTCTCATATTTTTTATATTATTTAACAGATAAAACTAAAATGATATATAGTATATAAAAACACTTTCTAAGTCTTTTTCTTTTGGCCATTCATACAGACTCGTTTAGATAAGATACATGGTATTCAAAAATATAGGGAGCTACTTAAGAAACACTTAATTTGACTAAAAAAAAAAACTCTAAAGTGCTCTAAATTACAGATTTGATTTGAATTTCGAGGGATAGAAGAGTAGCGGTTATGTTGATCAACTTTTAGAATTTCAATATTTCGCAGAGGGTGGGTTATAACTTCAGTAATTTTGAATGAAGTTCAGCTGGTACAAGAGATTTTATTGGCAAATTATTGTTTTCGAAGTTGTACCTTTAAGGGAAAATAATAAGGGAAACATCCTAAAAAAGCATTATAAAACATTTTAGATTTTTTAAACAGATCCATTAAGTAGTAACCAATACTTTCAATATAGATGCTCTATAAATAAACAATAATCAATATATCTCAAATATTAGTGGGTGTAAAATTTTCTTTCAAGTATCCAACAAAAATTTAATAATATGTGAGTACCGAAAATCGATGTTTTCTATGTATGAACTAAGTCATAGTTTAAAGTTTTAGTTTTATCTGGAAAAACTACAATTTTATATTTTCATTCCATTTTACTCATTTTGTTCCTTGTACAGGGTGTTTGAAGATATATTAACACTGAGAGTGGACTCCGGGCCGATATATTTTCCTCCTTAAATAGAGTTTTATTTCTTTTAATACTAGAAAAAAAGATTATCTGTAGTCTCCCCCAAAGCCGAAAAATTTGCTATTTTTGCCCCAGCTTTGGTCGGCCCTAGGGTCATACAGTTTTTAAACACCTTGTATGAAAAAATAGTTTGTGTCATGTCATGCGGTAAAAGGTTCTTGGGATTTTTGTCTATCGTTTTTGTTTACTTTTGGCACCGTTTTCAATATATTTGTTATTTATAAATTGTATTTGGCGTCATTTGTTTAAAAAAAAATGTTAGACAAATATGTATTAATTAGAAAAAAATAAACATTGATTATTTATAATAAATGTAAAAGAGAAATATATCATTTTATTATATTTTTGTTTACAAAAGTCTATATGTAGAATGTTTATAAAAATAGTTTAAATGTATTGTGTAATTTTTTTTTAATTAAAATTCTATTATAGGATTTTTAGTACAAATACCGTTGCACGTCAGGAGTGACGTACCTCTTTCGTCATAGTACTGCCAACTAATTAAAATTTCCCTAACTAAGATAAATCATACGAAACATCACGAAAATTCACGAGGACTCATGAACGTAGTCACAGTACTAAAAAACCGAAAAAGTAATCGTAATTATTTTGATAATTTTAGATTTATTTCAATTATATTGGCTTATATACGTCTTATTCTTTATAATATAAAGTTTATAAATCATTATTATATGTTTAGTACTTAAAATACCATAATTTACATTAAATAATTTTGAAATTTTCTACGCCCATGAGACTCGTATTTATGATGAAGAAATGACATTGTAGCGATTGGCATGCCTTGATGCGACGTTGTCGAGTATTTAGATTGAAATATTTCAACGATTTATGACGTCCGGCCGTCAACCAGTTGTGTGTTTTCACCACGTTTTCGGTAATTTTATAATATTGTCTTTATTTTTTTGCTTTGCTAGATAGTTAACTTATAAAAAAAACTGTTTTTTCAAAACAAACATAGTGTGAATAAGCTGATTATTGACGTTTATTTCTACAAAATGCCAAAAAATTTAGACAAGCCGACAACACTGCAGGGTCGTGATCTCATAATTGATATATGACGTGCAACGGGATTTGTATTAAAAATCCTATACAATTGAAATAATACAATTTTATTTAAATTTTATATTCCATGCATCTATATATTAATATAGAATAAATTTAGAATAAGCCCCTGTGGCCTAATGGATAAGGCATCGGCCTCCTAAGCCGGGGACTGTGGGTTCGAGTCCCACCAGGGGTACTTAAAACTTTTTTCGTTTTTATATTTTTTACAATAAAATTTCTGATTATTTAATTAATTTATTCGTTTTTCTATAACTTTTCTCATAAAAATAATTTAGTATTTGAATATCTACTAAATATTTGTTATTTACACAGAGATTGCTGAAGTTGTTTTTCACCATAACTTTGGATTTTTTGTTTTCATCCCGATTTAACACGTTCACTGTCAGTTGTTTTTATTGACCTCTCTAAAGGGCCAATAGTAATATTTTAACCAAATAACTCTTTATACCTTACGTTTTAGTTAGCTTGTGTTTTAATCTAAAGTTGAACCTATTTATTTTTAAAATGTTTGTTTAACCAAAAAATATATCATAGGTTGATACATTGTGACACTCCCGTTTTGCAACACACATGTAAAATGTTCTGAAAAACATAGACTCACAAATTTAAAACATATTTTGTATTATGAAGACAAATACAGAAACAAATTTATTCATTCAGACATAATTTAAAAAATCATTATGAAAAGCTGAAAACAAAATCACTACTAGAATAGTTTTGTATGTTCATCGGAAACCATGGCTCCCTGCTCAATCAGGTAAATCAGGAGATGTTTGAATTTAGTGGCAGATGTTTCAATGTTTACATGAAATTTATAGTCAATATAATGGATCTACAGAGCTTATTATTATTCGTAATATCGATGCTGTAAACCAAAGTGTGGATGAAAATCGAGAACAATCAATCCTCAAGAACTTGGACTATTTTATGGCACCCAATGAAAATAACCAAATAACTTTAAAATTTTAGAGCAACTTGAATAAGATCCATTATTTAACAGAAAAATCGTCTTCAGCCACGAAGTTCATTTAAGTTCATTTCTGATTAGATGGTTTCTTAAATAACAGTTTGATGTGGTTTATAGTCTGGAGGTGTAATTGGATCGTATTTATTTAAAAGTAAAAATGACATTGCAGTTGGCGTCAATGAAGAACGCTACAAAAACATGTGATTTTTTGTGGCCTGAATTAGATGATTTCGACAATATAAGGTTTCAACAAAATTGGCCACCAAGATCATGGGATATAACTCTATTGGACTTTTTTCTTTGACATACGGTGTACGAATCAACAAATTGTCTTCCGTCCGCAATTTAGAGTTATCCCTCCTGTTCTTAGCTTGATATTTTTTTATTTTTATTTAATAGCAATTTTAGGATTGAAGTACTATTATGAAAAACCTACCTAGGTTTCAGTATCTGACAATACCATTCTCAAGACAGAAAGAAGTTTTGTGAGATACCGAAACCTAGGTAGATATTTAAATATACTAAAACGATTTGGAAGACTGTGGAAATTCAAGATAAGTATTATTTATCTTTCCGTATTTATTATGAAAAATTTCCATAAAGTAAGAGTTGAAACAATTAATGAAAAATCTCGATAATATCCTGATGAGACTTCTCCCGTGAGAAGATCTCCGCTATGCTCTACCTCATTTTAGGTCTATTGGCCAGTTTCTCTGTAATATTCTGTCATCGCTTCTATTCAACAATGGTTGAAGTAGAAGATATGAGCGTGAGATTCCAGCTTTTGGTAATGCGCTTGGTTTCTCTGCTGTATTGTTTCTTGTACTTTTGCAATTAGAAGGTCTGGGTATCATCTGGTTTGAGATACCAGGGACGGTCGATAACTCCTCACAGAATCTTGGATTGTGCTCTTTATAAAACGTCTATAATGGATATGCTTACACATACCCACAATTTTATTTTGAGTTTCTGGCTACTAACACAATTCTCAACCAATTCAATTCTCTAGTTTTAATGTCTATTTGACACAGGATGATTTTGGAACTTCTATATTTTTCATATAGATTGCAGGAAATTGTATTTTTCTTCGTGTGAAAGTTACATGTTGCGATTAACTTTCATTTTTTTCCATTCTTCCACATCGAAATATGTTCTTGATAAATTGAATGAATGTCCCATATTAAGCTAGTACAACTTCCATTTCCGCCATAATCATCAGTATAACATAATGCAGTATAACATGCAACGTAGAATTAATTCATTCGGTACAAAATCTTAGTCCACACTTATGTTTTTATTTTTGAGGTAAACCTCGATCTTACTGTTTATGTAATTTTAAAGAGACCTAATTTTAAGTGTAAATGTCTGGATCACCCTGGTGTTTGGTTGTTATTATCGACAATCTTAACAATGTTATACCAAAACCAATCAACAACTGTCCCTAATGTTTATCGCATATGCTGATATAAACGCTGGCTGAATATTAAACTATGGTGTGATATAGTATTATGATACGTCGGCAGCAAAAGTGTTAAAATATTTTAATCTTCGATCATCTTCAGGTGAACACTAGTTTTAAGTAAGGGAAAAAAATAAGGGCATGAAAGAACCGCCAAAGTTTTAAATAAATCATACATTTTTTATAACACTTTTACTACACGTTTATACAACCCAAAAACTAATAAAGTAAATTCAATCTTATTTAAAAGGTTGATGTTCGAGAATTTTCTCCAATATTTTTTGTAAAGTGGTTAGGGGGAGATTAAGAGGGTAACAACTATGAATCGTACTGTTTTATTGAGTATCAGGCAACAGCCTTTTTAAATACACCTTCTTAAGTACACAATAAAATATTTAAAAAATCATGTGAATCCAATTTTGTTTAGACTAGCTCTGGAAGGTACGTTTTTTTTTTTTTAATAAAAATCGATTACAAAAACGTAATCTAGTTTGCACAAAAAAAATAAAATTCGCTTTAGTCACACTTCTATTGTTGGCTAAAAAATAGTACTCGTTTAGTTTCCCAGTGACTTGCTAGACTCGTTCATTATCTTGTGGTGGGTACAATGCAAACTTCAAGCTTAACCGCTCACATTCATTTCGATTTACGCATCTAAGTATTATTTATCAAGGGAAAAATAACGATGTCGGATCCAACCAGGTGGTTCAAGAATCTTTTTATACAGGGCCGTTTCCTGCTACCAAAGTAAGTGAGAATATTCTGTTAACCATGGTTTATTAGAAGAACAATATTAAATATTGAAGTGGGGAATCCATTAACCACAAGTAAAAAAGTAGTGCTAATTGAAATCTGATTCTTCATTTGTAGGGGTTTGTCACTACGCCCTATACAATAAAACTACTCACAACTTCTGGTTACTTTCGTTTATACCAGAATAACTTCGTTATTATTATTAAACAGAAAGTACCATCTTTTAATTTTTGCAGTGGTATAAAATTCAGCATTAAAATTACAAACATATTTAACGGTTTAGTTGCAAGGCCATAGAAAAAGACCCACAAAACGACGAGAATATTCTGGAAAGCGTCAAGAATATTCTGGAAAACGTAAAGAATGTTCCGGAAAAATCTTCAAGAAAGCAAAAAAAGAATATAAATAAAAAGAAACTAGCAGAAGGAGTAAAGGGTCACAGTAAGGCGAGAGAAAAAAAGTGTCACTTTTATTCACTTTAGTTTGTATTTTTAGGTAGTTTTGTGAAATTTTTCCTGTAAATAAAGTTGTTAAATCCACAAAAGTGTTTCAATGTCGTCAGTCTAAATTTACCCATTTCCTAGTTAATATTCCAAAGAGGATGACTTTTAGGTATAAATGAAACCTCACTTTGTACAATATGTGTCCAATTTTTATATTTTTATTTCTCAAAGTTAATAATTTTAATATTTTATTATCATCTTTGATTCATTTCACCCATTCGGGCACATATTGTTGGCTTCTAATTAACAGTGCTGTCTATAAAGTGGCGCCGAAAGAAGTAACAAAACCTACACGAAACACGAAGCTAATAACCTCACACAAATAAATAATCTCTTTCGATCTATTATGCATTTCTAGGTAATTTTTAGATTTCTTCAAATTTGGAAATATTTGGGTAAATTTCCATAACAAATCGTTTTGACAGCTGCAAATATAATGTTTAATTGCACTTTAAAATGGCTCATTTGAGTTAGTTACACCAATGAAGATTTTTTAAATCTCTGATTCTATAGGTTGTTGTGGAAGAACAGTTTTGTTGAACTCAGACCTTTTAACCATTCTTATGCAGTATATTTATTTGATAATTAGTAATTATTACATTGTTATTGTTATTATTATTATTATTATTATTATTATTATTATTATTATTAAAATAGCTCAATAATGCATATCTTTAGTGTTTATAGTTTTTTATTCAGAATTTTGTATTGAATCCATAAATTTAAAAAATACGCTTTTTTTATACCTCAATTTATAGCACAGGCAACTGTGGCATTAAGTAGCTATATTATTGATTATTTTTTTCAATTTTAACAGCAAATTTTATTTTTGGATGTAAGCTGTTAATAAAATTAAAGAAAACATCTAATTGTCTTTCACTACCTGTAAAACCAGCCAAAACATCATCAACATATCTATACCAAAACAATAAATTCTTGGAGATATTTAAATCAACATTTTTTTGTTCTAAATTATCCATAAAAATATTTTCCGAAATTGGTGATATTGGACTACCCACTGACAATCCTTCATTTTGAATATAAAATGTATCGTCAAAAACAAAGTAATTATGATTAAATAGGTTTATAATTTCATTAATTAAGATTTGGATAATGTTTTTTCTTTCTAAGAATTTAGTTATTAATGGTATAAATTTACATGGAGGAATTATTGAAAACATAATACTAACGTGAAATGAAACTAATTTTGTATTTTCATTTCATTTATTTTTATTTAGTTGATGTATTAAAATGTAGGGTTTTAGATTTAGCTGCGTGACTTTTAGCATTCAATAGTTTTGGGGTGGCTTTCAGTTATTGGCTCTAGGAATATGATGCACGTGTTAATTTTAAGAAAGGGATAATTAGTATTATTATCAGAAGCGTCTAGTGTTAATAATCAATAAATGTTTTATTATAAAAAAATTGCTAAAATATGTTGCATAAAGATTGTTTCCTATAATGATAGCTATAAATTTCTATTATTATTATTATGCTAATAAAACTAGCAGGAAATTCTTCAATATTTAAATAATGGTAACCGCCTTCTTATTTTATAATTTTTTTTTAATATTTATGATTGTTATAATGCAATTAACATGCTGATTAACTAAAAAAACGTTGGCAATTAGCTATAGAAAATGTTATTTAATTTTAAATTTGCATATTTAAATAATTATTATTTAAAATATTTATATACAGTAAAAAAGTATAATCTGCGAATGATAAAATACTAACTAGAGAAGCTTGTATTCAACGGCCCATTAGCTCAGTTGGTTAGAGCGTCGTGCTAATAACGCGAAGGTCGCGGGTTCGATCCCCCCATGGGCCAAGCTTTTTTTTCGACAAAATATAATTATTGTTTTTTTATTTTGGTATATAGCAATGCATTTATTCTTAATCTTATGTGAATAGGATGATACTTCTTTATCTAGAGAAAAACGAAATGAAAATTAATCCGCTGAAAAAGTAACAAGTTAATGTTACTCATAAGCAAACTATACTATAATTATTATCGAACAGACGGAGTGATCACGTGAAGGCTAGGCAATATATTGTATAAATCCCCATTAAAATGAATAAAAATAAACAAAAAAAATCAACTATTGATCCTTGTTTCAAGGTGAGTTCATGCAAGAAAAATTATTATTGGTTGCAACAAATTACGGTCAATTTACACTTATAACTAATTATGCATCTTAATTTAATAATAATTAACAAAATAATATCTAATGAAGATAGACTTCAGATATTTTATAAACAAAGGAAAAACATGAAAATTGAATTTTTAAAATTGTTAATATCAGTAAAACAAAGTAAAAAATATCAAATATACGTGTAATATCCTTGAACACGATCCTATTCCTTGTATGCACTGATCCGAAGTTAGAGGCAAATTATTTAAAGACATATGGAAAACAGAGTTACTTCTTGTTCGGGATAAAAATACAAATTATGCACAATAATTGTTCATTCTGGAGCATGTAAGAATTTATCTGCACTAATTTTTGAAAACTTGTCCAAATTCTAGGTTACGTTTATTTTAGGTACATGTTAAATATAAAAATAAATTTCAGTCTCAATAATATAAATATAAATTCCGAAGAACACCAGGAATTCAAGTAATTAATGATTCTTATTTTTTAACAAAACATACACTTAAATTAATTTTCATGGAAAATTTTAATTTTTTGGTTTATGTATAATATCTTTTCAATAATTTCATTTTTCTGGCTCACAGCCCACTAAAAAAATATTTTACAATTTGTCATTCTTTTTGAAAAATTTGAGAAAATTTGAACTCATTATATCGTTAAATACACGATTGCTCACGAAGAAATAATTACAGATTAAGAAAGCTCCTTGATTTTTCTTCCAAATGCATGTCATATACTTGTACATCTATTATTAAAACTTTCTTAATTATTTTTTGTCATGTTTTTGTATTTAAAAACTCAAATATCTTTAATCTAATTCCGTTGTAAACATAATCTAACAATAATAATAATATGATTTATTTTTAATTTTTATTCAATAATTACCTCCCTTTTATTCTGAAATTGAAAAATAATGTTAATATGAACTACTCAAATAACATCATGTTAGAATTCATTATATAGTAATTTTAATTTTTTATTTTTAGTCAAACCATTGTTTCATACTTAAAATTTAATGATTACAATATGTTCCTAATATAGGTTTTCCTCTACCTTTCATTATAATTTTAAAAAAATTGATCGGTTCAATTATTTGTTCGATTAACCTTGAAATTTTCTAATTATGTTAATGTCATGTTATTCTGTATTTTTTGGTTACTGTTAATTTGTTTTAACAAATTAGGGGAGCATGGGGTAATAGAAGCCCGCGGGTAATGTGAGCGACCAAAAAATCGACTTTCCTGATGTGTTGTGTGTTTTTCGTTGCGCGCTTATAAAAAATACAAAAGTTTAACGTCCCAGGTAAGCATTAAAATGCATACATATTATATTCTATTTACATTAATTATATTTCTAAATGTAACTAATTTAAGGTATTACTATTGAATTTGAAATAGAATACGAGATGTAATTTTGACATTTTTCTTGTTCTATTCAAGATTAACCGAGTAATGAGAGCTATATTCCACCACATTCATCCCACCGCCTGCAGCCACTAGATGTTACTTTTTTGGGCCATGGAAAAAAGCATATAGCAAAGAGAGTGACATGTACATTAAATCAAACAATATGATCAAAATTACACCGTATGAAATCGCAGGGTTGATCAATAAAGCTTAGAGTAATGATGCTAATTTAGAAAAGGGAATTTCAGGCTTTAAAGTAACGGGGATATTTCCCATGAACCCTGAAGTTTTGGATGATGAAGATTTCATTAATACTGATGATATCGGCTAATCAGCTTCAGCTAACATTACCCTGTGTACATCAATTGAAATACAACAACAAACTAGCTATTCCATAGCTAGCTATTGTTCATTTAAAATCCGTACAATTCACAACAAATGACATACAACAACAACATCACAGTAGATCATCAGCCACTGTAGGACAATCCGAGGAATTTCAGGCACAACCTGGACCTTCTAAGCTCACTTTAGATGTCAATCAACCATCGTCTAATTTTGCTTCTGCTTTGTCCGTTTTAAGCCCAAAACCATTGCTTCCGAAATCTAGAAGGAGGACTACAAGAGAGAAACAACATTCTGAAATTTTGACAAGTACATCGATGAAGACTGTATTCGAAGAAAAAAAGAAGAAACGTCTAGAAAAGGACTCAAAAACTGAAAACAAGGGAAAATGTGGCAAAGACAAGTGCATCAAAGAAAAATAAAAGCAAAAGTCAACCAACGGGGTCAAACAAAAAAGAAATATAATCAAATCAGAGAAAATTAAAAAAGTGAAAAAATATATATTCAGTAGCGATCAAGAAAATTCGTCTAATGAAGAATTAGACGAAATTTGCAATGTCGAATCTGAATACTCCGAAGAAGAAAATCTGTGTGCCGTTTGTTTAAACGCAGGCAAAGGCAGAGAATTATGGTATTGTTGTAGAAGTTGCAGAAACTGGTCGCATGCAGAATGTTCTGGCACTGATAGTCCAGATGATTACATATGTGAATTTTGTTTGGACCCTTAAGATTATTTGCATTTTTCTGTTCTTAATTTAGTTTCTTGACTTTGTTACCAATTTTTTTTTGTTTATTAATGATTACTTTATTTGATTTTGTTACCAAATGTTTCTTTTGTTATTTAATACTTAGGTATTAAGCTAGATTTATTTAAGGCTTATTGAAATCTAACATGAGACTGCTCTAGACTGACTAAAATTTAAATGGCTCCTATTCGACATATGGGACATTTATTGGCTCCTATTTCCCGAAGTGTTGGGTAATCGGAGCGGAAGACATAATTTAGAATTGTTTTTATTTATGCTAAAGGTTACTTAAATTTATGATTTTTCTGTGATTTTCTGGTAACCAGATAAGTAAAGCTTATGTTTATAATTAATAAATATTCAAATTCTGGAAATTATAAGGCTTATTAACAATATTCCTTAGTAAATTACTTTTAAATTTAGAGCGTCTTGATCAGTCAGAGTCAGAATCACTTTCTGAACGAATGTAAAATGAATAAGAAAAAATAGCAGGTTGTACAGGCATATTTTATTTAATATACTGTTAAAGCGACTAACTGAAATGGGAAGGGAAAACTTTTTTCGGCTTTTTCTAAATATTATTGATGGCATAATGACAAAAATTCACCTGAGTAATAACTACATGTGGTTCTGTACCTAATATTATTACATACCAACTTAAAATCTCAGAAATAAGTGGTTATTTTTTTTTAATAATTAGTGTATCTCAACAAATCTTTTGCCACAAATAACATACAGAAGAGAAATAAAACCCAATATTAACGCATTATTTCACACTGAACGATTGAGTTGATTTTTTAGACCGCAAAACAGCCTTGAAGAACAAAAAACAATTGCCTTCTGGACATGGATAAAGTGTAACGTTGATGACCGACCAATGCAATAAATGTTTCACTTTTTTTATTTTATTTTTTCATGTAGTTCCCTTTTCTCACGACTTCTTCATGGGAGTCCGTTTCATATTTTTTGTATTTTGTGAAAAAGGAAGGTTTTTATTTTACCCCTTTTACCTACAGGGTGTTTCATAGCTAAAGGGAAATATTTTAAAGGCCGATAAAGGTTTTTTTATTGGCCCTCGAGCAAGGTATGTCTCATATCAGCCAGTCACCTTTAAATAATATCCTGTATGTAATAACAATTTTATCAATTATCTCCATTTTAGATATGCATAGAGTGGAAAAAGTTAATTTTAACAAGTCCCGCCACCAATTTGAATGGTAACATTTTGAAACTGAAATTTATTTGTATTTATGTTGTTTGTTCGTTTTAAAATTTTAAATATTATAGCAGATCCGTGTTTAAAACTAAATAATAAATTCATTTTCAAAATAAACGTTAGTAAACAAATATTAATAACTAGTTAAAGAAATTTATAACACATTCTCCAAAAGTCCGCTATTTTGTAGTGTGTACTTTCTTGTATGTTTATTTATGTCTTTTAATGATTTTCTAATAACATCTGGATTGTCTCTCAGTTCTTCCTAGTATTTATTATTTGAGAATTCACTTTGGATTTCGGATATCTCTGTACAGGAACATTTTAACCCAGTGAAAATTTGAATACCTTGAGCAAGTCTTGAGGTCCATTTATTATTATCCACATATTAAGAAAATTATCCTCTAAGTTTCTCACAAAAATTCTAAAACTTGCAGCAAAACGAATTACATATTTTGTAGAAATTCAAAATATTCTTCCCATTCTTGGAAACCCATTGTTCCGATCAAAAATTATTTAAGATACCAGTCTAAATACTAAAGAATTTAGAATTTATATTGGGAATGGCTTTGTCCGATTACGTTGGGATTTTCTTCTTCACAAACATATTCATTCCGAGAATAAATGTTTTTAACAGCTGAACCAGGCAACCTGTAAGGGAGATTTGCAGCATGAGCAATCCTTGTTCTTACTTTGGAATTTCGCTTTACTTATGGAACATCCTGTACAAAGAGATGAAAAGGAAAAATATAGTTTTTATACATGGTTGGGATAAAGTTTGGAACTAAGTAAATATCTTTAAAAAGAAACTGAAGATATTTATGAAATTTTACAAGTACGTGCAATAGAGCAAAATGTAGCTGATGTACTTTTTTTTTGTTAATAATATACTTCCGGTTTAACCGGAAATACCCTCAACTTTTTAAATTTAAATAGGACATCTTGTATATTTTTACGGATTTTGAAAGATCTTGTTATTTCGAATTCTTCGATACTGGGTTTAGGGTAAAAAATCTGTAAAAACGAGGAATACAGCACTTTAATAAACTACTTTTAAGTTTTTATACATTAGAATAAAATGCTATATAGATAAACAAATTGATACTGTTTGTATTAATAGTAAGAAATAAATGAGTACTATCTAGTAGGTCACTGTTGACTGTCAAATTGTAATTTACGGAAATAAATTGTACGATTAAGAATGGTTCATTTCAGTGAAAAAGATCGTATTGAAATATTAATGATGATCGGTTATGGTGATCGATTCATAGAGTGGCCTGCTCGTTCTCCGGATCTAAGCCCATTATATTTTTTTCTTTGGGGTTATCTAAAACCACGTGTTTACATTAAACGACCCAATATACTTTCAGGAATTGAGACAAATAATTATTGATGAATGTCAACTAATACGTGGAGAAGTCTTGAAAAGAGTGACTCAAGAATTTGTTAATAGGCGCTGGCATATTGTCAGGAGGTGAACGGAGAGCATTTTGAACATTTGAATAAATTTTGTTTAAATTATTATTCTCATTAGTCTAAAGTAAATAAATTTACTTATTCTACAAATAAAAGTGAGTTATTTCTCGTTTTTACAAATTATTTCCACTAAACCCAGTAGGTACAAATTTAAGAAATAACAAGCTCTTTCAAAATCTGCAAAAATATACAGGATATCCTATTTAAATTAAAAAAGTTGAGGGTATTTCCGGTTAAACCGGAAGTATATTATTAACAAAAAAATGTATTTTGCCCCATAGCACTTACCTACAAAATTTCATAAATATCGTTTGCTTCGTTTTAAAGATATTTACTTGCTTCCATACTTTATCCCAACCCTGTATGTATTGGTACGTAGTTGTTCCGAAACAGCAATTAAAAATTCAACTGTTCTAAAAGCAATTATCTATTTTCTTACTTTAATTACTTATTTTTTTTCAGGGAGTAGACTTTCCACATAAATAACCTCTTAAAGATGTTTAACTTGAGCCAAACAACTGTTTTCCAATAATAATTCCCTTTCGATTTCTGTAACTCTTGCAGTTTAAAGATTTTATAATTCATCAAATCAACTGATTGATTTGAATGAAACGTAGTAGAATTCATTTCAGACATAGTCTTGATGATTGCAAACAGCAAGCAATTAATTTCAGAGGAGAATTCCATGAAATGGATTTCGTAAATGGACGATTTCACACACATTAGACAAGAACCAAGAAATAAAGAAACGTACGCGTAATAATGGGCCCCGAACCCCAGGCGAAAAGATTCTGCAAGTGTTATCGTATGGTCACTTCCTTTTGCACCATTCGCCTGCCGACCTTAACACACTTCTTCGCTTTATCTTCATCTAGATTTTATTATTATGAGCGTTTCATTAAAAAAATACTACAATGGCTTGTTATTACATGAATATTGGATTTTTAATTCAACGAAAGAATAGGTTAGTTAAGTAAAAATAATTCTTCCCTGTTGAAGATTTTTGAAATTTTCCTTGATTAAATTAGACAACTATTGGTTGTCGGTATGTTTCATTTCTTAGCAAGTTCTATTAAATTACAAAATAGCTTTGTAACAGATAAAATTATAAGAGTTTGATGTTTTTACTAAGATTTTTCACTTATAATTTTGTTTTACAATGTTAACACTTTTGGTTGTTACTATTTAATAGTTAATAGTTAATTTTTTGTAATACAAATATGTGCTAGATTTTGCTTTTTTAATATGATTTTTGTGGAAAGTCTTAGGAATAATTTTGACGATTGAAATGATAACGATAGTAATGTCTAGGTGCTTTGTTCAGAAAAGTGGAATTCGATAGAGGGCGCTGTCATCAATCTTCAAAGTAGTAAATCAAATATCCGTAAATACGATTCTTGTGCTATACATTACAAAATAGTAAAGGTAAGTAAAGTATAAGCACAAACAAATTTACACAATGGAAACTTGAAAACAATTCCTGCATAGGACAGCTATGATTTATTTTACTGCTTTGAAAGGTTCACTTTTTTTTCACCAGAGGCCATATTCGAATTTTTTTGAATGTCACTTTGAGCTTCAGCCAATTAGATTTTTAATTTGTTTCCAGCAAGGTGTTCGTGTTGACAATGCGGTGTTGTTAAAACTTTAAATAGATTATAATTTGGTCGTTAGGGTTAGGGATGTTGCCAATAATACTTTTAAAAAAATTTTAAGAACTGAATACATTTTTCTGTTTAAAAGTCATTTGAATTTTGATATTATTAATAGCAAAATCGTGTACATATTGCACACGAGGGTTGCTATTTATGTATTGAGAATAGAAAGAACAAACAAATGAATTTTATCAAAAATATATTTATTACTTTTCAAAATATTCGCCTTTAAGCTTTATACACTTTTGCATGCGATTGAACCACCCTTCAAAGCACTTTGTCCAGTCAAAAGATGATAGCTTTAAAACATGATTTTTGAACGCCTCAACCGCTTCTTCGGGTGATGAAAATTGTTCTCCAACATTTTATATGAAAACGAAGATCAATTATTTTATTCTCGCTATTATGTACTTCAAAAGTCTGTTGTCCTTATTAATGGATTTTTAATTTAATAAAATTATATGTGCTTTGTAAGTAGTAACTTATCCTGTTGAATCTACTTGATAATATTTAACGATTTGCTAGATATGATGCATATACTCATACAATTAAAATTAAACGATATTTTATAACACGCAAGTATCCACTTAAAAATAATTAAAAATATTTACGCGGTGTCCCATTTCAAAAATTAAAAAACCTAAAATTCTCTTCTGTCAGATTGGTTGAAATTTTAGCATGTAGAGTATTTCGAGTTTTTGAGCCGAAGTTCGAGTCTCAGATCTCTTGGTAGGGATGTTGCAAGGTTGTCGGATCGTATATTGGTCAATATAACACCTGATTTCCTAACATGGCTATGCCCAGAATAAAATTACACTACTTGACATAGCAAATGAAATGTCCCTAAAAGTTTTTAGAAAACTTGCAAGATAATTAATACGAGGGTTGCTATTTATGTTTTGAGAATAAAAAGAACAAACAAATTAATTTTATAAAAAATATATTTATTGCTTTTCAAAATATTCGCTTTTAAGCTTTATACACTTTTGCATGCCATTGAACCACCTTTCAAAGCACTTTGTCCAGTCAAAAGATGATGGCTCTAAAACATAGTTTTTGAAGGCCGCAACCGCTTCTTCGGGCGATGAAAATCGTTGTCCACGTAGTTTATCTTTAATTTGTGGGAACAAGAAGAAGTCATTAGGTGCCAAGTCTGGGCTGTAAGGCGGATGACCCATCAATTTGATATTTTGTGTGTCTAAATACTCACTTGATTCACTTGATGTGTGTGAGCTCGAATTGTCGTGATGCAAAATGATTTATCGTTTTGGATTTGTACCTCTCAATTTACCGACAACTTCTGGCAAGCAAATGGTCGTATACCACGCTGAATTAACGGTCTTTTCATTTTAGAGAGCCACACTTGTTAACTACGTCAAAATCAAATGTCTGAATTATCTTTTATTGCACCGCGTATAAAGAGAAATACGAATAAAATCGAATTTACAATACCAAAGTGTTATTCCTCAGGGTCATTTGCATGTAGAAGGTTGAATTGGCAAAGCTGTCAGGAAGCTGGTTCGTTTCCACTTGAAGAACTGCGCGACAATAAATTAGAGAGAAAAAAGAAATTAATAATTAAGTTAATGAGTACAGTTTCAAAACTTGCTGGTGTTGATTTTCCTCAAAATTAATCAGTGTCGTAAATTTACCGTTTAAGTAAAAAACGAAACAATTTTACACTATTGCAATGCCCTATTTCAGTTCAGTTGCTTAACGGCAAAAACACAGTTTTAAATAAAAATTGATAATTAATAAATATGACAATTTAATAGAATTAAAAGGTTTTAAACTAGTAAAAATTTTAATCGTCAATAGAATCGAGGTGAATCTTAGCCGAGTACGAGGGTATAAAGCGATCAAAGGTAAAACAGTTATAGCACGAATAAGTGCTGAAGTGATGTACAAGGAGTGTATCGAGTAAAAATACAGGGTTGGGTTAAAATATGGAACCAAGTAAATATCTTTAAAACAAAATGCAGCTGATGTACATTTTTTTATCAATAATATACTTCCGGTTTACCCGGAAATACTCTCAACTTTTTGAATTTACATGGGGCACCATGTATATTTTTGCAGATTTTGAAAGAGTTTGTTATTTCTCAAATTTATACATACTGGGTTTAGTGGAAATAATTTGTTAAAACGAGAAATAACTCATTTTTAGTTGTAGAATAAGTACATTTATTTACTTTAGACTAATGAGAATAATAATTTTAACAAAAATTGTTCAAATGTCCTAAGAATATGCCAGTCCATTATCAAATTCTTGAGTCACTCTTTCGAATGGGCTTAGATCCGGAGAACGAGTAGGCCACTCTCAGAATCGATCACCATAACCGATCATCATTAATATTTCAACACCATCTTTTCACTTAAATGAACCATTCTTAATCGTACAATTTATTTCCGTAAATTACAATTTGACAGTTTCCCAACAGTTACCTATTAGATAGTACTCGTTTATTTCTTACTATTAATACAAACAATATCAATTTTTTTATCTAAATGGTATTTTACTGTTATGTATAAAAACTTAAAAGTGGTTTATTTATTTTTTACTCTAAAACCAGTATGTACGAATTCGAAATAACAAGATCTTTCAAAATCTGCAAAAATATGTAGGGTGTCCCATTTAAATGAAAAAAATATTTAATTGAACTTGATTAAACTCATATTTCCTTGAAAAAAGGAAATCTTTTATTCGGTGTACACGCCTTCTTCTATTTCCAAAATTTTTCTGCATTTCAATATATATGTTTTCAATTTCTTCATTTTATTAAGTTATTTGCTTGAAATAGACGGATTTGTGACACCTACATTTTCTTTGTATTTCTCATAATCATAAGAAAATATTTATTAGTAAAAATCTCATTTGATTGCAGTGAAATAATCTTCTAAATAATTGAACAATTTACATCTTCAAGTTTTTATCAGCTGTTGGAATTAGTTAAGTTGTGGTTAATAAGACTTCGGCGACAAAATGCAATTTTCTACATCTTTGAGCATCAATATAAATATACAATTAAACCGAGCTTCCCACGTTCAATAAAAAGTAGTCGGCCTAAAACAAAAACAGAAATATTTTATATTGATCAATTATTTGGCTATTTAAGACCAATGAGCGTAACATGGAATTGGTATTTTTAGAGACTTGTTTATTTACTTTTCAATTTTAATTTATAAGTCATGACTTCACAAACAGTTCAGCTTTAATAGCGTTTATATTTTATAGAAAAACTTTAAGTTTGAATTACTTCGGTTTTGAATTTTTTTTGCCATTCATATACAGGATGCGGCATTAGTGCGTCGAAATACGATATATCCGTTATTATTGAAGTTTCGAAAAAAAAGTTTCCACAAATAATGTAGACAGTCTTGAGATTCATATTTTAAAATTAGTCCAAATATACAGTGTGTTCAGGAACGCAGTGCTACTCAAAAATTTTGTTTATTTAAATGGTACACCCCGTATATTTTTACATTTTTATAAACCTCTTGCCGAGCTAATTTCAACGATGTATCACACTTTATGTCTATTATGCTTATTAAAAACTAAATTCAAAAAAATTTGATTTTCAGGAGGCTATAGATCTTTTATTAAACACAGTAGAGGTTTATAAAAAATGTAAATATATATGTGGTGTTCCAGTTAAAAAAACAAATTTTTTGTCTGGCACTGCGTTCCTGAACACACTATATATTTGGGACTAATTTTAAAATGTGAATCTCAAGACTGCCTACACTTTCTGTAAAAGTTTTTTTTTCGTAACTTCAATAATAGCGGACTAATCGAGCTTTGCCACACTAATGCCTCACCCTGTATATCTACTAAATTTTTATTGTTTGTAGGAAAAATAAAGTCGATTTATGACATTACACTAAAAACAGCCTGTGTTAATGAGAAAGATGAAAAGTGACTTGTTGTATAACTTTTGAAAAGGGTGATTTATTAATAGTGCACGAAAATTTAAAGTCTGATTCTTTCTATAAAATATTTAAAAAAAGACGTTCTAAGATATAAATGCATAAGTGTATTCTTTAAAAAATATTTTTTTATTAATAATTATTGCAGATGATTTAGTATTTCTAGGAAATAATTGAGATAAACATTGAAACAAAGAATATAAAACTAACGAAGCTGTATTTTTAGTTGTTCATCAAAACAAACAATATAAAAATTTTAAAAATCTATATCTACGTTCTCGGACATACATTTATAATATTTTTTTTATTTTTTACCCAAGGTAATCGACTTTAAATTTTCGGCAATATTAATATATTTTTTTAATATTTCTCCGTCACTGTCTTATAACAGTTTCATATATATGCATATCGTCTCAGTAACTACACATAATTGATATTTTTCATGCTTATAAATTGGTAAATTAAATTTCAGAAGTATAACTGTTCGAATCCATGAAAATACTCAATCCATTTTAACGTCGGGTGTTTTTAAAATTCACAAAGACGTTTGCCCGTTTGTTAGGATTCGTTCTGGGATTTTATGGAGATTTTATTTATTGTAGATTTCTTCTATTATTATTTTTATTAACAGTTAGTAATTTCGCTCTGGTATTTTTGTACCGTTTGATTATGAATTCCTAGTTATATTTAAATAACTTATTTTATTTTTGCAACATATTTTCCTCGTAATCCCATTATTAGAAGACAGAATACAAAAAAGTTAAAAAACATTTTATAGCCTTCAAATAGAGTGGAATAATGAGGTATCAACATCCAGTGATTACTATCAGAAAATTGACTCTTACTTTCTGAATATTGATTCAGCGATATTTGAGCTACCTTTTTCTACTACAATTTCCGAAAAATGTATAGACCCCATTTGCATTAATAAAAACAAGACGTTTAATAAAAAACATAAAAAGTTCATATATTGCATTATTTCATTGGGAAAAATAAGTATAATATAAAAAAGTAGATTATTTGAACATATATCCGTGATGAATATTTTAAATTATTTTTAAGCCGATTTTATCAATCGGAATCCGAAGTGTTTCTTTAACGCCTTTTAAACAAGTTAAAATAATATTTAACTCACATTAGGCCACCCTGTAAATTCTTCAAATTAATTTTATGTATGTAATTTGTCATGTCCGCAATTTTTACTTCAACCAATCAACATGTCGCTAATTTACGCTATAAAAATTGACCAATGAAAACTGCCCTCTGAGCACACAATTAACCAATCAGTCGTGATCACCCCCAACGCTACAGTCACAGTTACTCCAGTTCCAAAAACAAAAAGTCGCAAAGAAGTCACTGCCAATGCACACACTCACTCTCCGCTCAAAAATAGATCCTCTCAAGTTGTTTATTGCTCTTCACACAATTTAAATTATATATTGTCACCCAGAGCACCATTTTAAAAGTTTAATGACTCTTCAGATCATAAAATATTTAAAATTAAATTTGGTTTAAGTTGTGTGGTACTGAATTAATGGAAATTTGTGTCAATTATTATGTAAACCACTAAAGAACTCGCATCAAAATTGTTGTTAAAGTGGAAATTTTGAGTTAAAATAAATCAGTTATCACAGGATTTATGCACGGATAATTCTAAGCTAATATCCACGTAAAAAGACAGTCTATTTTTGAGTAACAGTCAATTATGTTATGCATAAAATTCTACACTCTTCCTTAAGTTAATAACAATTTTCATAGGCCTGCCAGTTTCCTAGTTTCTTCTTTGAGCAAATGTCATTAAACATTTTTCCAACTGGTTGTTGAAAGAGTTTTTAACATCAATTATTTTAAAAGTACTGTTTTTTTTGCCATCTCTCCTTCAATTTGCACATAAGATGGCACTCTTAAAAGGGTCTTTTATAACTTAACGCCACCTCGTTAACTACATATTTATCAGTTAATTTAATTTCTTTAGTTAATGTTAAAAATTTCGCTTTCATCTTATTTTCGTCATATACCTATAATATTAGCGTTCCTCAGCCACTCTTTATTTTTTATTTTTCTAGTGGCCGTGGTTAGAGCTTTATTTGTCAACGTTGATATGAAGCATTATAAAGAACAATTATTACATTTTTCTACAAATTCTTTAAAAACCATTCATCAAAAATTTCTGAGTTGATTTCGTGAAATCTACACATAAGAAGCTCACAATTATGGTTACTTTTATAACCTCACTATTATTTCCTATAGGTATCAACTTTATTCACAAATCTCGCAATTCGCAATTATTATGTGATCCTTCCTACATCAGTTTAATGTGCATAGACACTAATAGCCATATCATTAATCTTCATTTTCTCTTACATTTTTTATTTATACCATAATATACAATGTGCTTAATTTATATAACTACACTTTTAAATAAATAAAATTAATATAAAATTTTGGTAGTATAAATGATTCAATTCCAAAGAGGATCGGATTTGCGAAAAATGAAAATGAGGTATATATAGTCGACTTATTGCGAAAGATAATTAAGTGAATTTTTTCGTTTTTTAGGTTTAAGTTGCTAAATATTTGTTCTGATCATCCCTATCTAAAACATTTTGTATCCTAACATTAAGAAAAAAACAATGACAATTTCAAAAAGGTATAAATATAATTGGAAAGAAATTATTAAATATTTTTCCAAAGATCGAAAGCTTTAGAATTTGATTGGACAATAGTTAGGTAAATTCAAGTTAAATCTCTTTTCAAAAAGTCGACAAAGCAGGTTCAGTCTTATAAATTTTGCTCTTTAAGTAGCCCCATAAGAAAAAATCTAGTGGCGTTAAATTGGGGGATCTTGGTGGCCATTCAATAAGGCCTCTTCTTCCAATTAAGGTATTGCTACAAAGCGGAGGTGCACCGTCTTGTTGGAAAAACAGATCATATTATTAGTACCTGTTATCATTTTCGATGATATCTGTCAAAGTGGGATCAGTAGTGACCTCCAAAAATTCCAAATAAGCTTCTCCCTTTAAATTTTGTGGCAAAAAGAATGGCCCAACAATACGATCCTCATAAATTCCTACCCATACGTTTAATCTCAGAGACTGTTGGACATGTGCTTCGTACTTGAGAATTTTCATCAGCCCAGTAACGAAAATTATCTCAGTTTACAGTGCCATTTAGAAAAAAGGAATATTTCATTTTCAGTCATATTTTCACAAAATGTAGTCACCTGTTTGTGTCACATTCGGTTATTTCTTGTGCCAAATGTATCTTGTAGGGATCAAATTATTTTTTTTTCAATACCCTGCGAACAGTAGTATGCGAAAAACCAGGTTCTTCAGCCAATTTTCTAGTACTGGATGTGGGATCTAAATAAATATGATCTAAAATAGTTATTTCTATCGCTTCAGTCCTAACTCGCTTTTCACAGCTTTTTTTTTATTAGCTACAGATCATGTTTAACGAAATTTTTACACGAGCTCTAATACATATTAGTGATAAAGTTGTTTGTCTTCGTGAAGCTGAATAACTATTATTCCTAATTTTTCAAAAATATTTGATCTTCTGCTCAACATGGTTTTCTTAAAGGAAACTCGCCTGCTTCTGTCTAAAGTTGTATGCTGAAATAAATACCCTAAAAGACGCAAATAAACTACAACGGGACTTAAACATTATAAATAATTGGTGTAATAAAAATTTTTTAAATCTAAATATAAAAAGTGCTTCATAGTTATATACACTAGAAAACACAACTCACTCTTCTTTGAATATAATATTAACAACTTTAAGATATCGAGATTTAATTCAATTTTAGCTCTAGGTGTAATTATTGACTATCAACTTAATTTCAATTTACACATAGAACATGCTATAATCGCTGCCAACAAAAAGTATAATTTAATTCTTAGAATGTGTAAAGGTTTTACGTATATAGTCGTCTTAAAGATTTTGTACAATGCTTATATTCGGAGTAAACTTGAGCATGGTACGTATACACCTTAGGGTACTCCACATGATGAACTGCTCAACAGATTCTCTTTCAGCTCATTGGAAAATAGGAGAATGTTAAACTCTCTTATATTCATTCATAAAGTAGTGAACTCAAGATATTAATTGTAATGAAATTTTAAGCTTATTGAAGTTTTGGGTGCCTAGAGTCAACTCAAGATATTCAACAACTTTTTACTTACTTAACTACTCACAAAACTAATATTTTAAAATTCTCTCCTCTACATTTTATGTGAAAAAATTATAATCTCCTAGAAGATAGCCCGGCATATTTCGACATTTTTAATTATAGTATTCATCTTATAAAGAATAATTTCAGATAAATTTCATTTTTCTTTTTCTTTTGTATTTTATGACTTACTTACTTTGTGTTTGTTAGTAATTTATTGTTTAATTTCCAATGTATTTCTGTATTTTTTAAAATGTATTGTTAACTTTTTCCCACTCTGTAAATTGTTTCCTTACTGTAGAGTGGTGTATGGAAAATAAAATAAGATAAATACATAAATAAATATACTTACTACTCTTTGCACACGTCCCGTTTTCAAAAAACATGAAAATAATTTCAAATCGTTTTGCAATAGAATAAACCATTTTGGACATAATCAAAATACATATTAGATTAACTAGCACTACTGGTAAACGCTACCAAAAATCTTAGTAAATAATTAGTAAATTTTTGAAAGTTCGTTATTTTTGACGTGATTAAAAAATGTGACACATTAGCCAAACATAGGCGTTGCGTTTAATTTTGAAGATGTATTAATTAGACTTTATTTAAATTAAGACTTTTTTAACAAACATGGAGTTAATATCGGAAGTCATAGATGATAGATCATGTGACTAATTAGTCCATCGTAATACCTTTTTAAGGATATGCCTTGTTTAAAATTAAAGGGTTGGAGAAGTGGAAGGGAGGGGGTTGACATAAAACAGATGTCTGTATCGTGAAAATCTGTCCTTTTTGGAATAAAAATAAATAAAAAATTCTACATATAATAATTATGATATAGGGGTGAGTAACGAAAAACTGTGGGTATCTAGCTGAAATTTTCAGAAAAAATCCGTCACTACAATGATAATAAGATCTTTATTTTTCTTTAAACAATAGAACTCATAAAATCTGAAAAATATTAACTTGAAGTTTTATAGATATATTTGTTATAGATGTAGAAAATGTAGCAGTTAATTCTAAGGGTTTTACGGTTGCGACATATTTTTGAATTAAAATTTTTGCCGTCAAATGAAATGAAAAACGTATTTTACTTCCATGGATAAAATTATTCAATTTGCGAATTATTTACTTGAATCTTATATTAAAGAAGAAGCTGTTTCTCCGTTCTAAATCTGGACCACAAATACGAACTACTAATTATTCTGAATTATTTCACTCGAAATTCAGTAAATATTGAACAAATCTTCAGCATATTTCTAGAAGCTGCAAAAGCAATGCAGATAGATACATATATCAAAACTAATATCGTTGAAATAAAATAAAAACGAATTATAGAAAAACATCATAGAAGATTACAATTTTATTAATAATAAAGTATAAGTGTTAACCGTGATGGGAATTGTGTTACCCTGGAAAATTTGGGTTATGTAGTTTCAGATGATATTTTTCTGATCGCATTTTACTATTAGGTAAGGTCATAATCGTGAAAGTCCAGTAAATGAATCACCAAGATCAACAGATTTTAGATAGATTTAATCTGTATAAAATTTCATAACAAGTAACTTCTTTAGGAAATATAATGTTCTCCAAAATGTATTTATTTTAATAGATTTTTATGTTTTTATGCAAAAATAAATAAATGAATAAGAATGGAAATCATCTAGTCGCTAATTGTTAGTGGACGACGGTAAGAAATTGAGGATATCTCGCTCGCCTATTATTTCACAGAATATTACGTACATACTTAATTGTCAATCACCCGGTAAATTTCATCTGTAACGATTATTAAGTTATTCCTCGATTTACGGTAAGCAAATCTTAATTTGAAATGCATCAACACTGTACATTATAAAACATTAAGTAGATGCCTGCATAAAGTATCTACATTATCAAGCATATGGTTAGTACTTACTTACCTACAGTTTGCTTTACAGTATCTGCAATTATTTTTTCATCAAATGTTTTTATAATTAAGGAAGAAATGGCACATATTCCATCTTATTCTTTTGTATATTTTTTCTTACCACAGTTAGATAATAGAGGAAGTAAATTTTAATAACTACTTGGATTAATGTGTTTTTTATCGACAAAATCTAAAAACCTAAAACGAAGTCATCAGCGATAGAGATAAATAAAGTAATGCAATTTTTGTGTTTATTTCTAGCGAATTATTCATTGGGAAACAACTGAAACCAATAAACGATAACTATACAGGTAATTTTAAAAATAGATGTATAGGTACTTAGTTTTTACAATACAAAGCGCTTTGAAAATTTTATTTTAATACCATTGGGAAAAAAATAAGTCTTATAAATACCCCTTCTTAGCAGTAAAAACAAGATACTTTGGAATCTTTTACATTTAAACGAATAAGGTCATAGACCAATGTTTTCACTGACTTTTGGTTAAAGTCATACAACTTTTTTACTTACATACGATTAATTGAAAAACAAAATGTCCATTTTTCGATTTTAATGAAAGACCACCAAAGAAATATTTTCTTCTAACGGTTCAAATTATTCGGCTAATTCTTTAAATAATTTAATAGCTGCATTATACTAATGTTGACCGATGATATCTCACTAAGTTACCTTGATAAAGTAGGTTTTTAAATGAATCCGTAAAGGAAAATATAATGGAATTAACTTATTATCATTTTTCTAAAATGTTCCCTGAGGTACACCATATTTAAGTATATAGGTACCACTAAATGTACCTGTTTAAATTCAGATTGCTTGTCGGATATATTTGGTTTATCAAGTAAAGATTCTATACATTTCTTAAATATATTTTCAATGAACTTTCTTTTCCTTTAAAAAGAAGTTAAATTACACCAAGCTCTAAAGCTTTTGGGAAATTTCTTGTACATACCTTTAAACTTTGCAATTTTATTCCAACCACTATTTAAA
The DNA here is from genome assembly GCA_951812935.1 of Hermaeophaga mercurialis. Taxonomy (NCBI): domain Eukaryota; kingdom Metazoa; phylum Arthropoda; class Insecta; order Coleoptera; family Chrysomelidae; genus Hermaeophaga; species Hermaeophaga mercurialis. Next base: position 30,116,410 of record OX638360.1, on the reverse strand, counting down.
ATTATAATTTCTTCTTATATCTCTTCCAAATTGGTACTTCCAAGATGTACAAATTTGTCGATTTCTGTATTTTATATTCTTATTAGAGTCTGACTTAATTTTATATGCTAGTTGTTCTCTAACATCTAAATTAGTTCAGTATGTACAAGTATGTTACTTTTCCTTACCTAACTTTGACAATTCGTTGACGCGCTCTCACGATGTTTTAGCTTATTTTATTTTATTTAATTGAGGATCTATAGAATAAACATGACTAAATACAAAAAGCAATTAGAGAAATAAAATGCTAAGCCATATCTACTAAGAAACCTGCTTGATCCAGATCTACAGATTTCATTTAAACCAAAATTGTATCTACTATTTTCATACAGGTAGAAGAAGATTGATATTTGAATTTTGATCACTCTCCCATCGTATTAAAAATTAGTCAAACTATTATTAAGAACTTTACTTTATTAACAAACTGGAAAGCTTTTTCACAGAGCTTGATAAAAAAATTAATCTCTATATTACTCTAAGAAAAAATAGTAGTTAGACAATGAGGTGCTATGTTCAATAATAATTTTCAACAAGCTACGTGATAAAATACCTCCGTTACCAATATAAAAACGCATCTTAAAGAAATTAGAGATCTTATCAGAGAAAAAGGAAAACTAAGAAGAAAATAGCAGCAAACTAAATCTCCAAAAGAAAAAATTATCTTAAACAATACCAATCAAAGCTTAAAAGAGTAATCCACAAATAAAAAATTATCTAAGAGAGCTAACAGATAACAGCAGTAGTGATTACTACCTATGGAAATCTATTAAGAGATTAAAAATACCTAGAATGGAAATTCCTTCTAACAGAAAAAAAAATGGTAAATAAGGTAGGAATAATGAACAAAAAGCAACGAGATTTTCATAACACTTAATAAATATATTCTGACCACACGAACAACAATATGAATAACTGGATCTGGATAATCCTTCTGAGTGTATCAAGAAATAGAACTCACCTCTCCCAAAGAAGAAGCTTCTAAAACAAAAAATATTTATCTGAAAAAACTTCAGGGTTTAATCTTATTACTGGAGAAATTTTAAAACAGTTTTATAATGTGGTTTAATTAACTAACCTAATAAATATAGCATTCAGATTATGTTCCTAGATCCTGAAAAGTTGGAGAAGTCATAACGATACCGAAACAATGAAGTCTCCTCATACAGAACGAAGAGAGTATTTAGATATCATTACATTATATATTTCACATATACTTTCTACTATATACTATCTTAAAAATATTAAAACTGGATTACCACAAGGGCGTGTTATGGACCAATTAGTTATTAGAAATGTGATATTCTTCAGTTAGAACACTGTGCTCTTGCCAACTTGCCACTTCACAAATAGAAGAATATACCTAATTCCTGTCAGACCAAACAATAATTTGCCAGACTCAAGTGGAGGAAACCCTTTGAATTAGTGTCGTGGTAGTTCAAAAAGTTGAGCTTGTGTACATATGTACAAGATTAGTGTAACTTAATATCAAAACAACCTGGAAATTAGTAGTATATTAGCTAAACTTTTATTTGTATTTTGAATAGACTAGTTTTCCTTTAATTGAATTGATTAAAATTGATGCTATTAATTTGTGAATGAAAGACTTCTTATCAAATATACATATTTTTTTGCTAGTAAAGAAAAGTCGTTTTTATTTTTTTCGGGAATAGAAGTCGCATTCATGATACAGATTTTAAAATTATTGTATCTTCAATACTATTAATTACCGAACACAAGTATGATATATTTTTGGAATCGTTTTGAAATTTGCAATCTAAAAAAAATATACAGTGTGTGCCATTTAAAAAAATTGTCGATGACATCGTTACTTACAAATTTTTAACGATTCCATTTACTACTTTACGAAAATACTGCAGTTTTTCAATATTCTTTATATATAATGTACATTCATTTCTGTATGAAGTGTGCTTCCTATTGTTGTGCAATTTTACAATATACTTATCTCAAAATAATTCTCAATATGAAACATCCCTATTATTTTTCTTACAAACATCAACAAACAAGTTTTCAAATCACAAAGAGTTGCACCCTGAATTTTATTTTTGGGAAGCTACTATATATAAATCCCTCTGTTAAAATATTTGTCTACTATATTGTAGGATTTCAAGAGCCAGACCTGGAAACTTTTGCCCATTGAACTTAACAGAAGATGCCGCAATTTACTATTTAAGGGCGTTTTCAATTAATTTTCCGGGTTTATTATGGGCTCTCTCTTTCGAGATTAAAAAAAATAAATGAGGTCGTTAACTAAGCATGAAAGTAGTTTTTCACTGTACTGGGGATAATAATTGGAAGCGAAAATAAATATCTTTTCCACACTGGAATGCACTAATGAAGCATTGAAGCCTTAAAGATTATTAAGCCAATATTTTTCGCACTTTAAACTTGAAATAAGATGATGATAGCTTTCAAGGAGAGTATTAGATATAAATATTGAATTTCAAAATGGTTATTTCTGTATAAAGTTTTCACAAAATAAGCAATAGGAAACACAATAGAAGCACTTTAAATGATGATTTCTCAATTTATAAACTTAAAAAAATACCAACAAAAACAATGAAAGCGTGTATGTCCATACCGACCAATCTAGGGTCCTAATAAACAGTAAAAAAGTAAAATACAAGCAGTTAAAACAATCGATTTAAGGGACTCGAAAAAAGAAAGCTAAAAAAATAAGGAAAAAAAACACCTAGAAATCAAAATTACCCCCACTTCCATTTACAATTTCATAGAAAAGAACAAATTTCTGGTCTTGGAGAAAATACACTCTATTATTCCTTGTTACAGAATCTACTATTCTCTAAATATTATTGTAGAAAAACGGTTCTTACTTCAAAATGACCCTCATAATTACTGTACAGTAGGCGTCAAGGACCCTTTTTCCACCTTTGAATTTTTACTACGCTCAAATTAACCGTTTTCGAGAAAAACATAATTTTTTGTGGCCGCTCATCTGGTTATTTAGTAAAAATACGAAACAATTTTTTCCGAAGCAACTTACCCGTGGATAAAGCTTTGGTCATAAAAAAATATGTTTTTCTCAGACACGGTTAATTTTAACATACTTAAAATAATAATAAAATATTACTTTTTTTCTTAGGAATGTTGATAAAAGTCATTTTATCCAGAGGCGGAAACTACTGTACGCCTTTGGAAAAAACTGGAAATCACCTTTTCATGTTAAAAAAAGTAGTCTACCAAGCTGTTAATTAAACCTATAACAATCGATCGCCCCATTTAAAATTTATTAACAATAAACTATTTTATTTTTTAAACTTTAACACTCTGTAGTTTAGAAATGGTATATTTACGGGCAAAAGTTGTCTACCTCAAAGGGCATAATTTGGCATAAGGGATTGGCAGTTGAATTTTCGGACACCCTGTACATTATAGTAATATTAATGATTTATAAATATTTATAATACATGTTAAAAAAGTGAAAAATGTTTAAATGTTCTTTAGAAATACTATATTATCGCATGAACTTGCCTTACGAAAAATCCAGGATGAATGAATAACATTCATACAAGATATAATCGTTTAATTCTTTGGAAACTAGTTGTTACTCGATCAATTTTTATTTTTACAACCACAATAAGTTGATCGTTTAATAGCGAGTATTACTTGGTTCTTATTGAGCATATCAATGATTTAAGTACTCTATTAACGCCGTAATTATTGGATATCATTTCAAACCTTTAAGTACCATACCTATCTTTATCTTAGAATCACAACAGCTTCAAAAATAAAAACAGAGACGGACTGCCATTAATTTTAGTTAAAAGATTTGTACGCAATAATTAATTAAGCTTAACTTTTTAATATTAATACATTTAATCCAATCCAAACAAAATTCAATACATCTGAAGATTTACTATCAAAATCTCAAGCACAAATATTAACAATATTACCTTTTCTTATAATTTCATATGATCTGATGTCCAAAAAACTTTAGCTTGAAAGTGTTTTTTTCGAGTTTCAGATACAAAAATAGTTGAATAAAAGTAGAGTAATCAAAATAAAAAACCTTAAGAATAAAACATCAGTTTAGAGCATGCATTGGAAATATAGTTCCAAACTTAAAAAAAGGGGATTAACCGATCAGATAATTATTATTATTAACAGAATGCTTCCTAAAGAATATCCCTGTTCCAGCGATTGAGCCATAATTAGTTCAAAATTTAAATAAGATCATGCGAAAAAAAAAACAAATTTTAATCAATAATGTTAAAAAAGTTGACAACAAATATCTTATCTGCAAAGAAAATGTACTGGTCATTGCTGATAATATTAATACACTAAAATAAAAAATGTAAGATACAATTCAATACTATTTAAGCCCTTCGCAATGAGTTAAAATGATTATTAATACATCTATTTTACTGATCAGGGCAAATTTGAATTTTGGTAGTTACTGGTACTTATCTATAATGTATGTGCAAACAATCTCCAATTTCTATTTATTTTTGAACTTCGTCTTCACTATTCCTTGTACTTAGTTCAGATTCTGGTTCGTTTGGATCAACTTTTTTTTTACTTGCTACTCATCCCCGTGCTAAAATCCTGTTCTAATTGGAAAGAAAATGAGGGATTCAGCAAATAATTCAGATAATCACAAGAATCTCATTATAAATATTTGGGGATATATAATTATATAGGAACTAAATTAACAAGAACTAACAAATATTCTGATATCGACAAGAATCATTTTTGGACTATTTGGACTGCCTATTGATTTAAAAACTTCGCCCAGGATTACCCAATATAAGGTTTTAGTAAATAACTTGAAGTATTAAAACACAACATAAGGTATTTATTAATTTCACTCTCCTCTCACTTTTATATAAACTAATTCTGTAAGTTCGTCAGATGTCTTATTTTTCCTTTAAAACTTTTTCAAAATTTTATTGCCAAAACTTTATTTATTGCTTCTACTCTCTGGTTCCCCGATTTCCAAATTAGAACTTCTATTTCTTGTCAAATCTTTTAGATGTTAAATTCCTCTGTTTTTTCGGCCCCTCTTTATTGAGGATTATTCGCAATTCGGGATTCTACCCTTTTGCATGTAGAAAACGTCAGAAATTGAGATAAATTTTGACCCTTGGAGAATTCGCAACTGGTGATTTCTTTAAAGTATAGACTAATACAGTTTAGGTTAGGTTAGCTTAGGTTTCGACAGCTCCCGATAAGAAAGGATGTGGCGTTAAATGTCAAAGATACTAAACAGTGTTTTAAATAACGCATAAAAATATACCTGTGTAAGTTAATCTTGAATTGTATAATATAACGCAAGCAAACAAGTCACCACTTGCGAATTATATTTGGGTAAATTCCTAGTTACGAATGAACCTTTGTTGTAGGAAATACAACAATAATGTCCCCTTTTTCGAGTTCACAAGGTGGTCTTCGTAGAGTTGTTCAAAAAGTGGATTCTTCCCTTTTAATGATCAAGTTTTGTCACCCATGGCCTTAAATTACCTCCCATTAATATTTATGCATTAGCCATCTCACTCTTAGAAATGACTTTTTTGTTTCCTCATGACTTAATTTCACTATAAATATTTCCTTTCCGGATCGAATATTCCTTAATTAAAAAAGGATCCTTGTTTTATTACCACTTCTAGTCCATTAATTTCAATTGTCATTATCATTATGTCAAAAGTTAATCCTTATTTTTTTAATATCAAGTCGTTCTGCTCTAAATTTGTAAGTATAATATGTATTTAATTCTTCCTTCCTCATTGTCAAGGTCTGAATCTAGTTGCTGCAAAATTTTTTAATTGACCGTAGCTAACAAAATAAATAATTAAATGTGTTATTTAAATTGATATGTCAGTCATATTCATTTATAAAAGCTTAATCCATTTTGTCTAGTTTATACAGGATGTTTCAGAATAGTATGTCATAAATTTAAAGGGTGATTCTATGAGTGATTTTGAGAAAAAAGGTTTATATGAACCTAGGTCCGTTTTCGCTTTCTGTCTGAAATAGAGAGTGTTAAAGTTTGCTATATTTTTTTGTCCGGACCTGCATGAAATATTTTTATCAAACTTGGTGGGCGTAAGTTAGGTGTAGAAACACATCTTTTAAGAGAAAAACGATTTTTTAAATTTAAACAGTGGCGCTCCCAAGACCATGGCCCTGATTATTTTTTGTGAAAAATATGTTACGCCGCTACTTTTTCTAAAAATTCTTTTTCAATTTTTTTGGATCAAACCGCTTGATGTTACGAAAAAAATTCAGAGATCATTTTGTTAACAAAAAGAATTAGAACTAGAATTAAGAAAACTATTTTTAAAATATGTGTTTCTACACCTAACTTACGCCTACCAAGTTTGATAAAATTATTTCAGGCAGGTCCGGACTTATTAAAAAAAACATAGCAAACTTTAACACTCTGTATTTCAGACAGGAAGCGAAAACGGATCTAGGTTCATATAAATTATTTTTCTCAAAATCACTCATAGAATCACCTCTTAAATTTATGACATACTATTCTGAAACACCCTGTATATTTTTGTGAATTCGAAAAATTACATTGCGCCGCAAAATTAAGGCATAATTGTAAAAACTGCAAAATTTTACTAATGCAGGCATAAATGTATCTCTTTTCTTCAAAAATGAGACGATGTGGTAAACAACATTCTTTTAAATTGCCAAACTTTTAGTTAAAAAAATTAATATACCGTGCGTGTTTAATAATATGATAACTCCCTTATTATCAAGCAATTTATTATACTCCAAAAGAGACATTAATATTGCGTATTTCCACCTCTTGGTCTAATTACGGCTTGACATCTCCTTGGCATAATCAAAATCATGTTTCTGATAACATTTTGATCCATTTCGTTCCACATCTCAATGAGCCTTAATGACAATTCATTTCGGATATCAGGAGGAGAATTTAGAGCTCCAACTTGCTGTCCCATATTATCTTATATCTGCTCTATAGGGTTGAGATTAGAGCTTCTGGCTGGAAAAGCCATTATTGAAATGCAGACAGCTTGTAGATAATTTTGCACTGTTTGTGTAGCATGAGGACGAGCATTGTCCTGCATTAATTCAAAATTATCCTCAATAAATGGGACACATGGTACCATGTGTTGTTCTAAAATGTCCGTTATATACCGATGTTCATTCAATCGGTCTTCTTGGATAATTACCAACTCTGTACGAGTCTCCAAGCTAATTCTACCCCTTACAATAATAGATCTACCGCCGCAGCCAATTGTTCCCACAATATTGGACTGGGAATATCGCTTTCCAGGGCGTCAATAAACTCTTCTAGAGCGATCATCATTAAAGAGGGAAAATCTAGACTCATCACTGAAGAGCACATTGCCCCATTGATGATTCCAGTTTTGCAATGGTCGTGTGCAAACTGAAGACGTTGTCTTTGATGAGCTGCAGTAAGAAGTGGCCCTGTGACGGCTCTAAATGAAGTAATTTTCTGTTCCATCAATCTTCTTCTTACCGTATCACGACTTATTTGATAATTATACCGTCGTAACAAAGTGCTTGTAACAAACCGACTTCGAAGTGTTTCTAATCGCAGAAATCGATCTTGACGATCTGTGATGACTCTATTACGCCCTTGACCACGATCTTTTTGGTTACTACCAGCTTCTCTAAATTGTGCTAAAGCTCTAGAAATCGCGTGTAGCGAAACGCCAAACCGTAAACCTTATTGGGTTTGAGATAACTTCCTCTACAAGAGCAATACAACAACAGCACATTCTTCTGGAGAAAGGTGTCTCAATTCACGTACATTATGTGCCATTATGATGAAACACACAATTAATCCGGTCAATTTAGACCAAAAAATGAGAGTGAAGGTACATAAAATCCCAACAAGCTGAAAATCAGTAAAATTGTTCAAAACATAATTATAAATAATATTTAAAAGTTCCCCATCATTGCCGTGTATGGAAAAAATTTTATTCAAGGTCAAAGGTCAAAAAAATGAGTATTTCGCGATTTTCAGCAAAACGGTAAGTTTTATCATAAAAGTACCTTAGACAAAAATTGTAGATCATAAAATTATCTATAAATCTATCAATACTTCTTTTCCTACGAGCCACCGTTTCTGAGATATAACGATTCAAAAAGTTATAAAAGTTGTTATCGTCATAATATGCATGAGTACGCCACGTATATACATCTCTAGAGTTGTTATATATTATATATTATAATATATATATTATATATATTATATATATTATATATATATTATATATTATATTATATATTATATGTTGAAATATTTTTCTATCGGTCATTGTAACTTATACTTAAAATATAAAATATACATAAGTTATAACTATAAGAATATCAGGTAAAATGAAACCCAGTTCCTTAATTTTTAAGCCAGTGCATTGTGTGCGTGGCTAGGGTCTTATACAAGAAGTTATCTTATATAAGAAGTTATCACCAACGGCATCCGCTTTCTTCTTTCTATGTACGGAGCTCCTAAAAAACTACCTGTTTAGATAAGCATCGATATGCATGTTTCGTTAAAAATACTAAAAATAAAAAACAAGTTCAATTAGCTTGTCTTCCTCCAACCTCAGTTGCTGCTCATCAACATCTTTTTCGGGTATATTACCAAGTTCAAGTGTGGTTTGGTTATCAGCTAGACCCTACAGACTGGGGTTGGAAGTTGGTCAACAATATATTAGAGCCAGTTCAAACTTTACTCCCACCTGCGCCGGAAAAACTGCTGAACACAATTTTTTGCAACTGCAAAAAGGGATGCAGTGCTAAATGTGGTTGCAAAAAAGTCGGACTGTTTTGTTCTCTGGCATGCACAAATTGTCAAGGCCGGTCGTGTTCTAATGTTGAATCACAAACAATGGAGGATTCGTTTGATTCCGACGAAGTGTGATGCGATACATCGCTATTGACGCAATTTACTTGCATCCAAAATGAAGATGAAGAAGAAGCAGGAGAAGAAGAAGAACAAGAAGAACAAGAAGAAGATCAAGAAGAAGAACGAGAAGAATTTGAAACTTACGAATCAGGCGAATGAACTTCACCACTTTTCTTTAATTTACATCGCTTTTATCTTTTCCAATCTTTGAATATTTCCGTTATTTTGCAATAGTTTCACATTAAACAGGATCACAACTGACCCGTGGAGTAGGCCTACTAGGGAAACCACGTTAAAAAAAACGCGCTAAGTACACTACCTCATAGGTGGCGTGGAAACGTGTGCATATTATGAGGATAACAACTTTTATAACTTTTTGAATCGTTATATCTCAGAAACGGTGGCTCGTAGAAAAAAAAGTATTAATACATTTTTTATAGATAATTTTATGATCTACAATTTTTGTCTAAGGTACTTTTATGATAAAACTTACCGTTTTGCTGAAAATCGCGAAATACTCATTTTCTTGACCTTTGACCTTGAATAAAATTTTTTGCATACACGGAAATGGTGGGGAACTTTTTAATATTATTTATAATTATGTTTTTAACAATTTTACTGATTTTCAGCTTGTTGGGATTTTATGCACCTTCAAATGTCTAAATTGACCGGATTACAATACAAATGAAAAATGTTTTTAGACTAATAAACAGAGCCAACTAAAAAGGTAGAAAGCCAAATAAACAATATTGATAAAATTTTTAAATGTTTGTAACTTTTTACAGTTTTTACAGTTCCCAAAAACCAAAAATATCTTGAAAAAGTTTGAAGGACAACGTAAATTAATTTTGCGGCGCAGTGTATATTTGTTCAACTTCAACCTTTATCTTTTTGGATTTATACGTGTAATTTCGAGAAATCTTAGTGATAACAGCCAACCGTTGTATTTCTTAACCTAATATTACCTAAATTATGGTTAAAATCAACTGATATAAAAGTTCATTTTAAAAATTAATTGATAATATTTCCAACAAATACATTTAATGATAAATTTTTCTGCTTTCTTGTTTTGTCCTTCTAATATTATTCCCATTTAAATAAATCAGTAGTATAATGCGTTGGTAAACCTCAAAATAGTTCGCTAAATTCCATCAACTGCGCTATCAGAAAAAATATTGCTCCTCGACTTCTTCAGGTGATGAAGAGCAAATGAAGAAGTGGTGGGACGGTAATATCAATCTCATTGCAATTTTAGATTCACATTGCCTTATGCTCTCTTAACCATAACAGTTCTAAGCAGACCGGTAAAGATCGTGACAGCTGGAGTTAATTTTTTTTTAAGTAGTGACTTTAGTGTTACAGTTGACTATTTTTTAGATCGCTCCTACTTACGGAACTGTAACGGTGGAAAAAGAAAAAAGTGTAACTTTATGGGATTTTTGAGTGTAATTTTGGGTATACTTTCGCAAAATTTCAAAAACTGACGAATATTGAGTTTCGGTCGGTCTTTCCGTTATTCAAGTTCAAGTTTTTCTTTGGATATCAATATATTTCAACTTTGGGTTGGTTTTGGTGAGTGAAAGAAGAGCCGTCTGTTTTATCCATTTTTTTATTGCTACAACCAATTTTGCTAAAATCAAGTTTAAGTTTATTTATCAGACAAATAAAAATATATCCGTACACTTAAAAAGGTTTTTAGATTTTATATTTGTCCAAACTCTAATACAATGTCAAGAAATAAGGCCTCTAAAACTCCTTGTATAATAACAATAATAATAATAATAATAATAATAATAATAATAATAATAATAATAATAATAATAATAATAATAATAATAATAATAATAATAATAATAATAATAATAATAATAATAATAATAATAATAATAATAATAATAATAATAATAATAATAATAATAACCTACATTTAATAAGAAAATAATCAAATTCAAAAACCTAAAGTTATCATTAAAGGAAATTTATTTACAGGGTGATACATCTAAAATAATAGACGTTGGCGATGTAATTTAAAAAATACAGCAAAATACGATATATGCCTCATTAGACAATGAATATATTATAGAAAAAGTTATTATTATTAAATTTTTAGTCCAAAAGATATTAAAATAAAAAAAATGTTGATAATAATGCACCCATTAATCTTTCATGCACAAACTTTTTTAAATAAATGTGAAAATTGATGACGGATTAAATATTTACTTTATTTATATGAAAATAATTGTTTGATTTTAAATAAATAATACCTACCTCTACATTTACGATATTTTGCGAAAGCATTTCCAAAATAACACCTTGATTTATTTTTATTTAGTTAACCCAATGCGTTAATTTTTCGAGCAACCTTCAATTTTGGTTTATCGTCTATTTCGATCGTGGATTGCGTGAAAAGTGGTGAAAACGGAAATACAGCAAGAGGATATGCTAAAAACTCTTTTGTAACGTCTTTGCTCGGATGTGTTTATAAATTCGTATAAGATATGGGAAATTTAGATAGGTGAGTATTTTCTTTATTTTTATTTGAATTCAATAGTTATAGTTCGTAAAATATTAAATATAAAATAATATTTTAATTAGGTATTAAGAAATATTGTACCTAAATCCATATTTAGAAGACTTCTGTGGAAATAGGAAATTATTTTTTCTCTTCCAAAATCTTATATTTAATTGTAAAAAGTTTGAAAGTTTGACTATTTAAATGTGGAAGTAACCGTCAAAAGTATTTGTAATTTTTAATTTTGAAGAATTTTAAAGTTTTAATATTTTGAACCATTTTAATGGCTTAAAATTCTGAGTAATATACTTTTACTTTAAAGGATTTTTATTTTAGTATTGTTATCACCAATGGAAATTTTGTGGGCGTTTAGCCGAGTAAAAATCTTATCTGGCTTCGGAACTATTTTTCTGGAACTTTTATGTTGCACATCCTGTGTATTTTTCAAATCTTATTAAAATATTAGTATGCTAAACATATTATAACTCAATATTTCGTCATCATATGATAGAATCATTATAATATGTTTTTTAATATGTTAAATTGTATATTTTTTTGATTGGATGAAATTTTACATGAAAGAACTTCGGGGTCAACAAGGAGTAAATCAAAATCACTCAAAATTTGATTTGTAACCTGGAAAAAACTATAAATATTCCCAAAAAGTACGAGTTTGTAGAAAAAATCAACCGATTAAATTTCAAGTTTGAAAAGATAATGTAGATTTGGGGGTTAAGATAAAAGATGAGGTTATTCATATTCATACTATTGAAATCTCTATAAAATATTATATTCACATTTTATTTGAATCCCTCAGGAGGTTAGAATATTATTTAATTATATTTCCTCCTTGTAAAAGATAATAAATATTACAGTGTTTTGTTGATTGAATGACTAAATTATACAAATTAATTAAAATTTTCTGACATTAGGTCAACGCATAAATTAAGGCATAATGATGACATTTTTAAAGATCATGCTCATGAAATTAGAGTTATATACAGGGTGTTTGGAAGATGTTTGCAAATCTTTAAGGGTAAGCTAGCATAGACCATTTAGAATCATTTTAGCTATGGTTGTTTTAGACGAAGTTTGACTATTTTTTTATTTAATTTAAGGTGTTTGGCAAATATCCCATAATATGATACAGTTAATTGCAGAATGATAAATTATTTTTTTTTAACTTTATTTAATTAAAGTAATAGGTAAACTATTTCTAATCATTTATTTTTTTACAGACATTTAAAGTACACATTTTCAAAAATTTAAGAAAACCATTTTAGGCAGACTTATGAAAAATTATTTTTGTTCAAAAAATTATTTTTTATTCTCAAAATAATAACGAGTTCAATTCTAAAATTCACTGATTTTTGTATTAAGTGTAATTTTGTTGTTTTTTTTTATTTTCATTTTTTTTATAATTTATTTTTATTTTTTTCATATTCATTGTGTGTCTACTTAAATTGGAATCACATAGAAAACATTTTTATTATTGGTTTAAAAAAAGTTAATCTTTATTTCTTAGCAAATTTCGATATTATTGCAAATAAAGGTACTCGTCCCCTAAGCAGAACTTTTTTCTATACATAATCATGTACTGCATTACATTTTACCCTGTAAGTTCTTACTTAAAAAAGTGAAATTATAAATAGAGATTTCAGAGAAAAACCATTTCACAATTTATCTGTGACATGTCTGTTTTTAATTTTCAGTTTTTTTCTGTTTCTGTATATGCTATGATTGCGTTGAACTACTACTATTTTTATACATATGAGGGCTGCTCCCAATATTTCTGGAATCTATGTGAAACAATGTAATTAAACAAAAAAAAATATTCTAAATAACTTTATTGGTTTTCAAAGTATTCACCTTGAACATCAATACATTTTTGCATTCTCTCGAACCAAGTTGCAACATTTTTTCCACTCCGCAGGGCGCACTTCAGAAACAAGTGTTTTAAACTTCTCTACTGCCGCTTCGGGTGAAGAAAAGCGCTCACCACGCATTTTATTTTTAATTGTAGGAAATAAAAAATAATTACAAGTTGATAGGTCAGGTGAATATGGGCAATGTGTCATTAATTCAATGCTTTGATTGACCAAGAAATCAATGTTCCATTTTTGACAAAATCGTTCTTTTTTAAACACTATGTAGACAAAACGAGTGAACTTCAGTTAAACTTAACAACTGAATTATAGGTTCGAAATCTTCTATTTTACGAATAAGGTTTTGAAAAATGGCCTGGACCTCAAGAACTATACGATTCCAGAAACTTTGGGAGCAGTCCTTGTATACATTTTTTTCTGAAACAACCTTTATCTAATAGTTTATGACTGTCCTTACCTAATTGTTATTATTTGATTTTTCTGATAATAAGAACATACAATTTAAAAAACCTTCAATAGTGTAGCAATTTTTAATTATAGATGTATCTATAATATGTTTTGACCTTTACACATAATTATAGATTTTTGAGATTATTCGTTATTGTTAAAAAAAGAACTTCCTTTCGAAGTGTTCACTTAAGTATACTTAACAAAATAATCATCCAACATTTAATCAAAATTCGGAAAAAACTTAAAATTTCTGATAACTAATTTTAACTTGAAAATCGAAAACTAAGAGGAACTGAACAATTTCAAGAATTACTGTATAGTTAATTTTAATTTTATGAGAAAGTGAAATAATGAAAAACTATATACTTTTTTCTCACAAGGAAGGAATTGTTTTACACATCGAGAAAATAAATTATTTTTTAAGTTTCTTGTGATTTATTTCTTTACTGAAATATTAGCAAAAATTTATTAGTGGTGTTTACCAGAAAAAATATTTTATGAAGTAATGACTCGTTAAATAACATTTACATTATATGTCATCTCTTCTCATAAATTAAGTAAACAGTACTACCGTGACAGCCAAAATAACTGAACCAAGTGTATAAATACCATCATGCTTTGTAATTTTCTTTGAAAATGTTTGTTTGCTTCAAAATTACATTTAAAAATTATAAACCTACTTAAATTAAGGTACAAGCCATAATTCAACAAGAAATATCTGTTACACATATATCCTTTGAAACGACAATACAATTTTTGGCTAAAATCTAGAAATAAAATGGAAGAAGGATTATCAAACTAGTTGGGTAACTATTGAAAACTTCCAATTGAAAATTATGGTACAAAACTTCAATCTCACCAAAGATTAATGAACTTATTAAACGTCTCGGTCTATTAGTATTATTAGTAATTACATTTCTAGTTTTTGAATCCCAAGCTCAAAGCAATTATTTGTAATATGAAAAAAGAGATAAAATTTGTTGTAGTTGGATATTGTCAACTATTTTTCATTTTCTTTCATTAGTTAAAGTGCTTACATAAAATCGTAATTTAATTCTATATTTTCGGTTGTAAATTTTTGCATTTACCAATATTTTTTTTAAATTAAGATTATAGTAATTTGAATTTTTCTTCTGTTTCTTAACTAAAACCTTTCTGCCTTTCGGTGTAAGGTTGACTTAAGTTTTGTTTAGTTAGGTTTTTTATATAATTTCTTTCATTTACTTCTATCTTCGGTTTTTTTATACCATTCCATTCGTCTTTTTCTGTGCTTTTTTTATTTCCTCAGTCCATGTTTTTCTTGATATTCCCCTTGTATTTTTTCCTGTCACTTTTGCTTCATAAATTCTTTTGGTTAGTTTACTATTTTTCATACATTTATTTTTATTTCTTTACTTATTTCCGATTTTCCAGAAATGAAAATTTCAGTGAATTAAATATCTTGGTTCCTTTTTAACTCTTATGTCAATTTCTTTATCCATTTTTGCGTGTTCTTCTATAAGTATACCCGAGCATTTACGCCTTTGTTTTTTCTATATTTTTTCCGTTAAGCATTATGTTAAATTTTGCATTATCTTTACTCCGTTTTGATTACATTAATTTTTATGTTAGATTTGTCTAGTTCCTTACTGAGGATGTTTACTTTATAATTCAGATTTTCTTCGGTGTTAGCCATAACAACTACATCGTCTGAGAAGGCAATTCACTTAGCTCTATTTTTTCCATTTTCCAGTAGCCCAGGTTCTGCTTTTTCATATTTTTCTCTTTTCTAATATTATTATATATATAAGTATATAATATAAGTTTTAAAACATCCAGGCTACAGTTCCGACTTGTCGCCATGATATTTTTATGTGTTTATGAATTCAACTTCCAATCAATGGTTAAATTTAAACAATAGTCACTTAAAGAGTCCTTACACGATGTTAACTACCGATATTTGTTTGTGTTTTTGATAGTATACTCGGATTGGACTCAGAAATCTATCATCAAACCAAGCTTGTTATCTGCATTCTTTCTTTGGTGACAAATTTTTCAACCCCATTATATAGTGTATAGTCAAGTTCAGTGCTTTAAGAAAATAAAGAAATACCATAAAAATCAAAGAAAACCCACAAAGAAATCATCAATAAGAACATATTTGGCCAAAACTAATCAAATACATAACAATAACATTTTGGCCATGGATGTTACTGTGTTTTATAGATTTCCTTGGTCTTTTCGCTCGTAATAATTAACTCGACTGTAACAATCAATCTACCGGCCTTATACGATAAATCACTATTATAACATTATTTTATTCTGCAAATTGATCTTGGTATAGTTGGACAGAGAAATCTATAACTAAACTAAGTGTGTTGTCTGCATTCTTCAAACCAATCAAAGAAAATCAGCAAGGAAACCATTAATAGCAACATATTTGGCTAAAACTGGCCATTTTACTTCTATTCGTAAATACACAACAATTAAATGAATTAATATTTTGAACGTGGGGGTCACTATGTTCTAGAGGTTTTCTTTGTATTTTCGCTCATAATAACCAACTCGACTGGATCAAACCATCGACCGGAGTTGAACCGTAAATTATTATTATGTCATTAGTTTATTCTCATAAAGCGGTGAACTTCAGTTTAAATAAATAAATGTGAACAATCTTAACTTAAATATAATATGTAAAAAAAGAATAACCTCCAATAATGGTCAATTTTAATTTTGTTCGAAATTGAGAATTCGCACAGATAAATGAAATAATCAATATATCCAAATGAAAGATCGCTAAAAAATAATACAACAGTTTTGTAATTTTTACTTTGTAAGTACCAGTAAACTATTTAATTTTAAGTATGAAATTCGCTTTTTAAATTATGAGTGCAGTTTAATTTCGGAAGAAATTGAAGATATTTTATTTTTGTTCATTTTTTCGGACATCTCCGCATGTAATTGCTTAATTTTGAATTATTTGTTTTATTTCTTGTATTTATATTGTAATATACAAATTTTTTGCTATTTAATCATTCCAAATCTATACATAACCGTTTACGAAATAGTAACTTTTAAGTTCCAATTAAAATGTTTTCCACCACATGTAGTAAAATCTAGTGTCAATCATTTATTAGTATTAAAGCTTATGTTTAAAAGTTGACAATTAAAAATTACATTTGTAAATATAGTAAAATTCTCATCAACCATTTAAATAAACAAGAAACTAATAACAATGAAAGTAAGAGTGAATAGATACCTGCTATACAGACTGTTAACTCAATTTACATAATTACATAAATTTTAGTTACCTCTTACTATTCGTGTTTGATCGTTACACTTTTTAATTTTTATAGCTATCGCTATTTAATATAGAAGAAATATAAATTGTTACTTTGTATTAAATTTTTACAAAAATTGTGGTTTCCAATACAGGTAGCTAAGTAACTAAGTACTTATGAAAGAATTTAATGTAAAATTTTCATTTTAATAATATTCTTAAGACTAATATAGTGCATTTTAGATTTACATTTCTATAGGATTTTTAATACAAATCCCGTTGCACGTCATATATCAATTATGAGATCACGACCCTGCAGTGTTGTCGGCTTGTCTAAATTGTCGAGGAATGTAGGAAGTTTCAAAAATGTAAGGTTAGGTTATGTTGTTTAGCTTTATTATTATGAAAAATTAATTTATTGAAGCGTTTATGAACAATATATGATCCTCACACTCAAGACACTTCATCCTGCCAGTTTTAAAGTACATTTGAAAAATGTTTTTCTCAGTTGATTCATTAGCAATCTACAACTGTGATATTCTTCTTCTTCTTGCTGTATTATCTACTTTTAATATTCAATAATCTGTTATAAAAATCGTTATATTATGTTGTTTATTTGTACTATATTTTTATTAAATAAATAAAATAGAGACATATAAAAAAGATAGCAAACTATTTATTATTAAAATAAGACAATGTTTTGTTTAAAAAATATATATTTTTCTTATAAGAAACAATTCAAGTACAATATTCGAATTCCTACAAAAGGTAAATCCTTTCTCCTAATTCAAATCTGAATCACTTGAATCACTGTCATCGCTGTTAGGATTAATAATAATGGGATTAATTTCTAGTCTATCAAAAACTCTCTCTCTTTTATACCATTTTAGTATTTCTTTTTCTGTATGTTTAATAGAATTTTTCCATACTTCAGGAGTAATTGTTCTAAGAGCTTCAGACCACATATTTAAAGAATCTTGTTCTTTATTACCGTCTCTGCCAATATATTTATTATAATATTACTTAGAAAGGCCCCAAATAAGTTCGATGGGGTTGAAAACACAATGATAGGGAGGAAGACGTAACACTTTATGTCCATATTGTTCTGCTAAATTGTCCACCAGAAATCGTTGAAATATTTCAATCTAAATACTCGACAACGTCGCATCAAGGCATGCCAATCGCTACAATGTCATTTCTTCATCATAAATACGAGTCTCATGGGCGTAGAAAATTTCAAAATTATTTAATGTAAATTATGGTTTTTTGAGTACTAAACATATAATAATGATTTATAAACTTTATATTATAAAGAATAAGACGTATATAAGCCAGTATAATTGAAATAATTCTAAAATTATCAAAATAATTACGATTACTTTTTCGGTTTTTTAGTACTGCGACTACGTTCATGAGTCCTCGTGAATTTTCGTGATGTTTCGTATGATTTATCTTAGTTAGGGAAATTTTAATTAGTTGGTAGTACTATGACGAAAGAGGTACGTCACTCCTGACGTGCAACGGTATTTGTACTAAAAATCCTATATACTGTATAATATACGTAATAAATTCCTACTTCAAGATACGTATTTTCTGTAACAAACTTATATCCTGGAAATCGAAGCGAGACCAGGGGTACTCTAAAAGTCACTTATGGCCAGTACCAGGACCATATTCTTTAAACTAATAGAGTAACCCTAAATTTTAGATTTACATAATATGTAATAAATTGTTACTCCCAGATATTTTCCATAACGAACCAAAATTGCAGAGATCGAAGCGAACCCACAGGTTTACTAAAAGTCATTTATGGCTGGTTGTTAGTTTAAATTTAAAGTCCACAAAAACACTTCTTAATAAAAAACATGTAGTATGAAATATCAATTCCAAGGTTATTTCATTTTCGACATATATCTAGAAAAATGACTAAATTATTAAAAAATTTTACCCATTACTTATGACTCACCCCGTATAAGAAAAAAACATATTTCCTTGAATCTTAAAGCTAAAACTTAAAGAATACATACCATTTTTGATAATCATATTATTTCAAAGTTAATGTTAACAGATTTTATGTATGTAACTGATTACTTTTATAAATAATACTTCTATTAATTTATTAATATTAAAAATATTAAATGTTTGAAGTCAAATACTGTGTTCCATTTATGTAGCGTTAACACAGTTCAAATTAATGTAAGCCTCTTTAGCTCAGTGGCAGAGCACTGGTCTTGTAAACCAGGGGTCGTGAGTTCAATCCTCACAGGAGGCAGAGTGGAATTACTCTTTTTTTATATATTTTTTACTACATACAGTATATCTACTTGAATTGGAATCATATGGAAAACTATAATAAAAGAAAAAACTTATAAAAGGTTCTGCATAGTATAAAACCTAAGGGGAACGCATGAGATATTTTATTAATTTTTTAAAATACCTGAATCTCGCTGTAATAAGTGTGAATTTAAAAAAAATACAGTAAATATCTAAATGTCAGAGGAAGTGTTCGTTTTATATTAAATGTTTATCCTACTTTGAGAATCTTAGCTTCATTAAATATTCAAAGTTGCAAAAGAATGTACCCGTGAAAGCTTTAATAGTCTAAAAAAGAGTGATATAACCTTATATAGAATAAAGATACAAAAGAGTAATTAAGAAATAAAGAGATTATGTCATTAGAGGTACATCCCTAAAATTAATAGAAAATTATTTGTCAGATACGAGTGGAACACAAAAAGTAAAAATTGGAAACGCATTTAGTTCCGACACTACACCAGTGTTCCACAAGGAACTATATTAGGACCAATTTATTTTTAAACATATGAATAGTATCAGGTCAATTACAAATTTCATGAGACAATTAACGTATCATGACAACGGTACTACTAAATACAGGGTGTCCCAATACAAATAAAACAAATTTTCCTTCTATTTTAACGTAACTTCTAAAATTACGTTCTATCATATTTCATAAAAATATTCGTACTTAAATAGTTTAAATACTGAATTTATTACAAGAGTTTTAGAAAATTAAAACTAATCGCTTTGTTTATTTAAGGCATCACTTGACTATCTCGAAATTATGTTTAAAAAAAAAGTCATTGGTTGTCTTTCCGGATATCTCGAGGGATGATGAGAATATTTTGAATTTCAGTATATCGTTTTATTTTTCCTTAACATACAATTTTCCCTCATTTATACAACTTTTCACTCATTTACCCAACTTTTGTAATTTCTACCATTGCGACACTTTTTACGATTTTATTTACAAATTGAATTTTCGCAAAAATATCGCAAGAAGATGACGTTTCATTAACATTTAGCGACAAAGATAGCGAATTTTATTCTCTTTATCTATTAAAAAAAAAGCAGCTCCCACAAGTTCCTATAAATAATCTATGACTTATACAGTGTGTTTTAAACTTAGCTCCCAACGAGGGCATTTAAAATTATTTATAACATACGAGTACCTATTTTAATTATCGAAAAAATATAGCTTCAAATATAATTGATTCTAATCCCAAACACTTTTAATCAAAACTCAGCATGCTACACCCTGTATATAGTATTATTTTACATTACTTTTCCCCAACCTGTCATTTTTAATTATTTTTATAAAATACGGTTTATGAGTTTTGCTTCATTAAACAACGTTATATAAAAATAATTTCCACTAAATACTACATTGTTATTTTATAATGTTTTATTCCGAAAATTTTATTGTAAATGTAACATATTTGTTCATTTTTTATTTCGAATTATTGATATTTGAAATGCTAAAACAATGGATCCTTTTACATTATTTTAATGAATTATAAAGATTAGTTCAAATTTAATAAAAAGTTGGTTTTAAATACTTAGTATTTAGTTTTAATATTTGTTTCATGTGTTTTTTTCCTTTTTTAAATTGTTAATTGAGATATCTAGATTAATAATTTATAATTAGGGTATGTAAAATTAGATAGAAAAGTTAAAAAAATCATCTAAATAAAAACGGCAAATTATGAGTGTTTAACTTATTTTAGTTTTTATACAAATTTTACTTATTTGTAAATTTGATTCTAAAATAGTTAACTATTCAAGCCCTATTACAACATAAAAATTAAAACTAACAAGAAGTTATTTTATTTTATTTTTATTTGTTATCAACATTTTATCCCATCTTTGAACTTTCAAAAATTTTATAATACTACAATTAGTAAACTCATCATTATCATTATTTTGTCTAAAGAATAGAATACTGAACTATTTCCTTATCTGATCATTATAAGTTCTTATCTAAATGAGAGGACTTGAATTAATTCACAATCAATTTGTCTCGACAACGATGGAAGCGTGATTATCTTAATCTCAGTACTCACACTAAGTACTTATGGTCCATAAGTTCTACAATAAATTTAATGGAAATGGTTGTGCAGATGGTAGGTCTGGCACAATTGTTGAGAAGTTTCTTTTCATAAATGATTGACTGTGATGTGATGATATAGAATGGATTAAATGTGTTAAGTCACCGTTATTTTAGACTAAATTTTTATCAAGTTCAGAATTACAATCGAGATTGTCAGCAATCTTATGTAACGATGTATAATCAAATTTATTGTAGTAGTCAAGTAATACACATCTATCAAAGACCGAGCTCGGAAACTCTAACAAAATAAATATTATTGGCCAAATACGGGAAAATTTTGCAAATCGGAAAAGAACGAAAATCATTGCAGACAAGCACTAAGCAAATTTTTTATTAGAAAAGCTACGATAGATTTAAACGAAAAACATACAAAACTTATACACGCAGAATTTAGACACAATGAGTTTGCGGATAATTTCCAATGTCACAGCTGTTTCAGAAAAATTTTTCCCACCTTTGCCAAAAAATCAGGCAAAAACATTTTGAGTTTAACTTGTAATGTACATTCTATTGTTTTAAGATTTAAAAGAGAAGATTTTTTACTGTCTCTGGATCATACTCAAATTACAATTTATTTTTTATGTGATCTAAGAATACAATATTTATGGATTGAATTTTTGAAAATTGTAACAAATGTTTTTCAGAATTATCTAAAATTCATGATTATAAAAATGGCATTATGTCAATAGCTTTATGTGTTTTTTCAAATAAACAGCCCGTAACATATACTAATTTATTTAGTGTTCTAAGAAGAAAATGTACTCAATATAATTTAGTATTTGAGCCAAAAAAATATAAATTTTGAACTGGTTATACACTAAGTTATGAAAAATAATAGGGTACAGATTTTATCCAATTTTGTTATAAACTTGGGTCTTTCTGATATACAGAGTGTCCGCGAGTATAATGCATATGGTATGTAAAACGTGTCATTTGCGACAAAATTTTTTTGTTCCAATATCATTAATTTATACAAAAATTTACTTTAAACATTTGCTCTAAAATGTATACGTGGCAACACCCCGCACCTTTAACAAAAATATGTGTCATGTAACCAAGGAATATCTACCTGATGAACCATAAAATTGTGTTAGTTTGCAGAATATTCAGATTGTTTAATCGTTTTCAGTTTACCGTTCGGAAAAGTAGTTTCAATAATTCTGTGAAAAAGGTATTTTATGCAAATCACATGTTAATTAATCTAATCCGCGATGTTTTGTATCAGTGTCCCAAAGATTGTTGGAAAGTGTAGTGTATTTTCTAAAAAAAATTGTGGTAGAAATCGTTCGGATCGGGTAATAATTTCCGAGAATACATTTTTCATCCCCTGTAATCGACCATTCTAAATATCTAGATGTACTAAAATAAAAAACTTATTTTTAGAACGATTAAAAAATCATTGTTTATACTTGACTGAGTTATTGGTGTTGCTGGTTTTAGTTGCTTTTCGGTAAATAATATTTGGATAGATCTGAAAATATTTATTTCTTTGAAAACCACTGACTTTGTAAAAAAAATTATAAGACATTTTTATTCTGTATACGTTTTTATACCTCATCCATAAATATGCGCATTATAGTCGCAGAGACTGTTTCGAAGAAATTTCTGTAAATTGTTTTTTAGCTTGCAATTCAGATGAAGCGATAAATTGTTTTGTTAATGATTTATTTGCGAAAATGCCCAATGCCAACAGAAAAATTCTTAAATTTTATCGTTGATAACTACATTAGTGAAGAAAATTTTCCTACTCATCTATGGACGCTTCGAGCGAAATGTTACAGTTAACAAATAATTGTAAATATTTTCATTCACATTGTAATTCAAATTTATATGAATCACATTCCAATATTTTTAAATTTCTAGAAATTCAGTAATTTCCAAAGTGAAACTTAACATTATAATTAAAACCGCTCAAAATCATAATAAAAAAATTCGTCGTGAGTTAAAACTAAAATAAGATAAGTTAATTTGATTGGTAATTAAATATATAATATAACAATACATAATTGAATTAAATAACCATTAGATTCTTGTCATTAAAATTGAGATTAAATCAATTTAACTTTAATCGCAATAAACTAAAACAACATATTTATGCTAATTAGAGAATTACTGATAAAATTACCTCCTTTGCATTTCTTCTTTATTTCTAATAGGTAATTAAATATATATCAAAAATTTACTTAATACATCAATATGGCCACTTTCCATATTTAAATATTCATTTTCCCTTTCATCATTATTTTCGGTAAAAAAAAAACTTATAGCAAATTAGAAAAAAATATCCAGATTTCCAATGTTTTCACTTATAATACCACTAGTGCCTAAATTATTTCCTGATAATAATTTAGGCACGTGTGGTATTCGGTAAGAAAATTTTACACCATAAAATTTCAAAACTTGACAGACATGAATTAAAAATAACACTGTCAAGTCGTTATGTCATGCGCATATAAGCGCTTCTATAGGTCAAAAAAATTTCCAGTGTAATTTCGTCTAGGGTACCCACCAAGAGAAAAATTTCCGGAAATTTTGGTGGTTGCCATAGAAACCATTTAAAATAAAAACATTTGATTGGTTATAAAATAGAGGTGTAAAATTTTCAGTAAAATATAAATAAGCTTAATTTGAAATAATATATTTAAGAATCGAGTTAAATTGAATATATATATAAGTATTACTTAAATAAAAATATCTTGTAAGGGACGTCTCTGCATTTTAGAAAAATCACGAAGAAATTAGATGTTTCGCCAAGCATTTAATGATCTTGGGGTGACTGAAAATAAATATGTTTCCAGGAACGACAAATCTTTTTTAAATTGCACAGCAAACTGACTTTAAAGGAGAAGTTAATTGCCTAGAATGTGTCTACAACTAAAGTCATGATATAACGACTTTAGGTTTAATTTTGATGTAAGAAATACCACTAAAATTTGAAAAGCTATAGTAGAAATTTGAATAGTTTATTCCAAAAATTCATATAAAGATTTTTTGTTTTAATTCGATTTACAAAACTCATATTTTTTCTTCCATTTTGAATGAAAGCTTAAACTTTTTCCAAAATATTTTAATATCATCATGTTATATTTTTGGAGACATTCTGTAGATACTGCTTTGGATTGGGCACCTAAAAGATTTGTCGAAGATTATTTCTAGATATTAAAAACTAGTATCCCAGAGTTTGTTATGTAAAATACAAAAATATCTGATGCACCATTTTTATTTTTATACAGACAACAGAAAACTTTTAGTTAATTATAAAGGAGCAACCCTGCAATAGACCTCATTAATGTAGGAATGCCACAAGGCAGGGAACTTGGGCCACTATCTGAATATGTCCATTATTATTATGTCATAATTATAAGAATTTAACCAAAAAAAGCTCTAAATTTTTGCCAAAGATTTAGAGCTTTCTTTGATTTAATCCTACATTTGAGATTTATGGAGAACTTTTTCTATCATAATTATAAGAGTAAGCGCACCAGTCGTTGTCATTTTAAGACAAGATTTTCATCAATTAACATTTAAAAGAAGAAAAACTATTTTAGTGCAAAAATTTGTATGAAAAAATAAATTGTAACCAATTTTAGTAATCATTATACAGTGCCTGAAGACAAAAATAAATACTATTTCAGCAAATTTACAATATTTAAATTTTACAAAAAGGGGAAATGAACAATAATACATTATAATAAGAAATATTTATGCTTAGGTTCTATTTGATATACGATGTTTCTTTATCATTTAAATTGAGAGGAAAAGTGAAATAAAATCAAACGGAACCACAAAATGAACGATTTGTTTATATTCAATCAGAATCTTACCTTTTGTTGTTCCTTCTTTATTTAATGTTTTTGCATAAACAATATCTTTAGATTCAAAAGATTCTGAATCTTCCACAATTTTACGTTGTTTAATTTTCTTGAGATTTTTCTCTTTTCGTTGTTTTTTTAATTCTCTGGTCATATTTCGTTATTCTTTTTCTTACTTCTTAAGTTTTTAAAAAAAACCCTTATAATTACAACAAACAATGACTATTTATCAGAGCTTTTGTTCACATCATAAATATTTATTCTCCTCGTGAACCAAAAATTTTTCCCGATTTCGGACACAGTTGAAGAGTAAATTTATCTAGATTAAAAACTCTGCGATTCAGTCACAATGGATCGAACATCTATCACTGGAATCTCTGAAATAATTTAAGTGAGATTTGGATGTCGCTTTAAAAAAAGCTCAATCCATTTTTCCCTGGTTTAGTTTTTTATCAACAAATAGATTTTCTCGATTTGAATGAACAATAATTCTTTGCATCTCTTCTCGCCAATTCTTTGATTCAATTAACCAGTCTGTTTTCTTCATTTCTGGTCAATGTAGTTCGTGAACCCATTTTTATTCCTCTTGAACATTTCCTAGAACTTCATATTTTAAATTAATTCTTGACACATTAGACTATTTTGTTGGCTGTTGAATATGGCATTCCGGTCTGGCATGCCATAATGGCAGCCAACATTGGTTGTTGAGAATATTTAAAAAAACTTTATTTTTATTTTCTTTATGGCTCATTCGTTTCGGGTTCTGAAACCAATAATTGTCACTTTATTTTCCAGTAATCAGTTGATAAATATTTAGGGTCTTTTAGACGGTCATATCAGTTGTCAATTCAGTTTCAGTTCAGTTGTCAGTTCAGTTTGAAAATGTGCTCTATTTTAGACGATGAGTTAAGTTTTCGTTTGTCGTGCAGAGTTCTGTGATGAATGAAGATTCTCTAATTGAGATCGTATTCGTCTTAGTACTAAAGAAACCATAAAAAAAAGAAGTAAATTAAACAAAAATTGGTTCATCAAAAGACAAACGTTGTTTTATTTAAACTGTTTATTTTTACTTTGGCCATAAAAATGCAGCTACAATTTTTATCTAGTTCTTTGTATTTTTTCAACAAAACATTATTAGCAGTTTCTCTTTTCTGTTAAAAAGTCGTGATTTGGGAATGCGGTCAGTGTACCTTATTTATATATAGTTATGCCTACGAATATTATGCGAATACTGAGACCTGAAGGGATAGGTTCATTTAGACATTATTTTAACTGACAACTGATACGTTAACTTTTGGGAATCCCATCGAGCCACAGCACCGTTTCAGTTTCAGTTTTACTTTCATTTATTTGTATTTACACGTAGAGATAACTGACAACTGAACTGACACTGATACTGAACTAACAACTGATATAACCGTCTAAAAGTTTCTTTACTGGTGTACGGCTGTATTGTCAGTGTGTTGCGTACCCGTCGAAAAAATGAAAGTGGAGCAAAGATATGCGATAAAAGTTTGTGTTCGGTTGGGTAAAACACCAACTGAAACTTTTGAAATAATTAAAAGTGAATATCCAGATAGTTTACCACGATGTAGAGTGTTTGAGTGGCATAAGAAGTTTAAAGACGGTTGTGAATCAGTTGAAGATAAACCTCGGCCTGGTCGACCACAAACTGCGCGAACTCATACAAAAATTACAGAAATTAACTACTTGATACAAAATGATCGCCGGATTGGCATAAAAAGAATTTCTGACATTGTTAAAGTGTCTTACGGTTCCACTCAAAATATTATTCATGAAGATTTAAAGTACCGAAAAGTCGCAGCAAGAAGGATTCCAAAAGTGATGACCGATGAACAAAAAGCGAATCGAGTGAGAATTTGTCAGCAGTGGAAAAGGCAACTGCAACGTAATCCACAGTTTTTAAATAATGTGGTTACATGTGACGAAAGTTGGTTTTATCATTACGATCCTGAATTGAGGTCTCAAAGTACGCAATGGAAGCATAAAGGCAGCCCAAGACCGCAGAAGACCAAAACTGTTAAAAGCGCTGGTAAAGTGATGCACTTAATTTTTTTTGATAAATGTGGCGTTATTTACGATCACATTGTATCTAGAGCAATACAGTAACTGGAGAGTACTATTCTAATGTACTTAGAGGACCCTTAAAGGCAAAATTAAAGAAAAAACGACTGTTTTATCAAGACTTTGGTTGGACGCTGCACCACGACAAGGCTCCTGATCACAGATCACCAATTTGTCAACGAACAATTGAAGAATTAGGGGTAGAAATTATAGTTCGGCCCACCTACTCTCTCCACCTTGCTCCATGTGACTTCCGTTTGTTTCCTGAAGTCAAAAAATAATTGAGAGGTCGAAGATTTGAGTCGGATTTAGAGCTCAACAACGCTGTGATTGGTATACTAAACAGACTATCAAAATATGGTTTCTCAGAAATTTATAACAAGTGGATAAAGCGATGGGATAAGCATATTGAACAGAATGAAGAGTACTTTGAAGAAGAGTTGTTGAAGTTTTTTAAATAAATGTTTCATTGTTATACTATAGCACCAGTCTCGTTATTTTCTGATACATCCTCGTAAAGAAATTTATTATTGCATATTTGTGCCTCCTTTCACCTAAAATCTAGATCCCAAAAATTGCCTCTACTTGACAATCACTGGCCATTATTTTTTTAAGTTAGTAATCGTCACTACCTATTTTTTATAGTCCATAAATATTACTAGCTTTATGTACCATGTAATTCTATACGTATACTTTCAATTATAATAAACCAAACTTTTAATCCAAATAATTTGCTTATTTCGAACATTTTTGAAAGTAAATGCAAATAAATTTTTTGTGAACAAACACGTCACCATTTATATGATTCTAGTGCGACTGTGGTTATATCTATTGCTGATAATTCATATTTACACTACTTTTAATTCTTAAAAATCTATATATTATATAAAAACTAACATTTTGTATTCTTATTTTAAACAGAAAATATGTAATATCACAATTAATGGAGTAATGAATGACACCGACTGGTGCCTCTACCCTACGTGAAGATAATTTTTTTATGATTTCAAAAATGTACTTATGATACGTCTACCTTTAACAATTTCCACTATGTTCCAAGGTTACTCAACTTAACAAAATTTGGTGAGAGTACCGTTTCCATTATTACCGAAATGTCATGCTTCTTCTTAGTTTGAATCGTCAATATTTGCACTTATTACCACTAACACATAAACCTCTCGCCATTCCGGCATTTAGTTCCGGAGTGACATAATAACAGTAACACAGTCACCAGAGCATTCTAAATCAAATTAAATTATTATGGTGATAGAATTGTTCCAAATAATGAAATTTGACTCACAGAGACCGGAACTGAAAAACGACAATACTAATCATCTTCTAACTGTGGTCTTCGTTGGTGAGCATCAAATTTACTCCAGTGTTATTTAATTTGACCAATTTCATCAGTGCACTACGGAAAAATCAATACTTGAAAATCAATATTATATAAATTTATCTCACGCATATATGTATATAAACTAATGCGTGTAATTATACGCACATTGAACAAGATACAATTCTGTGTACCCACTTACATTCAAAAAATAAAAAATCATTTTCGATTAGCGGTACCAAAGAAATTAAAGTGGAATTAATGTTCTAGTGAATTTTTTGAACGGATTTGTGGATTAATGTAAACTGTAATTATTTATGTAACTAGCTACATAAACGTACCAAATTCTATATTAGAAGAACTACAGGGTTGGGATAAAGTATGAAACCAAGTAAATATCTTTAAAACGAAACGCACGATATTTATGAAATTTTGTAGGTAAGTGCAGTGGGGAAAATACATCAACGTACATTTTTTTGATAATAATATACTTCCGGTTCAACCGGAAATACCCTCAACTTTTTTAATTTAAATGGGACACCCTATATATTTTTGCAATTTTGAAAGAGCTTGTTATTTCTCGAATTTCTACATACTGGGTTTAGTGGAAATAATTTGTAAAAACGAGAAATATGTGTGATTACTTAACTGAATCATTTTAACTTATGTAGTGTGAATATAGTCAGCCACGTATGGGTTATAAAATAAGTTATAAAAATACAACTTAACTGTTAGAGAACTACTTTCAAACATATCTATAAATGCCTTAAAGTTGTCTAATTTTTTAAAATGTTTGTTACGGACCATTTGACTTTCCCTTCCATAATTTTTTAACTTTGATTGCACCTCGTCTACATTTTGAATTTAAATTTTATAAATGTTTGTGTTCCCTAAGACAATAATTTAGAAGGGCTAAATCTGGATTCAGAAAAAAAAACGATCCTTTTGCCCGAAACTTAGTGACAAAAAAGTTATAAAGTTAAAGATTTAAACAAAATAACAGTAAAGAATACCTACAAATAACAAATAATCTTTGATGATGGGCGTAAAAGTAGACCCAAGTAAAGAGACTGCAGTTACAGATTATTTAAATATGTAAACTGAATATTATTTATATTTATTTATATCTGACCTTTCTTTTTAATAGTTTAAATATTTTTTTTATTTCAGGTGGCGTAATACACTACTGCTGGGGATATTATTCGCTTTTGTGCCAAATGTAAGTATTCTTAATATTCCTAATTTAAAACTAGTTTGTTGTCTTTTCTACTGCCGTGAGTAAAGTTCGACTAAAAAGAACTAGTGCATAATGTAAAATGTAAGAAATCGCTTTTTGGAGCAATTATTTATTATTTGCTTAATAACTCAGCAATTATTATTAAAAAATAACTATTTTTGCCATTATTTAACAATTATTCATTAGTATTTACGAAATTTGATTAGTGATGTTTACAATAATTAGGTTAGCTCTCTCTAACAATTAAAGGTCTGACATGTGTTCAAGATAAAGTCGATTTTTTGTCCAAGTTAAACCAAATATATAGCAATCATTAATTTATTCATTTTTAAAAACTAATCCTAGTATATATTGATATAAATCAATATAAATGTATGTAATTTATGTAAATATTCATCAATTTTCTTATGTTTTACATTGACAAATCACAAAAGTAAGGACTTGCTTCTTCGCATTTTTTCTTGTTACTTCGTCATCATCGTCTTGATTTATATTTAGAGCAGGAACTTGGTTAGGCTGGTGACACTGATTTGGTGAGTACTGGGAATGGTGACTATTTCTGGCAATAGATTCTCCCATCTTCATTTACTTTTTGTAAATGGCTCCACGCAGGATGCTTTTGAAGCGTTCCAATAATCCCTTGCTAGCTACAATATCGTATTT
The DNA here is from genome assembly GCA_951812935.1 of Hermaeophaga mercurialis. Taxonomy (NCBI): domain Eukaryota; kingdom Metazoa; phylum Arthropoda; class Insecta; order Coleoptera; family Chrysomelidae; genus Hermaeophaga; species Hermaeophaga mercurialis. The sequence continues at coordinate 30,085,836 of OX638360.1, read as the reverse complement.
TTTTATTTTCATGTTTTCCAGCCAATATAGACCTAAAAATAGGGATATCCTCTTTCTTTTCTGAAGAAAACACATATACAAATCTTCCTCTATCTCTGAATGTTCAGCTTTCTTGAAATACTCGCGAGTTTTAATATCAGAGTGTCTTTACAATTTTTCCATTACCTTTTTACCGGGTATACGATTTTACTGTATCCAAATGCGAGATATTTCCTCCCCACACATAATGGGTTATTCCCTGTTGTGGGATTTAACAACAAGTTTTCAATACTTTGGGTTTTTGTTTGTATTTCAACCTAATTTTTTCAGGTTTCAGTTTGGTCTTAATTAATTTGGTTCTCAGTGTTGGAACTATAATTCTAAGTTCGGACTGCATCCTAAATTCTCCTTTGAATTTTCCTTTACCAATTCTTATTTCCTTCTGGAGTCTCCTTCTTTTCTTGATTGAAATATTCAATCGTTGTTGGTATTTTAGTTGGCCTCTAATGAGGTTTAAATTTACTTGGATTGAGTTCTACCTCATCTCTTCCCTCCCATCGCTGAGCTACTTAGCGACTATTTAATAAGTTAATTTGTAATTTTTTATTGTTAATTATCTATTTAAGTTCGTTAATTTTTTTACTATTTAATCATCATTGCTTAAAAGGTTTTTTTACTGAGTATTTTTTACCACATAATATGTAATTTGTTTAATTTCACATTTATTATTATTGTTATTTGGATCCAATGTTGACATGAAGATGGCTGCTTAGCCGAAACTAGTCGTCGATTTTTGTAATTAAACTATAAATTAAAACAATTTGTGGTAAAGATTTTGAATTTTGATTGTTTCCATCCCTAATACCATATTTGAGAAAATGGAAACCTTTTATCAATTTTTTGGAATTACTGGGCTTATTTCCACTGTAGCATTGTAAGATAGACGTAGTGTTAATTCGGAATAGTACATTACAATTTTTTTGCCTGAGATTCTCCAAAAGGTTCGCGAAAAACGTCGAGGAAGGACCACTTTGTATCAAGATAACGCTCGGGCTCACATGCTGCTCGAACAAATGAGTATCTAAATGCCCAAAACATAGAAATAATCGGTCATTCGTCATATAGTCCAGATCTAGCATCTAATGACTTCTTCTTATTTCCGCAGGTAAAGGATAAATTATGGGATTTACGTTTTACATCGGCCGAAGAAGCTGTCGATGCATTTAAAAATGAAATAAATAAACTACAGCCAGAGGATTAGAGAACATTTTTTCAATAATGGTGTTCGCAGATACAAAAATTCATTGACAATGGAGGAGAATACTCCAAAAAATTAAATGTTTTTTGTAAATAAAATGCATTTTACTTTACTTGGCTCAGCGGAAAGGGAACAGCCCTCGCAGATTAATCGAGAGTAATATTATTTATTTTAAATACGGACAGATAAATAAAACTTATCTTGAATTTCCAGTCTTCCAAAGCGTTTTAATAATATTCAAGTCTACTTAGGTTTCGGTATTTTGACATACCATTTTCCAAGACAGAAAGAAGTTTGACAGATCTTTTTAAAACGTAAATAATTTCATGTCATACACCTGACAACCAATGATTATTAAGCAATATTCTTCTTGTTCGAAAAATATATTTGGTTATTATTATTTGTTTAAAAGGTGATCTAAGATAATTGAACTTCCCAGGTTTAGTTGTTCATTCAATACTGTGTATTGAGGATATTTTAGGTGTTTCTTTATTTCAAATTCCTCCAAAAAAATGAAGTTCTTCTTTCTTATCGCTTATATGAAGTACTTCCACTGTTGTTTCCATTGTGTTATTAAGTGTAGGTTTGTGTTTAGTGTTAATGAGGTGTTTTGCGTAATGTGACTTATCTGGTTTTTCTAATCAAGTGTTCACAGTAGCGTATGTTAAAATGTCTTAATGTCTGGCCAAAATAGATGGCGTTACAATCCGGACAATTTAGTTTGCAAATACCCGATTTTAAAAATTTATTAAATTTAGGTTTTACATTTAATAAAAATGAACCTACATTATTTCTTACTTATAAAGATATTGTAGATGTTGTACGAGATATAATTTTTTATATTTTGTTTGAAATATTTCCAAAATATGTAATTGTTCTGTATGACCCGTCATCGTTAGGTTGTTTAGGAAAGATCAGGTTAACGGAAACCTTTCCTTCCTTTGTATTAATCAACATATTTATTAAATGTAACGGATAATTGTTAGAGGTAACGATTTGTTTTATTAAATTAATTTCCCTTATAAAATCATCCTTACTCATTGGTATTGAAAAGGCTCTAATAATAAAGTAAGAGTTGAAACAATTAATTTAATTATTTATTTTGCGGATCATGTTATTCGGTGCAGGGTATTTTCAGAATTCCAATCTTTGTTATTTCATTCGTTACAGATGTGTCAGTGTGAGGATACGACATCTTCAGTAGAATATAGCGTCATCAGCAGCAGTAGCACTAGTATAGGAGCAGAAACATCAAACAATCCACAGAAAGAAACAACTTCATTTGAAAGTACAAATCACACAAGAGAGGCACTTGCACATGAAGCAAATTCACCAGAGCCGGTAAGTTTTCGTTTTTCAGTGTACCATTGATAGTATTGTTTAAATTTTTGTCCACAGCTAATTTTTGGTATAAACTGTAATTATTTTATGTTACATTATTTTTAAGATATCAAAAAAAAGGCAATTATATTGATGTACCAGCAGAATACAAATATGCAAAATAATACTGTTCTGTTAATAAAATATATTGGATGACAATTCTGACCAAACTATATCCACACAAAAATGTATAGCTTATTTTGAAATATGAGTGCAGTATTTTTGACACGAATAGCGTTGTAATTTTTTAAGAAACGATATATTGAAAACGAATACATATGTTAGGAAATGGACAATTTACAATTCCTTGCAATAAAAGGTTTCTTATTATGATAGATACTATCATTCAATTATAGTAATGATAGATGCTTTCCGTATAAGTTAACATCAGATTTCTTATCCATAAGATACCGGAATTTGTATTCATTTAAAATACGGAGTGTTATTTAAAGCGGTACATCGGAATAGAGATATACGGGCTGTTTCTTTTACCACATGTGAAAATTGTTAAATTCCAAACAATATGAGATAAAATACGAATTAAATATGAATGTTCAATGTTTTGAGGATCATTAAAATTGCTCAGAAAGTCAATTCACAGCATCAAAATAATAATTTATTAAATCGCCTCTGAAAAGGCCAATTGTCATAACCCACAAATCATCAATTTTATAGGAGAAACAAAAATCTGATTTTCTTTTAACTTATGAATTATTTAAACTTAACAGGTATGACATTTTTGTTGTATATTTTTTATGTCAATAAACTTGTTTTATTAAACCTACTGCTATCAATAATTTATAAATTCAATTAAATAAGTGAGCAAGTGGGTTACGACAATTGGCCACAGATGAAATAAAATAAAAACAATTTTTATTTGAAAAAAGCAGTTTCACTGTGAATTATATTTAAAAAAATATTTATTTCAATAGATCAAATTTTACAATCAATTATTTTCTTTGTTCAACAATTCAAAATAAGATTCTGAATATTTATATTGGCAAGATTTTCCCAGATGTTGTTAGATGATAACTTTAAACCTAACCTTCCAATTATGACTGCAGGAATATTTTTCGATCGATTACACTGGGGATTACCAATTTCGTTTTCTTTGATCTGTGACTTACTTTTGAATAATTTTTAATTTTTTGGACTGTGGGTCCAAAAAAAAACTGCAGCACGGAGTACTCTGTGACTTTAGTTTTATCTATCACATCAACTTTTTAAACTAAAGGATACTCTCCCTTTGTCTCAAAAGTCATACAAAATGTGCTTATAAAGGAGAATAAAGAGAAAACTTATCTGCTATTCAAAACTAGCAAATGCTGCAAGTTGGTGGCAGTTGCATTCCCTTATCAATAATAACATTTATGAATTTAGCTAAATAGGCAGGGAAACAATAATGAATGAGTTTCATTCTTGAGATTCTGGTGGAGTAAAAGGTACCTTCATTAAATTCTTCAATAGGTGGTATCGTGTTTGGAACCTCGTGATGAATTAGTAAATATGAGCTATTGGTGTTTTTGACAAAATTTTGTCATTTGATATTTCAATTTGTTTTTATTTCTTGTTTTAATATCGGTATTATGTGATTCAGTGCATAAAAATCTTAAACATCCCCGTCAAGGACTGCTTTTTTGACAAGTTTATCCACAATTTTGTTGCCTGTAATACCAGCGTGTCCCTTTGCCCAAATGAAAGTTATTATTATTTCTGGATTATATATAGTATAACTTGTGGTACATCAAAAATGTTGAAACCACATGTCTCCATAGAAAAAATATTGCGCAATAATGTGATAAGATGAAAGTGCACATCTTACCGTAATGACTTTTTTGCCTGGGTATTTATCATTCCAACGTCGACTATTTTGTATATTTAATGTAAAAAAGTCACACAATCACCATTTTTTAAAAAAGAAGCACGCTGTACCGGATGGCATACAGTCGTACAGCCATATCTCAGGAATACATTATACTACAGCGGCAGCAACAGAAGTACGACAAGAGTTTAAATTATTACATATGTTCCTATATAAGACGTTTGTAATCATACTAAATTAGTTGATTTTCGTTAAGGCTAACCAGCCTAATGGACATTTCAAGAAAAATTCCCACCATTTACATGTATCCTAGGATATCTCCGGAAAGGAATAAGACATCGACATTAAATTTTCACTTTTTTATTGATAATTTAGCCTATTTTTGAAAAACATAGTCAAAATTATATGTATCTATTTAATATTTTCAAGAAAAAATCAATATCTAAAAAATGAAACAGCGCCCTCTAGCATTCACGTCACTGGTTAAACTTCTCAAAGTGTAGACTTATTTAGTTAGTGGAGAAAAGCTCATTCCAATAACACATGCGTAATAAAAATCGGTTACGCAGAACCGGAATTATAAGCATTTTTTTTGTAACAAGGTACCCGCGCTCACCCACCTCTTATTTGAAAAAACAGTCTAAAACTTGTGAAACCAAAAATACGCAGAATTTTTTGAAGAATACGATGATCGTATTTCCAATACCCTATAGTTAAATTTTGTAAAATTGTGCTTTTTTTGTTTTTGGTATCCAATTACACCTTCAAGCGGTGGTCCTGCAATTCTATAAATAATTTCCTGGTTTTTCTCTAGGTCACTTTCGTTATACATTTTTTTCCCGGAGCTGTACAAATACCCAATCCTGAAATATGGCCAACGGCCGTTCTTAGTTGCCCATCCGATACACTGGACTACTGCTTTATGTTTAACAAATGGCATAAAATGTCAAACAATAAACCAAAACTATGGAGTATAGATGTAAGGATGAATATCCCATATGGGTCTTTAACAAAAAGTTGTCTAACGAAATGAATGAAGTAATGAATAAAGAAGAGAGAGGCAGTACAAAATATTAGTAATTTTTTTGAACAAATTATTTAATGAAATATATAAATAATGAATGTATTCAGAGAAGTATAACCTTCATATTTTACTTATTACTTTTAGTAGCGCTATCTAAATTTGATACACTTTGAGGAGCACTTTTTATACAAAAGGTACTTCTTACCTCTGCACCTCGTAACCAAAACCTTGACGTCCTTTTGTGAGCACAAAATGAATTAATTGGAATTTAAAAATTTCCCGCTTCACTGGGTACCACTTTTAGGGTACCAAAACATAGCTACTAAGTAATGAAGCAATTTTATATTGAATACTATAGAAAGCTTACTTACATAAAAATTCCCTAAGGTCCTGCTTCAGATTAAAGTTACCCCATAAATGGTGTCCATTGTAAATTATTTATCTTTTATTTTATATCTGGTCTACTCAGCGAATTAGTCTTGCTAAAACTGGCACTACGCCATATGTCAAAATTTCTTCCAAAACTGGAAATACGGTGAATTGACATAGCTTGTATTTGATTGTCAAATTAACCAATCTTTTTGAATAGTGATGTTTGAGACATGGTCGGTAGTTCTAGCCTGATTTAAGAGAATTCTTGGATTGTCGGAGCCAACACATGGTTGTATTTGGCATGTAGCTACTATGAATACTATACCAATAAATCCAACTATATTTGATCATGATCAGACAGTAGGTATACGAGGACCAGAGTTGGCAAAAATATTGGATATAGCCTTTGATACATAGTTTAGTACCATCTTTATTTAATATAAAAAATACAAACATTTATTTTTAATCAAAATGTTAATGAAATTAAAAATAATTGACTCCCTTATGTAACGAAATGTCAGGTTCTAATAATGTTTGTCTACGAAATAAAATCAATACACTTATTGTTATAAAAATATTTTATTTTCCTAAATTCTGTAATATTTGTAATGTTGTATTTGATTTATTTTCTTTACCAGACTTTGTTGATAAATTGCTTATATTCGCGAATTTAATAGTGTAAAAAATTCTCATTCTTACATATAAAGAAACAAAGTATTCCCTATCAAAAGCAAGACAGGGAGCAGTAAAATGTACATTTAGCAAAAGGTTTTTTAACATTTTCCCTAGATTATCTCCTGCGCAAATATCATAAAAATACTGAACAAATTTATTTTCTAAGGTGTTCAAATAATCTAAAAATATATCGTGAGGTGCATACAATTGTTCTCTTCCACCGTCTATTTGTCTAAAATATGTGTGTTCATTAGTAGAGTTTACATTATCTATATTTGATGTGGCGTATAAAATACAAACTTCACAAGTATGTCTCTCTAAGCAATTTTTAACAAGATATCCACAAACATAATTTAAACAATTGTCTTCTGGAATTTCTAAAGCAGAGTAATCTCTAATTTGAACTCTTAAAGGTAGAAATAATTGAGAGGAGGTTTCAATTAAATGATTTAAATATTTAAATTCATCCAAAGTGACATCTGACGATAATACTTTTCTAAGATCTTTAATACAAGCAGTGTTTTGTGAATGTTCAAAATAATCTTTAATGAAGTTGGTTTTAAACGCTTTATAAAACTGGAGGGGTGTTACATTTCTTGAGTTACCACAACTTTTTCTGATTTGTACAAAATAATAATCTAGGCACTCCTGATTTAGGTTTCTGGTATAAACATTTGAATGTCCGTCGTTTTTTAAAGCATCCCATAATTTTAAAAAAGATGAGATTGTTAATTGCCACCCGAAAATAAATCTCGATTGATTTGTAACATTTTTGCCATTCTTATCAATAGTTTGTAAATCTTTGAAAAAAGATTGCATATCTTTTAAAATTTGGACTTGTTGGGAACTTCCCTCAAAAGGTTTATTCAAATCTTTCTTTGCATTATCCGAACTTGAATTAAAAACATCAAACAATTTGTCCATTCTTTCTAATAACATTATCGAGCCTACAGCTGCTTGTGGTAATTGGCCAAAACTCATGTAAGTTGTCATTGCTACAGTAACTGAATGACTGAAAACTTCAGCGGCATATTTGACATTCATTTTTTGAAAATTTGTTGGGTAAATATGCCGATCTGTCAATTTTGGAGCTAGTCTGTATTGTTTAATTTTGTCTAAATCATACATGTTAATTAAATATTTTTTATCGGTACTAGAATTCGCAAAAAGTAAGTATTTATTAAAAAATTGATTTCTCGTGCATTTTAACAAACAAGATGGATCAAATATATAAAAAACTTTTCTTTGATCTACATAAAAATATGGTTCTATAACCGTGACTTTTAAAATCGACTTGGCAATTGAGTAAAAATTGGATCCTAAATCGGATATAACACCCCTAACGTTTACCCCGATATTTCCTAATCTACGAATAGATTCAAAAATTATATTTTTTGTAGCTGTTGGATCTGTCGAGGAGTTTACAAAAAAATATGCCATTGCTTGTTTCCAACCTAAGCTAATACTTTTAATCATAATTACTAAAACAGAGTCGGCCAGTTGTCGGGTTTTTACTTTATGGAGGTGTTCAAATCCAATAATTTCATCTTTTCCAATATTATAGAAAAGATTGCTTTTTACGCTCATCTCACCGATGCACAAAAAGCAGTCCTTGCTTTTTAAATCAATATTATTTAATTTTAATTTAATTGCTTCAAATACGAAATCTGAAAATCCTACATTTATAGGCCATTTTCTTCCAATATTTCTCAAATTATGTAAACTTGGAAATTTGAAAATTGTACAAAAATAATCATAACAGTTTGGACCATTCAAATATAATGTTAGAGCAAATTGTTTCATTTCCTGTGAATATTTTCCACCTTCGGATTTTTTTTCCAAAATGGAAATTTGTAATTTAATAAAGTTTTTAAAAGTTTCCGAACAACCTTGATTTTCAAAATAATTTATAATGGCTTCAGGATCAATGTTCTCAACAGAAGCGGCTCTTCTGCATTTTTGAAGTTGTTTTTCCAGATAGTTAATATTTTTTTTCAATATTAATTTTCTTGATGTCCCAGCCGAAAGTTTTTGCGAAGTTTGTGTAACTGAGTCTGAAAATAAATATTGCATTAATATCGCTTTATTTGTTATTTTTAGAAACATACCCGAATAATTACTCATACTAGATCCTGATATCTCGCTCATAGGTAAAGGGGAACTTGTACCAGGCCGTTCCAACATTTCATCTTTAATATTTAAAAATCTTGGTTCAATTTCATTAGGGGTCTCATTAACTTCATCAGGTATATTTAAATTTACTTCAATTGACGGATCATCGTATTCCTCTTTAATTTCTGTTGGTACAGGTAGTTCATCTAGAAAATAATTACGTATTAAGCACATATTTTATCTATAAATAATTTAAGAATGTAATTTACAAATATTTGTTTCTTGTACCTGAAATGTGGATCATTGAAGGAACAGCATCTTTTTTCAACTTTGACTTCATTTGACTTAGGTCTTTGTTATCAAAATGAAGAGCACAAATTTTTAAGGAACTATGACATTTAGTTGCAGAAGCATTACTGAAAGGATGCCCCTCCAGAATGCCCAGTGCCGCTTTCCATTGTAAACACCTACAAAACAATAGTAAACATGTATAGCAGTCTAATTGGTGTAAATAAATATATGTAAATGTTATGGTTAAAGCAAGAATAAAGGTTAAACCTAAGTTTCACCAGCCAAAGATGGGTCTAACTAATTCTAGTCCGAGTAGTTCCAACGTTTCCATCTTTAACTGACTAAAATTGAATCTAACAAATCCTAGTTGTTTAGTTTAGGTTAGATTAAGTGACGTTAGGTCAGGTATTAGTTAGTTTTAACCGGATAAAAGTGAAAAGTAAAAACACATTTTAGGGAATACCTACCTATTAAATGAAAGCAAAATGCGAAATAATAATAATAGGGATATAGATACATCGCTTTTCATTATTTTCTCCTATATACAAAACTATTTACCTCCTTTCATCTTTAGGAAATCGAAAAAGAGACAAGCCGTTTTCTCTTGTGCGCTTACAGGAGGACACTACACACTTTACATACCGAGTCATCTTTTAAATATTTAAAAATAATTTATTACTGAATTAGAATTCCACGTCAGATATAAAAACACGCTGCAATTTTACTTGTAGTAAACGATAAACTGGTCGAGAAAGCAACGTGAGAAACGAGCGCGCACTCGCATTTGTTGTCTTTGCGCAAAGACCTGGCGCAAGGATCAAGTATCTGGTTGAAAACGACAAAATTCAACAAATTTGTCCTACAGACAGAGTCCTTGACCTCACCTCGTTTACAGACCAGTATTGGATCTAGGAGGGGAAGCTTAAGGAAACGTGTTGCAGGCCCCATCAAACTAAAATAATAAAATTGTCAAATTGTGTTTACTTTCAGTGTTAAATAAAAAACAAACAACTTTTCCAACATTTTTACACCTTTACTTAAAAATAGTATAGCATTTCTATTCTAAATTGCAAAATCTTATAAAAATCCAAGAAACAAAGAGGATCCATGGACGTGGGTGCTTATGAGTGCTTCCATTGTTAATGCAAAGTGACTAACCGTTCGTTTGGGTGTTGTATAGTGATAACACTATAAGGAGGTAATGGAGGAGATAATGAAAAAATTGGTGATTTTCAAACCTACATACATTTAAATATGTATCATAGCCGTTATTTATGGATTTTGTAACACATGCATTATGCAATTTAGTTAGTTTTATAATTCTGGTTCATTTTGGGAGAGATTGTGAGAGTCTCCTTTTACTTTGAATTTTAATATTGTTGTTTTTTACTGTTGTTTTTTTTACCTGGTAAGTTTATTATTTAATTTATATAAAAAAAATATTTGTGATGTGTTTTTTTATAATCTTTTCAGAGCTGAAGATGACCTTAAGGGGTCGAAACTAGTTGTTGTTCAATAAAATTGTATGTGGTTTTATTTTGTATTTTATTGGATTTGAAAATATTACTTCTTTCAAAATTTAAACTTAAATACCGTAAAAACTGAACTATGGAACTTAATTTGAACGAGAGTCCTCAAAACATGTGGATCCATAATAATTAAAATGGATTCTTCAGACATAATTTTTCAAGACAACCTTTCGTTCTTTACCTTGTGATTTTTGCCCACCCTCTTGATGCATATCATGTACAGTTAAATATATATATATATATATTTATTTAATATTACCAATTAATGTTATAGATAGTTTTTCTTGGTGATGCCAATGACTACGTTCCAGTGCCATCCTTACGAAAAAGAAACCATGATATCTCTGAAGAAGACATCGATTGGCAACATCCTTACGAAACGTGGGATAGAGAATACAGAAGAGTTAGGTTTAACAACACAAGAGTTCAACGTAAGTAAAATTTTAAAAATAGTTTAACAACTGACGTCTCATGTAATAAATAACATTGCTATCATTTATTGGACCGGCATAAAATAAAGTGTGTATTATACTCCAATAATGAAGGTTCATTACACTAGTACGGATATTAACTTGATTTTGATATTAATATGGGTTTGCTGTATATAGTGCCCCACTCTGGATAATGTTTGACAACATCAATGTTTAAAAATGTTACATGGTTTTAAAATATAGAAGCGCGGTTTTTAGCGAAATTCTAGGACCGCAGCCTTAATTAACATTTACCATATTTTGAATGTTACTTATGTATATCTTTTTTTTTCATGTTTAGTATCATATTTCAGTACAATTATTTTATAGTAGAATAACATTTTTTTTTAATATTACTAATTATATCACATTATCGTCCTTACTCCGCCTCTGATAATTTTAGAAAATTTCAAATTTGGCTAAAATGCACAGCCGAAATACTTTAATGATTATTATTACACTTCTTATAATACATATAAATAACTAATTTGACGGTTATGCTTTTGATGTAGACTTAAATTGAATATTTCCCTAATGATTAGTTTTAATATATTTGTAAAAAATGAAAAAAAGTCCTCCCCGGCGGGGAATCGAACCCCGGTCTCCCGCGTGACAGGCGGGGATACTAACCACTATACTACCGAGGACTTATTTCTAAACTTGAAAAGAACCAGTAATAAATTTAATAAAAGTAGTTTATGTGTTTAAATAATATGTACTAGGTATATAAACATTTTTTATTTTCAATATACAAATAAAAATATTATTTATAGCACAAACTAATAACGCAATGACTTATATAAACATTAATACATAAGTGTACACATTAAAAGCAAAAAACGATTAGTTACAATTATCCCCAAGAAGGTAGTAAAAGTCTGTGTATAATAAAAACATTAAAAAGACATATATAGATAAGCAAAGGAAAAATTAACGATTAAATAGAGTATAACAATAAAACAGATACAAGTAATTAACAATACATATTACAACATAGATTAAATCATTTTTTAAAGGTTAAAATTCAAAAATTCGTGAATAGAATAAGACGGTGTTCTAGTAAAAAATTTTTGGTGAATTTATAAAATGATTTGTTATTCAACCCTTTAATGCTTACCTCCTTAAATAGATTATCTAACTTGTTGTATAAGTTAAAGTTTATTATGTTTTTTTAAGAATGACAGATACTAGAAAGATGTGATGAGGAATTAGAGTGTTTTGTCTGTTCCCATCGTTTCATGTACTGGGTGGCGCAAAATGAACGTTACGGTTTAAATGCTTCTTTATTCTTAAATAAAGTATAAGCATATTCTTTAACAATGAAGTATATGAATTGAGAATATTATATTATTATAACGTCTCGCAACTGTAGGCTATTCTCTGCTTTGCAAAGTCGTGCTCTTTCCAACACATGTTGCATGACTTTTCACAAAATCTCAGTTGTTATGTCACGGATTTCATTCCGAATATTGCTCTCAGTAGGGAGATGGTCTCTGGCTTATTAACCTACACTCTCTCTTTCAAATAGCCCCAAAGAAAAAACCGGGGGGTGTCAAATCCGGCGAACGCAGCGGCCAATTAAAATCGACTCTTTCCCTTGCAGTAAGGGTTCTGTCTATCTTGTTGGAACCATATTTGAAGATGGTTGGCCACAGCTAACTTCAAAAAAATGTCTAACATAGCACGATGGTGAACACCATTGATGGTAACTCGAGCATTGGCTGCATTTTCAAAGAAATATGGCCCAATGATTGTTTCGGACGATATGCATACTTAAATAGATGTAAACGCCGCTGATGAAGTGCTCTTGGATACTCTGTAGCCCACAACCTGCAGTTTTGTTTGTTAACAAACTCATTTAAATGAAAATGGGTTTCATCGCTCATTATCAAATTGTTAATTAAATCGCAATTTTCTTCTGCTTTTTGCTGTAAAGCAATAGCATAATCTAGCCGTTACTGGTAGTCTGCCTGCTTTATTTCTTGCACCAGCTGGATTTTGTATAGAATCATGTGCAATGTGGCCAATTTTCTCTGAATAGACCTTCACCAATAGGCTGAATTGTGCCGAATGTCACCCGGTTGATGTTTTTTGGATTTTCTTCCACCCTCTCTCTGTAATCGTTGAATATTTCCAGCAGTACGCACTGTGTATGGTCCTCCGGCACCACGGAGGTTCTTTACTGAATCTTCTTGCTGTAAATTGGGAACCAGACGATTTATTGTTGGCACTAAGAGTCCTATCCTATATTAAAATATCGACGATATGCACACTGCGTCAAAACAACTGTAGCGCCATCTATCTTGATCAGACACGTAGAAATTTTAACATACGGTACTGTGAACACTTACCAGGTGGGTCACATTACGCAAAACACCTCAATGACACTAAACACAAACCTGCACTTAACAACACAATGGAAACAACAGTGGAAATACTTAATATAAGTGACAAGAAAGAAAAACTTGATTTTTTGGAGGAATATGAAATTAGGAAACATCTAAAATGTCCCCAATATAGAGTATTGAACGAACAATTAAACCTGGGAAGTTCAATTATCTTAGATTACCTTTTGGACTAAATACCCATATAATAATAACATTTTTTAGAAAAAGAAGAACCTTGTATACATAGATTACTAGTGGTGATTAGTTGAAATATTTATGACAAGAAATAATTTATGCTTGTCAAAGATCTGTCAATATTATATTAAAACTTGAAAATGCTATATGTGAAAATAGCGAAACCGTGGTCGTTTTAATACAACTAAAAAAGCGTTGGAATCCTGTTGAAACACAGATAAGTATAATTTATCTTTTTCATATTTAACTGAATTTCTGTTTGCATAATAGAATCCAATGATTTTTCTTCGATCTTCTATTGTGTACTGTTCAATTTTAAATTTACCAAGTTTTCTTGTCAAAATTCTGAAATGGAAAAAAAAAGGAAGGTTTAATTTAAAAAGTTATACAGCATTCAAACCATAACGTCCATTTTGCGCCACCCTGTATAAGTGGTAATCGGAAAATGTGTTAAACCTTCACATATAACAATGTATATTTATCGATGATTTCCACTTACTTTCCTTCGGTTAGTTTATTTGTTTTATTCTTTTTATACTCCTCTGGTTTTGAACACTATATTGGATTCCGGGTAAACTTCTCAATGGACAACGTCATCCATCAGTCTATATTGTTTAAGTAGGTAACTAACGATAAATTATTAACAAAAGCAAATTTTTTAAAAATAGATGCGTACGTCTATTCACACTGAACAAAAAAACATGTAAAAATAACAGATATCATAAATGTGTGTACCTATAGATCATTAAAAACCGTTTCAAAATAGTTGATGTAATAATATACCTACTTAAACATAAGACGGTTTACAAAATTACAGATAAAAAAACATAACAATAGATGTATACTTTCTTTTGCAAAAACAGTGTACCATTTTTAAAGAGCACGCAAATCCTGTGGGAATTATAAAACAACAAAACATTTTTTGCAGCTGTGGTAATAATAATTTATATTACATTTTCTTCTTATTTTCCTAAATACGCGTGGTTCTGAGATAGTACTGTAACATCCGTTATTTCTACAGTTAAATTCTTTACGCTTTACGGATTGTCAACTAAGGATTAAAAATAAAATTATAATAGTTCTGCGTCGAGTTATTAGAATTGCATTAAAATGAGATTTATTTCCGTAACAGGAGCAAAACCGATTTGCTTTAATATTGAATAGTCAACAGTTATCCCAAGCACTAAATTATATTTAATAATCAATCTAGAAAAAAATGATTAATAAATTTGTCATTTTTATTAAAAGTAGATTGGATTAATAATTTATTCATTGTCCCGTTCCGACTAAAACAATTTTAAAAATCTTTAATCCCGGTTTGAATGCAAGAAATGTTTCTTCCTTATCCGTGCAATCCTAATTATCATATTGAATTATTATTTGTATTTTTCCTAACAGGGACCCGACTAGGGTTAAAATCTGAATACCGTATCAACATAAACAACTTCTAATTCTATAATGAGCCAAGCAAATCAAAGAAAAGTACAGCTGCAACTTACAAAACGAATTTTTAAGCTGTTTACTACCAGAGGCTTTTATCTAGCTCAGAGTAATCTAGTACTGAGTTAGATGTGATACATGTTCTGTTCAGAACTAGTAGTATTTGTCTGTGAGTTACTACCATGTATATGTCTTCTGGTTCAAGAATCTTGAATATCTATATATATATATATATATAGAGATCAATTGGACATTAGAAAAGTCTGAATTTGACTATGTTAAATTTAGGTGCTGATTAAAAAAAAGAAAAATTGGTACTCGCTTCTAAATCGTAGTATGGAAATGTTTGGAAAAGCATAAATTATTATAAAATTTAGTGCTAATTAGGAGCTCTTAAAAGATTCTATCACCATCCAAAAATATGTATTATAAATTTTATTATTCCTTTCGTTTCCATTGTCTCGGAAATAACAATAACAATAAATACTTTTTGCTGATTGCCCTTTTTATCCTAACAAAGGAAAAAAAGAAAATTATACATTTGTAATTTTTTTATTCATTTTTAGAGAATGATTTAGAACATTTTTGGATGATTTTAAATCAGTTCTTTCTATTTTTTTTTATTTTAAAAATTTTGATGCTTGTTTTTGCTTTGCTTGAAATGGAATGTGTTGACGATTTTGTGCATAGTTTCTATTCCTTGTAGAAGTTTTAATGATGGATGAATAAAAGTACCAAAACGTTGATAGATGAAATAATATTGGTTTTCTTAACGGGACATAAACCCAAAAATGAAGTTATTGATTAGGTATTAAAAAATTATTCCTATCCATATTTACTTTTTGTAACTAAATAAATAAAATACTATCTCCAATTTCAACCAATTTTTTTAAATATCCTGTTATGGATGTTCTAGTATCTATGGTAAAATAAATGGTTTTTTGTAAGATAATGTTGATTTTTAATGACAAACAGATCGTTTTTTTTTGCGAAAATGTCTGTTAATTATTTAAAGAAGAATTTGGCAATTATTAAATGATGATTACAAAGAATAAAAAATGTTCCGTGATATTCGGCACTAATCAGAGCAGAGAAATCAACCTCAACTAAATTATAATAATACATTAATCGGTAAATTTCCACATCACCACTGAGGTATTACCACGGCGCGTTACCATTTTTAAGGGGATGGTTCGCCTGTAGCCATATAACCCCATACAACCCCAAATAAATGAAATTTACCAATAATGAAACCTATCAAAATGAATACTTTACAACCTGACAAAAAACGTCATTCCAGGAACTAATCAAAAACGAAAATAGAAGAATAGGAATAGAAAAAATAACTTTAACGAATAACAGACAAAAAGAAGAAAAGCCCTTCCAGGAAAACATCTTCAACGAAAACAAGGAAAATTGAAGGACAACTACTTCAAAGAAACAAACACTAAATAAACCACGTAATACAGAGAGAAACAGAAAAATAACCGTGAACATAGATATGGAAACGACAGACCAAAAAATAGATCAGCTCAAAATCGGGCAATAAAATCCTCATCTTCTTCTCGTTCCTTCCCCTGGCGGAGTTTGGCGACCACTTTCCTGAATCCATCTTTGTCTCTTGTAACATGAAACAGTTCTCCTACAGTCATATTAGTCCAGTCTCTGATATTTCTTAGCCAGGACTTCTTCTTTCTTCCTATACCCTTTTTTCCATCTACTCGCTCTTGCATGATAGTCTGTAGTAATTCATATTTGTTATTTCTTAGAATGTGGTAAGATACGTTGTATTTCTTCGTTAAATTATTGTTATCAATTTTCTTTCTTGTCCTATTCTTCCTCATTACTAATTTTAGCTGTCAAAGTTTTTTGACGGTCTTTGCCTTAAGAGTCCAGGATTCCATTGCATACAGTAGTTGTGACCACACGTAGCACTCAATAGATATCAATCTTAATTCAGGGCATTGGTTTTTGTGTTTATATAGTACTTTAAATTTTAAGAAAGACTGCCTCGAAGTTTCAATTCAACTTTCTTGTCTTTCCCAAGGGCTCGACAAAGTATTATCTATCTGCGAGAATAAATTGAAGAGTGTACGTTGAGATATAATACGAGCTACAAATAATAAACGAACCCTCAGATAATAATACTGATGATGACTAAACTATCAAACGTCAGTTTCCGAGTTTCCGGAACAAATCCGACTTAAGATATATATTTTTAGAAGTAGATAGAGAGATAGAAAACCACTTAATTTGACAATTTTTCCAACCTTTCCCGTTACTAAAAATATCCGCTTAGATTGAGCAGTCTCCCGCTCTTGCCTCTTTTAAAAATGAGCTTTAGAAGCAAGCACAATTTTTTTTCTTTGGTACCTACATAGCACTTAATTTTAGCAATATTACATTTTTAGGCCATTTTGTGCCTTTTTAGGTTTTTGAGGCGTAAGGGTAATGTGAATGTGAATGGTACTTGCCACTGTGGCATTATCAAAACGTTTTGTAATTACTTTTCAAGATTTATTATGGCAGCTAGTCCATATTTAAATATAAATATATAAATCAAAGGGACTTAGAAATAACTCTATGTGAATATGACTCTTGTTAGATTGCTTTGGTATTCTTTGAATCTGGTCCAATTTTTAGATAGTCATCATTTCGAGAGTCTTCAGTAGGTGCTCGTATAGGATAGGTCCCGAGTTTTACTTAAGGTTTGATGAAATTGCTTATTCAACTAGGCAATGTGTAATTTTTAATGATATTAAAGGCCAGTTCAGAATATCAGGAAATGCAAAATTAGACCTTGAAGGCAAACAAGTAACAACTCTTTTGGAAAGTGTAAATTGGTGTGAATTTAAAAACGTCCTCAACAATATTCAAAACAAATATTTGTAAAAATCTTTTAAAATCCATCCTTCCATATCATCCATTATTCCGAATTTATTTTGAAATTAATGTTGAAACCGAAATTGAATAAAAAATAAATTAATAGCCTCCAAGTAAGTAACGCACTTCATTTCTGTTCTGTACTCGACAAAGTAGGGCAAGATTGTATTATTTGATAATCTGAATATGCAAAAGAATTGATCGCTTTCCAGTTCAACAGACTGGAACTAACACCTTATTTCATAATATGACAGGAAACACTTTCGGCGTCAAGACCAAAAAGTGCGTCCTTATTACGTATTCCAATAAATCCACCCATCATTTCTAGACTAACCATTATTACTGTTATTAGCTATTATCTCGAAGCAATAGAAACATTACTGTCAATTGTTGATTATCGTAACCATAATTCTATTCAATGTTTTAACAATGTGCAAGTAGAGAAAAATAGCGGGAATTTCTCAATTTCAACAGATCCGTGTATGATGCACAGAATAAAGTAAAATGTGCCTCATAAATCATCACAAGAAATTGTTAAAAGGAACAAAAACTCTATAATCACTTATATATCAGTATTTTGGATGGTATTCATTTTGATATTCTTAAAGTAAGACATCTAAATGGAGAATGATTTAGTGATAGATCATGCAGTACCTATACTTAAAATTAAGTATAATTCAAAGCAATTAAATTGTTATTGGGACAAACTAGATAAGTACTGTGATAAAAAGGTAAACAGGTAATAGGCGAAACCGGAAAGAGTCCAAGAATATGAATAATAGTATTTGACCAGATTACTGAGAGAGAGCGCAATAATGTGCCCTTCTCAACCGAAGTAGAACCACGATTTCCGGTACGTTACTATCGAATTGACTGGAACGATGTTCCCACCTCGATGAATCCCTACTTCAAAATATTAGTAATGAGCATTCTCTCTTTAATAACGCCTTCACTATCACTCGCATAGATTCGAGTAGGGCCTTAAATATTTCCGCCGAATCTGTGTATGCTGTGTTTTCCCTCAATACTTGATATAT
Source organism: Hermaeophaga mercurialis (assembly GCA_951812935.1). Lineage (NCBI taxonomy): Eukaryota > Metazoa > Arthropoda > Insecta > Coleoptera > Chrysomelidae > Hermaeophaga > Hermaeophaga mercurialis. The sequence goes on along the minus strand of OX638360.1, from coordinate 30,066,982 downwards.
AGTATGGCTTCCTAAAAATTCATTTTTTAAAGGTTTTTATTTTCTCCTTATGAAATTTTTCAATTTGTTAAAAATAATCTTTATAATTCTAATATAATATTTTACAGACATTGAGGCAGAGTGTCAAGATGATTACATGAAAATACGTGTTGGCTTCAATGGATCTTTTGCTGGTCTAGTTTATTCCGCTGGTAAGTGTTTGCAATATAAAAAAAATATTGAATAATTTTAAGTCAAAAAACAAAATAAAAGAAAAATAACAGTGTTGAATGAAATAGGCGTCTATGATTTTATGCGAGACGTAACGTTTTATTGTTTATAAAATGAAGTGTAATTGTAATTTGTAAGCCGTTTTCGAGAAACACTCATTTGCGGCCATACAAAAAATAATATGGTAAACTAAATATTTTTGTATAAACTTTAATTAAAATGACGAATTTACAAACTCTACACATTACCAATACATTTGTTTTAATGTTCATTGTGTGAGTTTTGTCTTCACTTGAACAAATTTCATTTTTCACGAATCACAGCTTAAAACTAACACAGATCCTTATCGTAGTTACTAAAGATGTTTAACTTTATAAAGTCGAAATTGTGACAATTATACTTTAGCGTCAGTGATAAGCAATAAGTTCATTTGAAAGTGGAGTGTGTGAGTCAGAACTGTTGAGCTCATGGCGATCGATTGCGAAGTTGGTAGTTTTTAACTTTAGGAGAGTGTCGTAAATTATTTTTTATTTTTACTTAGGGTACGCCTATGACCCAGACTGCATGTACGTCAATGGTACAGGGAGAGATTATTATGAATTTTTTATACAGTTAAACCGATGTGGAACTTTAGGAAAAAATACGCATAACGATGAGAGTCAGAAAACTCCTACAGTAAGTATTTTCAAGAATACTTGAATGAGCAATAATAACTGATATATTTATTTATGTATCAAGTCAGTAGAGTGATTTTTTATCGAATAAGTACCAGATTATCAACCGAACGAGCGAACCAAACGAGGCACGTTCGATAAAGGCACTTTACTGACGTGACACATACTAATTTTTATCGCCAACCATAAAAATTTATAGTTTTAAAAAATGAGAGATGTAACTTATCACATTTTATAGCAAATAATAGCAAATACAAAACAAATTTTCGTTCGAAACAATGTTCCGCATAAAGTGATGGTTCTTGAAAATACTGGTGGTTGCAAATATTGCTTGGTATACTCAAAGTATGAATTCCAACTGGCTGGACTACGTATAACTCAGAGCTAAATATTTGGTAAATAATTCTGTTGATTTTACTTTTCCTTCAAACTATAAAGTGCTCATAAATAGCAAAGGTCTGTTGATATTTGGATTAGTTATATTAACCACCAAAATTGTTACTTTGTCCTCTACGCCACTTTCTTTTAAATTCAAAGGCTCTTCATTACATAGCCCCAGCATCGCCAAACATAACATTTTGCTCCTCTTCTTGAAAATTTTATACTGGTGATTCTCTAATAAATCTTTCTGAATTTTAGCCAGTCTACACTAAATATCTTCTTTCATTATTTCCTCTAAATAATTCATGACAAAACTTTTACTGTTGGAGTCGTGATAATGACAAACAATTTCTGTTTAATATCATACATTCATGGCTATATTACCCGATTTCAATTCTTGCTTGTTTCATATTGATTCTTTTTGTGTCTGTGTCCAAAGGTCAACCTTTGATACAGTGTAACAATTAGATTGGCTTTTTGGACCAGCATCAGCCAAAATCACCTAATTTTGAGGAAATAAAAAACAGTTTTCAGTATGTCCAAATAATTGTGGCAAGAAATTAAATCTTCGAAATGATGAACCTCTCATTTGTACGAAGTAAGACATATGACAAAAAAAATATTTAATTGTAGGTCATTCAGAGAACGTCTCAACTCCTAATGGAGATTCACAAGTCCGTCAATATTTTCCGATGCTATGATGCACCTTGGATGCTTCAAATTATATGGAAATTGAGTCATGGTCTTATTAAAAAGTTAACTTTATTCTCTCTTGGTATGTGCCCTTTAGATGTTTCTAAGGTGGCCACATTTTTTTGTAGGCCGCGAGTTCTTGAAATTTTTAACATCTCGAGTCACAACTTAAAAAAAAATATTTTCTTAAATAAATTTGGGTTATTTTATTAAGTCAATAATTAAGGCATTTGACCATGAACAAATGGTGTTCCCCTCCATTTTCTTCTATATCAGAGCACCTGCTAAGTTCCTTTTATGGCACTCAAAACATGAACCGTACTTTTAACTGAATTTTTAAATTTTTTACTAATGCAGTGTGGATAGAGCTGCTACTTGTGATACTCCCGCTTCTTAATGTCCTTCTTCCTGTCTGTCCGATCTGCCCAGTTTCAACTTGAAGCATATGTCCTACAAATAATTGTTGATTAGTTTACACATATCAGGTTATAATTCTAAGTAGCATTGGCTTCTGAACCCTAATTGTTCTTCGAGAGAATGTCCAAAGTTTCCATTTGTCTATACCTGTTTATTTCATATTTAAACCAATGTCAAATGAATACATACAGCTTGAAACCGAATTATTCGATTTTTCTGTAATTTGATATGTGTTTTCTATACCTAATACATATTATTTAAGCCTGTGTTAAAAGAAATTGACAAACAAATTTGTTATTTGTTCAATAGCTACTAAACGAATATTTAAAAATCATACATTGTTGACGGTTGGCGATAAAATTAATCTGTAATGATTTTGGTGGTGCCCTCTAAAAATAATTTGTTACATTAAACACTTACTTAAAAATTCCTAGGCGGCGCCACCAGTTTATATAAAATTTTGTGTTTGTTTCAATGGCAGGATATTTCTTATCTACGCTATTTGAAACATGATAAGTATCCGCCCGGGTAGCTCAGTCGGTAGAGCATTGGACTTTTAATCCAAGGGTCCAGGGTTCAAGTCCCTGCTCGGGCGTACTTTTTTTTTATTTTTTGTTTGTATTTTTTAGAAAAATTTTATGTGGAACACTATTACCGTCCAATATAATCCTCTAATCGAAGAAGAGTTTGACGAACACTTTAAAGTTACGTGTGAATATGGATATGATTTTTGGAAGACTGTAACGTTTCCATTTTTAGATGTTGAGTAAGTATATTTATAACGAAAAAACGTTCATACGAAGAAAATAAAAATAACACTAAAAAAAGTTAAATAATTAAGGAACAAACTACAAGGAAACTAAAATCTTTCGAAAGAGAGTTAACATTTTATGGAGAAGAAAATTACATTTATATTTAGGTATTTTGTTGAAATAATAATTTACCTTGAAATCTCATTTTTTAAGTAGGTAATCTTAAAATGGCCCAAATTAGTATACAGGAAATTGTAAGGCAAACATTTACCTTTTTTTAGATATAAAATATAACATTGGTGCTGAACATTTATTAGTACTGATACACAAGGTGTCGCGAGAAAATGTGGAGAATATCTCGAATTCTGATAGAACACAAAAAAACAACCTAAATTCCTATAATTTTTTTCCTCTCCCCTCTACGGACTCTTTAACTGACGCCTCTGGATTTTTTTAAATAAGTTTTATAATACTTGGTTTAATAGGACATTTGTATTGCTATGAAGGTTATCTGGAGAACTCTATTTTTCCAAAACTTTCAGAAGATCTATCTTTGGCAAACCGACGTGATATGTGGGTTCATATATGATGGGAATAATACCTCAATTGTAGGTCCAACAATCTTCTTAAAGTTAGAGACTACCTAAGTTTGGTACTGAACCGACTGAAAAAAATTATTTTATAAAACCATAATAACCAAAAATAGTTCATTTTATGAATATCGATCAATAATACCTTTTTGTAGCTGCCCAAATATTGCGCCGAAGCAGGGTATAAAAAATCATTTACATCGTTATGTTAAATCTAATCCGTCGATGTAAAACTAAATTAGCCAAATAAGATAAAAAGCGGATATTTAAAAAGACTTATTACCCATCATATAACAAATTATTAAATTGCTCCAAGTAGTTTTAAAAAATAATTTACAAAATGTTCTCGAGGCATTCGTTATTGGCCCTTATCTTCATAGAAGGCGTTAAAAAAATTATAGGAATTTGTCATTTTTTATGTGTTTTATCTGAATTTCGGGCGTTACCCACATATTCTGGAACAACCTAATAAGTTTGATATACCAATATTTTTTCTCTCTTACACCAATTGTATAATAAATTATGTAATTATTAAGTAATACAATTTTTAGGGTTGCCACCGGAAACCCAGTTGTTTTTACATTAACTCCTCCAGAATGTTACATGGAGATTCGTTATGGGTATGGAACTACAGGAAACAGAGTAACGGGACCAGTCAGAGTAGGAGATCCCTTGACTTTAATGATATACATGAGGAGTAAATATGGTAAAATATTTTTATTTATAATAATCAATCACTATAATAAATAACGTCGAAATTAAATTTAGATTCGGTTATTATCTTTTTGGATCTATTTTTTTTTACTTTATTTTCTCGTGTTATAAATATTTGTATTTTTCGTTTGGTTAGCTTTTGTGCCATTCACTTTTTATTGTTTTTTTTAAATCTTGTGTTAATTCCTAGTATTCAAATATCGAAATAATTTTTAGATGGTTTTGATATTGTGGTAAATGATTGCTATGCTCACAATGGTGCTACTAAGAAAATCCAACTTATTGATGAATATGGGTAAGTAAAGTATAAAAAATATTTTAATATGTACCTATAAATATGTGTTTATACATATATGAGCGTTTTATTTTGAGGCCTTAGTCCATTTATATTTAAATTGAGGTATTTCAAATAATGCGTGTTAATGAAATAAGAAATATTTGTTCAAAATTAACAACTACATCTGTCATAAAATTGGAAATAGTCTAAAAATCCTTTCTATATATATTAAAAATGCTCCAAATTGAAAAACAATACTCAATATTACATTTTAGTACAATTGATTTTATATTTCATGAGTAATTAATCATTACAACACTTGAAAAACACCATTTATGTAATCCAAGAAATCTATATATATTAGATAACAATATACTGCTTTTTAATAACGGCATTTTTTATAAATGTAATGTTTACAGTTTAAGTACGAGATTACCTTCTCTCGGAATTTTTAATTATTCGTAATTTTTGGATGTATGAGCCATCATTCTTTTCATTTGTATCTTCATCCTCTGATCATGAGTGTATATAAATCGCTGAATTAAACCGACTTGTTGTTTTGTTTTTTTTAAACAATTTCTGCAATTTAATATTTTAAGTTTAAATTCATTTGTCAGTTTGTATTTCATTATTTAAAGGTTTTGAGTATATAACTAAAGCAACTATTAACATTAACTGTTTAGATATTAGTTTTCTCATACTAATAAATAATTAATAATTAATTGTAATTACAATCATCATTGCCTTATTCCGACATTTAAAAATCTGTAATTTAGGATATTATTAATAATAGACAGGACTTTCAAAATAAACGGCCTATAATAAAGCATTAAAAGAAGATTAAATTTAATTCATATCTGCATTTATGTATTGCTGTCTTCTAAATTGTTTTAACACGAAGGTTTTTTGCAAGAATTTTAGAATTTTTAATGCTAAACGTTATTAATTGACCATTATACGAATTTGTTTCTAGATGTCCAGTAGACGACAAATTAATATCGAGATTTAGAGGATCATGGTCAGATTCTGGAGTATATGAAACACAAGTATTTGCTTACATGAAGACTTTTCGCTTTACTGGATCTCCAGCTCTTTATATTGAATGTGATGTTCGGATGTGTCATGGCAGATGTCCGGTAAGAATTTCATATATATATATATATTTCCAAATTAATTCAAATATAATATATTTGGTAAATTTCACATATAAAACTCACTTGTTTCTTTTATAGAGTCAGGCATGTCACTGGAGAAATATGAAAACAAAAAGAAAAAGATCCATAGAGAGCAACAGTACTGTTACACTCAACGTTACTACACCCGCTCCTGTATCTTTATCGGAAAACGTAAACTTATTTCAATCTTTAAGAGTTCTACAAGAAGGAGAACCCGATGAAGAAAGGAATAATATTTCAGTAGCAAGTATGTTTAATCACGCTTTCTTGCTTAAGACGTTTCCATAATTAAAAAACCATATTCATAGCAAGTTGTTAAAGTTTATTTCCTAATAAATATTTGGTCCGTTGCCCCTTTTCTTTCCTAAAGCCTGCCTAGTACTTTCATAATTTCTTCTACTCTTCTTTATGTAGTGTTGTTCTTTATTTAAAAGAAAATACTAAATACTTCCCTCCGTCATCTTCATCTATATCTCGATATTCTATTTCTTCCCGTTCTTTTTACATTGATGCTTTCCACTAATGACATGATCCATTTAATTCGAATGTAGATCTTTATGTTTATGGAAAGAAAATAAAAAATGCTAATTTTAGGTAACCAAGCAGACCCGAACAGCATCTGCATGAAAACGGGGTGGTTTTCAGCTTTGCTAGCACTAGGAGGTGGAGGTATGTGCGTACTTGGAGGAGCTCTTCTCGCCACTTGCACCAGGATGAGAAAGGTTGCCATAGATAAAGTACTAGTTGGTAGTCAATTTAATGGTTACATGAACCACAGGGGCAGTATAAATTAGAATTTAAATGCGTTGTGACATCCACTGGTAGTCGCTTTGAGTAGTTCATGATGGACTATCGAAAAAGATATAATTCATAATGTTGCATAAGTTTAGCGTAAGTCTAAAGGAAAATACTATCAATACAGTTCCAACTTTTCACAACATTATTTTTAACCAGTGTGGACCGTTAAAATCAAGAGAGAAAAATGAGAAAATGGGTACTATATACTTTATTTTTGAAATTGTTTTATAAAATTTTAATTCCTTTTTATTAACTAACATGTACCCTATCATATTAAAATAAGGAGTTAATAGCGGTTTGTGAACAGGTGAATTAGTATTTATTTTTAATAATATCGGTCCACCCTGTATATAAACTATATATATGAGAGAAAAAAGCGAAGTGATGCCAATTAAATTTAAAAAGGTTGCTTTTTACAAATATAATAATTATTTATTTATTTTGCATTTTTGCAGTTTATTATTAGATTAGTAATTTATAATTGCGCTAAGTGTAAGTTTTTTATGTACCTACCTATATTTCGTACTAATTAATATTAAGATATAACTTTTGAATGGAATGCTCACATGCATGGAGAATTCGGTATTTAAAATATTTTATATAGTACATTTACAAATTCTACATCATGCGACGATTTTTTTATCATTTTTCAGAAGATGCTTCTATTACAATTTTGAAACAATCATGCATCATCATTATAAATTTTGCGAAATATTAAAAAGTATCTATCATTAATCGTTACATAAACTTACAAATAAGTCGAATCAGCCCCGTTTAGATTATTTTTTTTAAAGATAATCATTCAAAATCAATAACATTGCAATTGGGGCGCTCAAGTGTTTATATTGTTTAGTTTATTTTTATTTTATTTATATGTGCAACATCCAACATCCGAAGTCTTTTAAACAAAAATAAGCGATACATTTCGATATATAATTTAGTATTTACAAAATAATTTTTAGTTTTTTAAAAAACGAAATTATTACAATTTATTAAAAATTGCAAGGAGGTAACAAGAATCACATTGTAAAAGGTAATTATATTACTTATTCTACACAAGTGCATCCGATATTTAAAAAGGGAAATTTATATTTTTATCCAAAAATTTTGAAATTTGGTGCTCACACATATCAGTAAAGTTTAGATTTTTGAGGGTATAGAAAATTTGACAATTTATGCGTTTCATTGTCTCGACTACATGTCAAACGTAAACCAAACTTAAATGAAATATATAGGCTTATATAGGCCATTAGATACCTAAACTAAATGAATTACCTGTATATTTGTATTCCAGCATTTACATTTGCTTTTTGATTTGCATTGTTGAAAAAAGTTTAGGAAAAATCTGTGCATAAATATAAGAATTTTATTGTAGTTTACAATTTAAAATCAACTTCTCCTGTATGTTTGCAACAAAAAAAATTAGGTATTTTATATAAGATGAAGATGTAACTTTGTTTACTTAAAAAACAAAATAATTGTACATATTTAATTACGACGAATAAAGATTTATAATCAAAAACTTCGTGTTTAATTTTACACATACATACAGTAGTAGTAGTACTAATAGTATTTAGTGGAAGGCCGACACTCTGCAATAATGCTTGTTCAGCCACTTTTTCCATCGTTAGTTATATCCGAAATACGCAAAGATACTCCTGCTATCTTACGATAATTATTACATAGTATACTATTGGCATCAACCGAAAAATAAAGGATAACGCCCATTTGGCCTTTTCAGTCAAATGAATAATTTTTTCCACAATATATTCAAAAGTGACGAAAAATCACGAGCTGTTAGAAGGTTGCAATTTTTTACAGAATTCCCGGAAAGAACCATATACACTTTTAAAAAAGGGAGCCAAAGGTATGATCCGGTAAAGGAAAGGTATTCAAAAGAAGCAACTTGTAAATAAAGTTTTCTCATAAAATTACTGGAACTCAATTTATTACATTTCGTCATCCATCTTTATGGATTGTTTAACACAAGCCTAGCAAAATTGTTTTATTTAACAGATAACAAAGTAGTTAACCAAATGTGAAATGCCAGTTAGAATCATTTGTAGAGGGGAACTATTTCCACCTACAATAACATTGATAACTAGGAAGATTTTATTTAAGAAAACAAGTTTATACCTATTTAAAAAGATTAAAATACATTTTATTTATAATCCTAGCCTCTAACAACAAATTTTATTTAAAAACAAAATAATATAGGTAAATAAAAACCATTTGAAAGGTATTACTAAAGAATAGAAACGAATTTATTTGCAAAATATGTATTTTGGCATTGAAGGAATATACATTTTAACTTGTATTTTCAGGAATCATCAATTTTTTTAAGATTAAAACTGTAGTTATATATTATGTTAGTTAGAGAAATGTTTATTTTCAACGTTAATTTCCAAAATTAAAAATCCTTATAATTTTTATCAATTGTCTTTTATTTAACATGTTAATAATAAAGATACATAGAAATGCTGTACATAGTGTTAAATATATTTTAGTATACTGAAATTTCATTATTTCTTTGGACTCCCATTATCTTAATTTTGATGACTTTCATCTCGTCTCTGTTAGTACTGAATATTCAGTCATTCAGGTGATAATCCATTCACTCAAGAGAATGGAAGTCCAAAGAAATAATGAAAATTCAGTATCAATAACTTTGTATACCAACTTCAAGCAATTTTAAAATATAATTATCCTATTACGTAATTTATAAATTATAAAAAATAATAACTAGTGTAGAGCATTAATCATTTAAAATATTTTCGTAAATCATAGAAATATTTTTATTTCAATTAAGCAGAATTGTGTAAAACTTTGTTGAATGATGCATAAGCACTTTCAAGATCAAACAGTAACTGTCTAACTTGTGATTCTGACAATTCATCAGAAGCTTGCATTGAATTCAAAGTTGCCAACCATTCTGCCACCTTTTCTTTTCCATCAAAATCTGATGGCAAAATGCTTAATCTATTCATTGTGTCTACCAAATCTCTCACATCAGGATGTAAGTTATCCATAGAACGAATATCTAATCTTAATTTGTCCATTATGGTTATAAATAAAGATACTATATCAGCTATACACCTACTGGTATTACCTTTATCATCCTTTATAGTTATTGGCCTGTCTTCTTGAATTCGTTCTAATGCAGCAGGACAGTCAAGCTATAAAAACAATATTATTAATTCACAGGGATATTTCTATATTCTTGCGTAAATCTTGTTGCCATTTAACTGGTCACTACAGGTATTTAATTGAAAATTTGGGACTGATGATTATATATTAAACAAATAAAGAAGAAATATTTGAGATCACCTACTACTAATTAACAACTCCAGATGATACTAATGTAAGCAAAACGTAAGAGTAGGAAAAAATGTTTTGGTTACTAATGACCAACAATGTTGAAAATCTAAAGGTTCCAATTTCCCAACTTATATGTTATCTTATTAGGACTGTTAAATATTTAACTAGCAAGCTAAAATTTTTAAGCTAGTAACTGATGGTTTGTATAAATGAATATTGCTTTGAGTTTGCTATTGCAGAAACAAAGTGAGCACTTATTGATGTTAAATCACACATTTTTTAAAATATTTTAAACAGAAAAGTTGTTAGTGTAGCCAAATAGTTTTAAGTTTTTAATAATTAATAAAACAAGTAAAGAATCAAATAATAGTACTTAATATTAAAAATATGTTAAAGCTTCAAAATAGTTTGAGATTGTGAGGTAAAAATAGTTGTGTAAGGGAGTTTGAAAATGTTTTCAATGCCTGTGACCAGGATATGGAACGCATAGCTCAGCCCGTGCCCTCAGAGGCTTTAGAAACATTTGTGTCATTTCTCTAAAAATAATCTTAAAAGTGCATGTTTAATAAAGCAGGAGAAATAATCATTAACACTAAAATTTGGTGAATTTTTATGAATCTAGTATTTATTTGCAAGATCATATACATTCAGAGAACACACTGAAGTAAAGAAGATAGAAATGATTAAATCAATTTTTGTCAATTTTTTTTCTAAACATGTCAACAAGGAATACTACAGCAAAAATTAATATACTCAAGTATCACTGAATTTATTATAAAGTTACTTCTTATTTACTTACCCTGTATTTTTTTACAAATGCATCAACAGTAGGGAACTCATCCCCTTTAACTTGTCTAAAAGCTGCTTTATACTGAACTAATAACTTACTGCATGCAGCTGTGTATTCTTTAGCGACAACACAATCTCTGATGTAGGCTTTTTCCAGCTGTTGTAATGTGTTTATTACGGCATAAAGATCTGCTAAATTGTCATATCTAAAAAAAACACGTTTAAAAATAATTAAATGCATTTGTAACTGATTACTTTTCTCGTTCTCTTGCATTGTGATACAGTTTCACTTCTTCATATAATTCTGGTCGATTTTCTAAAAACATACAATATTACGATTTTAATATTATTATGAAGCAGAACAGCTATTACCTTGATTTGCAGACATTTTGGTTTATGTGCTAACTCAAGACAATGAACTATATGATTAATACCAAAAAATTCAGCTGATATCAAAAACATTAGATGACAAATGTCAAGTGACCTCAAAATATTAAACGCGTTCCACTTGACGCTCGGGTTTGGCTTCGAGGTAGATAAATGTTCTTTTTTCCTCTTTTGAGATATTCAAAATAAAAAAAGACAAATGATAACTAAGGAACTCCGAGCATACACTGAGTTTCTACTTAAATACTCGATGAATTGTTCTTCTTCTCTTTTTCTGTTGAAATCACATAGTTAATAATAAGACGTGATCGAGCTGATTGTGAGGTTAGAACTATTTTTTAAATTGTTAGTTCATTGTACTGTTTTCTGCTTGCGGAAAAAATAGCTTATTCCCTAGTTTACATAATCATGTGAAGTAAATATAAGTTGTTCAAAATAATTTTAATTAAGTAGATTGACGGTGTCTAATGTATCAGGTCAACAGATCAATAATTAGTTACATGCTCAGTTAACTACAAAAAAATCAAACTAACTGGTTTTTGTATTAATAAGTTTTTGAATGTTTAATTTTTTGCAGAACAAACAATAGGCATGTTTCCATTAAGTCATGTCTTATACAGAACTAGAACATGGATATCAAGGTCTGCGTAAGGCAACCAGGCCTGCACACTTTTATGTAGGGACAGTAAGTAGTACGGCCTACATATTTAATTTTAAACCTACTGTTTACTTCTACACTCTTTTGTAATTTTTTAACATGGATTCCCTTGATAGCCATGTGGGAAGAATGGTCCCTTCTGTTCTTATAGAAGATGTTGATAATCCAATGCTTTCATCGCATTGGCATAGGGTATATTTTGTTTGCAGTGGACATGTTTCAAAAATTTTAATTTTCATAAAGAATTCACTAGGCAACTGTATCCTTTATATCCACTTTATTTTAGTTATTTGCTTAGTCATCTATAACTTAAAAGAGTATTCATTCATATGTTTAAATTGTTTTGAAAATTAAATTTAAATTTAAGAATTTTTTAAAATCGGTATGTATTTAATTATAGTGTCCAAATATTGTTGAAAATGACTATTTTTAAGTATTTTAGAAAATTTTCTTGATTCTTTTCGTTAAAATAGTACTATTTATTATATTTGTCATTACTTATCGCCGCATTTTCCATTTTATATGATTTAATTTATAGTTTAAAAAGTTTATCTGCAGCGGCTTTACCGGTAATAATATATTATTAATTATTACAATTAGATGACTGTTAAAGGAATAATAATTTTTGTTTTGGTTGAATTATTTATTTTCTACTTTTTTAAGCATTGAAGTTTTAATACCATGTGAAAAACAATTAAATATTATTTTGGGTGACATTTCGTATTAAAATGGGTTAATAAGTATTGTTTCAGTAATAAAGAGATTATTATTTTATTAGTCAATAAATTAGGATACAGTTACCTAGTATTTATTCTTATGTAATTTTGACATAGAGTTAATAACATTTAATATTTTTACTAATATATGTGTTTTTAATCAATTTTTCAAAAACCATGACTACATAGTTATGTCAATTATAAAGTGAAACAAATTATTTAAGATTTCATGACAGGATTTTTGAAATTTCGCTCGACTTATTGTATTTATTTTCATAAGATTCTCTTGAAAGTTCAAAATGAATATGAAGAATTTAATTGATGATATATTACTTTAATCTTAATCTGTCCTGATACCCCTATAAATATATAGGAATGTTGGAAAAAATAATGTACAATATTTTTTGTTTCTTACTAATAATTATTCAACTTCTTTCAGTTTTTCTAAACATTAAACTAATATATAATAAAACTATAAATTTTATAACACGAAGTTAGCATAATGGACATAATGGACATAATGATGTTTCTACCCTTATGTTGTGGAATCTATCCTTTAAAAATGTAATAGATAAAATATAATTTTCTTTTCCAAAAACTTTTTAAATACTCTTATGACAATTGTTTCATTTTTCGGTATTTGCCGATGAGATGAAAGAAACACAAAATCAAATCTGTATAATGCCTGTTATTTTCTTTATTTTATCTGACAATGTCGAAAGTTGCAACAATTGTCATAAGAATATTTAAAAAGTTTTTGGAAAATAGTAGAATTTTAAGCAAAGTATATTTTATCTTTGACATTTATTTTAGCATGATTAAGTTTTCTGTTTTATCCGCTATTTCTTTTTTATCTTCCATTTCCTTCTATTTTTTACTAGCTTTTTTTTATCTATAGTAACTATACATGCAAAATTAAAATTGTAGTACATCTGAATTGCTTACACTTGTCAAAAAAGTAGGGAAGCTAGACAAGTTTATAAAGAGAAACTTTTTGCAAACTGTTTCTTCTTATTATAATATTCTTCTAAAATTTTGTAGATACTTTATTTTTCAATATGTTACTTTTTCTTTATCTGCATTCATCTTTTGATTTCATTTTTTTTGTTTCTGTTTATTATTTTAGTGATCGTGTTTGCTTTTACTAAGTTTTTTTTAACCAATTTTTATCAGTCTTTTCTCTTTTTATTTTTTAGCATTTCCCCTTCTTTTTTTTATTAGATAGTCTTTTGATTCATATATTATTTCCTACATATGTTTCGTCAGTTTTTCCATGTAGCTTTTTTACTTAGTATTCTCTATTTGATCTGTATATACATTTGTATGATTTATTTTATTGTATTCTTATATCTACACCGAGTATTTCTATTTTATACATATCTATATTACCATTTCTCCCTTTTTTGTCGATCTTTTTGTTGCCTCTAAGATTGACCATGTTAACCATTATCCTATGAATTAAACTGTTTTATGTCTTTCATTTTTGTTGCGGTTATTCCTAAAAATTTTATCTGTTATTCTTAACGATTTCTTAGTTCACATTTTATATTCCCACATTCTATGATTTTATTTAAAAAATTATAAAAATTCGAGTGTGTGTACCTTTATTTTTAAGCAATAAGTTTTTTTCTTTTACTTTTATATTGGTCGAAAAAATGTTGTATGCAATGTGTAAAGTAACCTTTCACATTCATGAGATTGTTTATTTGAATGAAAAATTGCTACGTATTTTATATTATCATCAAATGAACTTAAGAAATAAAAAATCCTTGTTTGCCTTTCATGATCAATTTAAAATTTTAGCTTAAAAATATTTAATAGATTTCAGCAAACGTTACCTTGTTCTGGTTATGAATTAATAATCGTCAAATAGACCTCTGTATTAATGTTTAGAGGTCTCTCTTTAACTACAACATTCCTTTTTAGTTAGATACTTTTTATTGCTTTATTGCATCATTTTTAATAACTTAATAATTACTTGGATCGCGTTTCTCATATTGAAATGAAGAATTTACGTGTTAACTTTCAACTGGTTTATATTGGAAATGATAAACAGGGAATCTATTTTAATCGTTTCTATTTTCATTCAAATTCCCACTTGACAAATTTGAGATAACATGAAAATAATTCATATAAACTATTGCACTGGGTTGTATTCATCTCAAATGTTGACTTGAAAATAAATGATTAGATACAATTGAACAATTTACGGTAAACTTATTCTCAGAGCGAAAAGATAAAAAGCATTTAATTTATTATATATATATACACACTTCTGTCAGTTTTGCAGTAAAACGGTATTCAGTTAAGTTACAGATTAGTTTGGAATCGTTTTAATTCTAACCTTGACTAAATTATAAGTGATAAATAAATATTTAATATTGAAATACATTGTTAGGGAAACGAGTATTATTTAGTTCGATCAAAATTGTTAGTGATGTGAACGTCAAAACCGTCATATTGAAATGGAATGGGCATGGCTAAAAGATTGGTGGCGGCTAAAAAAATGGAGAAAATATCGACGGGCTAGCGAAAATGAGTCGCTATGTTTTTGTGATGAATGTTTTGACAACGAAGTGTGTATTTTTTTATAAGATAGTTGTCAAGTGCTTTCTCAGATTTTTCAATCCTTTTCACAGTGCGGCAAAATTTTTGACATTTAATTAATGTGTTATACGATATAAATCTGATTGGTTATTGGTTTGATAGAGGTGTTTTATAAAAGGAAGATATTTTGTCCTACTTTAGTCAAGTACACGCGCAACATTTTTATTAATTGACCTAATCGATAAATTAATTCGGTGTTTTCAAACCTGTTAAAATGATATTTTTTACTATCATATAAATAGAAAATTCAAAATGCAATAAATATCTTTAATACCCCATATATAATTTTTTAATTAATTTTGGATGAACCCAATAATACATATTTCACTTCATAGCTAAAAATATTTTTTTAAATTAATCTCTGTTGGCTCTTGATCTATTAATGCAATTATGCTTAACTCGGAATAATATCTGTATATAACTAATTAATAATTGAGATAAGGGGCCTATTTGTTGGAAATGATTTTACCTAGTTAAAAATTTATTGTGATGACAGTTTGGTAATATTCCTTTTTGATGAAATGCACACACTATAAATACGCGTTGGCAAATGATATACCTCTTTGTTTACAATCGTTATTAATTGGTAAACTAATTATGACTAAATTTAACACCACTGTTAATCCTTTTGTTTGTTTTATATTGTTTAATTATTTTACATCTTACTCAGATCAAAATATTAGGCTGTTTACATATATGTTAGTTACATTTAGTTAAATGCTTTAAGTAGCGTTAGTGAGATATCTGAAATCATATTTGCTTTATCATGTTTTATATGGAATTAGATCAAGAAACAATACAGGTACATCATATATATTATTTATTTTTATATATTAGATAATTCATTCAACTATTCAAACTTGAAATTGTATAATAAATCTAATAAAGTCTAAAAATTGTCTTTTTGGAAAAATGTGTAATCCTCAGGAAAAAAAACATTGACACATATTCTACAAGATAAGAATCCAATTTCCTTAAAAAACTTATTAATTTTTGGAGATATAATTTGAATCTTTGAGTATTGGCTGATGTGAATAATAAAGTAGCATTTTTTTTTAAATACTAGCAAGAACAACTGTTTCTTGTCAACCCAGGTAGCAATTATTACAAACGAGAGGTTTCAGCGAATAAGGTTTTGTCCACAATATAAAGCACCTCAGGATAATACATGCAATTTCTTATGTTACAAACAACATTCTAGTGAATACAATAATTTTAAAAACTACTTACAAAAATATAACTACGCAATTGCGTTATGTTTTAAGTAAAACCTATCTTTTTGTTACCTTAAATATGTATATAATAAGATTGCTACAACGTTAGAAGAAACAGTTTTTGCTACTATTTATTCATATACTAATTTTCTTTTCTAGCTTTCATTCTAATTTTCTAAATTCTGCTACCTTGCATCTAACTGTAACGGCTCTATAACACGTTTTGTTAACTTTTTATTAACTTAAACATATCTGTTTAGATTTTAGTTAAAACTTGTTTTAATAAATAATAGTGCCAAGTGTTAAAAAATTCGCTTTATTGATTCTTGTTTTTTGAAAATTTAAAAAGCTATTAATAACTTAGTAATGTGATCTAACTTGTATACCATTAGATGTATTTACTATTTTTTTAAACCAGTTCTCTGTTACTAAATTACTGATTCACTTAAAAGGAATTCATAGTCTCGGAAGACTCCAAAAATTTTATATTTAATAAAAATTAAGATCGAGATAATATATAGGTTTTAAATTTTTAGGGAGATTTAGAACTATGCGATTCCAGCGATGTAAGTATAAGCCCCCAAGATATGGACGAAGATGGGGGCAAGGTTGTTATTGTCGGTGTTTGTGCAATGGAGAAGAAAACCCAAAGCAAACCTATGAAGGAAATTCTGACTCGGTTGCAAGAATTTGAATACATTAAAGTAATAGTTTTTGAGGAAGAAGTTATATTACATGTAAGCATTTTTTTGAGATGGTTTATTTTACAAAATTTTTTGATCTTAAATAACTGTGTTCCAAGAATGTGATTTCTTATAATTTAATGGAATAATTATATACTTTTTTATATAGAAATATGTTTTCAATTTTTAGAAACCAGTAGAAGAATGGCCAGAATGTGATTGTCTTATATCATTCCATTCTAAAGGTTTTCCCTTAGATAAAGCAATACAATATGCTCAATTACACAATCCTTACGTTATAAATAATCTACACATGCAATATGACATTCAAGATAGAAGAAAAGTATATTCCACCCTTGATGCCGAAGGCATTGAAATACCTAGATATGCTGTTTTGGACAGAGACAGCATGGACCCGAAAAGTAATAAAATAAAAACCATATAAAAAACAAATAAGGTTGATTACTTTTTATGCTTTTCAAATACGAGCAGATCCCCGTTATAATAAAACACATAAATACAAAAAACATTTATTAGAGAAAACATTTTTGAACCTGGATAGATAAATGATCTTTACTTTCTGCCATGCTTTCAGTATGCATTCTGTTAATTTCTCATTTCATTCTTCTTGATTTTGCGATTTCGGTAGCTATCTTATAGTTTTCTCCAAACGGCTTATTTGGCCTTTTTATTGAGGCATGAACTGTTGAGTTTGTTGTGCCCAGAGAGAAATTCCTAATATTTTTGTAAAGGTCAATTTTGAGGAAATATGCTTAATTTGCAAGTATAGTCTTGGCCAGGAGATCGTGGATTTTAAACCATGGGCTTGTTTCGATTGTCCTTTTGGATCTCTTTATTGTATTGCGTTGGCGCATCTTATATTTATACAAACTCACATCAGATATGTTGCTAGATTTAACCGGACTAAAAAACTCCCTTTTAATAGAGAAATACATGTAATATGTACAAATTAAACGTTTTGTCAATCGCTGAGATAATTAGCGTATACATTTGTATTTTAGATCATGAGTTGGTAGAGTCTGAAGATCATGTAGAAGTAAACGGCATTACTTTCAACAAACCGTTTGTGGAAAAACCAGTTTCTGCCGAAGATCATAACATTTATATTTATTATCCGACTTCTGCAGGAGGTGGCAGTCAAAGACTTTTTAGAAAAGTAAGTAAAAATTTGCATGTTTCTCTATCAGAAAAAAGATTAGAAATCAATTCTTCCTTCTTAGCACTAAGCATTTTTATTATTGATTCGTAAGTTTAATAAGAAAATAATCTAGTGAAATTCATATTTTAAGAGCGGTATATGCAGATCTTTTCATTTCTAATGGTAAATAATTCGACATTCTTGTCGGCTTGTTTGGATAACAGTACAGGTTCGAATTTAAAATATCTTTAGATCTCGGCGATAATTCTAAGGCTTTTAGACCAGTACTGTCCTTAAAATGTTATCCGAATTATAGCATTTATTAATGCGTTCTATACCTGACTTGATATATAAATAAAATATAAATCTGTTAACCATCAAAAATAAAACTCTTCGGCTATGTCACAGAATTACTTATTTTCAAAATCATTCGGTGATGTGGAAATAAAATAATCATTATTAATAAAATATTGCAGTTGGTACTTGCAAAATCGTGCACTAACCGACTTGTGGCTGTCGACCATAATCTGTACTGAGCGTTGTCGGCATCTAATTCACAATATAATTATTTTCTAGATTATTAAATTATCTATGGCTCCTTACAGCTCTTGCCAGATATGGTTGAATTGTTATAAAATTGCTTAACAAATTATGGTATCCCAACCGTTTTGATGTTTCTAAATTTTTATACCATAATCTAGCAAATTCGTAAAAGAATTTTTTAAATTATCGCATTGTCGCATTTATTGGTTATAGTTATATTCATTGTTATGATTAGTAGTTCTGAGAAACCTTGATAAGGTTAAAAAAAATATTGCTATTTAATGTGCTGATTATGTTCAAATGGTATTTGGTGCATTAATTTAGTAAATGAGCTAATCTTTATTCTTAATTCTATAAAATTCTAAACAATAGAACATAAAATATGTTAATTGTATTAAATCGTCCTAAATTTTAATTATTTTTACATTAACCAAAAATAACTAGAAATCATTACCACCTAATAATTTTTGTAAAAAAAGACGGACTAGTTTCGACTACAGTAAGTCGTCATTAGGTCGACAATAACAAAAGTAAAAGTATTAAAAATGTATAAGCATACAATCAATAAACTTACCTAGTTACAATTAATAAAAAAAGCAAAAAGTAAATAATTATAGTTACAGTTGACATGTGATATTAAAAAGTAAAAGGTGATAATTAAGTAAATTTAACAAAATTATGTGATAAACTTAACATCAAAATTAAACAAACTTAATTTACATCTTTTACTTTTTAATATCATATGTCAACTTTTAACCTTAATTTTTGCAGTTTCTATTTATTGTAACTAGGTAAGTTTATTGATTGTATGTTTAAACATTTTGTAATACTTTTATTTTTGTTATTGCAGACCTGATGATGACTTACAGCAGTCGAAACTAGTCGTCCCTCTTTTTATACATTAAATTATTCTGTCATGATTTCGAGTTTTTTTGGTTAATCCCCTAAACCACATTTGAGCCCAATGTAGAATCTTCTCTATTTTTATTTAAATTATTTATGTTATTTGTATCTGTTTACAACGCCCAAAAGAAATGCTGCGTTACCGTCTTCATCATAACTTATTAAAGATGAAAATTTAGATAATTATGGATATGTTATTTAAGCGTAATTTTTTCATTTCAAAAAAGTAACACTGTGCGTGTTTATAATATAATAAATAGAATTAAAAAAAATATGGAGTTATATTTTTTGTTGTATCTTCATCACCAGTCTTAAAGTCTAAAACATCTAGGTTTAGTATAGCTCTCGTACTAATATATTTGATGCATTTATCTTGAGTGTTGTCAGGTGTTTAGTCTATATATTTTTTATGAACAAGTAACAACTCTGTTTACAACAGTTATAGCAAATCTTTAATTATAGTATATACCTATTTTTTTTAGATTGGCAGTCGAAGTAGTGTTTATTCTCCAGAATCTAGAGTTAGGAAGACAGGTAGTTTTATCTATGAAGATTTTATGCCTACTGATGGAACTGATGTAAAGGTAAATACTCTATTTTTCATCATAATAATTTTTAATTATCGTTAAATAATACGTACCTAATAGAAAAGTATTAATCTTTTAACCTACTATTATTAATTTGTAAAATAATTATTAAAATTCGTTAATATATATTATTAATCATAGATAAGTAAGAATTTTGGGTTTGAATAAAAATACAAGCTAGTGTATTTTTTCGAAATAATGAAAAAAATCATTTTTTTTTTATTTCGTAATTAAATAGATAAAAAATACTTTTGTGAAATTTGTTAGTGATTTTTCTCTTGGAATGGAAAAAAAAATTTCCTCCCCTTTATATACAATTTATATGTTTCATTTCGTAGACAACTGTAATTCATATTTTATTAATAGTGATCTACATTTCTGTATCGCAATTTCCATTATCAAAATGTTTTTAACCATTTTTAGCATACTAAATTTGGTGCTTACAAATGAAATTTTGTTTTATAGTGGTTTGATTTGGTTAATCTGAATTTAACTTGATAATTTGATATTTTGGTTATTTTGTAATATATTTTTGTGCAACTAATAAACCTGTCTTTCTAATAACTCTCTTAATTAAGATAAAATGATATAAAATTCCTATGTCACAACAGAAAATAAAAAATAATATAGCACTTCATATTTAACAAATAAATTGATGCCGACTCTAATAATTATCAATTCTTTATTAATGGCTTACTAGATCAAATTTCAACATGTGACTTATAAGGAACTTGAATTAGTTATAAATTTTCTTGAATTTAATAAAGAAACCTAATAAGATAATCATCCTGTTTTCTATCAGGTATACACTGTCGGTCCAGACTACGCCCACGCAGAAGCTAGAAAGTCCCCAGCACTCGACGGCAAAGTAGAAAGAGATCGTGACGGCAAAGAAATCCGTTATCCAGTTATACTCAGCAACGCCGAAAAATTGATATCACGCAAGGTTTGCCTGGCCTTCAAACAAGCAGTTTGTGGATTCGATTTACTCAGAGCTAATGGAAAATCTTTTGTCTGTGATGTAAATGGTTTTAGTTTTGTTAAAAACTCTAATAAATACTATGACGACTGTGCTAGGTACGAACTAAACAGACCATTATTTCTTAACATAAGAAATGTCCTTTTTGTTAATATATCTACTGTTAAAATTAGACACTTTGTATAATAACCTAGTCGAACTAGCTTTTTACACAAATAGTTTTCAGCTTTCAGTTTGATATTCTGGTATTTTATTTCTATATTATATCTGTTACATTATATTTACTTCTCATGTTTTAAATCTTAGGATTTTGGGAAATATGATTTTAAGAGAATTAGCACCAACGTTACACATACCTTGGTCTGTGCCTTTTCAACTTGATGATCCTCCTATAGTACCGACGACATTTGGAAAAATGATGGAATTAAGATGCGTTGTAGCTGTCATTAGGCATGGAGATCGGACACCAAAGCAAAAGATGAAAGTGGAAGTTCGGCATCCAAAGTAAGTTTTATATTTATGCAATTAAAAAATTAAATATCAGATGAAACAGTCTCAACTGTATGAAACACTAATTATTTAACTGGTGTTTAAATTCGAAAAACAGATACAAAAATGGTTTCTTACTTTCCCATAATAAATTTCACATGATTATGTAACACCTACAAGAAATAAAACTAAGCAATTATTGGTGTGCACCTCTTGCTTTTGGACTTAATTCCTCCTAATGTGTCCATGTCATTAGTGGTTAGAATTAGACTGCCAATAAATAACGAAATAAAAAACTACCAATATCGTATTTTTGTTTTAGATTTTTTGAAATATTTGAAAAATATGATGGTTACAAACATGGCCATGTGAAATTAAAAAGGCCAAAACAGTTACAAGAAATTTTGGACATAGCTAGATCATTATTAACCGAAATTCAACATCACGAAGCTGATCCCGAGATTGAAGAAAAACAGGGAAAATTGGAACAACTAAAAGCTGTGTTAGAAATGTAAGTTAGTTATTTTAGTATTTTATTTTCAGATCATATTTTCAAATTATTGCACAAACCTAATTTCAAAAAGGAATTAGAGTATAAATTCTTATTATTTTGTCCCAAAATATGTAAGTTTAACTGACTGTAATTTCTACTACTTAGAAACAAATCTGAAACTGACGCTTCTTATTTTCAAAAAAATCTTAGGACATCATTCATCTACTAATGAATAAATTATAATTTAGTAGAAAATATTATGATCTAGCGTGAGCAGCATATAAAAGCAACTATATCTGATGATACAGAAGCGCACTATTAACTGCGACTAAGTACAACTCTTATGATTATGATTAATTTGTCAATGTTTATTAAATAATAAATACTTGCATTAATATGTTCTGAATAAAAAATACTAGATTTTAGACACACTACATTGCATGTAAAACTAACTGCTCCATTAATTCGTTTTGCAATTTTTGTAGGTATGGTCACTTTTCTGGAATTAATAGAAAAGTTCAAATGAAATATCAACCTAAAGGTAGACCTAGAGGATCTAGTTCAGACGATGGTAAATACATGAATAATAAAAATATATTTGTATGTTTCAAATTCGTAAACATTTATCAATAACTATGGAATATTTAGTTTACAAAATGACTTAATAAAAATTAACAAAATCATATATATCAGCTAAATTGATAGGGATTTGTTTTTCAGTAGATAAACCAACGGAACCTTCACTAGTTTTGATACTCAAGTGGGGTGGTGAATTAACCCCCGCTGGTAGAATTCAAGCTGAAGAATTGGGTAGAATATTTCGTTGCATGTATCCAGGAGGACAAGGTAGACATTTGGCTGGTTGGTATTTATGTTGCTTTTTAAGCCTTTTGTTTTTCAGCACTATCATTTTTTATTTGCCTTTGCGTTAGTTAGACATTTTTCCAACTTATAGTTGAATCTGCACAACTATTTTAATGTAGATTTAAAAATATTTACTTGTATTTAACTAGGTACAATCTACTTTAGTAAAATTGACATCTTATTCCACCAATAATTTTTTTTACCTAATTTGTTATTAAAAGCAGACCATTGTTTCTTTTTAAATTATCTAAGTATCACATCTTTGTTAAAAGACATTTATTTACATTCAGTCCTCAAAACATATAGTTTTGAGTTGTGTTATTTTATAATGTCATATATTACTGAAGTATCCATGAAATTTATAAATTATCCATAATACTTTCTTTTAATTATTTCATCAATCATGTCAATTCATAATTTAATGACAAATCTTGGCCTTTCCGAAAATAACCCTTAATTCCACCAATCATAATATTTGTGTGTGGCAAGTTTTGGTAAGTATTTCACATACTGTTTACTTATAAAGTATTGATCCGTTCATATGTAGAAAAAATATCTAGCTTTGTTATGCTTTTATATAAACTTATCTATTGTAGCCGACGTATTTTCCAGAAATCGATTTTTTATTTAAGTGCCTTATTTTAACTATTTCGTGTTCATATCAAAGAAAGTTATTTATTTCTGAAAAATATACAAACTGCTTAAAGATTTAATTAATTAATTAATTAACCAAAAAAAAATCTTTAGGGGAATATGCAGGTGCCCAAGGGTTAGGTTTATTAAGACTTCATTCTACTTTCCGACACGACCTTAAAATTTATGCATCTGACGAAGGGCGTGTCCAAATGACTGCGGCAGCCTTTGCCAAAGGTTTATTAGCTTTAGAAGGAGAACTGACACCAATTTTGGTGCAAATGGTGAAAAGCGCCAACACTAATGGACTTTTAGATAACGACTGTGATAGTAGCAAGTATCAAAATATGTAAGTTAAAAAGAGGTTATAATGCTAACTATATGATCATCCCTCAATCTATTTTTGAATCTGCCAAAAAAGTTGAGAGAAATTCGGTAAGCGGAAAAGCACAGTAAGCTATAAAATTCCATTCAATTTTTACCCCTACTAATTTATATGATATAAATAACCTTTTTTTTATGAAGCATTATTTTAAAGAGAAATTGTCCGGATTTAAATATTTAATTTTATTTTTAGGTGTAAGGCACGTTTACATGAGCTTATGCAACTTGACCGTGATTTTAGCCCAGAAGATAAAGAGAAAATCAATCCCTGCAATTCTACGAGTATTTCTGAGGCCCTTGAATTTGTGAAAAATCCCGTTAAATGTTGTAAACATGTACAGGAATTAATCAAAAGCTTATTAGAAATCGTTCAAGTAAAAAAGGAAGATCCTAAATCAAAAGGTAAATATATTATTATTTACAAGAAATAGAGGGGGGCTTTATTATTCAAATAAATTAAATTTTTTGAAATTCGTGCCTTTATTTGTATGATAGAGATCTGAAATTAAATGCAAAATATTATTTTTTAGATGCAGTTTTGTATCATGGAGAAACCTGGGAATTGATGGGAAGAAGATGGGGTAAAATCGAAAAAGACTTTTTTACTAAAAACAAAAAGTTCGACATTAGTAAAATTCCTGATATTTATGATTGTATTAAGTACGATTTACAACATAACCAACATACGCTTCAATTTGAACAGGCTGAAGAATTATATACCTATGCAAAATATTTGGCTGATATTGTTATACCTCAGGTATTTATTATATAAGAAATTATATGATATTTTTTAAATTTTGTTGTCACGTACTTTTACACCAGCGTTTTTTAATAATAAAAAGTCATTAATATAAGTTTCCGCTTGACACACGCCAAACAAATCAACGGAGTATCCATTTATACTTTTTCGTATTTGAATGTCTTATATCTTTTTATTACCGAATTATTAATTACATTTAGCTTTCACTAATGTTTATTTTTGAACCAGTTTTGTTTCAATCCATTTATTTTTATTTATCGATATCGGAACCCCAAATCGAAAAATGGGGTCTTTTCAATAATCTTTTTATTAAATTTTGTAATTGAATCGCCCTCTAAATTTTTGAATTTTCCATAAGGAACTTTGCTACGGTTCCTTAACATAATAATTTTTTTAATCCGTTCAAAAATAAAAATGATTTTAATAATTAAAACAACGTATTCCTTTTAATTAGTTTGTAATTTTGCAGCGTTTATACATAAATTACTCGTTTATTTTTGAACATTTTTTTTATCTTAACTGGGTTCTTTTAGAAAATTAAAAAATATACAGTGTGGTCAATTTCCAAAATTTAACCTAAATGTATTTGAAAAGACGTTAATTTGACATTGACATTTCCGGTGAGCTTAGAAAAAATAGAAAGCCATTCAAATACAGTCTCAGATATGATCCATCACTAAAGTTATTTTCAAATCCTTAACAAATTAAACATTTGATATATTTCTCATTTTTCCACATCACACTCTACCATTTTATTTAGGACTTATTTTGGTTGCTCTTTATTACTTTAAAACACATTTAATTAATGTGGTTATACTCTTTTTTCTTATTCTTACCCTTACGGAAAAAGGAATACGGGCTCACATCCCAAGAGAAATTGACGATAGGCCAAGGCATTTGTACACCATTGTTGAAAAAACTCAAAGCAGACTTACAGAGAAACATCGAAGAAACTGGGGAAGAGACCGTGAATAGATTGAATCCCAGGTATTCCCACGGGGTTTCCAGTCCTGGAAGACATGTCCGGACCAGGCTTTATTTTACAAGCGAGAGCCATATTCATTCATTAATCACCGTGCTAAGACATGGTGGACTGCTAGATGTAAGTAAATTGCTTTTTTAAAAAGCGTATTTGATTTTTTCTAAATGCAAATTTCTTATCTTTTTAGGTCAAAAAAGATGAGCAGTGGCGCAGGGCAATGGAATACGTATCTTGTGTATCTGAACTTAATTATATGTCTCAAATAGTAATCATGCTTTATGAAGATCCAACTAAAGATCCTTGTAGCGAAGAACGATTCCATATAGAATTACACTTTAGTCCAGGAGTCAATTGTTGCGTTCAGAAAAATCTTCCACCTGGTCCTGGGTTTAGACCACATTCTAGAAATGAATCGGCTGCGAGCAAAAATTGCGTAAGAAACAACACAATACTTGTTTTATTGGAGTAAAAATGAATGAAATCTGAACATTAAATATTCTTTTGTAGGTGAATGTATTACATCTTGAATGTAAAAGACTTGTTTTGACACTTAATAAATGTCATGTAATAATTAATTGTTAATAGCGTTTTCGAAAAAACGGTTTTTAAATTATTTCTGTCATTTATATAAATATGGAATATGAATGGTCCAAATACGCTTTTTTTAGATATTGTCCCATCTATTTTTATATTTTTTACAGAGTTTAAATACTTCTGAAACTGCTACTCCTGAAGAAGATCCGAATAGCAGATGTTCACCTAGAATTGATGAGGAGGGAGAAATAGCTATAGAAGAAGAGAGCTACGTCTTAAATTCACCAAAGATCCTGGAATCTCCAACTGAAAACAAAAATCTTACCCCTCCTGATTCGCCTGATCCCCCTTACAGATGTACTATGAAAAGCAGTGACCCTATTCCTATAGGGTAAGTAATTATTTAAATTTTAATATATATTTTTTAAACCCAACGGGTGTAATTTTCACCACTGACGTTGTTGTTAACTCTGATTTCTAAATCATATAAACTTTCGAATTATAGCAAGAAGTTTTAGATTCATAAAATTTTTAAATTTGAAATATCCAATGAATCTAAAACATTTTTATGTGTTGTACCCTGATTTCTGCGTACATGTCCATATCTTTTAATAATAATATTAAATATATATCTTTTATGATATATGAAATCCCATACGAATCCATGGTTGTATGTCGATTGTTTAGAATTTATAAACTTTGAGAGTGTAAATTATATTTGAAACTAAAAACGTAGGAGCTCACATACAGTGAGTGGTCATGAAGCAATGCATCTGGCTAAACAACTTAATGAAGAATTGGCCAATCAAGCAGCCCAGCAAGGAAGTCGCAGTTATGGTTTGAATAGAGCCACTAGCCCAGAATTAGAGCAGCAAAGAGCAAGAAGTTATGATCACAAGAGTCCCCAAAAAGGAGGTAAAGGTAAGTGGTTAAAAAAAGTATTTTCATTGTGTATTTTTGTGTTTCGCATTTTAAGACTAAAATCATGTGCTTGTTTATAATTACAGAGCAAAAAATAAAGTGCATTTTGTTTCAAATATTTACGATACAAAACAATGACGTGAATTCTAATGACATGTAATTTATTTCACACTAGAACTTATTTTTGTTTACTTATATGTGGATCAGTTTATTAAAATAAGATGAGTCTAAACGCATTTATTGTATTAAGAATTATAGACATAAGACATGGTGTTCGGGATATTATTTATGAATGACCCAAATTGTATAATAAATAGGTTGAAAAATTTTCGATTTACCTCTAGTATGAGTTCATTAATATCCAAATAATTAACAATGAGTATGTAAAATGCTTAAAACAGAAATATTCAAAGTTTGTTTAAATTTAGATTGCCCTCTAAACCCAGCAGAAAGATTTTAATACCTGCTTAAATGGGATTCTAAAAATGTAATGTAAACTCCATTACTAATCCAAAATCAAAATTGTTCATAATAAAATTTCCTTAAATATCCACACCTTGTCTCTTGTGTCACATAATTTTTATTTACACCCATTAGAAACTTTAAAAACATAGTCATTTAGTCAATTCATGGATATACCTAATTTTTTTTGAAAAATGCTTCTCTACAATGCTGAACCGCTAGAGTCTCATTCGTTTATTTAAGTAGTAAAAGGACACTTTTGATGTGATCTGCAGACAAACACAAATTATCTTTATATTTTTGCTCTATATGTAATTCATGCAGGTGCCCATTCCAAAACGTGCATATGTTGGTTTCCTTTAAAAATGTAGATTATTTCATTTGTCCACATATTTCTTTTAGACTAGAAATATAAATACACCTAGTTTCAATTAGTTGTCTTTTGTTTACTTAGCCTATATTTGTTTCAATAGCAGCTATTAACTAATTACATATTAAATACACCAGACATATGTATGTAAATATATATTATAAAGTCAACAAAATGCAACCGCCTACTTCACTTGTTATGTACTAGATGCTAACTTCACTGTAGAATTAGAAATGTTAAGGAGCTGCATATATGGTGTATATAAAAAACATCCATGTAAATTTGGTTTTTTGTAGAAATTGTGACAATGACAATGAAATATTACATCAAGTACAAGAAGCTCATATCATTATCTGTTGGAAGAAATGATTTCGATAAAAAGTGGATTATACCTGAGTGAAGTTAATAGTCATTATAAATCAAATATTGTTTATAGAAACGGTATTTTCTTAGTTTAGAATTAATGAATAAAACTTTTAACGTGTATGAATTTGAATTCTTTATAATATGGACATTTACTTTGAATATTAATTACATTTTTGAACCAACAGAATGGGTACCTTCAGTTTTGAATTGTATTAAAATAATGGAAGCGGTTTACAAAGGTCGATCGATTTGTTTCTTTTTATTTAATTAACTT
The DNA here is from genome assembly GCA_951812935.1 of Hermaeophaga mercurialis. Classification (NCBI taxonomy): domain Eukaryota; kingdom Metazoa; phylum Arthropoda; class Insecta; order Coleoptera; family Chrysomelidae; genus Hermaeophaga; species Hermaeophaga mercurialis. The sequence goes on along the minus strand of OX638360.1, from coordinate 30,038,226 downwards.
TAATTTTGTAAAACTGACATTGAAAATGAATTCTTATTTTTATTAAGTTTTATAAGTTCCATTCATTTGTTTACCACCTCCAAAATCAATTTTTATTTAACATTATCCTTGATTTAATGGTAAATAATAAAATTGGGTGTTTTAACAATACTAATTTATTTTGGGCAGCTCAGAAATTGCATCAAAGTTTGGACGCTGTTAACAGCTCAGGTATGATACTCAGATGTGTGCCCAAAATGTTTCATCTTTTGTTAAACCCCACTCATCTTAAAATGTACGTACTGATATGCAACACAATTTTATTTTGGATTTTTATTAGAGACTTATATTGGCTATTACGAAAAAGTTACAGCCGATGTTACATTTCACTGTTTTAATATTGATGTAATTTTAACACTGAATTTATATTTTTCACAAATCATAGAATTTATGCTCTTTTGGCAGCATATTAGAGTACTGAAGCAATTACCTATAATTCATATGGCTCTGCTACAGGCAGATTCACTAAAAATTACGAAATTCAAGGGGCTCAAAATAGAAAAGATTTGGCAAATATTTATGTGGATCAAAACTCATTTTAAATTTTAACGAAATCTTTCATGTGTAACTCTATTAAGAGAAAATCGAATTGTTTTGTTGATATCAGTTTAATTATTTTGTTCCAACCTTGAAATTCACACTAAATAAGCCCCTACCCATTAGGGTAACATTTGTGTATTTTTTGTTTGACACAATCCAGTTATACAGTGTTTCTTATGTTTATCTCAACATTTAATTTTCAGGTTTTAGTTCAGACACGTTTTTATTTCAACTTGATTTTGCAGTTTTTTTTTAAATACAGTATCCACATATATTTAATTATAAGATTTTCTTAAAGCATTTGTAGATTTGCGGTTATTTTCAGCAAAGCGCTATTAGTATAATTATCTTTTCTTCTTTCAATTATCTATTATATTGAATATGTTATCTGCTTTGCTAAAACTTGAAATAATTTGAAGGTTTCCACAAAATAAGATCTATTTTCGAATATGCTAATTAATAACAGTTTAATTAGAGTAAAACCAAAATTACTAGAGGTTAAAAGTAACCTGTTTGAGAAGTAATTGAGTGTATTTTGTAGAAGCTCTTTAGCTTGGCTAAGCATGGGCAAAGTCAAGTTGATATAGATTATTAAAATTTAAACTCATCTGTCTGGCAAAACCGTGCGACTGGTGTGACCAGTGATTTATTACCCCGGAGATGTATCAGATTCTTTGTTTTACTGTAAAACGTTAGGGTTTGGTACATCTCCGATATTTGCGTTGGTTTTCCTGAGCTCCTTTTATTCTTAAAGACCCTCTCTTCTACTGGTAGGGATCAACACACCAAAAAGCTAAATCAAAACCTACAGAAGTAGATATCACAGAGTTCGATATCTCCTTAGTCTTGGGAGAGAAGTAAAAAGTTTTATATGAAAATACTAGAATGTCAAAGATAACATTTTAGAAATATAGAGCTTGATTCTTCTAGACTTTTCATATTTTACTTTTTTATTTCTCAAGCCAAAAGAGATATCCAATTTCAGCATCTAAGTGGATCACTCTTTGTATTATTCAATGAATTTTTAAATGTGGTGATTTGGCTTGTTGAGGTGTTTAGCTTCCAACAAACCTTTACTTGACACAAAGCGCGTTGTTCTAGATCCCTCTTCTTCTTATACTTAGTGTGGTGCTAAATGCAGTTTTCCTCTAAAAGCTTATCTTTGCTTTGCGCGTTTTTATGGTTGGTATTTTTTGGTTTTTTGTGGTGCATGTTTTACTTGAATGGAGGCTTGATTTTTTTTTTCTTTAAGGGAGTAAAATGTTATTTGTTATAAATATTTATGTATAATTGTACGTTTGCAGTCTGTGATATATAAAAAATAATGGTAAATATGTAGTGAGGAATCTCTACCATGGGAAAAACTCTAAAAAATAGATAGATAGATTCTTTACATTTTCTTTTTAATATGTATTAAAAAGATGTTTAATAGTATTTCATTAGACTCAAAACTAGACGCATTTTTAATAATCAATAATGAATAAAGATTTAACTACTTCCTCTAAGTTCAGTAGTTATAGTTTTAATTTACGAACTCTAATTGTAATCGGGACTCTATCAGATGTAGCATTTTTAAATTCAATAAAAATATTTCAAATGAGCAGTTTTGCATGATTATAAAATTTTTATTTTAACAATTAATTTTTATAAATTATTTCTCCTATTCGTTTGTATGACTATACTCATAAAATCTAAAAAATATCGAATATTTCAAGATTAAGAAAGTCAAAAAAGGGCTACAAAACATCTTATAATTCATATTTTCTTTATATGAGAAGTACACTACTTTCTGTGTATTTTTTTGCGTAATTTAATTTGTATTAATAACGCAGAGTTCCATTTGTATTTAATATTATTAAAAACATTAAATACTTTTTATGTAAAATTTAAAAATGTTATATACTTAAATATGAGTCTATGTTGCTAATAAAATTAGAGACGGCATACTCTCTTTAAAAAATATACTATACCACTCGTTGAACATTTTTTTAAATATTATTGAACCAGTAAAAGTAAAATGAAATGAATATTGAATGTATTAAAATGTTCTAATGGTTAATGATTTTATCATGTTTAATATTTTTATTCGCTATTTTAATATATTCTTTTTTTTTTTTATAAAAATTTAACAAATAAATAATTACAGTTTTTTTGGTTTATCCGATTTGCTATATATTGACTATTAAAATATAGTCTCATCATAAAATTTCTAATAGTAAAATAATTTTTAATTCTTATAAGAATATTTTAAATTTTTACAGTTCATTTTTTCAATTTCTTGAAATCTTTTGGAATAAATAATGAAATGGGGATTTATTTTAAGTTCTTTAATTTGTGGGTAATGCATTTTATATGGACTAATAGAGATATTTTGTTTCTTCCTTTTTACCCGTTATGCTTGCTTTCCCTTTATGTTTATTAACTTTTACTGCACATAATCAACCACACTAACATTTATTTTGTATGATTTAAACAAAGATTCACCTCATGACACTGAAGTATCAATAACTCCTACAAACACCCCAAAAACTCCTCCTATAGATATTCCTATTCCTAAAAGTTTAAATACTATAAATGAATTTGCTCCTCGAGATATTTTCATTGAAAAACTAGGACTGAGTCCAATATCTGGATCAGTAGACTTTGAATATATGAGTGACTTAGATTCACCTATCCCTCCTGGGTTAAATAAAACCAGTAGGTCATGTCCCCAAGAGCAGCTGCAAGAGTTAGATAAAGTTAGACCTCCTAGTGCAACGAACGAGCTTCCTTTAACTGAGCTCAATTTAGCAATATTTACTTCTAAACTGGATTCTAAACATTCATGCGTAATGAGCACCAATGAACTGCCATTGTCTTCTCTTAAATTTTCAAGTAGGTCTTTAAGTATAACCAGACAAAATACAATAGATAGTCAAAATGACGATCTCTCTATGGAGGTAAATTGGGAAAGTGATTTTAAGGAAATTGATGAAGTGGCAAAATCTGGGAAAGAACCTAGTAGACATAGGTCCTTTTCAGATCCGAATATTTTAGATGCTGAGTGGGTCAGTTACTCTGACAAGAACTATCTAATGGAAAAGTACAATGACAGTATCAAAGAGCAAGTTACAAGTTTATCTCCTCCCGAAACGTGTCCATTCTCCCCATTAAGTTTCTATCCCGAGCATGCTCCTGATACAACGTGCCTGCTTTGTGTTACCCCTCGCACCAACCCTCACCTTCTTTCTTTCTTTACTTCGCCCCCTCGGAGGTTAAGCACCTCTCGATCGCTGTCACACCCTACCCCTTGTGTGAACCCTTGCATGTCCAATGCAGAATGTGGAGCCCAAAGTGTCAAACGCCACCGCCACAGCCTTGCCACACAGATGAGCTATTACAAGATGTTGGGGTTCGGATGCGGAGGTCCGCTTGGCTTGAAGAAGCTCGTCGGAGGCAGTACCAATTCATTGTTCTCTACGGCTGTAATTTCTGGTAGTTCTAGTGCGCCCAATTTGAGAGATATGATTACGAGTACGAGCAACGCCACAGGTAAAAAAAAATACAGAATTATTATTTCTAAGCATAAAGGAGTAAGACACTTTTTTATCATTAAAGGAAACATTAACGTTAAAGAATTATTAAAACCGAAGGTTTTAAAGTGCTTAAGTAGTCCTTTTGTTAAATTAATTTTAAGAATGTTACTATCATCTTTGCTATGCCTATTACAGTTTCAATTCTGAGAGGCTGTGTTTGAATTTTTTAAATTTTTCTCCGTACATAAGGGTACTCATTTAATTTAATAAAAATAATAATAGTACTATATTGACAGAACTCTTTCAGCCAAAAAATATTTTTTTTTAAACCAAGAAATGAAATAATTTTATACAGGTTCTTACTTTGAAATAAAATACATAAACAAATATTATTAACAAGTATTTTCACAATAACTTTGTAATTAAAAAAAAGTTGTATTACAAGAGGCTTAGTAATAAATATTGTACTCTATAAGATACCTATTACTATGAACTAACAGTTTTTTAAATTAATTTTTAAATCGACTACCATGTAAAGATTTCATTTTATTCGGTAGTTTATTGTACAGATGAACACCAGAGTATATTAACGGGTTTTTCCAAAAAATAATATTTGGGATAAGATAAATCTTAGAAAACTTATTTTAAAATTATATTTCAATAACAATATTATTAGTACTTTATTGACAAAATTCCTTGAGTTAGAAAAAAATTATGTTCTATAATTCTTTAGTTATACTAATAAATTTTCGTAATTTATAATAATTTGTTGCTCCTAACTCAAAAAATGTTGCAGCTATCGAAGGTTTCGGAGGGGTACCAGCTATAAGACCATTAGAGACATTACATAATGCACTGTCTCTGAAACAGCTGGACTCTTTTTTGGATCGTATGACTACAGCCCCAATTTTTCGAACACCATCGTCAACTCCGCCTAGATATCCTTCAACTCCTTTGCCCACGCCAACAAACGGAAGCGGACTCTCATGTGGGTTGTCCTTAGAAAAGGGGCGGCCGCTTAAACTACAATCTCCTAGTAACAGTAAGTTACTTTAGTCATTTTTGAAAATAGACAGGAAAAGTTAGTGTCGCTAAATCCACATATTTGAATAATAAAAACTAAAAATGTATTAAAAAGTATAATACTATGTTATGCAACGATCTTTTTAGACAGTTATTATCGCACGAGCATGGACTAAGATATGAAATGAGCCGCAGGCGATAACTATGTACCTTGAGACTATTGAATTTTTATTTAAATAAGAAAACTGTGTTGCTTTTCTGACCGTGTTTTTCATACAAAGCAAACACTACTGGGTCTTTTGTTCTCTATTGTATATTTAGGATATCATTATTACACTTTTTTATAATTATTTTTCTGTTATTAGGTGTAGGATGGAGTGGACCTCCAAGTTTGATGTCTAGCAGTGGTCCTTCTTCACCAGGATATTCAGAAAGTAACTCTAAGGGTAGCAGTAGCGAGATGTCTTCCAGTATAATCAGTGCCGATGGGTATTGAATTTTTTTATTTACTTTCACTGTTACAAATTTGGACATTTGTACCTTAATTACAAATTTTTCATTGGCGTTCTCTGTGCATGTTTTAAATTGAATGCAAAAATAGTAATGTTAGCAATATATTCGCATGTGCTCGACTCCTATAGCTAGATAGAAGAAAGGTTCAATTTGGTTTTTGAATATTATAAATAAAAATTAATTTCTATTTGTTAGCGTTTCCTTTTTGTGCTTTATATGTGCCGCGTATTTATTAATTTCAAGTATAAATTAGACTAGGTAAGTATTCATTTATATAGTTAATCCACTGGATCTTTACACGAGCGTCTTTAATATTTAATAATATAAAACACATACTCTTTACATAATTTTTTATAATTCGTGAAAATCTTGACAAAATTAATTACTATCTGTCTTTTAAGCAGAGAAATAAGTGGGTCTGATGATCACTCGGGAACTATAAAGAAACGGTGATGGAAAAGATCGTGACACATTTACATGTTAAATATTCAACATGACTAGTATACTACGTTTTGTCTGATCATAATTCTTATTAAATAAGTTTGTCTTTTGTACAGAAAAGTATATATAAATTTAAAAAATGTTTAAGAAATTTTAATGTTTTAATACTAAAATTCATCATTATTATTTGGGAGACCCGGTATTTTATAAACAAATATATTAATAAGTTATTTTTGAATTTTAATAATAAATTTAATTCATAAAATGCAATGAATGTAGAAATTATTTCTCTGCTTTTATTTTATTAGCCATTTAATTTACTTTATTAATTTCAGGACAGGTACGAATATTTTCATGAATTTATATCTAATTAATACAATAAATATTTTTAAATAATAGCTAGAATAATCTAAGTTAAATTTACAAGTACATTTTCAAATAATTTGGATCGTTTTCGAAAAAAGCTAATTACCTAATGCAATTTTTGGTTAGAATAAGATTAAAAGACAAATTTAGTATATTTTATATAAAAAAATTGTAAAATGGTTGCGTAACACCCACTTTTTTTTATATTCTCTGTCGTCAAAATATATAAATAATAATTTTGAACAAATAATCTTTAAATAAATGATTCATATTGACAGAATTCAAAGAATTGTCTATTAGACTAATTAAAAACCAATAATCTTATAGTTTTATTGAAAATAAGTCAGTTTATTATTAAACTTAAGGTAAGTTATTCACATAAGATTCTTAACAGCTAGGCTTTAAATTATAATTTTGCATTAGAAATTCTCCATTTTATGTTTTGTTTGATTTGCTTGTGTGCTATAATATTTGACGAGCGCTTTGAACATTTTACCGGTCTAAAATGGCAAAAACTTTAAAGTATTAAAAATAGGATTTTATTTATTGATAAGTATTAAATAAGTAGAAACATTTTTGAAATAAGCATAACGACCACTGGCCTTGATACAGATTGAAGAATAATTTAAAATCCCTTGATGAGCAAACTCTATGAGGCTTGGATTACATAGTTTTTTTGTAGTACTATGAAATTTATTATATTGCTCTTTATAACAAAGAAGTTTTGGGGCAAGTTAAATATAAAAACTAATAAAATAGCATCTATCTAATTTTGAATTATTATTACTAATTTTATTTTTTGTGCGGCGGTATTCTTATATTCATTTAAAAAACAAATAATTCATACTAATAATTATAAACCCTCTTCAATACAGAAACTATCCATATTAAAATAGGAGTTCATTAAAAATGTAACTTTACTAATATTAAGAATGTTCATTTTACCAATTTTCCAAAGAACATTTTTAAATACAAAATTTAATATTTTATAGAGCGTACTTTTTATTTAAACATTTTCATATTTCAGAAAATAAGAATCAGTTATAAAACATTTGCAAAATTCGATTTCAAGATCCAAACATGTATGTATATCATTCCAATAAATGCCTACATTTTTATCTTACATTGTTATTTTAAATAATAGGTCAGTTAAAGGGTAATAAGTGGTGCTTTAGCAATATTAGTCAATACTTAAATTTCTACTTTTACTCCCTGTCACATCTAATATAAAACTTTGGTAAAATTTGATTTGTAGTAAAAAAATTATGTAAAATGGAATCCTGCTTTCAGTTAATTGCTAACCTAAAGCTTTTTACTATATTCTGTTTAGAAGTGTATTAAATTTTTAAATTCTTGTGAGTGTTTTTATAAATTTTTATATATTTTTATATGAATGATGATGCAGTGAAAAAATTAATTTTAATGTTTCTTTAAATTTTTCCATAATTACTATTACAAATATTGATATCTATACCAGTATATCCTTTTATTTCACTTATTATTTATAACGGATATATCGATAACACTGTCATGTATACTAAATCTTCACTTTTTTGATCATTTTATATTCTGTAAAATTGTTTAATTGTATGTATTTTACATCAAGCCAAATATCCAATATTTTTCCATAACGTTCTCTTTTTTAATATGGGCGACTAATACTTACTTTGGAATTGCTTATGGCCACACAGTGTTTTTTCAATGGCTTAAATATAAACAGATTCAAATAGTATTATCTGGCTGTTTGTTTTTATAAAATATCAACATTGATAACCAAAGTTATTTTGGTTATTTGTTAATCTAAATGGTTAGTTCTAAAAATAGATAAAAATGATATTTTTTTCTTGCCTGAGGTAAGTTCTACTAAATAACATTAGTGTATCAAATTAAATTACTTAAATTATTCCTTTAAGTAGGCTATATAGGTTGCTAATTAATAAATTAACTTTGGTTTAAAATTTTATCATTTATTAAAGTTGGGTGTATTTGTACATACACTGAAAGTGTCCGTTTAATATAATAGTATTGTATTTTTTACTTGCAATTAGAGAATTTGTTCTAAGGCATTTTGATTTTTAAAATGTTCATAGTGTATTTGATGTATTGAAATTTTGATAGTGAGCTGATAATTGGTATTGGTTGCTTGATATAAGTTTTACATTTTTGTATAAATCGGCAAACTATAAAATTTTTAACTTAGTGCTAATTTAGGAACGGCATCATGAATTGCAACTCAAAAACAGTGAATCGATGAGTGGTGAGCCACACTTAGGGTATGAAAAAATTAAAATGAATTTCTAATTGTAAAATATAAAATAGGATTCTCCTCTCGATTATGATTTAACCACTAATCTAGGCACCCCTGACAAACACTATTATTTATTTTTTGTAACTTTACCAAAAATTGGTGACATATTTATTTTATTCATATTCTGCTTTTACTTGACTTTGTTTAATGCAAGTTTTTTCCAGGATTACTGTGGATAATCTCAACAAAATGTTTCCAACGGCTCCAGGTTTGGATCAAGATTTAGGAAGTGTTGGAATGTTACTCGATTCTTTCGATAAGGATATTTCAGAGTCAATGGAGATATCTGAATATTACTCCAATAATACTAAACCTAGAGGTGTGTACACATATATAATTTTCATTTTATCCCGTGTTAGATATAACGGCGCGGCAACTTCGTATTCAGAGCTAGATTTGCCAAGTAATAGCTTGTTTTTCAATAGACACCCTTAGACACTCATAGTACATTTTTGAAAGCTCATCAATTAGCTGACTTTAACGATATATAATACTTAGCGTCTAAATGAACCTGGTAAAATTTTGAATCTTCAGAATTTTCTTTAAGAAAATAAATATACGAAAGACAAGATGTTGTTCACTGTACTACATTAAAATAAAATTAAAATTCAGGAACTTTCAAAAAAACACAATTATGCAGAATATTCTATTGAAAATACAGAGTACCCGGTATATTTCGATTTTCATTCAATGAATGTACAATTGAGTTTAAAAAATGAAAGTTTTTCTTAAATCTCTAAAATATTGTTTTGCACGCTATATGATTTTTGAAACAAGTTTAAACTAATAGCATATAACGTTTAAAAATAAAACTAATAGTTTAAAATACTTTATTCTTATTTATTACCAAAAAACTGCTAAACTATTATTTTTATGAACATTTTAAATCTCGATACAAAAAAAATTACATTTACTTAATTGGAATTTAAAAGACATCCTAATCAGTATTTTTTCATTTTTAATAACATATGCTTTCTTTTTACCTAAAATAGATTACTAAATAAATAAAATATTTAGGTTCTGAAAGTGGAGAGATTACTCCGGTATCTGGTTCAGAAGTGGATTTTAACACAAATGATGCCACAATGGGTTCAAGTGCCGATTGTGATATAACTGTAACTGAAGATATAGATGGAAATCCAATCGACGATAACCATTGGGACCCAAATAACGAAACAATCACTAGCGCTAGGGTGAACTCATTATTAACCGCCCCTGGTAGTTCATGTATTATAGATAGCAACAATTTTTTCCAACCAACCGTGGGGAGCCCTAAGCTAATTCCTTCTTTAAGCACAAACATAAATGTTTGTTCTAACGTTTTAAATGCAGATATCTATAATTTAAAGCATGTAGAAAACGTAGATAGGGTTCAACCGTCCACTAGTAGATTAACCAACGAATTCGAGAAAAACGATTTGAAAACAATCATTAAAAAATCGAATATATTCGATAAAGAGATTCCTAATGTCTCAAAGAACCTTTCTAATACCTCTGCTGATAAATGGTCAACATCAAAAGAAAAATTTTTGGAAAACAAAAATTTTATCAAAACTGCCAACATTGATTTTGGGAAAAACCTCAATCAGAACGTTGATAAAAAAGTTGAGAAAGACTGCGAATTAGCAAAAATCAAACCAGGTGCTGTTTTAGTTAAAGAAAAATACATAGAACCGTTGAAAATTTCTAGGGTTTCAAAAAGTTTTCACGGCAAGTCGCCTACAAGTTCCAGTTACGTTGATATTAGTAATATTCAAAGGAGATCAAGTGATAGTCCCGTAACGAGAACATCCAATTTACCGTTTTTTACTTCAGAACATGCCAGTCAAGAGAGGATAAAACCTACATCTAAATTGAAGTTCTTAGATGAATTAGCACAACCGAGCAGCAGTTCTAGTCAGGACTCTGTAAGTAAAATCGCGACTATGAAATTTATTTTAAGGTTTATAAAATTTCAGGTAAAGTGAGAAAGAATCATTGATGTGTTCTAGATATTTACCTTCAAATGATTAATTCAGCTTTAATTACTATTTAAGTAACAAAGTAAAAACTAGTTCATTAATAAATTAAATGAGAATTTAGTATAGACCTGTGAGATTATCCAGGGCACTTTATGCCATAAAAGATTTATTCAAAATGTGAAAATAATTATTGAAATTGTATATTTTAACGAGTGCGATTTTTTTTAAGCTTTAGCACCATAAGCAAAAATATTAGAGAACATTTACACAACAGCCATTATTTCTTTTAACTTTTTATACGAAAGTAATATAAAGAATCACTTTTTCATGCAATTCTTATTTTTGTCCAAAAGTCTGTTTTATGTCAAAATGTTTCAATACATATATTCCAGTCATGGAAGAAACAAGTTGTATATTTTGACTTTATTGCAATTAAAATTAATTCTTTCCAGGCAACAAGGTCTCAACGATTTACAACCACAAGGGTAGATGAAGCAGAACATGCAGCTTCAGTGGCGAAGAACGTAACTAGGAGCGCTAGTACATCGGCAGACGATCATGCAAGTTCAAGTCAATCCTCAGAATGTTTGCCAAGGAGCACCAACATAACTGATTCAAGCAGCAGCAAAAACAAAAATTATCACAGAGAACACGAAAAAATGACAAAAAGCGTTTCTGATAATTCGAGCGTATTAAAAGATGGATTTGTGAAAAATAAATAATTCTTTAAAAATGAAATTAAAAATTACTTAGGTAACGTGGGAACCTCCCTATGTGGTTAATTATTGACATTGTAATATAAATTTATGGCGGTTGGGGTTTTAATTAGATTATAGATAGGTCATTTTATATAGGATATTTTATTTATTGAAGTTTTAATTTGATAGTTCGAAAAACTGATTTAATTAGATTTATTAAAGTTTAGACATAGGTATAAATATTTAATGACTTAAGTTGAATAAACACTTTTTTAATTTTTGATTTTTTATTTTTATCTATTAACGATTTTGTAGATTTTCTTACACAACAGAGGCATTCAGTTAGTTTGGCGAAATCTTCATATGTTAACAGTCATCTAAAGATATTTTTGTCTCAAATAAAACGCTTTTTAAACAAGTTATACCAATATATTTTTTTTATAATGGATACAAATAGTTTACACCAAAACATTTAAACTAATCCACTAATATATCAATTCACCTTTTTAAATAAATTTGTACTTCATAAAATAACAGCTCTTTACTTTTTAACAACGTGTTGCAAAAATATCTTTCCATTTTTCCAATCTTTTACTTTACAAAATGAGCTTACCAATTACGAATTCAGACTTTTTGACATTAATTCACATGAACACTTATATTAGCAGACTAAAAATCGAAATAACACACCCATCTTTTGCGATTAATAAAAAAGTAGGCCAGATTTATAAAAAAACATGTAAGAAAAAGGAAATTCGTTAAAATTAATATGTCAATTTTTCATGAATTTTTAACTACTACAATCAGTTTAAATTTTTTAAGCTATGAACGAACATACATAATATCAACAATTATATATTGTCTATTTAAAATAATTGTGAAAAATCTAACAGTACATAGAAAAGAAATGTTTCTAGTTTTACTTCGCTGTAATGGAATTAATCATTTCAACTGGCCAGAGAGTGGTTTCCACCACCCTTTTGATAACTACAATAATTGTGTCGAAATAACGCAAATGACTTATTTAAGTTATTTCTCTTATTAAAACGTTGTAAGAATAAGCAAGAAATTGTGTTTCATAAGAGATCAGTGATATAAAAAAATAAATTTTGTAAGAAATTAGTCACAATTCTAAGTAACAATAGGATACGCGAATAGTTCTCCCATAAGCATACAAGGAGTTAATATTATTGACGATATTTGGTTTAATTTTGCTTTCAGATGATATTTGTAAAGGAAGGCATCTTAAGGTTGAGAGCGCATTGAAGACACCTTCGTTGACAAACTTCAATTATACAGCAATGGATTTGCATATTGAAACTCCGAGAAACAAACAGTTTAGCATCCTCGTAATAAATTTTTAGGAAATGCCACTAAAATTAGTTCCAATTCTATTAGAAATTAATACCAGAAACACTTATATCCCCTGTAGACAAAACTAATATTTTAAGTAAATGGTATAAAAGTAGGTTATCTTTAACTGGAGTGGATACAAAGCGTGGTAAAAACAATTTCTAGACGAATTGAAGTACCGTACATTTTCTAATAATTATTTTGATTTATAAAAAGTTTGTTTTATAGAACTTGTTGACTTTGAACTGTTTCTGAACTCTGTATATTAACTTAGCAGAAATCTAGTTTAGTGACTTGCCTTCAAATTTTATTTGCTATATATTTACCTTCAAAGTAGAAGAACGCAGGAAAGTTATTACTAAAGGTGCAATTTTGAATCTATGATCTTTCTAAACAAAGAGGCATCAGGAACACAGCTGCCGTAAAATTTTAATATTTTAACGCCAAATTAATGTTAATTTAAAATCTAAGTCAAATTAAAAAAAATATTTTTGATTTATTTTTTTAATGACGAACAATACTTGATTAAAAATTTAATCAGCTTGGTACGTCTGTTTAATTTTAAATAATTATAATTGTAAACTAAATAAATATATTACTTTCATAGTAATTTAGTTATATATATCTTTTTATCAAAGTTATTATGAAAGTTAATTTTTTTTTATTAAAATTTCCCCCGATTTAAGTTTATACTTATATTTTGCTTAAAATTTTTGTATATTTTTTTCAAGATTTTAATATTTCAACGTTGGCATTTAAGCATAAAAATCGACTTAAATCTAAAAATATTTGAAGAACGTTATGTAGCGCACCTATAAGAAAACTAAAGGCTAAGTAAATCTAATAAGTTGAAAGAAATCACCTTCCTACACCTCTCTACCATAAATTGTCAAATTTAATTTAAAAGCTTACTAAATTAAATGAAAGTATTATGCTATAATGAAACACTTTCGAAGTACATTTTATTAGTATTCGTTTTTACCAGGATAAAGTTATTCTTCAACTTCAATGCCTCAATCCAACAAACTAACAAATATGCATAGTGGTTTTATTAATAATTGTTTTTAATAATATTTACACAATTACTCGAATAAAGTGTATTTTGATTTGTATTTCGAAAGTGGCACATAGAAGTTTTTAATTATTGAAAAAAATTCTATAAGCTAGGGTGTAAAAACTAGGCACAGGTTATTGGGCGACGGTTAACATAACCATCTATTTAAATATTGTGTTGATTTTTATTACAATGGGACAAATAGAAGCTATTTACAACTAATAGTTATTTAACGGTGGAACTTTTCAGTATAAAGAATTAATTTAATACATTTAATAATCTATTCAAAAATAACATTTTTATTCTTACATAAAATGCTTCTTAATTCATTTAAAAAAAGGGAAAAATTCCACTATCAAATTAAATGCAACAATCATTCGTAAAAACAATTTGCAGGTTTTCTATATACAAAAAATTAAAATTTTCCGAAAATAGAACAAGAATATTACAAGATTGTAAAAATTCATAGCCTCTTGTCCGAAATTAATTATTAAATAATCGAATTTAGAATTCTAATCCTTCAATTTCAGACATATGGACTAGACGAAAAACGGAAACCTTGCCTTAAAAATAAAAAATAATTTGACAATTTCACATATTCATTTTTTGTTACAAACTATAACTTTTTGTTTAAGTTTTGGATCTTTTTGAAATATTTTAGACATATTGGACTACTAGAACTACTAGAAACTTTATTTAATACCTGTAAGAATATTTTAATAAAAATATGAAGCTCTCAAATAGCTAAGATTTAAACAAATATAATAATTTTGTAATTTTCGTCTAGACCATTACCCTACTATAAATAACTATTACAATTTTTAGCTGTCAATAAAAAAATAAAATATTTCAAGTCATCAATCAAGATAGAACTTATGAGTGTCCCTAATGTTTCAATTTATCACAGATAAACTTGTTAAATTCAATTATTTCATAAAACCAACCTATTGTTTGACATAAGAAAACTGTATAAAATAAAAATTTTAAAATTTTAAAAATAAAAAAAGCCGTATTTCTGCAATCTACAACAAAATTTATAAATAAAATTTAAAAAGAAGGTAAGTTCAGTAATTGATGAGAAGATACTTAAGTACATAAAAAAATATGTGGATATGCGCCCTGATATGTATTAGTAAATAAAAAGCTTAAACACCTTTTATCATAGTACACATACCTAGAAATTTAAACAAGCTTATTCTTTCAAATTTTTCGATGATATGAAATCCGTTGTAGTGAAACTTTAAACAAAAGAATAAGAATAATCTGATAATGGGGTTAGGTCCATGATTTTAAGAACTTAATTAAAATAATTTTAAAAGGCTGGCATTAACTGCCATACTTGTCAGAAAAAACATGTTTTTATTTTTTTTTTAATTTATGCAACGTAATATACCCATGTGCTAGGCAATTTCTAGTGATTAGGCAAACTAAATTGAATTTTAAGTTTAGCAATAAGTGTACTATCACGCCATAATCGTAATCGTGTTGTGTTATATAAATTTTAAGCCTACGTAAAATTTTTAAGAACATTAAGATAACTAATCGATTAATTTCAACAACAAAAAAAAGCATATATTTATTAACAAGAATATTAGGTGTAAACATAAAATGGAAAGTGTAGGTAATTTTTAAAAACATACAGATAAACGTTATCTTTTTGAAAGAAAAACACATACACAAAATAAAAGTTTTTCATTTTATAGTCCAAAAACTAAAAAAGGACTTAGTAATAAAAAGTACAATGCTGCAGAAATACGACAATCAACATTATAAATACACAAATAATATATCATTTTTATTATTTACATAATTTTTGGACTTGAATTAACTCTGAAGAAAACGACGTTCTTAATTTTTTAGTATTCTTAACAAAAAATGTATTTTTGCAAGAAAATATATAAGACAAATCGATAAAAGAAGAAAATTATTTTTCGGAAGGTATTACAAATATTTAAAAAATAAATGCCTCCTAGACACGCATTCATTTTAATAATGGCTCGATTTTAATAGAATATTATGTCTTACAAATAATTTATGTGGACCATAAAATAATAGAGCATTTTCCTTTAAGAGGTTTAAATTGTCGAAATTTAGGAATTTTTTTTCGTTCGAATTATACAAGAATATGATTATCCTAAATTTTGTAAAGTATAATAAAACCGTCTTTAAGGTTCATCAAAACGATTTGTTTGGACTTCATTTGACATTTTTGATAAATATGAATGGAGTTTTTCTTTTGAACTTTAGGAACGAGAACCGACTTCCTAACTTGTAGTCAAATTAAGAAATCAATTTCTGACTTGTAGTAAAAAATTTCTGCCGAGATTCGAACCGGGGACCTTTCGATCACCAGCTCTACCACTGAACAACCCCTCCCTCCCCCCATCAAATTCTTCGGACAGGTGATCATTTTAATAATTTTGATCAAAAATTATAGGGACTTCTTAAAAGTTAATGTCAATAACGAGAAATTGCTAATACCGAAGAAAAATATGATACAGTTAGAAAAAAACACAAATATTTCAATTAAAAATAGACTGTTTTTCTTTTTTGATAATTAAAATTTAAATTTTATATATTCTAGAAGGTATATCATGGACCTCAATCAGTTACATTAAGCATATTAATATATTTTCGTTTTTTTGCAAACAATGTGATAATTATAAATTTAAGAGCCGATATTTTCTGCAATTGATTAAGATGCCAAATTTCAATTTATCTAATGAAACATATTATATGTATACATCAGTTTGCTAAGTTTTTCTCAAATTCCGAGTTAAAATTGTTACATTTGACCGGTGCAAGTTAAATGCGAAGGTATAAACACTTTTCTATTATTCTTTACTAATAATTGAATTCGCCTAATTGATCTATTACAGTTAGATTACAGTCCATTTAAATTATTTGTATGAATATTACATTTATGGGCTCATTTTTAAACACTCGCACACACCAAAACTGAAACCAACATGCGCGTAGGTAGACAAATAATCAATTTTAAATCCGAGATCCCATAATATTTACCTTGAACAATCTGAGTACTGATCAATACTCTAATATTCTACTCAATATTACCCATAAAATTGGTCTCTATTAGTTCAGAATTCATTAACTGACTCTCGTTCTCAACCATATTAAAATCATCGTCTATTCTAAAATCCTTGTCATGAGTTAAATTCTGCTCCACATTCTCGTTACCACTCATTTCAAAGTTCAAATCTATATTGTCCAAAACGGGTTGTCCATTTAAAAGACAATCGCCGTTCATGTTAACATAAGTGAAAGTTTCTACGGAATTTAATGGTGTTGAAGGATATGATCTCGAATTATTGTAGTTAACTTTAGGAGGTTTAATAAAAGGTAACGGGGTACTAGGAACAGACCTTGAGGGGATGGATATAGAAGTAGGCATATTTCCTTCCCCGCTCATACTTTGAGAACGCATCATTCTCTGGCTACCATATTCTTGTTGGCTTTGAGGGAAATTCATTTCTATGTTGGAGTTAAAGAGTTGAAGACCAAATTCCCTCAAATTTACATTATCTGATGTTATGTTATCCAGAATAACATCATTAGGATTAGATTCTAATGATTTTAATATTCGCGTAACTTTCTCGTTATCTGATTCAGGAATAGGATCAATTTCGGAGAATTCGTTTGCAAATACGTTTTCTATTGGTGGTGCTATCATGTTATGTAACGGTACAGATCTGGACCTATAGCCTTCCAAATTTGACTCTACATTTGAGTTAAGAAATTGAGTTACTTCAGGTGAACTATCAGGCTGAACGGATAAATCTCTTATAGCGGTATAACTTGGATTATAAGTGACTTTACTAGTCGAATTTAATAATTTTTGTAACACAGATTTGCTGTCAAGCATCGGACTGACGGGAGCTGACATAGGAAGTAGATTTTGATTGAATTGACTCTCATTGGGAATCTCCACGGTGAGATCAATTTCTCTTTTAATTTTTATAGATTTTCTAACGTCATTTTTAAGAATACCCGTCGCTGCAGGTTTACTTCTCAAAATAGGAGTATTTCTAGGACTTACGAATGGGCTAGCAGAAGTGCTGGAACATTTAGAATGCATACCGTTAGGAGATTGAGGCCCAGGTGATATTGGAGTGAAACTAAAATTTTTTCTTCTAGTGTTTGGGCTTGCTGGGACCGAATCTTCTGACATAGGAGTTTCAAAACTAACCCTTCTTTTAACGTTAGTCGATATATTTGCTATATTTCCTCGCGGTGTTAGTGGAGTTACAT
Source organism: Hermaeophaga mercurialis (assembly GCA_951812935.1). Classification (NCBI taxonomy): domain Eukaryota; kingdom Metazoa; phylum Arthropoda; class Insecta; order Coleoptera; family Chrysomelidae; genus Hermaeophaga; species Hermaeophaga mercurialis. Next base: position 30,020,146 of record OX638360.1, on the reverse strand, counting down.
AATTAAGTTCGCTTTGAACTGGCCTTTGATTCAGACAGTTGCTTGCAGGAGGAACATTTTTAGTTTCCATTACCCTGTTCTCAAACAAAGGAGGTACTGATGGTTTGGTGCCCGCAATATTTTGAACGAGTAGCTGTCTTAAAGTTGATAATTTTGAAGTATCTTCTGATTCTGTAGTTTCTGATACATTGTTACTAAAATATTTGGAAAGTTCTTCTTCATGCTGACTATTGTTTGTACCTGTAAACATTTTTTACTGTAACCCTGTATATACCTAACCGTTATATTTAAACTCATTTTACACAGTTTGTACACTTAATAAAGTAAGGATATATTAGCAGCAGAGGTATGTGTACTAAGTACTTTTCAAATACTCAGTATTAAGTTCATGAGTACAATACTTGCAGCATTGTAAACAAGTACGCCAGTACATTTCAGAGTATTTGAATACCCAGAAACGTACTCGAGTACATGAAATATGTAAAAATGTGTAAAAAATTAGAATCGGGCAGAGCTGGGTCATTACTTGTACATTTACAATTACCAAGTATTTTTTTAAGAAAGTAATTACAATTACAAATTACTTGTCTTAAAAAAGGAATTATATTTATTTAATTAGAATTATATGAAAAATGGAATATCACTAACTTTTATAATTATTTTTCTAATTACCTTTAAGATTAGTAAATTATAGGGATAAAATTGACAACTAGTTATGTTTAAACAATATCCTTAAATGTTTAAAATGTGAGTCAAAATATATCAAAAAAGGCATTTTAATATTTATAAGAAATATTAACTTAAGCAATATTAAGAAAAAAATACTTTTATTTATAAAAAAATTGAAAGTCCAACCTAATAATAATAATAATAATAATAATAATAATAATAAACAATTTGAGTTTTAAAGTTTATTGTTAAACCGAACGAAAAAATTAATCTTTATTAAAGAATGATGTTGTACAGGTTTACAGTGTTTACCAAAACAAAATCGTACAAGAAACTTGTTTTTTAGATCACATGTAAATATCTATGCATTTAAGTAAATGTACTTACAATCATAATGATTGCTTCTACCCTTACTTTGTGGAATCTATCCATTATAAATGTAAAAGATATATACTTATTTTAAATTCCAATTTTCAAATTTTAAAATAAGAATATTTCATCTTTTACATTTTTAATCGTATTTACAACTGTAAATATAACTGGAAAAAGTAATTATAATTGAAAAAGTAATTGTATTATTTATAAGAAGTAATTGTAATTAGATAATTTAAATAATACAGTTACACATTACAATTTCTATACCGATTTTGCTGCAATTATAATTACAAATTAGTAAGAAAAAATAGTATTCAAATTACACGAAAATAAAGTAACTGTAATTGCTAATTACTTTTTTACCACGAATTACCCAGCTCTGTAATCAGATAATTTATTTTTGTTTAAGTAATAAATTAAGACATTGTGTATAAGAGCATGGGATTGTGAGAATTAGAGTAGTAAGAGAAAATTAAAAACTCGTTGCTACCCCACAATATATATTCTTACTGTCTGAGAATGAGGCGCAGCTTCGACATTTTAATTTTCTCTAAACTCCGTTCAACTTTGAGAAGGAACACACATTAGAATTTTTCCAACAACTAGAATAAATTAAATAAAATCAGTTGGTATATTGAAAATTGTAGAACCAGTTTAGTACTTAGTACCCGAGATTTGAATATATACTAGCGTACCTGATTATGTGTACTTGTATTGGAGTACTTTCTATAAAAGTACTTGTGCTCTGTACACAAGTACTTTCTTCCTGTACACGTAACAGCTGTGGTTAGTAGTACTTTATTGATATCAACTAAATGAACTAGTAGTTAATAAAATGAGTACTCACCCAAATACTCGTCCATGGCATCTTTGGAGACATTACTGACGCTATTGAGTCTTTCTCTGGTGAGGGGAAAATCGGGGACATCACATTCTTCATCACTGTTTCTTTCCTTAATCCTAGGTATATCATGTATATGTTGAGATCTGTTGTCCTCGACCTCTGGCACTGGCAGTAGCGTCGTTGGCAGAGGCTGAGGGTTGTACGACACAATATCACATTGTTGCAGTCTGGGCCGGAGCGATTTGTACTTTATTTGCTTCCTTGTTGGTGCGAACGGCACATTATTTGACGAACAGGGTTGGACACTAGATGGCGGTAGTCTTGATATTCGAATCTTGTTGGTCGTCACCATCACTGGAGGTTCCTAAAATGTATTACATATTTCACTAGGCTATAAAACTAAGAATTTGATTTTTTAAGATGAAAAATTAAGGATTTTTAAGGCAATAAAAGACAATTTCAAATTTAAAAATTCCAAGCAAAATTTGAAGAAAAGTTTCTTAACACTGTTAGGTTTTTTCGTTTATAAAAAGATATACAAAAAACCAAGGAAAATAATGTCTGTGATACAAAATCATCAATATCAACATAAATTATTAAACAGAATAAATAATAAAATGCCTCTAACCTGTCCCGTAGTGCCAACTGCGCCATCTGCTGCCGGCTTTTGGAAACTGTTGAAGTCAGGTAACACTGGTAGCTGAGTGAAATCTGGTGATTTATCACAGATAGGTTTTGCCTGAGTGGGACTCGTGCTGGTACTGCTGCTTGCAGTGCTGCTATTGCCGCCGCCACTGCAATCCCCGCCCATCAAACTCAAACTTGTTCCCCCGTTGGTCGTTGTTGATGATGAGGATGTCGGAGAGAAATTTAACGTTATATTTTGGGCGGGAACGCTTTGCGAACGGCACTTCTTGATGCTTGGTTTTTGATCGGATTTTGGAGACTGAAAAAATATTTCGTTCTTAAAATAAAATTCCTTCCGTATTTGACTTCATTTTCTGTAGGTAGATTTGATTTTTCGTCGATAATTCAAGTTAAGCAGAGACAAAACTGGTGGTAAGGCATTTTTTCCTATTTTAATAATATTAAAAGTTTGATTATTGTAGTCAGACTACCATTATCTGAGAATATGTACCGAGATACTGAATCTATAAATGATGCGGCAATGGAAATCCGAATACACTATCTAGCTTTAAGCCCACGAAACAAAAACTTACAAATATCAAATAATTCTTAAGCATGTTTACACCTTGCTATTTGTGTGGACAAAACAAATGGATGCAGATTTAAATTTACATCAACCCCCTATATCTCTATTCTCCACATAACGTTGTAAATTACAGTTTTCTAGATTTATAATAAAAGCCATAGTACATAAAGCTCTTATTACATCGATACAATAAGACACAAGTAAAATGCTTTCATAAAATATAAGAAATAATAGATAAACATACAAAATCAAAATCACTTACCTGTGTCCTTTTTTTTCTTTCCTTCCCTTCATTTTTTTGTTGAATTTTCCTCTGCAATTGAAGCTGCATTTCTCTGTGTTTATTTGATATTTTTCCACTACCATCTTCTGTTAAAAAAATAAATATAATAACAGTTATCAAATATAAATATCAAATGATGACAGATATGTGTAGTCTTGAAAATACCACAAGTCCTCTGACAAAAGAGCACCGCAATTTGCACAGCATTCGTATTTCAGCTGTACTTTTTTGTAACTTAGCAACGTAAACTTTGTAGATTAAAGTGCGTTTCAATTGTCATATTTTATGTTAAAAAGCAGTTATTGGTCTGTGAGCCACTTGATTTTCTAATGTATACATTTCTTTCCTACACTGTGTGTGTAAAAACTCATTTTAAGAAAGCTTCATCGATTAAACCAGTGTTTTTATATATACCTGAGTAAAGGTTATATTTATAAGTGTGCAGTAATCATACAAAAATATAAAATAACTTGGAATTGACTTTTGAAATCTGCTTTTTAATCATAAAATATTTCAGCCGACTTTCTTCTTTTCTTAATACGAGTTTCACTAAAGGTTATGCAAGCTTTAAAAGTGTTTGTCTTATAAATTTATTACCTAGAAAAGAAAAGAAAACTAAAGAAATACAACATATAAAAGAAAAAAACTTTAATAACTAAAAAATCCTATTCCTCACAACTGGATTCAGATTTAGACTAATCACTGGTTTCTGTTGTACCTAAATTAATAATAACGGCTTCTATGTCTAAAACATCTAACTGTTTTTGTTTTTCCCAATCTGAAACAATTTTTAGTATGTTTTACATAATTCTTCTACTGAGTAGCGTCATTATTCAAATCTGAAATACATACACAGGTGTTCATTTTGTTTTCACAATTTTATCGTCATAAAACTGTTTGCATTGTGACCACATCATCTCTATTGTATTATACTGGCAGTGTTAAGGAAGAGTTCTTGGTATTTTATGACCGTATTCTTCCACGTATTTATCCACATGGAATTCTTTTTTTGGTAGATTTTTACCTATAACTTCCCAAATATGATGTTTCATCCAATTTATTGTTTAACGTATTTTCTTTTCTTCCAACCATTCTACCATTTTAGCTTTATTCCAACTATAGCACGGAACTGGTTCAACATAACGCGAATGGTAACTTGCGTAATCAATTATAAGTAAAGATGAGTATTAGACTCGGTACAAATTGCGATTTAAACCATTTTACAAAATTTGGCCTGTTCATGTTATTGTGGTAATCTTCGGTAATTTTATTACTTTTAAAAATCAAGTTTGCATTTTTTATAAACTGTCCTCGTTTCCACCATGAACAATAATCTCCGGTTTTTTTACTTGCAGGACATTGTTCCATCTTACCAACTTTTTCTGTCGCTTCCCTTATTATAGATCCATGCTTCATCAATAAATACAGTCTTAGAAGATGTCTGTCTCTATCTCATTATTATACTGACTCAAAATTCATGTCCTTTTTAATTTTAAACTATATTAAAGGTAGTTCTAATAAAAGCTTACTCTTGCTACTTATTTTGTAACGGAAACCAATTTACTTTTTGAGACATTATACTCACATAATCTGCATCAGACATGGTAAATTTGGAGAGCCGGGAAATACTTTTAGTATTAATTTTCAACGCCTCTGCAGCCATTTGCATGTACGTTTTTCCTCTCTCTCTCTATATAGATATATATATATATATATATGGACATAAACATGTGAAATGTTTGTAACACTTCAAAATTATTTTTACAATTCAAGGTTCAGTGTCAATAATTTATAATTTATGACGTTCCCAAATTTAGTAATTATTTGTTTTATCCATTTTATATTTAAGCAAGAGAGAAAGAAAAAGAACTTGGGGTATTTTTTGCCCCACATATTTGAAAGCAATCAATGTATACTATATTTTCCTTTACCTTTTATTGACGATTCTCCAGCACATGTTATTTTTGAAGCTGCTTCCGACCCTGTACCGATAGAATGATTCAAAATTAAAAAATATGCTAGGGCTTGAATAGTTGGAAATTGATGATTTAATTGCTGTTCCGACCATTCTTTTACTATCAACCATGCTGCTGATGCAAGACTTGATTGAGTGAAAGGAGCCTCTGTCGACTAAAATAAGAAAAACGTCAAATAACTTTTCTATTTTAAAATACGCATATTTTTAAATTTTAACTAAAGAAATTATTTCAAACTCTGATTCAATTTTACGGATAAAAAACTTAAAATTGTTTATTATATAGTACCATTGGCTTTTCTGCTAAATCCGGCAAAATCGGCCTTTCCAACTTTGCATATCTTCTGAGACCAGAATAGCAGTACCTAGAATTTCCTCTTGTACCTAATCTTCTAGCCCTGACTCTAGGATATACTTGTTTCATAACTTTTCCAAAATCCGCTTGTGACAGAGGTTTTATGCTATTGTTCCCACAGTAGTTACTGAAAGAAAATAGAATTCTTTGCTTAATATATTAATTTTATGGTGTGTTCTAACATTTTAACGGGATGTGGAGGCACAAAAAGTGAATTTCTTCATTTAAAAAACGAAAAACTATACCTTTATTTATATAAAAATTGTATTTCAACTTTATCTGATTATAATGAAACTTGAATTTTGAATATAGACTTTCTTCCTCTAATTATTAATGGATGACCAAATGTATTTAAAAAATGTGATTAATAATTCATATGGCAACTACACTGTAAAAAGTAGAATAATTCGCTAGAAAATAGAAATAAAAAAAGAGAGGATATAACCAGAAGACTTTTGAGCAGCATTTATAGAAGAAACATAAGTAATACTAATACAAAAAAGAACAAGTCTCAGCACTCGCTTTGTAATGGTGGATAAAATATTAAAAAAAAAACAATTCAAATATCCAGAAGTTAATTGGATACAGATATAATGGCAGCAGTTCATCTCTAGAAACATTCATTTTAAAAACACAATTATTAATCTTGTTTAACTCTGAAAAATATTATTATGCCATTGTGTAGTTATGGTATATTATGTTTCAATATAATACAAACTCAAATTTGAATAGCGTAAATAGAACTTTATCAGCACTTTCAATTATTCTCTTTTGTTATTTATAAGTAAATATGCGTTTCTTTTGTGACTAGAGTGGTTCCACATTTAGAAGCTTGTAATTAATGTTTTTTTAGAGGTTACGGTCAAGTACTAATCTTCAACAAACAGGGACCAAATATTAATGTTTAACTATTTGGAATTAATCATGTATATTAATTGCTCTAATTGTTCTATATACACTGATAAAATAAAATTTTCAAGTCTACAGTACGTTTAAATAATAAAATAACAGAAATGTTAGAAGAAAAATATTATGTATAATGTTTTACATAGAATTACAACGATTATGATAGGCGTTAAATTCACTTTCAACACAATAAATACTTTGGTTTTGATCATCATAAATAAAATGATCTCATATTTGGTATATTTAGCTTTGAAAACAAAATTATGCTCAAGTAATCATTTATCACCAAAAACAAAAACTTATGATATATTATAAAAGTTAATTCATGTCATATTGAGATAATACTGCATTACCATGTATACCTCCCATAAAAAGCTTTTTATTAAGTTATTCATAGTTATGCAAAACACTTAGTTGTTTTGTTTTATGTAAAGTTTTGTAATCAACAAATTGTACGTGACAATGAATAATTTGTAATCAATATATTATATGTTAGGTATGGAAATGTACTACTGCATTCACTAAATAATACAAAAAATGTGTTATTTGTTGTTTTTCGCTCTGTCAGTTTTATTTCAGGACCGATTCAAAAAAGTTTTCAATTGCTTTAATAAGAAAACATACATTTTTGTATTTCAAATTATATGTAAATTTTATTTCATGCTAAGGAATTTGTTCTTAGAAATTAATATTAGGATTATATAGATACAAAATATTCCGTTTGCCTGGTCTAGAAATTGTAATAAGCAACATAGCTTGGAAATACAGATTGAGTTATGACATTGCTATTTACAAGTTTACTGACATTATGTTTAATGTATTTTAATATTTTTTAGAATATAAATAAAATAATCACTATTTTTTGATATTCGAAATCTTTTATATAAATTATTTGATCAATCTTTTTTAGCATAAGTAAATAGAAATATATAATTAATTTTAAAATTAATTGTGTATTTTAATTTTTTATTTAATTGTATACAAAACTTTTTGTTTGTGATATTACTGTTATACAAATAAATAAATAAATATATTTTTGCCGTTAATATGAAAAACCCCAAATTTTGGTAAAAAAATTCAAACTAAGATTTAAATTATTTTTCACTATTGAGTGTGATGTTTCCTCATACGCATAAGTTATTTACACTAATGTAAGTGATTTATACTTGGTATATAGAGATACAAATTGATATTACTTCCATGTATTTATATAACTTAAAGTATATCTAAATTATCGATAACTCCCTTAATGGATTAATCATTAACCAATAACATTATTGATGATATAATTAAATAATCTAATAACAATTTTGCTTAACCATATATCAACAATTCTGTCAAAATTTTCTTTTAGTTAAGATTAAAATGTGTCCTACACAAAATATCTTCTAATCCCATCAAGAAAGAAATTTCTGTATATTATTTGAATCAAATATTTGGTATAAGAGGCACTAAAAAATAACTAATTGATTCTCCATATCTTACAACAAAGTTATTGTTGGGATATTTAAAATAAAAAATAATGAGAATTCTTTAAGTATTTCTTTTGGTCTAGAATTGTATGGAAGACATTTGAGACCTGTATTTTAATATTACCTAATATTAAACGGCATTAAAAATATTTTATGCTGAATGAATATTGGATATGTTGGAAATGAATAATATAACATTTCTCAAAAACGGCAATGTTATATTTAAATAATGCAGAAATAAAGCATTGAATTACATTGATATCTAATACTTAACAAAGATATAAAAGAAATAGGAATACGTTTTGGTTATATGTCCTAAAAAAGTTTTAGCACTTGTTCCTTAGTTTAGCATTTAATACCTTTTTCATTATATACAAAATTAATAGTCTTATGTGTTAGATTGTGCTGCACACTAAATAAGTTTTTCATAATTGATTGCTATTTATACTACATTAACACATGTTTGCTTGACCTTGTCTCAATTTTATTATCAAGGTCAAGAATAAAATTTTAGATTTTTAATTAATAAAGAGCAAATTAGTAATTATCAAGTTAGTAACATGTCTTTATTTTTGAAAATGTATTACTTACTAGTATTCATTGTAAACTTCCTGCTTTGGTAAAGATATATCAGGATCTTCTTCCAAGTGTGATTTTATCCATGAAATTGTTTTTGTAATTTCAGATCTACTACCTAAAGGGTTGAGTGGTTGTCTAAATGGATCTACTGCACTTGTTACCTCTGCCGGAAGTTTTAAAAAGAGAAGAAATTTTTCTACTTGAGATAGAGGTTTAATTTGTTCCAGTATAGAGTGTATTATCTGTTTTGCCCTGTCACTAAAATAAGAAAAATTTTTTATGATGTACAAATTATTCAAAAGATTGTTATAATAAATAATTTTGTTCTTAAAACTGGATACTCTGTTTGTTTATTTAAGCAGATGGTGAGCTATAAATAAATTAATCAATTATCACTAACCTAATGGCGATGTTGGTAGGTCCAGAAACTTTTTGATGTTCATGTTTCACTATATCTTTTACATCCTCATTATCGGACTGCTTAGAACATTCACAATCTTCTCCATTTTCTGCCGTACCATTGTTTAAATGATTCTCTGATCTTTCGAGATCTGTTGGTAAAGATTGTTGATATTTTGCTGCCCATACTGGATTTTCCATTGTTACCGAAACAGATTCGGTAATTTTTAGACACTTTTAGTAAAAATCTTACGAAAATTTTCAACTTTTACAGCGAAAACAGCTTGTCCCCACCGGAACATTTTATTGTCAACTCAAATCAGCTGGTCCCCAATGGACGACGGTCTCAAAAATTCGTTTCCCGACAAGTTTAACATTTTGACGGCATTCATTGGAACTACTAGTAGTTAAAATGTTTCAAATATCCAAGGTACAAAAAACAAGTGGAAATAATTTTAATCAGATGATTAACTAATGTTTTCAATAATTAGATACTAGTTGTCTAAAATATATAAGAAAAAGAAAAATTATGGTTTCAAATATTTTTTAATATCACAAAAATGATAAAATATTACAATTTTACTGTTGGTAACCATGATACAAGATGCGATTAAAAACTATATAAATGAACTACTTTCAAAAGTTTAATTAATGTGACCCTTTTTTTAAGAGTTTAAGATTTTGATTATATTTTCAATAATTTTCATACTTAAAAATTAGTATTTCTTCTGTAGGGACTACAGCCAATTAAATTATATATAGATTTGTTACTCATCCATAAGTGCATGTCAGATGAGAATATTCCGCCATTTGCAATTTACAATTACATTTTGCAGTATTTGTCTTAGATTTTGATTGTCTTTTGTTTGAACCAGAAAAACATACTAATTTAAGGTAATTTTAGACAATTTTGATAACGGAAGCTAATATTTTTCTTTATCTTACAGAATAAAAGGCAAACTAATCTAATTTTTGTATAATTCATGAGTTAGCATTTTTATAATTTTTTAGAAATAAGACTTAAAAATGCCTGCTGGAGGTGCACTATTTGGTAGTACTGCTGCTGGGCCTGGTTCAACAGGAGGAAACAAACACCTCATTGAAGTCAGGGCTGGAAAAATGAACCTTAAAGGTAATTCGTATTACAAATATCCCCTATTGCTTCAAAAACGCAAAATAAAAACTATACTACTTTATGACTAGGGCGAACGGTATATCCAGACACACGAAAAGGGCTCTTATATGTTTATCAAAGTGATGATTCATTGATGCACTTCTGCTGGCAAGACCGTACAACTGGTATTGTAGAAGATGATTTAATCATATTTCCTGATGATTGTGAATACGTGAAAGTTCCACAATGTACTACTGGTCGAGCTTATTTGTTAAAATTCAAGTCATCTAATAAGAAATTCTTTTTTTGGCTACAGGTAATTACAGTTAAATTTATTCTAAATAAACAAATATACTGTTTCTATATTATAGGAACCAAAAACTGATAAAGATGAGGATAACTGTAAGAGAATAAACGAGTTATTAAATAACCCTTCCAGTGCTGTTCAAAATACACCAAATCCTGATCAAGACTTACAATCTTTATTAAATAACATGTCACAATCTCAATTAATGCAGCTCTTTGGTAGTGGAGTGGGTCAAATGGGAGGCTTATCAAGCCTTTTAGGAACAATTAGGTAATTTTGTTAATGTTCATATATTTAGTTGATGGAGTTAAGTTTTCTATTATTTGACTGTTTTTCGATTTTACATTTAATATCTACAGTTTTCTGAATTAAAATTACATGTATACATTATTTTGTTGATATTTATGTCTAGTTTTACCAATGTTTTTGAATATAATTTTGGTTTAATTCTAGGGGACCAAATAGTGGTAGTGCTCGCACTAATACTACCCCTGCTATTACGCACAGAACTGCAGGAACAACAGTTCCTAGTACTCCCACCCCTACTGTTCCTGCGACTCAATCAACTCCTGTTACAACTCCACAAAACTCTGCAATTCCTATAATAACTCCAGATGCTCCTAGATCAAGGGCTAGAAACAGCAGGCCTCCAGAATCACCTTCAATTGCTAGTCCAATACAGTTGGCTGATTTGCAGAATTTCTTGTCTGGTATTGCTCCATCATCTAATAATAGCAGCCCAGCTACACAGCAGCAATCTGGTAAGAATAAAAAACTTTGGTTTTCTTGAAAGTACAATCAAATTAATTTCAGTGGATTTGTCTACAGCTCTAACTAGTGAAAGTTTGGCAGGAGTACTGAATGACCCAGAGACTCTGCAACAGCTACAGACCCATTTACCAGCTGTTGACGAAAATACTCAAGAAGCCTTAAGGTCTACTTTAGCTTCTCCTCAATTTCAACAAGTAAGGATATGTTTTACTTCTAAAAGTAATTCTGTTATTAATTTTGATCATACACATTTTTCATAATCTTGTTTAACTTATACATATAATATTGAATCTTCATAGGCATAACTAGTATTTTTTTTCTTTAAATAACCATTTGTTTATCACATTGGATTTTTAGGCCGTGTCTCAGTTTTCTAGTGCTTTGGAGTCGGGTCAGTTGGGTCCTATTGTATCACAATTAGCTGTAAATCCGGACGCTGTTGCTGCAGCCACACAAGGTAATATGGCAGACTTTGTGAAAGCTTTAGAGAAGTCTTCAACTGATGGTGGTTCTTCTGATAAGGAAAAAGATAAGGATTGTGGAAAGAACAAAGATGATAAAAAGGATGATGAAGATCAAATGCAGCTTGATTAAAAGAAAATATATTTATTTTGGCATGCAATGTATTATATATATAATTGGCGCTTTTGTTTAAAAACTGCTTAATATCCCAAAATAAAAAATGAAGTTTGAATTTTTTTTTATATTTTGATATTTTAAGGGCGAATATATTTCAGCTGGTTTTTAATTACAGCTTTCTTTCATTATCAACTATAAAATACTTCCTGGTTAAAACACTTTTTATTTATTCATATTATTTAGAACTTATATGACTAAATTAGGCCTTTGTTAATAAAAAAAATAGAACACTAAAAAGATGCTTAATAAATATTAATGGCACTGAGAATTTAAAAACAAAAACAAAATTCTATTTTAAAAGTAGAGGAAAACTATTTTTTTGATTTCATTTTTTTCTTGGAAGTGCTGTCAATTTCACCTTTGTTGGCATTGTTGTCTTGAAATTTTTTCAAATCTGCACAAAATAATATCTATAAAAAACACATGAAATTACCTTCTGTAACTTTAGGATTAAAGACAACATAAAAAACAAACCATTGTGAATACCAGCTACACTGTTAGGAAGTTTTTTTTTAACAAAAACATCACAGTACACCCAAACACAATAACAAGAATATCACTGAAGAAGAGAACCACTTCTTTTTTAATAAAAAATAACTTTCTGGTGTCAAGTCTACTTGACTCATTTATATTTTAAATCCTTGCTTCAGTGACTTATTCGATACTAAAGCACTTTATTCAGTTTTCAAAACAAATACTTACTGTATGTGCCCATCCTGCTAAAGGTCCATATAACTGTCTAAAGTGGTCACCAATTTCATTATAGATTTTATCTGTTACAGTTTTATTATTTGCTAATTTAGGCATATAAAGTCTTTTTGCTATTTGATAAACATGGGTGTCAACAGGCAAAGCTTGAAGGTGACCCAAAGACATTAAACATATACAATCAGCTACCTAAAAAATATTCTCTTTTTTAAACTTATAATGGTATTTGAAAACATTTTTTTCGTATTAAAATATTTAAAAAGTAAGACTTAGGCAAAATGGAGTAAAATGATGGGTAGCATATTACTCACATAGAAAGGAACATTATCAAAAGACAAAAATGCGTGGGAAAAGTTTGTATATGAAAAATAAAATGTTACCCCCACACATCTATAAATAAGGTAAAAGGGTATATATTGTAGTGTTTCCTTTTTATATAATTTTTTATTTAAAGAAAATGGAAGATGGTTTTCTATGACCAAATATGTCAATGTGGAAAGGAATCTATAGAAAAATAGATGTCAAATATATAAAAAATAAAAATATTTAAATAAGTAAAATAGAAATATATGTAAATATCATTATAGCATAACAAATTATAAACAGTTTACCTTTGCTCCAATCCCAGTCAGCATCATCAATGTCGTTTTTGCGTCTTCATATTTCATCTGCTTTAATGTTTTTAACCACTTTTCTGGATCTTGATTAACAATAAGTTGAGCTGATTTACTAATGTACTTTGATCGATAGCCAAAACCATTTGATTTTAATTTTTCTTCCACGGAACTTTCAGCTAAATCAGCAACTTTTGGAAATGAGTAGTATACTTCTCCTTCATACTCGCAAATTTCTTCTCCATAAAACTTTGCTAGTTTTTCTACCATACTACTAATTCTAAAAAATAAAGCAAATTATTGAAATAAAAAAAAGAGTTATTACAGCATGTGGTATACGATTTCTCTACCTTGTAATGTGATTATTTGAAGAACAAATAAATGAAAATATATTCTCTACAACGTCTTGTTTTAAAATCCTTATTCCATAAAATTGTTGAGCAGCGTCTTTAAAATATTTATCACAGTTTGACCACTCAGTGTAATATTTTGAAAGACTTAATTCCAATTGAAAGTATTCTTTTAGCAAATTATTGTAATATGATTCATCGTGTTCCGATATTTGCTTGCTTTTCTCAAATACTTGATATAGAATGCAATTTTCCTCCTGTTTCAAAATCCAAAGTTTACTGGAAAATATTCCTATCCATTGGTCGTCATTATTTTTGGAATGTTTCTTCCATCTAAACAAAGGTAAATTAATAATTAGAATAATAGGAATAATAATCATTACCTAAAACTTTGACCTCCATTTAGAGTACCTTGTAACTGCAGTTCTCTATTGTTACACAAAAGTTTAAACCAAGTTTTATTCATGTTTTTAATGTACTCATAACCTATAAATTCTTCTTTTTTAAAACTAAAAATTTTTCCCGCCTTATGTTTGTTTGTTACTAGTCACATCAATCCATCGACCTCGTACATAACATACAATGGAGTTGTAACAGTTTTCTCTTTATTCCTTACATTTAATTCAAAATCAAGAAAAATAATTCCTAAAAGATAGTTTAACTTCGTTAAAGTAATCTCACCCAATATTTTTATTTTTATTTCTTTGGTTTTTGTATGTTTGAAGTATTTTTTATAGAAGGTATAATTCTAATTATCCTTTTATTAAAAATCAATAAGAGAGGTATTTTAACCCTTGAAACAAAATACATTTTAATTGTAATTAATTTAAAGAGTAAGAGGACGAAATATTTCTAGAGACTGTGATTATGTGAAATGTATTCAATGTTTTTCATTTTAAATTTTCTTCATAAGTAAAATCAACCTTTGAAAACCCCCCTAAAAAGGATTTCGTGGCAAAACTTTCTTTTAAATTTTTTGTATAAAAAAACGTTTGCGTTCGGAAAACAAAAGCAATCTCATTGCGAATGCAGGTCGCAATTCTTTTTCAAATATTGACTCAAGAAATTAAGGCATCTCTAGAGTTTGTTATTGGTTCCTTTCGGCGGCTTTTCTATGTGCCCTTATTGCTATTATTGAAAGTTTGTATTTTTTATCAGTCTCGTTAGATTTGTGCTTTTAGCCTTTGAGTGGGATATTTTTATTTTGTTATACCAGAGATGTTAGGTTTGCGTCAAGAGAGTAGCGAATTTTGTTGATATAGAAACGAAGAAAATAAAATTCTGGACTGGTTTTGAAAATGTTATACATGGCGTTTATAAGTCCTGTGTCCTAGTTCAAATTATAAGTTTATTTATTTAAAAGAAAATTTTTGAATACTAACATTTTTGTTCTGGTGAAATGAAGTTATTTTTCACTGAATAATTAATTTAAATATATCGTTGAAATAACTGTTATTGGGATTTGGTAAATCCCACTTTGGTAAGTTTGCTCACCATCATAATGTGCATTTTATAAATTTAAAAATCCTAATTTACTCTTTTTTAATTCTCTAATTTGTTTTATTTTTGTAAAAGTACTAATCAATATCATATTTTATTATCGGTGCTGTCTTCAATTTTATATTTTTTAAAAACATTTTTCATAGAATTGAAAAAGATAAATTACTCAGAATCACGAAGTACCATCCTTAGTTAATATTTCAAAACTCAAGTAGTGTAAATATAAGATTAATTTGTTTCCTTTAATAATGTTTTTTTGATGTTTTAAAAATTATTAAATTTGCCCAGTGAAGAGTTATTCCAAGTATTAAATATAGCTACTGTCACATTTGTTTTCTAAACCCAGAAGAGTAATAAAATCAAATTTTTTGGAAACATATCCAAAATAAAATTAATCTATTGTACCAGAACTGAGACAAAATTTCTCAATTAATTTACCTATTCAATTTAAATCAACTTATTAATTAAAATAATGATAATATTTATAGAATATTATATCTACACATTGTTAGAATAAATATTAGTATATAAGAAACCTTTGTGTCTCTCCTTTGTGATACCCATAATTTTTCCGAGGTCCATCCGTGTCTGTTTTGCTCTGAAATACCTACTCCCGTGTTATTCCTAATTATAACAAAGGAAAAAAAATATAATAAAATAAAAGAAAAAAGGAGAAAAGTCGTAGATACCTCAACACACACAGACCACACATTTTCTTAAATAATTGCAGTAATTGTTTCAACTTCCAAAGATTGATTGCTGGAGCATTCATTGTTGGATGTTTTGTTACAAACAGTAAAATTCTTTTGAGCGTAATAATACCCATACTTCTATTTAATATATGTACTTACTATTCTACAAAAGGTTCTCCATGTAGCTCCTATGTGGTAAAGTGGAATAATCCAATGAAACTCAAAATCTACCACAACAAATTAATTTATTAATTCCAAATTTTAAAGAAAGTGACAACTAGTTTCGACTTTTGGAAGTCATCATCAGGTTCATTTATTATTTTTGTATCTAGAATTGCTATTGTCATCATCCCGTTTTGAGATCTTTTTGATGTGTTTAGAAAATTTCTTTCTCTCCTTCCCCCTATTTGTGGGTTTTTATTTTTGGCTCCTGGTTTGGGATTCTTACCCTTATTCCCACGTGGTGGGTGACCTTCTCTTTTCCTATGCTACTCCCTATAGGAGTCCTGTAACTATTATTTATAATGGTTTCCGAAACAATGGTCCTTCATCCTTTTGATTTTGATCTTTCTTTCATTGGTGTTGTTACTGGTCCTTGTACCTGGTTGAACTTTAAAGGTCGGTTAATCGACCTTCTTTTGCCTCCTCCTTTAGTATTGGGGGTTAGGCGAAGGAAGTTCTTTCGTTTGTCGACAATTTTGACCCTCTCCCTACTTTTTCCCTTATCTGGTTCAGTTTAAACACACATGGCTTAAACCTAGTGATGAGCCAAAAATATTTTTTATTTTAATTGTTTTCTGAAATGTTCTTAAGTTCACCACTCAACACAGTTTTAATGTTATTTAGTTAGTTTTTTATACCACATAATTCCTTTGCTAGGTTTTTAATACCTGTTTATTTTTACCACTTAACTGCACTGTTAGTTTAATTAAGAAGAACATTTTTTTGGTTTTTGGTTTTAACTGTGATATTGTTTCCTATTTCCTGTTTAGGTAAGTTTCATAATCTCGTTGCTTTGTTAAGTTAATGTTTTACTATTGTAACTTTTGTATTATTTTTGTATTACAGACCTGATGATGACTTTCAAAAGTCGAAACTAGTTGTCACTTTCTTTAAAATTTGGAATTGACAAATTAATTTGTTGTGGTACGATTTTGAGCTTCAATGGATTAGTTACTATTCTGCCAAATATCAGCGTTTAAGCGAGACTTTTATCACTGGAGTCGTATTTACTAACTTCAAAAACAATTATTGAAATCTGCTGGAGTTTTTAGCTTTCGCACATCACTTTTTAACGATAAACACATAATAAGATAAGTATTCTAAGCTGAAGTTACATAATGCTACTTATTTAATAAATAAGAGACAATAGAAATAGAGAGAACAAGAAGTCATTAAATATCAGATACAGACACAACAATGTGTTGCTGGTAAAGAAAATAAAAATCTTTGAAAGTTGGCAAATTAAAAAAAACTTTTTCTAGCATTTTTCATATTTTTCCAATAAAATTCATTGCATAATTACTAAGTCAAGGTTACCTACCTAAAATTTTTAATGACTTTTTATTCGTGTAGTAAATTTGCTCTAATCAGATCCACTTTAACAGTTTTAAAAAATCTGCAAGTTTTGAATTGGATCTCGCTGTAGGTATGTGATCATACAATAAAAATGGGAAAAATTCCAATGTATCCAAAATAATTCCATGCATATCGACATTTTATCGTAGTGATTGGTTAAACGTAGTCAAGTGTGTCGAATAAGATTGTCGAATTAAAAGAAAATACATTTCTAGAAAATTAGGTAAGTAATATAAATCTAAATTAAGGATTTACTTAATGTAAATGTTTCGATTAAAATTTATCGTTTTTTATTATAATCTGCTATTTACATTTTTTTATTTTATACTAGTTATAAACTTAGATACATTTAGTGTGATAAATAAAAACTGGTCCATTTATTAACTTTAATTCAGTACTAATCGTTTCAGAATTCGCAGAATGGTGCTCTAATCTTATCCAAATATTTATTCAGGTAAATTGTGTTTTTCTTAAGTTCCAAAAATGAAACAAAAAGATTTATTTATAATAAATATTGGTGTAAAGTAAAAAAGTGTAGACATAATGTTATATTCATTTTAGGGTTGCTTTGTAATTGTACCAAAACGTAGAAATTTTTCACCCTATCTAGGTATAATGTTTTTGGTTTCAAATCGAGATTTATTAAAATTTGTCTCTTTAATTAAAATATTGGACTAACATTTTTACAGTTGAGATCTTTAAGAAAAACAATTTATTTTTAATATTTTTGCTTGAAATTAATTTTTAAAATGGAAATTTATTCAAATCTGGGCTTTAAATAAAAATCTCGACTTTAAAATCGAGATCTTAAAAAATAATATTAATTTTTTATAGTTTTCCTGGAAATTCGAGATTCATTTAAATATCGAACTTATAAGGCAAAGGAGTTGAGAAAGAGAACATTTACAAAAAAAAATTGTTGACGTCAATTTAGTTTGTGGATTTATTTCATGCAATAAATAAATAAAATTAAAAAAAGGCTTCGATTATGTACTTTTAAAGTCGAGTTTTAAAGTAAAACACAAGGTTTTTCAAATATTTTTGCAAGGTTCATTAAAATCTCGATTTTGAAATTAAGATTTATAAAAATCTCGACTTCATAATCGAGACTTTAAAGAAGAAAAGATATTTTTTTAATATTTTAGCTTTAAAATCGGAATTTATTCAAATCTGCAATTTAAAATCGAAATTTCGACTTTAAAATTGGGATCTTAAAGAAAACCAATTTAATATTTTTGCTGAAAATTCGAGGTTCATTAAAATATTGAGTTTTAAGTCGAGATTTAAAGTAAAACAGAACATTTTTCAAATATTTTTGTAAGGTTGATTTAAACTTGTCCTTTAAAATTTCTATTATGAAATCTTGATTTTAAAGGAAAAATTTAATATATCTGTCTTAAAATCGAGATTTATTCTAATCGAGACTTTAAAATCGAAATATTGACTTCAAAATTGAAATCTCGACTTTAAAATTGAGATCTGTTAAAGAAAACACGAGATTGTTTTAATATTTCTAAATTAAAGTTGACATTTTTCAAGATTTCGGATTTAAAGTTAAATTAATTCTAATACTGTGTTCCCGCATCTTCCAAATGAATTCCTTTATTGTGTTGATCGACTGATTTCACTGAAATATTGAAACTATTTTACCAACTGATAATCTCAAAACGATTAAACAATCTGCATCTTCTGCAAACTAACACAATTTTATTATTCATCAATTAGATATTTCTTGGTTACACGACACAAATTTTTATTAAAAGTGTCAGGTGTTGCCACGTATAAATTTTCGAGTAAATGTTTAAAATGAATTTTTATGTAAACTAATGATATTAAAAAAAAGGTTTAGAATATTTTGTTGCAAACGACACGTTCTACTTACTATTGTAAAATATGGATTTATTATTAACTATTAACTATTTTTTATGTATTTTACCAAATCCAGCATCCCATTTTTTATTTAACCGAATTACACTTGACATATTTGACATATTTGCGTCAACGGGTAACGGTTAATTCAAAATTTTAATAATGTATTACTATTCTAGTAGACAAAATAACTCGTTTACATGTATTTACTAAACATTTTATACAAAATTCTTCATGCCGATAAAAATTAACAAAAAAGTCTGATACAATAAATCGTTTAATGATTAACTAATTTACATTACTAACAGAATATGTGTAATCAAAAAGATAAATGCAAGTGTTTTTAAATATCTTTTCTTAATTTTTGATCACGCAAAAAGCATAATAAAGCACTTTTTACACGAAAAAGGGTTTCCAGAATTTTGTGAAGAAACAGGTACTTTATACCCACCGCGTTACTTGAAACATTAGAAACAATAATCAGGAAATTAAAAACCATAACATTTTTTCACTTTTCCTTACTCTTAGAATAAAGAGCAAAGCTACTTTTCACTCCCACACATTCAAGAATACACACCCTGCAGTTTCATTTTTAACTTCTTCCCTTAATGTCCAGAGGATACTACAACATTTGGGGGTAACAAAAATTGGAGCCCTAACTATTGCTCTGTTTAAAGTTATGTCATTCTCATTATAATTTTACATTAATTAAAACGTTAATTAAAAAATACGCTATAACTTTGTTAATAGTTGTCTTAGAGGTTTTTTGTCTCTCTTATTTTAAAAACGAACTGATTCGATTAATCCCTTTCAAGAGATTAAGTAATTTCAGCCCCGTGATACATTTATATTTACCAGTCTATCTATGTGATCAGAAATAGCAAAGAGTGCGCATATAAAAAGTTTGAATGTTTTTTTTTGTTATTCTAATTGAACACTGCACGCGTTTTGGAATGGAGTACTGGATAATACATAAGCTCAAAAATAGTAATAGCAAAATTAGGGAAAAAAAAAAAAAGAAATGTGTATACAGTAAATACCTACTTACTAACTGAAGACAAAGAAGAAGAGGTCAAAGAACAATATTACTATGAAATAGATAATTTGGTAAAAAAAATCAAACAAAGATGTGTTTATCATAAGGAGAGATGTAAATAATGAAGTTGAGAGGATACATACACCACAAAATTATAGGGAGTGAAAGCAAATATTAAACTAGCAAAGACAATTGTTAATACTAATTGAATTGGCAATAGCAAGGGGGATGAGAATAATAAGCATACATTTTAGAAGCAAGAATACTCACAAAGGAATATGTGTAAATATGAACCTCAGAAAGAGTTGGTAGCAAAGAAATACCAAACACAACTGTTATAAGAATGTAATTGATTTAATTAAGATAACTGAGTTCAATTCTATAATTCAATTACTTTTCTTTCAAGCTCCATTATCTGTAACACACAAATTATATAAAAAACCATAGCTAAAATGGTTCTAATATGTCTATGCTAGCTTCTCATTGAAGCTTTGCAGCCATCTTCCAAACACCCTATATAATTTTACATTTATTGTCTATTTGTAACATCAACAACTTTTATCGAATATATTTCTTTACTGTTCGCAGGATTTGAGATATATTTTTGCATCATTAAATATGGAATATTTAAGGCCGTTGATATGCTGGATAGTGGTTTTACCTGGCAAGTATTTTATTTCAGAAATACGTTACTATTATTCTTTATATCCTTCATCTTCGGGTCACCTTTTACCTTCAGTTATTTTTTTCAATGATTTGTGTTTTTTACCATAACTCTCACGTCCTCTACGTTTTCCCTTTCTCTATTCGAATCTCTCCTCTTTTATTTAAATCTGTCTTTTCTTTTTTATTTGATCTACCTCTACAGGCAAAAGAATCCAACATTTTTAAAAAAATATGAAAATAAATAATTAAGGTTGAAACAATTTATCGATGTTGTAGGTTATTTTCCATTCAACGCTGTACAAGGTTACAAATGGATAAAATTAGACGAATATGGTGTTGTTCCCGCCTCTGCTTTTGTTGGTGGCCAAGAAGACGGAGAATTTTTGTATGTGTCCAAAGTGCATTTTGATTTTGGAGTTCGGGACGGAGTATTTCCTGGAAAATTAAAGAGTAAGTAGTTGTTATTTAGGTACTACGTTCATAGAGGGGTAATGAGTATACAAATGTTTTTTGTTTTGCAGAAAATTACTGTTATATCACTTATTATGGGAGGGAGTATTCTTCAGGGTACGGTTGCGAAGTATTAGTAGACTTTAAAGGACACTGGGTCAATGTATCACACCATTTCCCAAAAAGACCAATCGTCGGAGGACACGACGAAGAATACGATAGTCTTTATATTGGACGAGCCAAAATCAATAATGATTTTATTATAGGAAAAGTGCAGCTTGAATACGATTTTACGCATTATAAAGATGGGTTGAATAAGACGCCTGTCCTCTATGTCCCTTACGGAGGGTCAGAAATCGAAGTGAAAAAAGATTTTGAAGTTTTGTCTAGAAACTAGATTTAAGAAAGATATTTTTACTATTATTCTTTTCCTAAAAATTTGTATGTTTAAGTCATTCAATTTGATACGCCACTTGATGATTTAAGTGAATATTCATTGTTTTATATGTAGAACTATGAGAATATTTCTGTACTTTTACTGTTGAACCATTTAAAGTCATGTTTTAGTTGTATATGTATATACAGTGATGTCCATAAGTATGGAACACATGCATTTTTAACGTTATTATAAACTTTTGGGGAAAAATCTGAAACAAGTAGATTTTTATTCTTAATTTTAGAAGTTACGGTATAAAAATATTACCCCCTTCTTTCACCCACTCTGAATTATGACAACCCCCTGAAAATTTTTAATGAGAAAAGAGGTCGTGTGATACCTTTTTTGAAAGGGATTTTAATTCTCTGTTCAGCAATATACAGGTTTTTAAAGTTGGTGCATTCAAAACTGAGAAAATTAAGCCCTGAAGTTATATAAAATTCCAAAATCGCATTGCTTATTGTCAAGAAGTAAATGGATGTCACTTAATTAATATAATTGTAAAATAAATTCTAAATTATGTGAGGTTCTATGTTTCATTCTATATAAACTTTTGAAGTGGAGACATTATCAAATTTTCCATTTTTAAAATAAATTTTTTCAGTAATGAATGCACCAAATTAAAAAACCAGTATATTTATGAACAGAGAATTAAAATCTCTTTCAAATGATGTATCACACGACCATTTTTCTCATGAAGAATTTTCCGGGGATTTCATAATTCAGAGGGGGTAATATTTTTATACCGTAATTTGTAAAATTAAGAATAAAAATCGTTTCCCGTTTCAGGTTTCCCCCAAAAGTTCATAATAATGTTAAAAATGAATGCATTCCGTACATGTAGTATAAATATAATTATACTGTATAAATATATTGTTAGGATAATATAAACGTATCAATTTTTTTTTACTTTACATTTCAAATATGACACACTCATAAACAACTTCCTACTCTATACAAAAAAATTCAACAACTACTTGATACCAAAAATTACATTACAGTATACAGGGTGTCATTGTAATAAGGTTACAACATTCTGGAGGTGATAGTACTAATAAAAAAGTGAAAAAAAGTTCGGGTCCGCAAATCCATAGTAAAATAACTAGGGATAAAGAAAGGAAACATGTTTTTTTTTCTAATTATTTGTTATAAAAAATAGGATATATTTAAAACTTTGTAAACCCAAGTAAATTTAATCGTTGAATCAGCCGGTGACGTTAAAAAATCAGTAATAAAATCAAATAGGTAGTTTTTGGAAGGGTTGGGGTTGTTATCTAAATAACTTTTTTGGAGTGCTTTTTTTTTACATATTCAATAACTATGGTTTTTTTTAAACAGAAAAGCTACTCTTGGTGGAAGTTGCTAAGAGCAACGGTTTTTGAGAAAATCGAATCTGAAAATTTAGATTATTTATCTGTATTTAAATTTTAGAATTAAAGATAAGTAAAAAAGTAAAAGGTTTTAAATTTATTATAATAAATGTTCAAAGTGACCACAATTCATTTCAATGCACCGTAACGCTCTATTCCTGCAGGAACTGTGAACCTGGCTAAAATTGTTTGGCTTATTTCGAATCTGATTGGCATAATCAATAATTCGCTGTTGAAGTTGGTTTTCCTTTAAAATTATCACTGAATACCCTAGTTGTTTTAAATGACACTAAAAATAAAAATCTAGGGAATTGAGGTCTGGTGATCTTGGTGGCCAGGTTATAGGACTCCCACGTCCAATCCAACGGTGCCCAAAGGTTTGATTAAGGTGATTCCTCACTTCAAGGGCAAACTATTTTTTAAAAACACTCTTCTTTCGCCCCTAGCTCTTTTACTATGAATTTGCGGACCTACCTTTATAAGATTTTTTTTCACATTTTTATTAGTACGAGTACTATCGCCTCCCGAATTTTGTAACCCTATTTCAATGATATCCTGTATATATATATATATATATATATATAAAAGAATGATAACTGGTATGTCTAGTTTTTAGTTTTATGTTTTCACAATGACTGCTTGTTATATGACTACATATTACGGACCTCTAGATTTTTTAAGAGTCAGCTAAGCATGCAGTATTTGCCCTTAAGTTATCTGTGTTTAAATTTGGGCTATACTACTTTACAAGAGCAGAGTAAGTCATAATTAATACCTAAAATCAGATTGATTTTCAAATATAGTAACTTGAATATAAAGTTTTCGAACACGTGTATATACTGGATTCTCGGACAGACAATCCACATCAAATATTTGCACAATATATAATTCAGATCAAACAATGCACTTCTGAGAGTAGTGCCGGGATATCAGGAAGATGTGCTTGTATTATAAAAATACAATAAAGGAATATAAAAATATAAAGTATCCCGAATCAATTTCTGGCCTTTGTTGAGTAAAGTTTGCATGGGTGTTTATTTTCAGTTATTAATGCCAGTGACAATGACTATTTCAAAGCATTTGATTTTAATTTCACGGAGTTTTGAAGTTCCAACTCTATTTTGTTAAAAAATTGGCTCCGTATTCATAAATCAATGGCTCTAAACTGAATAACATTTTAATTGGTTGTGAAAAGAGGCGGTAGGTTCCCAACTTTTTTATTTGTTAGTTATTTTTCTTCGGAACAGATATACCCGCCCGTTTTACTCATTATATTTTTTAAAATTCGCTAAGAGCCAAAATTCATGTACTTGGTCTTTCTCCTCTCTTGATTTCTACATTATTTCGGTAACTTTCTCTTTACATTCGTCTTCGAAACCCTATTGCGACGATCTCCCCCAGCACACACATTATGGCTCATTGTGCATTTAATGGCTTAACAAATGATCCTCATAAAACATTTTGAGGTTCGTTAGTAAGACACCATGCAACAAGAATTATTGATGATTCCGAAGGCAATTTGCTTAGGAACGTGTTTGAGTGCTAGTAACATAAGAAACTAACTCGTTAATAAGTCTCTCAAGGGAAAGATTAGGTCCGGTTCTAATAAATCTCCTTTCGGGGCACTTTTCCAATACTTAATCAGGGAGATTAGATTCGATGTATAAGGTGGGGGTAACTGACAATGATTTAAAAAACAATATCAACGTTCTTGTAATAATTACATTATTTATTAGTAATAAAAGGGTGGTCCGAACGGGCTTGAACTTATTCTCCGCTTAGATGTCGCTACCAGTATCGTTTACGAATTATTTAATTTAGCCACTCTTCGAGAGTCCCGCCGTCTAAACATTTATTTAAAATATGTACTATTATAAGTTTAGGTATGCAACTACCTTTTATTACATTATAGATAAATGCATTATATAGATATACCTTATGTAATTGAAATTAATCGAAATAATTGTGTTTTAATAATAAGAGATTTTACAAGATATAATTTATTTTACAAAAACACTTTTTGAATACACTTTGGATAATTATAAAATCAGGTTGATAAAATATCCTACCTAGAGCCTAATATTTAAACGAAACAAATTTTAAGAACATCTTCTACCTGAATAATGTCATGATCCCATTTTATATCTCCCATTTGGATTTATATATATATATCGCAGCTTAATTACTAATAAACATAA
Source organism: Hermaeophaga mercurialis (assembly GCA_951812935.1). Classification (NCBI taxonomy): domain Eukaryota; kingdom Metazoa; phylum Arthropoda; class Insecta; order Coleoptera; family Chrysomelidae; genus Hermaeophaga; species Hermaeophaga mercurialis. Next base: position 29,994,778 of record OX638360.1, on the reverse strand, counting down.
ACATTTTACAATTGTGTATATGGTTTTTTACTAATCTTAAGAAATATCACATAATCTGGCAACTGTGCTCGATTGGACCTTGTTAGAAGATGGCTTTCAGCACTAACGGAAAAACCTTCAACTAAACTAATTAATGCCCGGGAATTTTACAATCACTCGTTTCAGAAATTTTGACACAATCTCACTATTTCGCAATTTTTTCAAAAACTACAAATCACGAAAAGATGTTTTTGGTAATTTTGGAAAGTTAAGAAGTGTACAGGTATCAATAGACATATTAATTTCTCAAATTTAATGAATGAAATAATGAAAATTGTGTACGAAAATTGGTCATATTATGCGTGTTGCAGCTTACGTTTCAAATTAAAGAACCAAATGAAAATAGTCCATCGACATGTACTTAACCTTGATCTATAAGCCTTGAAAACTTCAATGAAATTGCTTCAGCATTTTTTTCAAAAATTGCGAAATACTAGATCCATATTTTGACGCATTTTTGAAGCGTTTTAAAAGTTTATGTTAAAGTTGACAATAAAGCGGAACGGAAATATAGAAAAACTTTCTTTTATTAAAATTTCATAATTTTTAGTCTGATTGTATGAATCTAGGAGTATAATTTATATTTTTATGTCTAATAGTGTTGTTGTTCTCAGAGTGAATAAACTTTTTTTATAAACGGGCCCAGCCCTGTTGCAAATACTTCTAAATTGTCGTGGAGATATTAAAATTAAAATTGAAATTAAAACAGATCCACTGGTTTCATTAAAGTAGAAGTTTCCAATTTGTGTGGCAAGGAGATAAGTGAATGGGAAACTCAAAACTTTTTAATTTCGAAATGATATTTAATTTGGTTCAGGGAAGAATGGTAAAATACTTTTTATTAAGAATAAGTATTTCAAATCATGGGAATTAAAACGATACATTTTGTGATTTCCTTATTTTATCCTAAATTTTTAAGTGTTCTAAAATAATAGCATCAAATTAATGTCCTAAATATTTTAATACAGAGCCTACGAAAAATATATCAAGCAAGAGACGTACATGTTCAGAAAAATGTATGCCGTTCTTTTGCGACACACGTACACATGTATAATTTAATCTCTTTCTACTCCCTAGTTTAAAATTCGCACTGAGAATTTGTTGCTGTTAGTTATACACTGAAAGAAAAAAATTTTTTTTTGGACATATCGTGTGTCCGTAAAGTGTTGAATAAATTCATTTTTCCTATAACAAAAATATTATGAAGATTGTCGAATATGTAAATGCTGTATATACTATACTTATAATAATGAACAATTTTTCAACATTAGTTTCTGTTAAATTTGTTCATTTAAAATTTAGAACGTCGCGCAAGCATGAAAAACTTGTTTTTACCTCACAACTTGTAGCTGGAAGCAAAATTGAAATTTCCAAACATGTTCTTGTTTTTTGTGGATTTCAACAATATCTTTTATTTGCGAGTATCCAAGATTTCTGTTCGGAGTCATTTCTAAATATGTTTTTAGTTTTTGACCAACTTAGGTAGGAACTACTTTTAGCTTTTCTATAGATGTTTCAAATCATTCAAAGTTATTTTTAGAATACATCGCTGCTAAAAGCCAAGTAGCCCATTGAATAAAAACAGGTTGGAAAGGTATTGGAATATTTGGACACATTTTAAAAAAAATGTTAATTGTAAAGTAACATGCTCATAATTATATTCTGTGTAAGGCATGCAGTAAGATGCTACTTATTTGGGAAATATTAACTAATAATATTATTTTTCATTTTCCAATAAAAATTGCTGAATATTATACAGAGTGGACCAAAAGTCTGGAAACGGCCAATTAACTCGTAAATTGCTAGTCCGAATTCAACAAAATTTGGGATAAGCCTATTTTGAGATACGGAGATTCCAGATTTGACATTTGCAATGTTGCTAGATTTGCCGTTTCTATCATATTATTAGTCACTTTGGTTTTTTAAATACATCGTCCTTATGATTTTATGCAATCTGGAAGATCTTAAATAAATAAAACAGAAATCTGGCAACTCCTAATTGTCTCTATAAAGTTTTTAATACAAAGTATTTTCAACTACATTAAAACGTAAGAATTGAAAGATTACAACATTTTTGAAATAATGATTATTTAATCAAGTGTTCAAAATGTGCTCCAAGATTACAACAATTACTGAATATACAGGGTGATGTATTTAAAAACCAAAGTGACTAATAATATCAGAGAAACGGCAAATCTAGCAACATTGCAAATATCAAATCTGGAATCTCCGTATCCTAAAATAGGCTTATCCCAAATTTTGTAGAATTCGGACTAACAATTTACGAGACAATTGGCCGTTTCCAGACTTTTGATCCACTCTGTATATTTAGTCTTAAAGGTAATCTAAAATAATTGAAATTCTCAGATTAAATTTGTCATTTAGAACTATATATTGAGAATAACATAGATCTTTCTGTATTTCAAATTCTTTTAAAAAATCAAGTTCTTGCTTTTTGTCACTTAAAGTAGGATTTCCACTGTTGTTTTAATTGGTTTGTTAAGTAACTTCGAAAAACAGTATAAATATAATTTATTTACATTTATGTCTGTCAAAAATTTATGATTGAAATATTTTGAATATTTGTTAATTATTTCAATTGCTTTATTATAAAGAAAATCGTTAAAGGCAAGTAAACATTACCAGGCGTTATACAAAAACATTTTATATAACAAATCAGCCTCTCTACTAGAAATTTATTTTTGAAATTATTGTATGATTAAACCAATTTGTAGACGAAAAAACTCGTTATCTATATAGATCCTTTTTTTAACCTAAAGATGATATTTGAAACATTCTTAGCAATTTTGTACAAGGTAAGGAATGACAGTTTTATGTAAACAACTTTTTAGCACAGACTATATATTTTTTCAAGGAAAATGTACCTTTATTGTGATAATAATGATAATGATTAAGGATTGGTCTGTATTCTGAATTCTTATTTTATTACTCAAAACCGTAAAAACGTGGTAATTTGATAGGAGAAAAAATTAAAAGGAGAATATTGAGAATAGTGTAAAATTTTGAAGACTTTTCAGATTTTTTTTGTTAACGTTAATGGTTGCACTAAAAATTAATCATTGCACAAGAACAATCTTTAGAAAACTAAACTATACATCAAGTGCTGGTATTAGTAGCAATGATTTTTAATTTTTTGATCGTCTCATTAAACCCTCCTTATTTCTCCGGACTTGGAACTGGCACAGGTATTTCGCTAAATTACCAATTTTACTTAGCAAAAACATCAAATGATGTTAAAAATTATTGAAAGCAGGTTAAACTAAAAATTAAAGTTAATAAAAATAAAAAAAACATTCTTAAAACCATATTAAACAAAACTGCTTCCATTGCAATATTAAAAATTCTCCATGTAAAAGTTACATACTAAAAAACTAGTTTTTTGGTTATTTCAACAAAAATATACTTTATAAATTTTCGTACTCAAGAAGCATCGTTATTTAGTCTAATAATGATAGGTTGTAAGTGGAGTAGCACAAAATAATCATCTACTTATTTTATGATATACTTATTTATTTTTGTTAGTTCAGAAATTCTCTCATTATCTTCTTTTTTAAACCCTCGAACATATTTACAACAATTTGTTGCGTTTGTATGTTCAAAACTTTATGTTTAAGTAGATAATTGCCATTATTTGTTTGCAGAATTTCACTATTTAGCTACTTTCTCCAAAACGCCCTATTTTTAAAGAAAAGAAAAATTAAAATTTTAATAAAAAAATCACACACGCTACTGCCTGAGAACTTAGAAGGGGAATCATTTACGACCATAGAAACTCAGTCAAATACTTAAAAATGCGTGTGCGGTTGATTGAGACGACTTGATTTGGCCAACTGAACTTCACTACCTCAGATATCAAGTGATTATACGTGGTGTATATAATAATTAAATGCCCATTTCTTATAAAGTTTCTAACATTTAAAAGTACTTATATTGAATCAACCTTGTAAATGGAGTTAAAATTTAAGTTTTGCAATTCAGAATAGAAATACTATGCCTTACATAATTGTGGCGGGTCTAGTAGAGTAAAGACGCAGGATACTTAATCGGGAATACTAAACTCTACAAAACTATGGATTATTTCATGATCTTAGTTTTGGATTAAATCCTGTATCATGTAGCAAACTGTACATTCCTTTCGTGAAGTTTTTGTTGCATTTTAAACATAGTATATTTTAGTATATATGCCGTGGAGAAGAAATCTATCTCACAAATATTGAAACCTCTGTCAGAAACCAATATCCGAACATATGAATTATGGAAAAAACGCCGAAACTCTTATCCCCAGGAGTATTGGATACATTCTCATTTTTTTTTCTTGCTATCTCTCAAAACTGTCTCGATATAGAGCAATCACCTGAATTTTTCGTACAAATATGGAGTTTTATAATATTTATTTATTTAGTTTTGCACCAATACTTTGGGGAATCTGAAAAATAAAAGCAAAACCGTTTTTCCACCACAATAAAAAATAAAAAGATACGGCTTATTTATTATCAATAAAAAGTATTCTTTCTAAAAAAATAGTCATAAAAAAACCCATTAAAATTAGACTATTACAGATAAATCTAAAAGTTTACCACCTAAAAAAAATTAAACAAAAAAAACAGATCAATAAAAGAAAAAGCAGGAAACAACAAAATTTAGAAAATATTATTATGTCCAATTCCAATGAAATAAATATAATTGATGATAAAATAAAAAAAATTAAGTCAAATATACAGGGTGTTCCAGAATAGTATGTCATACATATGTGATTTTGAGAAAAAAATTTTATATGAACATAGGTCCGTTCGCTTTCTGTCTGAAATACAGGGTGTTAAAGTTTGCTATATTTTTTTGTTTTTTTTTGTGAAAAAATTGTTACACTGCTACTTTTTCAAAAAATTCTATTTAAATTTTGTTGCATGAAAACGCTTAATACGAAAAACATTCAAGAACTAGAATTAAGAAAACGATTTTTATTTCATGGCCTTGGGGGCGCCACTGTTTAAATTTAAAAATTCGTTTTTTTCTAAAAATATGTGTTTCTCCACCTAATTTACGTCCACCAATTTTGATAAAAATATTTCATGCAGGTCCGGACGCTCTGTATTTCAGACAGAAAGCGAAAACGGACCTAGGTTCATATTAAATTTTTTTCTCAAAATCACATATGTATGAAACACCATGTATGTGTACCAAATTTTTGGACCCTTATTCCTAATTGGATATTTAAAAAGATAATCTATACCTAAAGGTATAATCACAATATAAATTATATTTTAGCCAAAGAATAACTGATATTTATTTTGGATGAATAGGGTCAAACCCTAAAAGGGTTCTTTTGTCAATATTTATGATGAAAAGTTCCGTATTTATATCGACCATACGTAAGAGTAATCCTCATTTATGAGGAATATTTTAAATAATTTTAAACAAAACAGACTTTTTGGTGACGCAAATTGGGTAAAAGCTTATCTAATAAATTTTAAATATTTGGAATTCGAAATATATGTCAACCCTTTTATTTTATCAAATAAACAAAAGTAACATGCATTTGTTGATTCTACCAAAAAATTAGGAATATGTACACGTATAAAGATAAAATTATTTTGTTCTAGTATGATTTATTTTAGTGATTTTGAGTAGGGAAACTAAACATTTTTTAGAAGGACAAGTATTTGAAGAGTATTTTTTGAACCATTTTAACTTTAAGGCTCTATAAAAAACTCCAAAAAAAACTTTGCTAGTCAGAGAAATAAAAAACTGAGTAATTTATAAAAATACATTTTGAAGCAATTAAATCAAACTTCCTAATTTCAATTTACCCTCTTTTGATGGAGACTGTGTAGATATACATATAATCTTAATATCTGCAACAGTCAAGGGAAGAGATTTGCTGAGCTTACTAAACCAAATCGGTATTGTCTATTCATGTTATACATTTTAATGACCTAAAGCTGTCGGTCTTTTACAGTACAAGATCGCCAAATTATGTTGTCGGTTGGGCTCGCAAACTTTAAGGTTTAAGGCCTTTTCCGTATCCATTTCCTTTTATAACATGGCAATTTAATCTGAAGTTTATGGAGTAAAAAAAAGGAGGGTACAAAAAACGGTCTAAGAAATAAATTTCATTTTTATCATAAACATCACGTTAAGGGTTCTAATGTCAAAGAAAATAGGTACATTTGAAGTAATTCATTTTTGTGAATTGAGAAGAAAAAACACGTCAAGCGGAAAACTTGGATACACAGTCAGACATGGAAGTTCGTTCTAACAGGCAATCTAGAATTTTAAAGATAAAGTTATATCTAATTTGTAATTAAATAAAATTTGGAAATTATTAAGAAAAGTAAGACCCAAGGGCTCTTAATAATATATCACATAATATGAGAAGTAAACAATAATTTACATGAGAGCAGTAATTGTTCTTAATCTGTCGTAGTGACAGAAAGTTTGATTTAGACTTGACAGGGACCGCAGTAATGGGATTAAGATATGTAAAAATACGCTTCATTGCTTGAATTTTAAAATTAGCAAAAATAAAGACATCCTAAATTTCCACATAAACACTCGGTATTTTAATTACATATGTATCTAGCACCACAATATACATCTGTAGAACTTTTAGAAATTTTAAAACATGCTTAAAAGAACATCTAAGGGCTCTAATCGCCAACTCTAAATCATTTTCTCATTTCGCAAACCATTTAATAGATATTGGACAAGATTTCGATCCTAAAATATGTTTAAGTATATTACATCGTACAAACAATAAGTTCCTCTTGAACAATTTAGAAATTTGTAGACTCGTTAAACATAATAAAGATAATTGCTTAAATTCACAATTACAATTTGAAGCAACACCTATGTTTTTTAGTTTAATTTAGTTTTCCTTTAAGAATATTATTTCTTATCTACTTTATTCAATCACTCAATAGTTTGTACAAGCTAGACCAATATCTTTTTTCAATAAAATGTTGCATACTTTAAAATGGTAATATTTCGAATTTATAATTGTTTTTCTTTTCAAGCTTATGAGTTATTTTCCTATTAATTAGAGTTACTCCATTAAATATGTTAACAAAAATAAGTTTTAATTTAGGTTATCCTAATTCTGCTTTTTCACACTTTCAGTTTTCAAAATCAACAAGCCCACTATAGGATAATATAGTTTTTTTACAATGAAATACACCTTCTCAAGCTGTGAATATTGAAGTTATCTATATTTGTTATATTTAAGTATTACTGAGATGATGTTGTTTCTGTCTTCAAATTTCGCGCCCTTGTTAAAATTAATACAACAAAAAATGTACTACTTTTTATTAATTCGTAGAATATTTTTACAAAGATGGTCATCTAGCATGTTTTAGAGTTCTTCATTTTTTACAATATCGGTAAGTTCTTTATCTTATTTTTCTACTAAACCAAGAAATACCATACTTAAAAACTAAGGTACTAAAAATAAGCTCTATAACTGAAACTAGTTGTTTTAAATTATAGAGTTTTTGTGATTGAACCTGAAGATGTGGCTCATTTTTCCAAGCTAGTTCTTCTACGATAAAGAAAATTTATAGACTGTAAGATTAAGTACCTATTTTTTCTCCATTTTTCCTCCTGTTCTTTTTTAAGGTTGCCATTGTGTTATTTGTATTGTTACTGCTTGTTCTTCTGCTCTAGAGGTATATCTGTCCCAACTATTTCATTCTTTGTTTTTTATTTTTTTACTACTTATAATCCTTCTCCTTCCATTATTTTTTTTCTTTTATTCTCAAATCATCTTTACAGTAGGCCCTAAGCAAATATTCCAAAGAGATAGTTGGAATTTCCTTCACAATTCTTCCTGATTACTTACTTTCATTAATATAATCAACCTTTTACAAATAAGCAGAAACAACGAAATAAAACACCTACATAGTTAAACAATTAAGTACCAGTTGTACAATTTCACAAATTTTTAGATAACGAAATATTTATAGAAATTATATAAAAAATATGGAAAAGAAAGTTAGAATATCGTTTCTCAAGAATGGCTGTCTTTAAAAAATAATGTGTGAAGTGATGCAAAAACAAATTAATAAATATAGTTGTGAGGATAAGAAAAGTTTCGATGACAGTAATTTTGTAACACGTAATTTTAAAATGTATTAAAATACATTGTTTTGCAAAATTTTATGTCCTAATCATATAACCAGATATTTTGGGATACTTCGTATTAAAAATAACATAAATAGATCGCATTAATTGAATAATTTTTTTATTCTCCTTAACGGAATTCAGTCACGCCTATGATACACCTACTACATTTGTTGAAAAATATGGAGACGAATCTGAGATTAAGATCTAGAGTTAGATATCAGTGAAGCAGAGTTTCTCTACAACGTTTTTCAAGGAACAACTAAAAAATGCAAAATCCTACTAGAACGAGCTTAGGGTGGATAATACACACAAAAATAAATTTATATGGAACCTAAATTTTATTTATTATTTTTTATTTTTGGATGTACATTGTTAATAAAATTAAAAATAAACATCCAATTGTCTATCACTACCTGTAAAACCAGCCAAAACATTATTATCATATCTATACCAAAATAATACATTCTTGGAGATATTTGAATAAAAAATGTTTTGTTCTAAATTATCCATAAAAACATTTACCAAAATTGGTGATATTGGACTACCCATTGGTAATCCTTCTTGTTGAATATAAAATTTAATATCATAAATAAGGTAATTTTGATTGATACATAAATTAAATAGGTTTATAATTTCATTGACTGAAATGTGTTTTCTTTCTAAGAATTTAGTTTTTGATGGTATACATTCACATGGAGGAATTTTTGAAAACATCAAATGAAACTAATTTTGTATTTTCATTTGATTTTTGTGCATTTAGTTTATGTATCAAATCCAAAGAGTTTTTCGCTGATTATTTTGATATGTAACCGTAATTAGTTAAAGTTTTATTAAGAAACTCTGCTAATTTTGTATTTGGAGTATTGATATAATAAACTACAGGCCTAATTGGTTTTGTATCTTTATGTATTTTAATTGTACCATATAATTTTGGTGGTTGAGGATTTTTTAGAATTATATGTTTTTATCATAGTTATTAAAAAGGGAATTTGATTTATTGACTAGTTCTCAACACTTTTTGGTTGAGTCTCTACTGAGAATTTTTAAGTTACTTGATTCAATAAATTCATTTACTTTAAATTTTATATTCATTTGTATTTAAAATGACGGTTGTACTACCTTTATCTGATTTTGTAACTGTTAAATTATTACTTATAATTTTATTTTTTATAGCTTTTAAAGTTAAAATAACACTATTAATTTCGTTTTTAATTTTGACAGTGACAGGTTTTAAATTTTTAATCAAATTGCAAATTTTTAATTTTTGGTAATAGAAATTATTAGACTGGGAAATTTTAACATACGCTGTTGTGAGCAATTGGGAGCTTATAGATTAAAACACAAACCTACACTTAATACCACAATGGAAACAACAGTGGAAGTATTTCATATAACTGACAAGAAAGAAGAACTTGATTTTTTGAAGGAATATGAAATAAAGAAACACCTAAAATATCCTCATTATGCAGTATTGAATGAACAACTAAACTTGGGAACATCCAATTTTGACTATTTTCCAATATGAAAAATTTAAACAATAAACTTTTGATTCGCCCAGTAATAATTTATCTGAAAAATCAAGGCCATTTTTTTAACTTAACATTATTTTATTGGTTTTCATTGAAAATAATCGTGCTGGATAACAGTTACTAAATCACAAGTTTGAATTTACACATATTAATTTGTTTCTAACTGATCGTTGTTAAAATTCTGCATTTTTCAGATTGGTTATTCTCTTTCATGTCAGTGAACCTACATAAATAAGAATAGTAATGGTTATTTTATTTATTTTCGATTCCAACAAGGCTTAAAATGGATTCTTTTAGTACTATTTGCAGAAATTTTACTGTGTTAAAATGTATTAAAATACACTAACCAAAACAGCTTGTGTGAAAATACCATAACCATAAGATAAATCTGATATGAGTAAACGTCACTAAGAAAATGCATGTAAAATGGATGAAGCGATCGGTATGCTATATTAACAATACTGTCACCTCCTTCGCAATGCATGAATAGAATATCGAGTAGGGTAATCTAGCTGAACGAAGTTTCCGTTTTGCTCCAAGTCCCGAGAAGCTCTTGCTAATAGTTTCAATATTGAATTTGATTTGTCGCCTCGGCAGGGTCCTCTGTCCGTCCAAGGGTTATAAATGTATTTACTGAGTTATGTTGAGGGACGTTATAAACTGTGACCTATTTTCGACTCAATAAGCCCTTAATAACACAGAATCCACAATTTCAAATATCAATTTTTTTATAAATTAAATTCACTATTAATATGCCAATACAAGTATCTTTTAAATTTTCTTAGCGGCAATTAAAGCCTTCCAGCTTAGATATGTAGTTATTTTTGTAGAATAAATATTCAGATTCACATTATTAGTGGATTCCTGTCCTAACCCACTGCGACTTTTGCAGTTATAACTTATAAATATTCAGAGGCAAATATGGTTGGTCCTTACAGGTACCCCACTATGGCAATGGAGACAATTCTGAGTCTTACTCCCCTCCACATTTTGTTGGAGTAGAAAGCCAGATTGCCCGTGTCGGTGGCTATTCAGAACAAGGGGAAGAGGCTATGAGATCATTCTGGTCTACTGCAAGCAATAAGTATTCACCATACTCTTGGAATGGTTTTAGAATTGCTCTCCTCCACACATACAGAAGCTTGTTAACGTGCTTTTTCCTAAAAGAGACGAATGGAAAAGAGCGTAGATCTCTCTCACATAAATGACCTGCATACTGTACACAGATGTATTAAAAACTTCAACTGTAGTGGAAGCCGGAATGTCAAGGAAAACACCAAGAGTTAATATTTCAATAACCCTCGGCAAGTATGCTCCTATCTTTAGGAGTATTACTGATAAAATTGTGTGCTAGCTCCAAGTGGTTGAACTCAAAGCTGGTATAGAACTATATCGAATCAGTGAATTGCATTGCCACCGGCAATAGACTAACTTTTCTCTGAGTATCTGAGTATAGGAGACGAGCAATAAGAAATCCGAGCCTCTCGTGAGAAAAGAAGCAGAATTCCAGTTCATTCTTCAGCATTATCAAAAGTAGTGCCAAAGACAGTATCTTTAAATGGTCAGAGAGGAAAATCCTCCAGCACTGAAAACGTATTTCATACTGCAGATCCTGTACTCGATTAGAATAGGTTTACGGATTCTAATTGGACGACACTGGCGGTACCACCTGAAGAAGTTTGAGTAATACATAGGATTATTGTTTCTACAGTATGAAGAATGAAACGGCTCCTGTCCATTGAAAATCTGGAGCCTAACGACGTCAAGAAAGGTTCACCGAAATCAACCACTGATTTAATTTCATGTTTAGTTAGTAAAATTCCAATATTGATTCTTTATAAAAAGGAGGAAGCAAAGTGAAGTTAGTCAAGTTTTTGATTTTTCGATGATTGTAGTTTGTGTAATCTGTTTTTATTCAATAAATGTTAGATAAACGTTTAGAAAATTCAAGATGGTTGACAAGATTGAATTTCATAGGAGTAAATATAGACAATGGTGATTCCAGATCAAATATGCATTAAAGGCAAAGATGTTTTTACATACACGGACAATACTATAACAAGACTACTAGCTATGCAGATCCAAAAGATGGAAACGTGGAGCAAGAAAGACGTTGTAACCATGGTTACACTTACCTCTTGCACGGATTTGACACATTTATAGAGAATTGTGAGACCTCAAAAGAGATGTTAGGTAAGTTAGAACCTGATCAAAAGTCTGAGTCGGACAATATGGTGATACTATCAGCGATGCAGCAGTAATAACAAATATTTTAAATACGCTTCCTACAAAAAGCAGAAATATTCTCAGACGTGATTTTCTCAAGAGATAATTTTCGAGCAGACAAAGTAAAGAAAACAAAAAGCTGTTTAAGGTGTCTTAAGTGTAGAAAGAATGGTCACTACGTTAGTAAATTCGCATAACGTCTCAAATATAGAGAAGGAATAAGTCGAAACCGTAGTGATATCGAAAATACCATAGTTTTCAATGTAACTATTCCCGATGATGATGCATACAGTGATGAAATCTTTCAACTTGGGTAAAAATTAAGTTTTGGTTGTAGAAGGAAAGAGCACTATTAAAATCAAAAACTGGTAGATACTACATGGTCTGAAGGTACCATAAATAATGCCTTGTATGTACCAGACATAGAAAAAAACCTAATTTTTAAGGAGTATAAGGCACCTTTTGATAATGGTTAAGTGTGTCCTAAGTAAAAAAAAGAAAAGTTTTATCTGAGTAGTCTTGATACGTACGTCCTACAAATTAAAGGCAGTTAATGGTCCAGCTACTTTACAATGTTATTTATAAGAAATAAAATGTTGCTAAACACAAAGAATCCTCATTAGTTAAAGATTGATATGTGTGTAACTATTTACATTCACTCCGTACATGCCCAACAAATTGTATAATACTCAATGGCTTCATCTTGAGCTATCGAAAGATCAAGTAGGCACGTATATTTCAGTAAAAGTTCCTGTAGGCTATTTCCTTTTCCCAACACTTTTTCTCCAGTATCAGTAACCGCTGCCGTGCATTCTAATGCTTAAATGTCCCTATTGGCCCACTGAAGACGTGACGCTGGCAAATTGCTGCTTGAATAACTGACTGTTTAATTTTCTCTTGATGAGGTGGAGGACTTTTCCTTTTTTTAATTAGATTTGGATTCCAATGATTGTTCTAAGAAAATTCTTTAATGCATTAATGGTAATTTTTTCATTATTAAATGTGCCGCTTGTTTAATTAAGTTTCTTTTGGGAATATAAGGAGTTTTCGATGAAGAAATATAGGAAAGATAATTTGAATTAAGCGAAATTAAAATTAGGTGTTGGTTACGATTTTTAATACAAAAAGGTCTGTATTTTTTATGATATTTAACAATTCTAAGATCTTAAAAAAAAATACATTGTCTGTTTTTGCCAGCTTATTTTGGCCTTTGTCGAAAAATAATAACTTACATCATGTTTATTTTTTTCGATAGTATTTTTAGCACGCCTATGTACAAAACATTTTTTTCTAAAATAGTGCACGTATACATATAAAAATACAAATAAGTTCTCATCGTTAATAATAACTGGGAACATACATTTTACCTTTTGCAAGTTAATAAGTAAAAAAACTCAATAAATGATTATTAGCCAAGCTTTCCGTTTGCAGTTTAGTTAGTGATAAAGATGTTTCATTCAAAATTACACACCTGTTCACCGTTCAGTCGAAGTGAGGTGATCTCGTTCACAATATGACCCAATTAACACCAAATCAGCAGACCGAGATTGCAAAATTTAAATTAAAATCTGAAAAGAACTTTCAATTCGCTGCTGCAGCAAAAATGTTGCCTAGAGTTGATTGAGATATTCATAGAGTTCAAATTGAAACTGGATTTTTTTTGTAAGATACATATAACTTGAATTATATAAAATGTAATATTTTAATAAATTCGATGCGTATAGAATTTATATGTGAAAAAGTGGTAAGTTGGAAAAAATTTCATAAAGGTGTAATTACTGTACTTTTGGCATATAAGACATTATTTTTTCGATGTTTACCAATATTAATTACTGTATTTATTCTAAATGACAAAAGATCCAAAAACGAAGGTATGGGAAAACGTTACTGTAGGGAAAACTGATGGGAAGAAAATCACTTGGATTTTTGGTTTTCTTTAAATTTTATTATTAATTATTTAAATATCTATAAATTATTTTTTACAAAAACTGTGGTTGCGAAAAGCTTAAAATAAAACACCTTTAAATCGATCACGTAAAGCAATTGGCAAAATCGCAGTACAGTTTTGGCAGATGCCTTTGATTGCATCCGAATAGGAATATGGTAAGAATCAGATTGTAAACGAGAATGTGAGAATATGTGATAAAAAGTCGTGAAAATGTGCGACACAAGTAATGCTATAGGAACCTATAACGAGGTTCGATTTGTGTTATGACAAGACTCCGCGAGGAAATCCAATAACTATGATAACGCAATGTCTTATCTATCCGATGTCACAAATAATCACCGTTTCGTTGCTCAGAAACGTTGCAGACTTTTTTGTTTTTTTTTTGTTAAGGGTAGATTTTTATTTAAAATTAAAAAATAATAACAAAGACATTACGCAGAGAAAATAAATAATCCCTAGAACTATAATTTCCTTTCCTTTAATACTCGTAGAAGTTATGTGAAGAGTAGAAATAGTGGTAAAAGATAAAAGGTTTAGAAAAAAGCAAAAATAGGACAAAATACATGATTCAGCTATTTGCAGAGGTCGAAAATGCTTATTTATGATAAAGATTACTTACCTGGAAGTAAATATTAATAATAGAAATAATGATAGACATAAATGTAAAGAGTAATAAAGAAATATCCAGAAAGGTCAACGAAAGAATTTATTGGTCTGTAATATGGAAGTGAATTCTAGATTTTAAATAATTCAGATGAAGAACTTAACATGAGGAAGAGAAAAGTGCTTAGAAAGATAAATGGTGAGAAAAGAGGAGAGAAGGGAGTAGTACGAAACCCATCCATTCATAACAGCAGTAGTAAGACAACAACTTATCAAGTTGTTAAGATATGTAATGAAAATGCTAATTGCCCGAGCGACCAGAAAGATCCTGACAGGAGGAATAACAAGAAATAAAAAAGAGGAAGAGCATAGTGAAGACGGTTAGATGCTGTTGAAAAAGATTAAAAACTATAAAGGTAGTGTAACTAGTAGCGAAGAATAGAGAGGAATTACCATCTAGCTTCAACGAAGCCTTAAACCTCCAAGGCCCCTTATATAGGAACTATTATGTAACTAAATAGAAGACTAATTGTTATCTGAGCTACTTGTTGGTAATTTAAGATTAAGATGAAAGCAATATTCGCTAACTATTATGTAATTAATTGACTCAGGATTTAATGATTAAAGTATACGTTCGAGAACTTTCCATATTCATAAATACAAAACTTTAAGGAGTCGCCCTTTCTGACCTCACATCTGACCAATCAGAAACTGATTCCCTTCCTTACGCATCTCGCGATCAACTCTAATTCAAGCTCGCGAATTCAGTTGTTCCCAATACACCGTCGTTAAGTTAGTTGTTTCTAATGACCCTGCTAAGAGTCGTTTTGAGTCACCCACTTTAAAAGATCACACATAAAAATTTTTACAGACCTTGTTATAGATAATAATGTCTCTTGAGATACTTCTTTAATAAATAAACGAATAAAATATTATTCAACAATTAAAACAGTTTGTTCTATTGTGTAATTCTTCACCTTTAATAACCTTTGGTTTTTTTTTGTTGGCAACACATCTTGCTTAAATTTTTAGACACCCATTACTAACGAGAGATTAATCGTGAGTACAGTTTATTGATTTATATAACGGTATAGATTTAAGTTCAGTTTTTCAATGTGGAGGTAGTTTTAGCCAGTTTCGTTCCCATGGAAACATAAAATCAGACTTCTTCATTTTGACATCGTAACATTTAGTGGAAGACTAAGTAGAGACTGAAAAAGTGTTCCTTACTTCTAAGGGCGATGCATTAAGATACCAAAAATAAGTTCTTCAAAGAACAATTGTTAAATTAGATTTGAATAATTTTATAACAGACAATTATTACTCAGTTAGTTCAATTCTCTCAGTAACTCGGAAACGTTGTAAATTACACTAAAAACAGAAAGAGAATAAACCATCAAATTTAAATGGTTATATCAAAATTGGCATCCCTAACATAAACAAAAACATTTTAAAAGTCACAAAAGTTTGAAACGTTGTTGTTCGAAGTTGCTCCCCTTATCATTAGAGAAAGGAATTTGTCTGTTTACGGCATTTATTTACCCTTCCCTAACATCTCGACTCCATATACTGAAATTTGAGCTCAAGAATATCACTTTACTTGATTTCGTATTCACAAACTTTTATTTGAATAGTAGCAGCGCCTTATAACATATTTATATTTCCACTTGTTGGAAAGTTTTCCGTGAAGGCTCGTGTAAATTTTGAATACCTTAGACAGTGGAGGCGCTGAAACTCAGAAGGGAAATACATTAATTTTTTTTCCAGATCAAATTAATATATTAAATATTGGAGCAACAGGGTTGGTCTCTAATATATGACAGAAGGAAATTTATTGTGAACCAGAAGTATAAACAAAAATTTTTTAGGTACGTCTTTATTTTTGAAAGATAATAATAAAAAATAAAATACAGTGAACACTTATGATAGGGATATAAACAGTCTGAGCCCATGGCTGTGTTAGGTATTTTTTTCCATTTCTACCGATTGTTGAACTTATCTTTCTACCTTAGATTTCCCAGTACCCTTAAGTAGCTTCTACCCGCTCTAACTATTTTCTTTTTGGTCTTTTTTTGTTCACTTATATTTAAAAGATCTACTTAATCGTTCTATTTCCAGACTGCATTTGCACATATTTCAGCTATCTTATTCTTTGGCCTTTGACCATATGTGATAATGGAGCTTCTTCGAATATTTCATAATTTTCTGAATGGTTCATTTTCTTCAGTGATCCCCAATTTTAATTCCTCCGTATATTCTTCGAGGTATCTTAGGTTCCCAGATGTACAGCATTTTGACTATTTTTATTTAAAGTTCAAGTTTCATTCAGCTTCATATAAAGCGGTTGGTCTTAAAAATATTTTTTAGATTTCCTGATCTTCGTCTTTCTAGGGATATTTATGTTAATCAGCAGTATGGCTTACGACAACATTCTTATTTCCTTTCATTTTGTGTGGGTCTGTTACAACGTATCCAGGTAATTAAATTTCCCTACTTTCTATACCGAGTCTTAAACTTCCTTCGGTTTTTTCTTATCCCAGTCAAAGACATTTTTATATTTATCTTTTACCTTTAGACTAAATTTTTTGTGTCGTTTTATTATCTTATTTCTTTCTTCTAATTTATACACTATTATTAGGTTATCAATAAAGGTCAGACGCTGGTATTTTTTATTGTATATAATTTCCACTTGATGATCATATCAGAGGTAATCAACTGATAACAGTGATAAATTTTAAAGATACACTAAAACTTTTTTCCTTCAATTGTCTTCATTTTTTGTTTTTCACAGTATTTTCGTAGATATTGTATCTCCGATCGTTTAATGGATTGTATTAAATTATAAGGGTATAGGTCAAACGTGAAGGGAGAGCTGGTTAATAAAATAGACGTGGAGTAAAAGATCGGTACTTTAACAGAAGAGAATGAGAGGCAAGGAAATGAGTAAGAGTATTTATGGTAATGGAAATGGAATTGTTTCGAAAATGGAAGTTTAATATTAAAAAAAGTATTCTAATACATCTGTGAAATAAATATTAATCTGAACCATGGTTAAAAGCATGTATTACAAACCTTATTTTCTTCGAAAAAAAAAACGTAGTGAAATTAAATGCAGTGATTTGATTGAGTTTGGCATTTAAATACACTGTTTAAAATTCACTTTATTTTAAACAAATTAAATAATATTCAACACACATTAGTACCTCCTGTACATTCTTCAAAATAATTTTAGTCATGCAATTTGTCATGCACGCATTTTTTACTTCAGTTAATCAACATTTCTTTAATATATGCTTCAGCTAATGACCAACGAAAACTGCCCTCTGAGCACACAATTAACCAATCACCCCCAACGCCACAGTCATATTCACTCCAGTTCCAAAAAGAAAGAGGTCACTGACCAATGCACACACTCACTCTACGCTCAAAAATAGATTCTCTTAAGTTGTTCATCGCCTTTCACATAATTTAAAGTATCAATTTACACCCAAAAGTTTAATTCTTAGTATCTCCTTAAAAATACACCCTATTTTTGAGTTACAATTAATTATGGTATAAAATTCTATATAAACTTAGAATTACATCTTCTTGGAAAAGGTATCTCATCTAAATTTTAGAGAGATGGTATTTCAGAGTTTGGATTCAATTGTTATCTATCGTTGGATTGTTGTTCCGAAAACTTTTCTACTAGTTTTCAATGAAATAAAGCAGAATTTGAACTTCAGTATGGTTTAAACGTTAAATGACTACTATTTTCTTCTCAAATTGTGATATTTTTCAGAAATCGAGTTACCCTATTCAATTTGCTCTCCCTTGCAGCCCTGAAGAAACTATAGAATTAGGAAGAAACGCGAAGTTTTCAAACTTCGGATAATACGGTCCGGTCCGAATCTAGAGGCTGTAATTAATTACATACTCTAGCAAACTACGATAAATGTTTTATTTAATGATTATATTAACCAATCTGAAACGTAAGTATTAACAACCAACTCTCCGAGTAGTATGGAAACTTTCCAAGCAATTGTTGTTACGTTGCAACAAGTCAATTGTTAATTGGTGTAACAATTGAGAGCCCTGATGTAATAATATGACACCAACGTGAAATAAACTAGACTTCAGAATTTGTTTATTAAAGTTGTAAGTACTTTTATTAGTCTACAATAATTTTATGTACACTGAACGGTATATGTATGTAAGTTCTTGTAAACAAACTTTTTATTTACAAAAAAACATTTGTAATTCCTTACGACAATGATCATGACTATTTCTTCAATGTCAAACTGTCAGAAGTTTACTTTGCAAGTTGCAAACGTAGCCCTGATTTCTGCGGTCGAACAAGTAAATAATTACTTCAAAGTTTAACCTTGTCCGTATTTACCAGAGATGGTGGAAAATATACAGGGTCATTATTAATTAGGTGTAATACAGAAATAGTATCAAAATATCTGTATCATATAAAATATAATTTACAATTCCACTGATATTATTTCATGGAAATTTTAAGAAACATGGATTTTGGTATGGATCTTGATATTGTAGTTATAAACAAGAATATTTTTTTGGATATAAATGAATTTTAACTTTCTTTAATTCGAATGAACTGTCATTGGTCATTGATTGTTAATAGTTTTTAACAATTAAAAATGAGAACCTAAATTTCCAGGATTTAAAATTATTAATAATTTATTACATAATAATTATATTGAAAAGTTTCTTGATTTAACAATCAATGATTGTCTAGGTTTCAATTTTAACGAAGATATTCATAAATTGGGTTATTTTTTTTAGAAGGTCAATTTTATTGTCCCTGAATCACTACTTATTTCTAATCAATAAGTTACTTGTTTGTTTTTCTTGTAATCTTGTTACTTTACGAAAAATTATTATTTAGCATTGGAATTTTTAGATAAAAACAACGTTATGAAAGAAAGTTTTATAGGTAACCCACCAGCGAGATGTTTTCTTGCCAACCGTTCAAAATAGAATGCATATTATTGGATCTATATTCAAAACCAGAATATTAACTACGTGACTTATTTAACCTTGTTGGAAAAATAATAATTTAACGCTGTTTCCGATTTTGATACATATACAGGGTGACCCACGGTAAATTTCCCTTTTTAATCGTACCGCACTGAGTTATAAACAGAGTTGGAGGAGGGGGACGGGCGGCATTAGGTAGGACATACATGCGGATTTGTTAGTAACCATGGAGCAGTGGTCTGGCGAGCAACGGGCGTTTATAATCGAAGCTTATTTCAAAAGTAATGATTCCTACACAGTCGCACGGCGACAGTTCTGTACTCGGTACCATATTCGTCGCGTAGCTGATGCACCCTCGAAAAATTTACGAATTTGGAAGAAAACTTTAATTAGGTTTTAGGTTAAATGTTCTACTGTCAGTGTAATTTAACGTTGATATGAAATATTCACAATTGTTATTATCATTGTTTTCTTTAAAAGTCAATCTTCGGGTCTTTGTCGTGTCAATTTTTAATCCACGGTCCTATCCAATATGTTATATCATCAGTTGTTCGAAAATTTTTATTTTTTTACAATGAAGAAAGGCCTTTAGGACAAAACAAATACAAAATCGAGTAGTTGTAAGATTTTTTGAAAACAAAACATTATTATTTGAAAAAAATTTCCGTTTTATAGTAAGATATATGTTTGTATTTGTCTTGTTTTTGACCTGGCCCGAATATTTTTAATTATTTAATGTTTTATTGTTATTCATTGTTTATGTATTTGAAACATTTGACGCTGTTGAATAAAATTTTCATTTTTCTCTGCTTCAAGCCGTTCCAGATCTATGGAAAGCAGTCTTGATATTCATTAACGTGCATGTTAAATTCAAGTTTATGTTAGGAACCATATTTAAGGTATACTCTAAACATTATTTTATCATTGGCTGAAGTATTATGGGCAGATATTTAATATATTGTAATATTATAGATTAAAAACATTTAAAATATATTGAAGGAAGGTTCAAATCTTTGATTTTAACAATAATATAATAGAAATTATCAATAAATAAACAAATTTAATTGAAATTACATAAATATCAATAATTTTTCGTGCAGTAGAATTACACATGGAAACATATTTTTTTATGAATAATAATGTGTGTGCAGTAATATAAAATATGTTAAAGTGATAAGTGTACATTTAACATTAAGCATGAAACTTAATAATTTCTCTAAGTAATGTTTGTAAATTAGAATTACAGCTAATGAAATTGAGTAGATGTAAAATTACAAATCTAATTGTGTCAAAAAATATATTCATTTAATGTATAAAAGTTTAAATTAAATTGTTTTATTTATTAAAATTACAAAAAAAATACTTGTTTGGATAGAAATTTTGCTGACATTTGATATTAGTTATATATATAAATTCGAAAACTCACTCACAAAGATGTACAAAATTTAAAGAAAATTTTACTAGAATATAAAGTTCCCTCGAATTTTCATTTACCTAGAGAGCACATCGGTGAAGTTAAATTAATTGAATTTTATCGTCAATTAATTGAATTTTTATGGAACTTGTTAATTTTAAAAAAGGACAATTAATTTTTAAGTGCATGAAATGTTAGAAAAATAATGTAACAAATAATAATGATATAAATCTAGTTAAAATACGTAATTCTGATCACTCAATAAAATAACAATAATTTTCAAGTCTTCATGCTGATGCTGGTCCAAAACCACAATTTTATCGAGAAGGACTTCAAGGTGAATAATTTTCTCGCCTATGGTTAACATATATCAAAAGTAAGACACTTTTTAGTGTTGGCGTTTAGAAAATACCAAGTTTTATGTTTTTGTTGTTTTCTTTATTGTTTAATTAGTTGTAAGAATTATTACGAGTAAAATTTATGTACGAGAAATATATTTAATTGTAAATATTAATCTTGCAGTTAAATGAAAACTGAAATATACAAAGTGCGCCTAACAAAATGTATAATTCTTTTATTCTTAATAATTGGTATTAAATGTTAAAAATTAATTTGTTTCCTTCATAATAAAGTATTACAATATTTAAAATAAAAGAAATTGGACCTAAAATAGAGTCTTGAGGTACTCCTACATCAACTTCAGCTCTATCAGATTTGAATATGAGGCAAATAAATCCAAAGTAATTCCCATAAAGCCATAATTTTCCAATTTTTCTAATAGGTATGAAGCACTGCTTTTGTTAGGTCAAATGAATTGATACAGAGATACTTATTATCATCAATAGCTTCAATAATTTTTCCTAATTGTTTAATTATGGCCTTTATAGTTATTTATTTTCTATGTAGCTTAAATTGATGATCTGTAATGACTTTATGTTTTCAAAATAGTCCACCACTCTATTTTTTTAAATATTTTTGATTAACAGTACAAGCTTTGATATTCTAAACAATCCGGAAAGAGTCTTTTTAATAAACATTTGTTAAAAATATGTTCTAATATTAGTTTAGTAACACGTGTTATCCTGACTCTACGTTTATGAAGCTGGAAAGAGTACGTATAAAAGTTAAGTTGGTGTTTTTCTTTCAAAAATTTTTGTACCTAGGCATTTGTTGACTGTTCAGTTCGGATCTGTTGGTTGTGCTGTCGGCCGTTCTTTTACATGTTTGCAGATTTATTTCTTTTTTGGCGAAAACGCCACGCCGCCACCGTCTTGCCGTCTAGAAAGTGTCAGATTTACACAAGCTGTTTGATCCCCTTTTAATAAGACAAGATTTTAAAGAAAAATATGAAGTATAAAAATATTAAAGGTTCCATGTTCGGTATAGTTGCGAAGACATAAAATTAAAAATTGAATTACTTAAGAATCCTTTAAAATAAATACAGTATTTTATCTGTATTTCTTTCGGAAGTCAACCTTTTTCAAAGAAATAAATAATAGTATTTTACATCTATCCAAAAATTATTGGCTAAAGTCGGCAACACTGATAATTCAGTCCAGTATAAACAATTGTTTTTTAAACGTTCTAAAAATAAGTTTTTATTTAAATACACCTACATATTTAGACTGGTCGAATACAGCGGATGTAGAAGAAGTGAAGAATGTATTCTCGGCAATTATAATATTATATTATATTATATAATACGCTACAGTTTTGAACCATCTTTGGCATACTGATACAAAACATCGCGGATTAGATTAATATGTCGTGACACTCTTGATTTGAATATGTTTTTGCAGATGACACATTCGAGATACCATTTAAAAATGTGCATTATTTTCGCAGTCTGTATATAAACCTAATTTAAAAATCCATGTTTCATAAGCAGAAGATAAAATAGGTATGACAAGGTACATATTTGTATTTCATTATTTTCTTAAACCAAACTGGTGAAGCCATAAATACATACAAATATTTTAGATAAAACCCAACTTGTCCTGAATATTTTTTTTATGACAATGTGTTGTTAATGAGATTTTAAGTGTACCAACCCGGCTCTCGCTTTTATTCCAACCCTGCATATATGGGAAAGGTATGCTTTTATGACGTCATCATAAAACGCGATTAATGTATTAATGAGATGAGCGGGAGATGAAAAGGTGGTCTTTCAAATAGAATTTGGGATTCTCTGTAGTCTGTGTTTCTCTGTTTTGCAGTTTTCAAAGCTCTCTAAGCTCTTTGGTGAGAACAAGGCGAAGAATTTAAATAAGGATGTAACGCAATAAAGCTTTATTTATTATTAAAACCATCTATTTGTGTTAATAATAAAATTGATAAAGTACAATATAAACATACTCACTACACCATCTTTATAGAGTTTTACATTGCTTTGGTAGGAAAACAAAACTTTTAATTCATATGACCATAAAACTATATGAACAAAAATCTTACTGAAGTCGCTGTGTTCTAGGCAGAATTCCTTAGGACCCGATGGAGAAAAATGTGAAACGTGAATTTCAGCTTCACATAATTATTACATTTTAACTATAATATTGTAAAATCAAAGAAGAGAAGATGAAGTGCCAAATACATGAATTTAGATAACGAGATCCCGCTAAAGATATGGATATTTGTAGGCCTTAAAGGCTTGATTGATGCTACTTTTATAAAAATTATTGTTTTTTTTTCTATATCATCACATAAATCTGCGATATCTACCGATGTCAAAGAATATACATAGTAGATGCCCAAAAAAAATTGGTTTCACCTCATTTTGATTTTTTTACTAAATTTTGACTGGTATTTAAAGAAAAATGTCAGTTTTAAGTAGAAAAGAAAATGATAAATGCCCATGCATGTTATGAAAATAAATATACATGGTTGGGATAAAGTATGGAACCAAGTAAATATCTTTAAAATGAAACGGACGATATTTATGAATTTTTACAAGTAAGTGCAATGGGACAAAATGCAGCTGATGTATATTTTTTTGTTAATAATATACTTCCGGTTTAACCGGAAATACCCTGAACTTTTTTATTTTAAATGGGATACCCTGTTTATTTTTGCAGATTTCTTTTAATACTTCATATTTTCCAAGTAAATGTTATCTATTCTTTTGTTTAAGTGCCATTATAAGAACTATTAAACCAGCACAAACTTTTATATTTAACTTGATTCATGCTGGTTTATTAATTTTTTATGATCAAACTTAGTGAAATCGATGACACTTGATATGAGTCCATCTAAGAAATATTAAATTAATAAGATCCTTATACTTTTGGGAGTAAATATCTTGAAAACCACTGACTTTATCACACTGAAGCAAGATGACATTTACTCAGAAAATATTAGGGTATTAAAAAATATATTATCATGATGATTACAACAGTATTTTAAAATATTGAGGGGAAAATTAAGTCTCTACCTTTGGTTACAGCAATAAAATATCTTATACATTTTACCAAGTATGAACCAAATATGTCAGAGGTACCGCAATAGTGAACAAAAATCACTTTTAATTTTTAAATTTTCACTCAAAAGTATCTGGTTTAGGAGGAGTATTTTTAAGTGTGTGAGGTTAATTTGACACATTTTTTATTAGGATTTTCCAATTGCAAAAGAGACAAATCATAATGAAACACACTCTATATACATAAGTAGATCGAGAAAGGTATACAATGGAAAAATACCAACAATTCTATAAAGGAATGTACAAATGGAGAGAAAAATTATGGAAATCGAAAGTAATATCCTCTAAATAGCTTTACTAAATTTACCAATTAAAAGCTAAGTGAGAAAATTTATTCCCTAAGTCAAGTCTTTGTCACACTACTATATCCTCTCTATTTCATACTAGCAAATAAAAAAATTAAAACTACACTTCTGAAGAATATAAAAGTGATGGCCTTTTTTAACCTCAGTACATATCACTTGGCTTTTTAAAACACTAGACTAGGCTTATAGCATATCACATAAAATAATATAGAGACAAGGAAACATCAAAAAAACATTACATTTTGTTTTCATATGATACGAAAAGATAACTACTTAAATTTAAATAAATGGTTACGAAATGTTATTAATTCCAGTTATCGTGAGATTCTTTCCATCTGCATAGATAAGCATAGCTATTCTTCATGTGTTTTATGTTTTTTGGACCAATCAGTATCTTGCTTTTCTTGTTTTGTAGTTCTTTTGTTTCACTATAGGTTCATATATCTTTTTGCTTTTTCGCGTATTGTAGGTACAATGTATGTATTTGCTGCTCTTATTTTTTCTCTCTCTCCACTCGCTCTTTCCACAAGACCAAATCCAAGTTTAACAAGTAAATCCTCCGTTCAACTTGTTCATTTAATTATTTATTGGCAGCGTAAACAATGTAGCTGTTTATAAAGTGCTTTTCTAGAAGGGTTTTTTTACATCTTATTTTTGTGGTTCACTTTTAATTCAATTTTGACATGAATTTGGTTTTCCATTGCTATGGACTTTTCTTTTTTTTCAATTAATTTGCTCATTCAGTATCGATTTTATCACTCATCTAACTCCTTATACCCCTAATTTTATTTTGTCGTTCATTTCAATAAAAGTGCTATATTCGATAGTTAACGGAGTTAAAAAAGAAGCATTGAACTTCTATTAAAATATTCACAGAAGTACGATTCTCTAAAAATACGAATTTTGTAACGCCATTCGTTCCTCGTTTTTCTACTGGGACCAAATTAACTTGGTAATATTTAAAATTCTTAATAAGGTTTCTCATCTTTTTCCAATCGAAAAAATCCAATGTTGAATCAAATGCTTATCAAAATTGAATTAAAAGTGAACCATAAAAATAGAAGAAGTCTAAGATACCTCCTGGAAAAGTACCATGGCAAAAAAGACAGTCTCAGGAATTTGTTGACTGCTACAAGTAATAGAAAATGTACCTTTTGTCCAGTATTCTAAGGATTTGGTTGAATTGTAAAATTTAATGATTTTAGGAATCTTCTTATCTCCTGTTGTCTCTTTAAATAATTGTCTTCCAAATGCATTGAGGGCAAGATATAACTTTAGACTTTTTCCTTCACTCCATAAAGTTCTCATAAGGTGTTTCGTATTTTTGCCAGGAAAAAAATAACCGAATTTGTTAAAAACTGATCTTCTGACGTTTATGACAGAAACCTAAAGTTAGTTTAATACATAACGCGGATGGCCGCAGAATAAAAACGTCTTATACATTTTTTTAAAGTATGCCGTTTTCAAAGAATTAAATATTAGTATTTTACATCTATCCAAATATTATTTATTTTTAACAATAACATATTTTTATTTTAGAATACCTTGATTTAGAATGGTTGATTAAAGAGGATTCAGAAGAGTGAAGAATGTATTCTCGGCAATTATTACAAGATCCGGGCGATTTCTACCATTATTTTTTTTAGGTAATACACTATAATTTCCAACAATCTTTGGGACACTGATACAAAACATCGCGGATTAGATTAATTAACATGTGATATTCTTGGTTTGCATAAAATACCATTTTTCATAGAATTATTGAAACTACTTTACCAAACGATAAACTTAAAATGATTAAATGATCTGAATCTTCTGCAAACTAACAGAATTTTTTGATTCATCAGGTAGATATTCCTTGGTTACGTGACACATATTTTTATTAAAAGTGGGAGGTGTTGACACGTATACATTTTATAGTAAAAAAGCATTATTTTCACATAACATAACACCAAAAATAGTCATAAAATATGCAAAACTTAAAATACAAATAACTAGATAACATTATCGAAAGTTACTGTAATATTTGGAAGTGTAGTCAACCTTAGAATATAAAATATTTATCAATAATATTGAACAGGATGGTGTCGGATTACACGATGCAGGTGACGGCTTAAAAATGTACTATTATTTTAAACTAATTGCTATATCGGTTCCCCGAGCATTTAACGTACGTTATACCAGGCACCGTAACAAAACAATGTGTAAATTATATTAGAATGAGAATTAATATCATGGTGCATCTGACCGCTAGACATGGGCTGCGCCAAGCAGTTAGAGAAGTCAGTAAACTGCATATTTCAACTAATCGCAATCGTTAGAATTTACAAGTAAAGTTAGAGAACTATTTACCCATTATACAACAACCACAAATTGAAATATCGCGCCTACTGCTTCCGGCCCCGGGCTACGTAACCTTGTAGCATGAAGGCAGATTCTAAGCTCCTTTCATAATTCACTTCATTATACTGGCAATGTCCGACCTACATCATGTGAGACTGACGAATAAATGATGCGGTGTCTGAATGCGGCAAAGTATACAGAAAGATAAATTTTCACTGATTTTTTAGGAAAATATATGTATAAAATCTTCTTTGACAGCATCAGGATTGGCGATTTTTCATATATAAAAGAGTTGTTAATTGGAAAAATTTAGGCCGAGGAGTATAAGCGATATGTACAATATATTGTAGATTCCACTTGAAATTAAATCATTTAACAAACCAGTGGGCTTGCAAAATAACTTTCCAAGAACAATCCAAAATCATCATGATGGGGAAAGGGAAGTAATAAAAGGAAAATAAACTGAGGACAGTGAACTGGAATCAAAATTGGTTGAAAATACAGTTAGGGTAGGTAGTTACACAAGTCATACAACCAATAATAAAGGTAGAGACCTGAGTGAAAATCACTACTATCAAAAAGGGGATGTAACAAGGTTCAAAGAAACATAAAAAAGGATAAAACGTCAGCCAACTAATAACCCTCCACATCTGACTGAGTTCGATAACCAATGAGGTTCAAGCCTTAGTGCTTTTTCCCTTCCGATTTAATTTTTATTGTTTTGCCTTTTTTGGTCCAGATTCCTTCTTTTGATTATATGTTTACTAGTATTTCCCCACTATTTGTGGGTTTCCTTTTTCCACCCCCCTTTTGGAGGGTGTTTGTCCATAGTAGCTCATGGCTTTGGGCCTTGAGCCCACTAAATAGCCTTGTATCTGCCGTTATACACGACTCTTCTTTTATTATTGGAGACCAAAATTAATTTTTAAGTGTATAATTTGGAATATTCTAAACTACACAATCCATTTTTATCTCATTACACCACTTATTAAATATTATAATAACAAGTATTCAAAATTTAATATTTTTATACATTTTTGTTTATGAGGCTTTATTTTGTGATCACATAAGAAACTTTTTATAATCTCTGCGAATGCCGTCCTAGAAGCAATCTCTGTAATGGAACTTTGCCCTAGTCTAACAAAACTGTATGAATAATGCATTTTTATTATATAATTGAAAATGTAGATACAAATCCCGAATATAAATGGACAAGTTTTTTTTTCTTTATATCAACGAAAATGGAAAAAGGAGGGAGCATGTGAATGTGGAACGCTTTCGAATATAATTCAGAACTTTGGATTTTAGTATGTGTTCTGCACAGCGAGTTGTGCTGCTTTCAATCAACAAATTTAAAATTTAGAAGTTGTACGTTAAACTACCCAAATTTCCATTTGTTTTCTCGGCTTTATCTAATTTACTTGTAAGATGGTTGATAGAAATAGGGAGACAATAATAAAGTTTTTGGGGTTACATCTTGCTAAATCACTAATAGATTTTTTTTATAAAAAGGAGACGAAGTTTGTTTTCAGTTTCATTTTTTAAAATTGATTATTGTACGAGGATGTATCAGAAAATAACGAGACTCGTGCTGTAGTATAAGAATGAAATATTTATTTGAAAAACTTCAAAGTACTCTCCATTCTGTTCAATACACTTATCCAATAGCTTTATCCACTTGTCAAAAATTTCTGAGAAACCATTTTTTGATAGTCTGTTTAGTATACCCATCACAGCGTTGTTGAGCTCTCTCAAATCATCGACCTCTCAATTCTTTTTTAATTTCAGGAAACAATTGAATGTCACATGGAGCAAGGTTGGGAGAATAGGGGGGTGAACCATAATTTCTACTCCTAATTCTTCAATTGTTCGTTCCACAAATCGCTGATCTGTGAGCCGGAGCATTGTAGTGATGCAGCGTCCAACCAAAGTCTTGATAAAGCGGTCGTTTTTTCTTTAATTTTACTTTTAAGGGTCCTCGAAGTACATTAGAATAGTACTTCCCAATTCCTGTATTTGCTCTAGGTACAATGTGATCGTAAATAACGCCACATTTACCAAAAAAATCAAGTGCTTCACTTGGGCTGCCTTTATGCTTCCATTGCGTACTTTGAGACCTCAATTCAGGATCGTAATGGTAAAACCAACTTTCGTTCCATGTAATCACATTATTTAAAAACTGTGGATTACGTTGCAGTTGCCTTGTCCACTGCTAACAAAGTCTCACTCGATTCGTTTTTTGTTCATCGGTCATCACTTTTGGAATCCATCTTGCTGCGACTTTCCGGTACCCTAAATCTTCATGAATAATTTTTTGAGTAGAACCGTAGGACAAATTAACAATATTAGAAATTCTTTTTATGCCATTCCGGCGATCAGTTTGTATCAAGTCGTTAATTTCTATTATTTTTGTGTCAGTTCGCTCAGTTTGTGGTCGACCAGGACGAGGTTTATCTTCAACTGATTCACAACCGTCTTTAAACTTCTTATGCCACTCAAACACTCTACATCGTGGTAAACTATTATCTGGATATCTTTTAATCATTTCAAAAGTTTCAGTTGGTGTTTTACCCAACCAAACACAAAATTCGCATATCTTTGCTCCACTTTCATTTTTTTGACGGGTACTCAAAACACTGAGAATTCAATAATTAATTTGTAAAAAACATCAAAAGTTAGATCAAAGCTTACTTGAGGAAAATTATATTAAATGTAAAGCATTTCATGTAACATTTTTTTGTGTAATAAAATTCTACCTCCGAAGACGTTACAGCACCAGTCTCGTTATTTTCTGATATATCCTCGTATCTCGGTAGGTCGGTAATTTTCATTAACAGAATTACAATGTAATGACAAATAGTAAAAATATTCTATCCAAGTCTGACAATTTTCTAAAATTTCCCGATTTATTATTACTATTTTTTTATAAGGTACATTATTTTGATTCTGAAAACGTAATAAATAAATACATATATTTTATTATAAAAGATTCGGCCCTGTGCATTTCCTTTTGTATGTAGACGAATTTATTTTGAATAATCTTTTTTAATTTTCATCTTCTGCTGGATTAAACCGCGAAAGCCGTTTGTAAGGTAATTTTAAAAATTACCTCCGCATTCATCTTGGCGTGTCGAAAGGATCATTAGACAAATTTCACACGTTCGCCTCGGTTGCCGCAAATTGCCTCCCAATAACGCTAATGAGACCATTATACCATTAAAGCCTCAATATTTCCGGGATAACAGAATAATTTTCCTAAGAACACAACTTGAGCAACTCCGGGAACAGCAGATGAGCTACGTGCTATTGAGAACACAGAATGCCTGTTTGTTTTTACATCGTTCCAGTTTAAACTTCGAGAACTACAGTATCTCATAAAATAGAATTAGCAGAATGTAAAACTAGATTATTCAAATTTTTATTTGTGAATAGTTTACATTAGTAAAACGAGTCGAAATATCTACAATGAGAATCTATTTTAGTTTTTGGCGAAATGGACATTTCGATAACTTAAAGCACAATAGTGTTATCTCTACTTTTTACAATTTTGGGAAATCGAAAAATGAAAAGTTATTTAAGGGATATCTTTAAAACTAGTTGACAATTTTTAGGTTGGAAATTTTTTATGTATATAGTATAATTATTTTTAGAACTCTTGTTAAAAGTTAGTTAAAGAAAATTATTACTTTTTAATTTATTCTAAACATTATAGTACAACTTGGTACATGGAACTGTAGTTCTCCAAAGTTTTGTAACGCTGGGCAGAAATTGGTTTGTAAAATGGGTTTTAATAGAAATATAGAATTGATATATTAAAAAGTTATTAATATAAATTTACTATTTTACTTTCACTAAACATAGAGCGTTTGTTTTTTTTTGCTATTAGGCAAGACCAAAAAAAAATTGTAATTCGAAGGCATGATTCCTTTTCTACTTATATTTAATAAATCTACTTTTTTCTTGAGATCCACAGTTGCTTGGAGTTTTTTTAGTTAAGCACAACTAACATTAAGTTTTTTGAACTCTTACTTAAATAGTACAATTTGCTACAAATTTTTTATTAAGCCATTTTATTTTTTCTTTATTTGCATCCATGATTCTGTTTTTCATTATATATTTAGTCAACAGTTTTAAATCGTACACGCTGATGTAGTTTTTATAGCCACAGGTTTTTTATATTTCAATTTTGTACACTTTAGGAGTGTAAATTGATTTATGTTTTCTTTATCGGTGTGTGGTTGCATATATGTAGTTTGTAGAAGGAAAACAACTATATTCTGGTTTCTGTTTTGGTTACCACAAGTATCAGCATGCTCCACTACTGCGTTCTGCTTCTCAATGTACCTACTGCTTCTTTTTACAATGTTTTTTGTTCCAAGGTGCAGATTTTATTTGTTAATAAATCGCAAATAGTAAAATTGTAACGATCAAGCTTTTTTTGCAGTAAATTAGAAGATCTAAAGCAGACTGTCAAAACTGCTATACACAAAAGTTTGAACTTCTAAGAGCATTTTTTACATCGACTTGTTTCATATGTTTTATTTAAACTAACAAAAATAAATAAGCATGTCATCAAAAAAGAGGATGGGTATATTGTGTACACCCCCTTACAAGCCATCATTATTAGACTAAATAAATATTCTTCTTCAGAATTTGAGTACGAAGATTTATAAGTATATTTAAATAATTAAAGAACTAGATTCTTAGTATGCAACTTTTACTTGAACAATGTTATTTATAGATTTTTTATTTATTTTTAATATTGCAACGGAAGCAGTTTTCTTTAATTTGGTTTTAAGAATGTATTTTTGTTATTTTTAGAATAAAGTACTCATGTACAGGTAATTTAAAGTATTGTTCCCTCAGTAAATGTAATTTTCATCAATAAAAAGAAAGTATGCTTCGCATTAAATCTTACAGTTTGTTTGAACTACCATACTTTGTCCGTTTGGCCGCGTGCATTTACAACAATGGTTCTTTGTTGGTTTAAAAATATTTCGGAATACTGATTCTCTAATTCTTAGTTCAAGCTTCTTAACAATGAATAGTTGAACAGTATAAGAATTTTTAAATCAAGTGTTAAGTAGAAATGTTAATTTTTTTTTATTGTAGTGTGTTGGGCCTTTTGGAAAACTATTTAAGAAGTTATTTACTTTTACAACGACTGCATCATGAGCTTTATTTGTAGTTAGTCTTCTTATTTTTTTATTTGCTGTATGTTCTTGTTGCCGCACTCTTGAAGTTCAACGGGTTTCAATTTATACTCTTAAAACAACTAAAAGTATAACTAAAAAATGTTATAATTTAAATATTTGTAAATATACCTACGTACTTTGGTCGTACACGATGATAATTATATGTCGAATTATGCTGATATCGAGTGTTAGTATCTCAGAAATTGTCGTTTTGTGTGAACGGGTTTTTGGGGGTAATTTTAAAACTTATTTTAAAGGTATCGAATTCCATCGCTTTAAGTTGTACGCCATGAGCACGTCTTATATAGACTATATTTGGTTCTCAGTTTTCCGTTTTACATACTGTATCTATCTGAATAGAATATATGCTTCTCTTCTATTCCTTAACACATCCTTTCCAAATGTAATTCATTACCCCATTAATAATCTATGAGTAGTACTTACATTTCTAATTTAAGCGATGTTTCCTAACCGCACTTGCTGTTAAAACTTGATAGAGTTGTTTGAGGTGGCATTTTCATTAAGCACGTACTTAAAAGCTAAGAGCAACGCTTGTTCTAATGCTGTTAATCTTAAATTATTTAATGAAATTTAGATTTTCACTATCAATAACCTAGAGAATATCCAGGTTGTAAATAGGGATGGGGAATACTAGGAGTGTTCTAAAAAATCTCTATTAGTTTATTTTTCAGAACCATTTTATTTTTCTTTGACCATACTATACCAAACATTATAATTTCATTGAACTTCATGTGTGGGAAATTTTAAAGATCTAAAGAAGGAATTAAAGAAACCATTTATTTTTGTTTTCTCGTTGTCTTTCACTTGAGTACATAGATAAACAATAGTACTTAAATCATGATAATAAATATTTGCTTGGTCAACAGATAATTAACTACTAATTTTAATTTACTTACAGTTTTATTACATTTAATTTGATAATTTTGGAATGCAATTACAAATGAATCAGGAGTTATCCTTGACATTTGATCGTTGATAGTTACATGACTATTTAAAAAATATACACCCGTAGCCGTAAAATAATTATTTTTTTTGTATAAAAATGTTATCTCATTTTCTTATTGATAGTTTTTTTAAGGCGAGGTATATAAATCTGACTAATACTAAATATAAAAACACATTTTAGTTTTAATAATGATAATATTATTGTTAATTAAAATTATATATGAAAATATTCATACAGCATTTATTTATTGCAATTTAATTGATCAGTCACAGTTAACAAATCAGTATTAATTTTTTGATCTGTTAAAACTTTTCTGGCTTTTTCTATTAGTGAATCAGGTGGATTTGAACTTCTTGTAAGTATCCAAGCCGTGCCTAAAGCAAACAAATAATACATAAAACAATACAATGACGTACATTTAGAAAATATTGTCAAATAATGACAACATGAAAATAAAATATAAAAATGAAACATTTTTTTAAAAATTGAATAAATGTTATTTTCTATCTATTTATTTTTAAATATAACTTATAGTAGTGACACTTTGACATGAAAACCATAATATGTAAATGTTTCAAGTATTAAAACTATTAATTAATTTATTAGGAATACTTTTATAGGGCTTTACTAATATATCAAAAAGTTTACTTACTTGCGGTTACTCCAAATACATCTTGACAAGCCCATACAACTGTGTAGCTTGTATAATCGGTATTGAGGACCCAATAAGGAGCCGTTACTGTAACTAGGGAGAAAAAGCAGGAAAATCCATAAAAATAAATAATATACGATGCTTAAACTATTGATATAATTTATTAATAAGTATGCAAGAGGCGATTTTCTTCTTATTTCTTTAGACCCCGGGAAAAAATAAAAAAGAGTGAAAAAAATATTGAAATAAAGTAAAAGGAAATCTTGATTGAAGTTTTTTTCAATTAATATATAACATAACTAAGAATTTAAGACAGTTTTATTAGATTTATATTTCACATTTGTGTAAGTTTTCTTTGAAAATATTAAGTTAATATATATAGCACTCACTTGGTACATTAAAAGTAACTTCCAATTTGGCTTCACCATTAGTTGAAGCTAATTTTGCACTTCCTTCTATAGATGAAACTTTACCAGCTCTAAAAAATTTAAAAAATATTAAAAATCTCGGGAGTCCCTACCAATAATATTGATATTATCTTACACAATCATTTGGTTGAATACTCGAACAGTACCATCATCTTTTAATGAATAATCAGCTGTAATGCATTTGCCTCCAATTTCAAATATTATTGGGTATTTTTGTTGCTCGTACCACTTTCCTAGATACTAGAAAATAAAAATAATACGGAAGTATACCACATTTGAGTTTATTATTTAGGTGTACCATCTAGATATTGATTTTTTGAAGGACAATTAATTTGCATTTCAATAATAATACAAAAAATTTAATAGTGACTAAACGCCTTCTTAAGAGTCTTGTGCAAGACGAGGTACCACTCGTCAATGAAGTTTATTTGTCTAAAAACGAATCTTATTACACAAACTTAAAATCCAGCCAAGTTTACCTCAATCTTTTAACTCAAGCCAAGTTCCTTAGAAAAATTCGAAATTTCAAATCTATGCTAATCTAGTTTTAAGCTTTTTAGATACGTCATAGCACTATATAGAACTGACGTTCTACAAGTAGTCCAAGCCAAGCCAAGCTTTTCTGTTTCAGGGCAAATTATTTATGTAATATATGTTAGTATACACAGGTTTAGAAAGTATCTAAAAGGAAATCTTAAGAAGCGAGCAGCGATGTGCCTCCTCTTAACCGAAATAGAGGTACCATCGCGAGTTCAGGTAAGTTACTATCGAATTTACTGGAACAATGTTCCCATCTCGATGTATCCCCACTTCAAGATATTAATAATACGTTCTCTCTTCTTCATAACGCGTTCCTGGTCATTCGCACGGATTCGTGTATGACCTCAAATATTCAGGCCAAATCTGTCTGTGATACTTCATATAATATGGTATTATTTTACGCCATTAGGAAAAGCCTTGAGATAGATATGCTAAAGTTTTTCTAAATTATTGATTCGAGCGAGAAATATATTAACAAAAAATATAAGAAAAACAAGGAGTACATTAACAATGAAAGCTCTGCAGGTTTTATTTATTGCGGCTACAATTACCTGACAAGAAAAGCATTTACAGAGAAAACCTCACAATAAATCCTGCCTCTCCATCCCGTTCCTCAGATGAGAACGTATCTTATTCAAAATTTCCAAACAGAAAACTATTTATCATTATTCGAGAGCAAATTTGTATATTTGTTTTGGAAAGATCTATTGTATTTCAAAGGATTTATGCTTTTTAGGATAATTATTGACTTGTAAAATAAATCTACCTTTTATTAAGATTTTAGATTACTTAGAAACTATGCATTACTAAATTTCTAATTTTTTTATGCTACGTTTACATGGATGGTTCATTTTAAACGCCACTCGCATGTTTATTCAATCAATTACTTTAACGAGCTTTTAATCTGTACTATATTATATTACAAATATTAATATTATTATTCATGTGTATCTTTTTAGTCATTTAAAATCAACATTTGTCTTATCTTAAATTACTGTACCATATTAGTAACAGGTTAAATAACCGCTTTCAATTTTTTAATTATAAGTATGAAAATAGCGAAATTTTTTCTAAAGATACATTCACATTTCTATATAAAAGTAAACAGTTTTCCATTGTTGACAATTCTGATGGCTGCAATTTTAACAGTAAATAAATGATTTGGTACCAATAAAATTCAGGCCGCAATATGAAAGGCCACAACATGCTTTGACGTATTGACTTTTTGAGCGCAAAAAGTTGTTTACTTTTCGCACTGGTCCAATAAATGTAAATGTGCTACTTTCTAAACACCTATAAGAAAAAATATCTGTGGTAGGTACAGCGGAGTTTTTCTAACATGGTTAGAAATATTGTAACGTGAAGTTTTGAAAAATTCTGTATATAGTATAATAGTAAAAAAATGAAATGTAATTACTGTGAAAACTATAATTACAAAACTAATTAAAAAAAAAACAGTGTATTAATAAATAGTTCTAATGAATATGATAATATACAGGGTGTTTCTAATTTCATGTGAAAAAATTCTTCTTTAAAAATTATTAGAGATTTTTCTATAAACAAAAATCTCAGCCCTTCCTTAAAATAGGTCTTACTTCCAAAAAAATGAAATTAAAATGATTTTTATATTTTTTTCTTAAATCTGACGTAATGTAAAAACATTTGTTCATTACGTCTCTATTTTTTCGTGTTTTCAATTATGTTACTTCACTTGATAAAAATGAAAAATAATGCTATATATTGTATATATTACATATTGTTCTTTTGCTTGAAAACTATTAGTTATATGGAAAAAAAGCAATAGATAAAAAAGTAAGGAAATAAAACAGGAATTCTGAAAACTATTTTTAATTTATTAAATTCAACCCATAAAAAATTCTTTATTCATCCCCTTATAACATAATGGTAATAATGAAAAAATTCTCATAATTACCTCATTTTGAATGTAGCTAATCTCCAAAATTTTAAATTTCTACATTAACTCGCACTTGAGTAAAAGAAATTTTTAATTCTGTTCTTTCGAGGATGATATTTTTTACGGATTGGGCTGAGAAAATTTTTTTATAGAAAAAACGACTACTAATTATCAATGGGAAATCTATCCTAAATTTAGAAAAATTCAATTTTTGAAAGAGAAGAGGAGGGAAAATATAAATATTTAGAAACTATGTTAACAAAAGAGGAAATTAAAGAAAAGACTATGACACTTAATAGGCACTACAAGGAAACAGCGAAAATTCGAATTCATGAATCTTTAGTATTTCTCTTTATTGATCTTATACCTGTGAAGAATAGAGATTATATCGTAAATAAAGTTATTTAAATTTTAATTAAATTTACCTTTAAATACTACCTATAAATTAATGAAAAATTAATTATTAAAATACGAGTACTTACTGCTGAAACATTAAAGTTTTGAACAACTGTTGGATTTGGACAACCATGTAGAAGGGAGGGGACCTGAGCTACTGAACTATGTAAACTAATAGCAACAAACAACCAAAAAGAAATCATAATTTTTTAAAATTATTTTAGCCTTCTACTAATGAAACACGTTTTAAAAAATAGTATGAACTAACTCTGCTAGTATAGAGATTTTTCTATCTGTAAATTTTATTGCATACGATGCGTTTATATACTCTATAACCTTGACAACACATTAAAACATAATCATACAACTTTGGAATATTGATATTATCAGTAATTTTCTGTACTGACTAATAACTGTAAATATAGTACAACATTTCAGTGGCGCATTTTATAAGACCGTTAGATAAATTTGGCAAAAAACTGCTTTTAATGTTATATTTACTTTGTGTAAAAAGAAAAAAATTAATCGAAATAGGATACTAGAAATTTAGTTTCAGTTTAATTTAAAAATCGATACGTCTAATAAATATGTTTTCCTGTTGGTAAAAAAATTTTTAGGTACATGAAACAGCTATAAACAAATCTAACCTCCACTCTTGGTCCTGATTTGGTGATGCGTACAGGTATAAAATGTTTCTAGAGTTAATTTTCCAATGACGAATTTTTTAAAGGCGGGAATTTACTTATTAACAACAAGTCTTAGTTTTATTTATTTGTGTTTTATTTACGAGTTTGAAACATTGCATGTAAAAGATTGCTCGGAATATTTTGACTAGACCGTGTTAAGGTTATGATAAAATTTGTCGGAACTTTGAGAAGTTCTACCTTTCTATTACGCCTAAAATTATATATTTTAATACGACTTGTGTATTAACCATCATACTAAAAAAATATGAAAGCACCAATTATTTAATAAATTAAAGAAAGTTCGTTATGGCCTGTATTTTGTTGTTTTAATGTGTTCTATCTGAATCCAAGAGCTTCTCAACAAAATCTTGAACATCATATAAGTTACTATGAAAAGATAAATTTATGTGGTTGATCTACATACAAGACTTCACTATGGGGCTAGGTTCTTACTTATTCCCAAAACTTGTTGAAGATCATTAGATGAAACGTTTAATTATGATGGTGGCATAAAGAAACAAAGCTTTTGAAAAAATTCTGGAGAATAAATTAAAAGGAAAAGCAAAAAATCTGATGGAACCAGAGGTCAGCCCTTGAATGGGTGCAGGGTTTCTAGTTCCAAATTGTGTAAATTTTAGAAAATGTAGAGTGTAATTAGAACACTAGAAATATATACAAATCATGTTTACTTATGTCTTAATTAATAATTAACAATAACTAAAAATAAATGTGTTTTTGTAGTTACACCACTGCTTTATTGGCTACGATCTATAATATTTTTCCAAAATGATGAAATTGTTTTATATTGTTTTACATTTTTTTACTGATAATGGATAAATATTTGATTAATAGTATAGTTTATTTTATGAATAATTTAGGTGCCTTAATGGTGTACTCACATATTTAATAATAAATGTACACTTTAAAAGTAATTATATAACTCTTTATGATAAGAACTATTGATACTAAAAACATTACATACGTATATCCAATATTCAAAGTATTAATGTTCCTATTAAAATATTTAAAAGAAGTTACTTTTATCTGCCAATTATTTTTTCAGTTTATAATATTGGCCGTAAACAATATGAATTGTCAAAAAATAAAGCCATCGTTAATATTAGGCTAATTATTTGTTTTAGATAACTAAATAAATTTAGGATAAAGACACATCTATGCAGCCTCTGCAACGTTCAAGCAATCCATATTTTACAGTAAAACTCATCTATGATAAATTAATTTCTATGATTATAGTCTTTAATATTGTAAGTTGTTTTCCTTGAAACAAGTACAATATATGTATGTATAACTATAGAATAGCATTAGTGAAATTATGACTGTAGAAGATGAGATAATAATACATTTTTAAGGAGAAGAAACTTCGGCAATCCAGCAAAGTCATAGAATAGAAAATAATATAATAAACCATTAAAGTACAGTACAATGCGTGTTTCAATATCTAATGTTGCAACAACCGTTACTATTATACGAACTTTTCAAATCAACAATATATTGTGTTGTTTCGGTTTTGGTGAGTTTTTTAATTGATTAATATTTTGAATGATTGTAATAGTGTTTAATAAAAAAATTAAAATTTAGTAACTCAAGTAATCTCAGGCGAGATTCAAAAATTAAAATAAACAAACTAAGTTAAATTAAAATTGATCGCAACTATTTCTAAAAAAATTAATACTAAGTAAGTTGACAACTAAATAAATAAATTTTATTCTAGGTTAGAAAACTTTTTATTGCTCCATTAAAGAAAATATTTTATCAATACGTGGAATATGGTTCTTATATTAAATTACTGATGTAATTATCATGGATTAATGTTTAATAATTAAATTACTTTTCCTATAATTTTTTCTTTTTTTAGATTTGACACATATCAACAGAACTTTTAACAACTCTACAGATTTCCTATGTAGGCGAAGTTTACAATACAAATGTTAAATTTAAAATGAGGTATTAGAACTTAACACAGAATGCCAAGTAATTTTTAATTAAACCAACGATATGGACTCTTTCCAGGTCAAAAATCAAGTATCTCACTAATAATTTTGATAGGCCTTTTAAAGGTTTTTTTAAACCAAAGTCTAGTTGACTTGGATAATTAATTTTTTTTATATAACCTTTTGCTAAATATTATCTTTTCACCAAAAGATAACTTTTTAGCCATAGACGTTTATATAGACGTGGTTATATCTTTATAAAGCCTTAAACATTCCTCAGAAACCGATAAAACTATTTCCTAGTATAAGTATATTTGAACCAAAAATTCTTACTAAATAGATCCTATGTTTTACATTTTTAAATTAAATTTTTTCAAATTTTAATTCTTATCTATGGCAAACTTATTTATTTATAACATGCAACAATAATATCTTTATATATTAACATCGTGTTTACATTTCCTTGCTTAATAGTCAACGATATGACACGATGTCAATATTTACTTAATTAAAAAATTTCTTTTTAAACTTGATCTTGGATGATCATATTCTATAATTTTAATATTATTTATTAATAATCTTCATTCAATTATTTTATAAAAATTCATTATTTTGGTTATCCTTAGCATACATTTGATATATGTAGATTTGATCGTTTGTTTTTATTTGATTTAAAATATATCCAATTATTAATTATTATAATTACTATCATTGAATGTTATACATTAATATGTTACATACAATTTCCTTATTTAGATTAGATCTTATAAAAGCTTTAGAAAGTTATTAAAGACCAACTTAAATTGGCTGAAACAGTCTAATAAAAAATAAATAATGACAAATCCACAAACTGTACGTTTCACTACAAAACGCACAGTTTATTAACAACTCACAATCAATGAAATATCAATAGCAGTAAAGAATGAACCTTAAACCAGGTTTGGCACAAAAATTATACGAATTATTACAGTAAATTTAAAGCTAAAATCCTTAAATAAAAATAAAATATAAAATATTTTATGGTGTCAGAAATTATTTTACGATCTTCGTATTTCATTTATTTGTTGTGATTCAGATCTTTTTATAAGGAAAGGTAAACTATTTGTAGCCGATGAGACTCTGTGCTGTTTCCGGTTGGAAAAGAAAAATCTGAAAACCCTATTCTAAAATATATCGCGGATATCCACTTAAAACACTTCACATGAAACCCAAATTAACCTACACAAACAATTTATTAATTATTCTATTTGGCTAAATTATAAACTTGCAACGAACCAATATTTTTAACTAAAAAAGTAGTAGTATTCTAGCCGTTTTAATAAAATATTCTAGAAAGACAAATTTATAATTGGATACGCACCATTAAGTTCAGTTAATTCGCAATATTTGTTGAAGATATTGCTTCCCCTTTTGCCTAAACCTCCTACATAAATCATTCGTTATGGTATGCCATATGACCACATTACGTATATAATCATTTAATTTTCTACACCAACATTTCCTTCCATCTCAACAAAAAATACCCTACTTATATTTCCTGAGGGTAACCACTCCCTACGTAATATTTAAGCACATAAACTTTTTAAAAGGGGCTCGAAATGATAGTGCAGGGGATTGTTTCACTGTCAGATTTAGTTTAAAAATTAACCAAGAAATGCCGGTCAGTAAAGTAAATATAAAAATAGAAAAGATAGAAATCGTCACGTGACGATAAAACTCATTTTAAGATGTCCCAACTCCACACACTTAATTAGTAATTTAAAATAAGCAAAATTTTTAGTAGGTCAGTACATAAATATGTAAACCGGGGTGTAGTAAGTAGATACAGAAAACTTTTTTAGAATCTTTGTCATGTCATAAAGTGATTGTACTTAGTCATAAAACATATATATATATTTTAAAGGGTAAGTTCAAAACGGCGATAGTAAATTCAACACCAAGACTACCTGATCTCTTAATCCGACAGGTAAATTGCACACACTCTAAATTTGGATGTCCTAATCCTACAGGTAATTTCCACACCAGGCAAGAGGAACATATCGGTCATTATAAATTTTAAAATAAAACTAGATTTATAAAAAAAAATTTATTGAAAAAATACCCTTTATATAGCATAGCTTGTTTTAATAAAAATTTAAATGAAATGAAAAGTGGTCTTATAATCTAAATTTATTATTGTTACTTAACAGGTGACTTAACGGTTGATTTTTGTTAGTTTTAAAACCAAAATAGCAGCCATTGATGGCGCTGAGTGAAGTGGTTCTCCGTATATGTCAAATTTGACATTTAAATATTAAAATCTTTAAAAACGTCATTTTTTGTGAAAATATCGAAAAAAGTGATTAGAAAATCTTATTTTAAATAATATTTTAGACATATGTTCCGAATTTCCGATAAATATTCTCAATTTTGAGTTTTTCCAACTTTTCAAAATTTTGAAAATATTGATTTTTGATAATCCTTTAAATGCTCTAGTTTGTTTTCCCAGGTTTTTATTAAAATTTATATCTTTTTTTCCCACCACCAAAAAAGATCCATTTTACATTTTATTCAAGAAACTAA
The DNA here is from genome assembly GCA_951812935.1 of Hermaeophaga mercurialis. Classification (NCBI taxonomy): domain Eukaryota; kingdom Metazoa; phylum Arthropoda; class Insecta; order Coleoptera; family Chrysomelidae; genus Hermaeophaga; species Hermaeophaga mercurialis. Next base: position 29,952,484 of record OX638360.1, on the reverse strand, counting down.
AGTTGTTGCTTCAATTGAGTTTTACACATGTTTTTGTACTAATAAAGATAGCAAAGAGTAGTACTAACATTTCTAAATTAAAATCAATCCGAAATTGAAATTTTTAAGAAAAATAGAAAAAAACTAAAATTGTGAAAAATGAACTGAAACTCGGGTTATACTCGTAGGTCTAAAATATTTCAAACAACTGTTTTTAATAACTTTTTTCGATACATGAAATATGTATAACAATTTAAATGAGTTTATACTTTATTTTTATTATATCGACTGTGGGTACCTGAAGATTTTAATTTGGGAAAACCCACCCTTTACCTCTCAGAGCTCGGTGTGCATTTTACCTATGGGATTACGGATTATCGGTGTGGAATTTACATGTGCCTAGTTCAAAAGATTTCGGAGAGATGTCAAAGCAATATATTAATTCTAAGGATATTTTTCCAAATCTAGACTCAGTTAGGAACTAATTACAAAGGCATATAAATATTACCTACGAGGGTAGTGTGGCCAGTTGATACTGTTTTATATAGAGATTAAGGTTAGTGTGGCGAGATGACACAAAAACAGGTAAAATTTCTTCGCGTGACAAAATGGGACGTGATGAGTAAGGAAAATACCTTTTAACTAACCTACTTAATTTTAGGCCACCCATTATTATTTCAACTATGCCGTTTGTTTCCTTTTTTTTGTTTATCCAGAAGTCTGTTAAAAGAGCATATCTATACCTAAATCGTATTTTTTCAATTTTTCCATTATTTGATCTGTTCTAGGTACTTTTTCGGTGCATCTTGCTAGTCTTATCTTTTTTTTTGTTTTTATTGGTCTTTGTGACCAATGGGCCAGTCAATGTGAAATTGTATAAATTTATATGTGACGGTCTACAACGTAAACAATAAAAATAAAGTTTTTATTAGTATTATACAAAGTGAGTTTTAACTCCTCAATTATCTCGGGAACGGGTTCCACAATTTTTATAAATTTTGGTTTGTAAGGGTTTTCTAATACGGCTGATCTTATGGTAGTATTTACATTGTTGTTAGATCTTTCATACATTCCTGTATATTTTTTTCTTTTTGAAGTCATTAAACAATACTGAATATTTTTCATGTATTTCCTATACCTAAATGCCATAATAATTTACATTAAATTCGCCCAAGTTAAAATAATACATTAAGATGGCTATGATTGAATAAACTCGTTTAATTTAAATAATCTTTAATAATATATATCCTAACGGAAATCCCATAACAAGGTCTACTGTTAAATTCTTTAGTAAAAAAGTTTAACTAAACTGGTGCAGTAAAACAACTGAAAACAAATCTTTAAATATTTGTGTTAAAAGAAGGTCCACATTTAAGTGGTAAACAAAATGGGAAAAAGGACATTTTTATTAGAATTTTCATTTTTATGGTATTTGTTGTATTGTATAATTTCGGTTTTGAGTACTTGTGCTTCTACCTGGCCAGAATCCAGTTAGCAATTCTGATAAATGGAGACCTAATATTAGTTTTTGGTCTATTACCATAGTATTCAGTAATGTTATTCCTCTAATTTTTTGGTCTCCTTTTTATTTATATTTGTTATTAACGCTATTCTCATTTTCCCCTATTTTTTCGTTGTGCTAAACTTTATTTAATATCTCAAGCTTCATTTCGATGCATATTTCTATTTAGTTTTTAATCATTTTAGCAGTGATCTTATTATTTCCTGGCACCTTTCCATTTTTTAGCATTTTAATTACATTCCTCAGCTCTTCAAATTTTATTTCGATTTTTTGGTCAAAATAATTTATTATTATTTCGATTTCTTTATTTTCGTTGTATAATTCATTTATAGGTTGTCTCTATTCTGAATTATTTTAAAACTTTGTAGAATAGTTTCTTATTGGTTGATCTGTCTGTTTTCATTTTGTTGCCAAAGTCTGTCCATATCGTTTTTTTGCTACTGCCACCAATTGTTTAATAGTATTTTTTCTTTGATTTGTATGCATATATTTCATATTGGTTTCAAATAATTTTTGTTAAGTACTGTTTCTATTCTTTTTTTCTGTATTTAAGTTCTTCATTTATTTCGTGGTTCTTCATGCTGTTTGGTTTTCTCTGAGTGTCTGGTTTACAAATTCATCATATTTAAGTAGATTTATTAATCATTATGTTTTTAAAAATTTTCCAAACTTGTTGTGTATTCGAGTTTCTTAGGTTATTGTTTCTATCTTTTAATTCTTTTTGGTTGAGATCTTTTTGTTTTGCTTTTATTTCTAAGTTTGTATGTATTTATTGAAATGTTATATTTTTCGTTTATGTTTTAGTTATTTTTTCTCTTCTATATGGTTTTTTTTTAATTTTGAATATTAGCCACTGGTGACCGTTGTAAATTCCTACACCTCTCCTCACAAAAAGTACATGGACAAGAATCAAGGAGCTGTGTTGATCGACTTAGAAAAATATATAAAAAAAGACCAAACGCCAATGAATTGTATCTCATAAAAGCAGCTGAATAGTTTTTGGTGTGACCGCCTCCTGTTCTAATATCATAAATTTAACCAAAACTGTTTTCCTACAAAAACTTATGTCCAATTCGTTAGCAATTTGAATTTCAATAGAAAATGTAGAACAAGAAACGAACCTGTCACTATATGATAATTGGATCTCGTCCAAACTCTTTTATTGTCTGTATTGTCTTTCAAATGAGGGAATAGTGTATCTTTTCTAAACGAATCGACGACACCATTTAACTCGACTGCTTGTATTATACCTCCCTAAACCAGAGGTATGAACGCTGTTGAACACAGTCGAGCCCACAGACAATCATTCTATTATCCTTAGAACAGTAGCTTGTCCCTTTTTGTTCACTTATTAGCTTACAATAGGGGATCTAAATGTAGGGAAGACATTTCTCGGTCAGATTTCAAATTGGCGCTGACAACCAAACCACCCTTGATTATTTATTCCAAGTAGGCGGGACGTCTGCCTATCTCGTCACGGTCTGTTTTCGATAGTAAGGGCGCTTATCAAACTCTGTGCCGGAAAATCGCCCCAAATGTGAAGACTAAAATTATATCCTTTCATAATTTTTTGTGTAAGCTTCTAAATTTTTTGGAGACCTCCGTACGTGATTACACAGTGTGTTCCAAAATTGGTGGGCATAGAGGTACCACGCATTGTAGAGGTCAAAATAAGTCGATTAACCTTAATTTACATGTATATACAGAATGCGGCATTAGTAGAAGTACGATTAGTCCGCTATTATTGATGTTACGAAAAACAAGTTTTTACAAGAAGTTGACAGGGAACAAATAATCCTCCCAGTTTATTGTTAATAGTAAATATTTCAATAATTTGTTCACTTTTAGTTGCTTTTGTATTGTGGATGGCAATAGATACCTTTGTTTCCTTTAAAAAAAATTGCCAGATTTAATAGAAGAATTGCACCTTAATTTGCGTGGAAATAATTGGCTGGTAGATGGATTAGTAAGGGACATAAAGTGCCCATTAAATGGCCTCCACGGTCTCCAGATTTAAATTCTTGTGGTTTCTTCATCTGAAGAGTGTTGCTTATAATAGTGTTAATATTGGTCAATGCGTTAGATGTCTAGAAACTAGGATTCGTAAACATTTTGGAGATATTGAGAAATTGAATATCACTAATTTAACTTCACATTCGACTTTTGCATATCATATACATTCCTATCAACATGAATATAATGTAGAACAGGTATCTCTTATTGACAATTGACAAAAGGACATTAGATTAAATCTAATTTGAAATGTTAGCTATACATTAACTTCATTTGTTTAAATTCATTTCATTGTTTACACGTATACAATTACATCAAGAATATTTAATTTTTCTTTAATTACCTTCCCTTTTAAATATCCCTTAATTTATTCATTATGAATTTTAACAGAATTTATCATAAATATTTTTTTTATTTTATTAATTAGATAATTTTAGGCTTTGTTCTAAACTAAATTTTTATCTTTTTTACTGTTTTTAATTTTATTTTTCTGAATTATTTATAAATTATATTTTTAGTCAATTTTGAATCTATATTTTGTGTGCCTTTTCCTTTCTAGGTAATTCCCATATCTTTAAACTCTTTTTTCTCTCATAAATGCATAACTTTTAATTATTTTATATAAATTTTAAATTTTAAACTAGTAGTTAATTATATTTAACAACAAATAACAAAAATTTAAAAGTGGTAAGACAGGTAATTTCAGCTCTATATTTACATAAGTTTATTACTTATATTATGAATACTTATTTCTAATTGGCACCTGGGACATTCTATTAAAAAGTATTTTTTTCACGTATTAAATACGGAATTTCTTCGCACTTTGAATTTTGTTATACATATATTGTTGTGGGGAATTTTAAATTTTAATTATAATAATGTTCTGTTGTTTTATAATGAGGCTTAATATAAATGACTTCTTAATCTAAGGTGGAGTTCAAATAAAGAATATGGTTTAAACAATATAATCATTTTGAAACAAAGTAAAAGTAAATAAAATAAAAATTAAATCGTTAACAATTACCACCCAAATCCTCCAACTCCAAATATTTCAAAAATACTTCAAATTTCTCCTTCTTGTGGGAGCCCACTTACAACAGGTAAACTTTATTCACTTCTATTGGTAACACTATTGCTTTTTTTGTATAATTATTCCTTTTTTAGGTAAAAAATCTTATCGTTACTAAATGAATTGTTTCAACTCTTACTTTATGGAAATGGTTCATAATAAATATGGAAAAATAAATAATACTTATCTTGCATTTTCACAGTCTTCCAAAGTGTTTTAATATGTATTAAGGTCTAGCTAGGTTTCGGTATCTGACAATATACCATTTTCCGAGAAAAGACTGTGGAAATTCAAGATAAGTATTATTTATCTTTACATATTTCTTATGGTTATGTTTTGAAAATTGACTTTATAATGATAAATAACTTTAACGGAATACTTCATTTATGCACTATCAGGTAATATTAACAAATTTCAATGTGATTATTTTTAATTTGTTTAAGAAAATTTGAATTTTTAGTTAAGTATCAAATTTTTTACTTACAATGTTGTTTCCTCTTTCAGCGCACAAAACAGAAGAGAGCTCCGTCAAATACCAACGTGGCGAATATATGTGTAAGCAATTGCTTATTTTTAATTAGAATATATAGGATCTCAGCCAATTTCAAAGAAAAAATTATTAGTAATTTAGATTTGTCTAAATATTATTAACCGAAAAGCAACTAAAGCCGGTAACACCGATAACTCAGTCAAATATAAACAATGGCTTTTTAAACGTTCTAAAAATAAGTTTTTATTTTAGTACACCTAGATATTTAGAATGGTCGATTACAGGGGATGTAGAAGAGTCAAAAATGTATTCTCTGCAATTATTACACGATCCGAATAATTTCTTCCAGTACTTTTCTTAGTTGATACACTACACGTTTCCAACAATCTTTGGGACACTGATACAAAACATCGCGGATTAGATTAATTAACATGTGATAATCTTGATTTGAATAAATTGAAATTTTTCATTGAAATATTTTACCAAACGATAAACTTAAGCGATTAAACGATCAGAATCATCTGCGAACTGACACAATTTTATGTATCATCAGGTTGATATTATTTGGTTACATGACACATATTTTTATTAAAAGTGTTGCCACGTATAAATTATCGAGTAAGTTAATTTTTGTGTAAATTTATGAAGTTTAAAAATACGCATTTTTTTTAGCAGCATTTTTTTTCCTAAATTTTTGTTGTTTCCTAATCTGTAATCTTTTTAGAAGAACTTACTCTCGTACAATGTCGTACGATGCATATTTTATGATAATTTTGAAATTTTATGGACCAGCATCAGCGTGAAGACTTGAAAAATATTAATATTCTTATCACTCACGAAAATCCCTTCATGTCAGAGTTAAGTATTTTATTAGTTTTATGTCACAATTTATTGTACCTTTGTTGTTATAACACTTTATGCACTAAAAAATTGTTGGAGCTTTTTTAAAGTTATGCAAGTTTCATAAAAATTTATTTAATTGACCATCAATTACATCTAGAGGTTTTGCCAAACAACAGGAACAACTTAAAAACAATTCGAAGATCACCATCTGAGTTATGTCACTAAATTAGATTCATTTAACCTTTTTTCTTTAAGGTTATCAATAAATTTTAATAATTTCACCTTTTTGCACAACACACTATTTTATAAAAATTTTGCATTTTTTAACAAGGTAGAAATTTCAATATATTGCTAATTTACAAACATTAATTAGAAAACTTATTGTATTACATGCTTAATGTTAAATGTATACTGGTCACTTTAACATTTTATATTATTGCACACACATAATTATATATTTATAAAAAAATATGTTTCCATGTTTCATTCTACTTCATCTTATTGATATTTATGTAATTTTAATTAAATTTGTTTATTTATTGAGGATTTCTATTAATTGTTATTATAGGTAAAGATCTAAACCTGCCTGCAATATATTTTAAATGTTTCTAATCTAAAATATTACAATATATTTCCTTGACTATTTTTCCCTTCAAGCTTCTGCATCTTTTTTTTATTTAATAAAATTACTAGAATTTCTTTAAATAGCTTTTGTACTTCCTGCTACGTTAAATAAATCCTAATATGGTTTACATTACCGTATTCAATATTAAATCTTTGTTCTTCAATGCGAATAGACGATATTATTTCTTTTAGATACTCGAAAAATCTAATCCACCAGTCTTTTCAAGGATCGCTCTATTCTGTAACGGTGCTATACTTCCATAGCCTCTGAAAATCGTTACGCAAAAAAAGAACATAAAACCAAATTGTATTCAAAATCAATTGAAAGTTTGTTGAAAATAGAAGTGGAACTGAATAGAACCTTGGAGTATAAATACAAGCAATGTAATATAGACAGACAGGACCGACTTGGATATATTTAAAAAGGAATAAAAAGATAAACATTATTGTATTAAAAATAGACATCTCCTAACAGCATGAGTAAAACATTTGCATGCTGTATCTTTATTTATTTTAGACAATTTGGCTCATGGTAATTTAATTAATTAATAAAATATCTTTATTCATTTATGCAAAAGACATATATAATGTTCTGTATATTTGCATTTCCTTTGAAACACTAATTATTCTTGAGAATGCTTACTTCTGTAGCCCATTTTAGAGTCCTTTGATATATGAAGAAGTTTAATTAACCACAAATAATAAATGAAAACCAAACCGGGAATCATTATTCTCGTAAAAAAAATAGCCGTATGGATAAATCGGGGAGATTTGTTTAGGTTCATCCTTGCCACTTTTCGGATTCTTTTCGGTACAAGAAAAGAGTGATGGCTAGTTGTGTTATTCTTATAGACCGCAATTTGGTTCATCACGCTTGTAAAAATAAAAAAAAGCGCTCTCACACTTTTCCGTGACAAACAAAAAAAGGTTAGTGTCCGGGTAGCAAAAGAAATTGTCACCGATTAGAGGCTCCATGCGGAAATGCGATTTCTGTCTTAAACGGTCTTTCTTTGACACCAAAGTGGTGGCCGCTATGAGAAAGAAGTGCTTTCAGTGATGCTTATTTCCCCACATTTCACATTGTATAAGGATTATTTTTATTAGAATATAGAGTGACCATTTCGGATAATTTTATGTGGAATATAAAATTTATTTTCTTATATTCATGATCTATATTCAGAAACTTGTAAATTAAACTTACAAGGTAAATTTCCTGAAAATACTTTACTATCGTACTATCGTAAAATTGGTAAAAACAAGTCTACATAATTCTCTGATAACAACTCCAACTCAACTTAATTTTAAATATGTGGTCTGAAGAGTCATTAAAGTTTTAAATTTAAACAATTTATATTTTAAAATATGTGAAGGACGATAAACGTCTTAAGAGAATCTATTTTTAAGCGGAGATTGAGTATATGTGACTTCTTAGCGACTTTTGTCTTCTGGAACTGGATTCAGTGTGACTGCGGCGGTGGGGGTTATCACGACTTATTGGTTAATTGTGTGCTTGGAGGGCAGTTTTCATTGGTCAATTTTTGTATCGTATATTAGAAAAATGCCGATTGGTTGAAGTAAAAATTGTGGACGTGACAAATTACATGCATACATTTATTTTGGAGAATGTACATGGTGCACTGATGTTAGTTGAATATTATTTTAACTTGTTTAAAATGAGTGAATTTTGAACAAATACAGAGTCAAAAAACTACAAATAGGCAAAGATAACTCACACCAAAAATGATAAAATTCATATAACATACTCGAGCTTAAGAAGGTACCAAGGAAGAATAAGGAAATAATCCTACCAATATATAAAAAAGGAGATAAGTTACTGTAGCAATTACAGAAGAATAATATTAATAAATATTCCAGGAAAATAGTGACTATGATATTGGACGTCAGAATTAGAAATAATTTTTATCCTAAAACAAGTTAGTGAAAAATTAAATAACTAAAATAAAGAAAAAAACATAAGTTTTAAAAATCTCGAAAAGAAATTTGATAGGATAAACAGGAAAGACATATGTAGACACTAGAGAAACGAAAAGTTGACAAAGGTACGATAGAAGTATTGAAGGCAATATATAAAATAATAGGAATATATGTACTAAGATTAAATAATGAAGAAGAATTCAGAAAGGAGCTAGGAGTATAACTATATTGTTATTTGCGGGGGCCTAGACGAAGCAATAATAAAACTAAAAAACTCACACTTGGATATTGGAGGAAGGAAAAGATACAATGAACTCAATTATTTAGACGAACTGGCCACATTAGCAAAATCAGAAGAGAAACTAACAATGTAATTTGGGAATATTGTATAATGCACTAAGGAAAAGAAATAAGAAAATAGTGCAAACACTAAAAGCATAATAATAGCGTCAACAAATAAAACGCATAATATAATGATGCAAGGATAATATGGACCAGTCTTTAAAGAAACCGGCTGACAGGAAAAATGTTTGACATGAAGAAATTTATTTTTCGTCGTCAAAAAAATTATAAGTCTAACAATTATGCATAACAACGAAACAAAAAATCAAAAGAAAAGAATCAACGCTATAAAAATGAGATTTCTGAGGAAAATTGAAGGGAAAACACGAAGAGGTTGAGAATTAGATATGAAATATATAGACAAAAACTGAAACTAGATTCCATAAATGACAAAATAACAGAAAACCAACTAAGGTGGTATGGACATGTAAGCAGAAGACCAAATAAAAGTTTACCCAAAAGAGCGTTCGAAGTAAAAGTCATGTGAAAAAATAAAAGGGGAATGCAAAGAAAAATGTATGGATTAGGTCAATAAAAGAAGTGGTGGAGGAAACAGGTATCCAATGGGAAAACGAGACCGAAATTAATGGAGAGGAGTAATAAAGAAAACAAAATAACGCAATTTCACAAAGCCTTACGCTTAACGATAGAAATATATAGGGTAAGAAGAAGAAGAAGAAGAAGAAGAAGAAGAAGAAGAAGAAGAAGAAGATTTCAAATATTATAAAAGGATGATGATATCGCCAATCTTCATATTTTTATAAATCATTTAACTATACATATAGTTCCCTATTATTAAAGTACGAGAAAAAGTATTTACAAAAAGTGAAGGCAGTCTTAAGATACACATTTTAAAATTAGTCCCAAATGTACAGGGTGTGCAGGAATGCAGTGCCAGATCAAGGTTATGTTTTTTTAAATGGAATACCGTGTATGTTTTTATATTTTTATATACAGAAGTATATATATTGCAACGGACATTTATGGTAGAAGTTAAAAATTTTGAGGAAATAGATACAGTGTCCTATTATTAAATCAACAAATTTGAAAAAAGGTTTCCACGTTATAAATAAAATTATAATCGTCAGTTAAAATTTGTTAAATTACAAGTATCTGCGTAATTTATGTAAAACGCTCAGGTGATATCTTAAGTTTTGACACAGTATAGAAATTTAATGAGTAATTATGAAGTAGATTTAGAATTCAAAGATTTAGTATGTCACCTGACATTATAAACTGTTTTAATGATCAATTTAGTATTTAAAAGAGGTTAAATTAATTAATCTTTTTCATAGAGCTGTATTTATAGTTTATTTGCATTAAAAGTAGGGAAACTTTGTCATAGAATTATGGAATATGTATTTCTTATCTTCCGTAAATTTTGAAGAAATTAAATAAAGAAAAAAATTAGATGCAGACTTAAAAAGAAAGTCTGAATTTTTACCAATTTTATCTATAATCACATTATTCAAATTATAGAAATTTCACGGCCTCTTGTCTAATTTGATTGTTTTATCCTACACATAGTCTATTAAGTTAATATCTCCCTCCTTCGTTTAAAAAGTTTATTTTATTTTGAACTGTGTCATCACCTCAAATTAGATTGAAAAAAAGAAAGTGTTTGGGACTTTAATCCTAACCTAAAAAAAATTTAGACATCAGTGAAGTATTTTAAAACTTTTGTGAATTTGTCTATGGTTTTTTGTTTTGTGAAATAATTCTTCAACTTTAAACAACAACCTGAAGTTATTAATCACGACGAGTTTTCCCTATTCAGCTTCACCCAATGCCAAAAGATTTCTTTACTGAATCGTTTCATTATAAAACGTATTTATCATCATCAGAGAAAGGAACTCTGTAACAGTTAATTTTTTTGTTTCAAGCAAAGCATTTACAATAATTCAAATAAAATTTTCATTTCTTACTGACACAATAGTAGTTTACTAAAATCGAACTCTTACTGATAATTAACTGAAAGTTATACAAAGTTAAGACCGGCAAATTTGAAATTTGAATTTATTTATTAGTATTTGTAAATAGATCTTATGTAAATAGATACAAATAATTTAAATATTCAATTCCATGTTGATTTAATACCAGGAATAAATCCAACCTGAGATATTCTTGTGTTTATTTGTTTGTTTATAACTTTACATTTAATGTTTGTTGTTTTGTTTCGAATTTATTTATTTATTTGCGTCAACTTTAATTTCTAACAATAAGATTTAATATTAATTTTAGTTATCAAAGAACATGCTTTTTGAAGTATCTTATATATAAAAGTGAACCAAAAATATCTAAAAACAATTATTTCCTTAAATTATTTACCATGATATTCCTTAAGGGGTGTATTACAAATATCTGTTGGACTCATTATTAAACAGTTTAAAACCTCTGCCTACACGTGCTTGTCATTAGCTTCAACAGTCTATAATTAACGAGTCACCCTTGTAGTGGAGTTCTGCCCCCAAGAACACTGAGCACCCTCAATTCGTTCGTGTCTTGCCGCCTAAAAAACACCGAAACGTACTTCTAACGTCCTGTTTCAAACCATATATTACCAGAAAAAGATTGCAATTTTTTCACCATTAGTCTCGCAAAAAGTACGAAAAAGGCAATGCCAAATGAGAAATAATTAAACAGAAAGAGGAACGGTATTAATTAGAGCGGCCAGTAAAAAAGAGTGCAGCGAGGTAAGATTTTTTTTATTTGATGAATTATGTCGAAAAAATTGTTAGTAAATGGACCAGCTATTCAAAGAAAAAATTATTTTTCAGTTCGTTTAGTACTGTATTTTAAACATGTACATACATGGTTGGGATAAAGTATGGAACCAAGTAAATATCTTTAAAACTAAACAGACGATATTTATGAAATTTTGTAGGTAAGTGCAATGGGCCAAATTGCATCTGATATACATTTTTTTGTTAATAATATATATCCAGTTTAACCGGAAATACCCTTAACTTTTTTAAATTAAATGGGACACCCTGTATATTTTTACAGATTTTGAAAGCTCTCGTTATTTCGAATTCGTACATACTGGGTTTAGTGTAAAAAATCTGTAAAAATGAGGAATACTGCACTTTAATAAACCATTTTAAGTTTTTATACATTAGAATAAAATACCATTTAGATAAACAAATTGATGTTGTTTGTAATAAAAGTAAGAAATAAACGAGTACTACCTAGTAGGTAACTCTTGCCAAACTGTCAAATTGTAATTTACGGAAATAAATTGTACGATTAAGAATGGTTCATTTCAGTGAAAAAGATCGTATTGAAATATTAATGATGATTGGTTATGGTAATCGATTCATAGAGCGGCCTGCTCGTTCTCCGGATCTAAGGCCATTAGATTTTTTGTTTGGGGTTATCTAAAATTACGTGTTCACGTTAAATAACGCAGGAATTGAGACAAACAATTTTTGATGAATGTGAACTAATACGTGTAGAAGTAACTTCTCAGACAAGTTGATTAATGAAAAAATGTGAAATAATTCGGTAGATTCTTGAGAGGCTTTTCATTGAATGAAATTATGTAATGGCGGTAGGTTCAAATTAATATGAGGTAAGGTTTGGCTTAATTTATAATTAAACACCTAAAAATTATAGAAGTATTTTATTAATATCTTCAATAAATAAACATTTATCAGTAATATTTTAGTACAACTTCTAGATATTTTGGAATATTTTTCCAGTATGGTACGTTTTTACAAGTTTTACAAATATATTGGAATTACCCTCTTTAATTTTATTATATACAATTTGAAATATCTTCCATTTTTTTCGCTGTCATCATACTAATTTATCTAAGTTTCTAAATCCAATTTATGTTACTCTTTTTTATGAAGACATTCAGTCAAATAAATGTATATTTTTAATTTCAATTATTTTATTTAGTATTGATCATAATATACAAGTATAATTTTATTTCAAAAAGATATTTTTTCAATAAATGTAAGTTAGCATAGACAATAAAGTAATGAAAAAAAAAAAACAGATTAGGAAATTAAGAATTGACATTGTGTAGACAATAATGAGCGAAAACATGTTGACATAGTTCAATTATATGTGAGGATCACAAACAAGAAAGCCAACACGAATAGAAATATAATATAAATAAGAAATAACAAACTAGGAAATCTAGAAAAATTAGAAAAAATAAACAGGAAAATAAACATAATGTAAAATTCTGGAAAGGTATAACTATATTAAATAAAATTTGTTTATTGATTTTTTAAACAAAATTGTAACTCTTTGTAGATTTTATTTTTAGTTATATATTTCAGAGTAAAATTTGCATTAAGTACCTTTTACCAAAGTATTTATCAAAATAAAGTTTACGTTAATACCACTTTGAAATTTCTTCATCCCATCAACAAATAATCTTAACAGTCGGTCTAAAACGAAAAGAACCATTTTGAATCGTTACTAATTTAAAAAGGGCTACACTTAAACTTCCACCGTTATGTACAAGTATATACAGCTTTATTATACAAAGAGGGGATTAGTAGTCCGTGGGCCAATACGCTTTTAATTTGTACCAGTGAATTTTATTTCAAGGTAAATAAAAGAATCCAAATTGTAAATAATTTGCTTTTTTTGCCGGTGTGGTGCAGGAGAAGTAAAACTTCTAAAATTCCTTAAAGATATATTTAATAATGAATTTTGTTGTAAATTTTTCTTATTTAATAGAGACGGTTAGTTAATTTATTAATTTTCGGATGGCTGTGAGTTGTTCACTAACACAGTTTTTCTATTAAGTTTACGAGCAATGCGTCTAGTAATTAATATTAGTTATGTATACAGTTAGAAATGGAGTTTTAAGTAAAAGTTAATTGAAAAGTATAGATATTGAGGTAGACAAAAGTTCTTAATACATCAAGGATAATTATTAAAGTTTTCTCACGATGGAAGAATTATTTGTGTTGCTGATCATGCATTTGTTTTTAAAGTACTTTATATTTAATATGTTTACTAATACAGCTCAAAGAAACTAATTAAAAAGTGTACTTTACTAGAAAAATTTTTTAATTAAATTAATTGTTTCAACTCTTACTTTATAGAATTATTCATAATAAATATTGAAAGATATATAATACTTATCTTGAATATACTAAAACGCTTTGGAAGACCCTGGAAATTCAAGATAAGTATTATTTATCTTTCGATATTTAAAAAATTACAATTTGATGATAATAAAATACTAAATAAAGTACACCACTTAATTTTTGTAATTGAGATATATCAATAAAATTTTTACATATTTTAAAGTAGCTAATAGAATTTCACAAATTGCTATAAAATTAAAGTATCATTGACCCACGAACTAAGAGTGGATGTTCTTAATTTAAAATTTTCAGCTATGTAAGGTCATCACAACGTTTGCGAATAAAGCTAAGAGAATGCTCAAGAAAAGTACTGTTGAAACATCACTGCTGTTGCATGTAACAAATATCTATTTCTGGTTAAATATTATACTGAGCAACTAAATGAGGACCGAGATGAGTTCAAAAATATTTCTTACGACCTGAAAGTAACAAACATGGAAGACGAATACTTCACTGTTGACGAAGTCAAAAAAATCATTGAACGAAATAAAAAATAATCAAGCACACGGACCAGAAGGTATACCGGCGGAACTCTATAAATACGCTCCCGATGTAATAATTGAGAAACTCACCGAAATATTTAATAAGTGTTTAACTGGTGAAAAAATACCATTAGAATGGAATATAGCAAATATTAGTTCTATCTACAAGAAGGGAAATAGAAAAACATATGGTAACTACCGGAGAATTAGTGTTATAGCTTCTGCAGGTAAACTGTATGGTAGGGTTTTAAGAGATACATTTGAGACCCAGTACGTAGAGTGGGAAGAACAAAGTAGATTTAGACCAGGACGGTACTGTATTGATAATCTCTTTTGTATAAAACAACTTAGGGAAAAATCGTTCGCGTATGGCAGCGAGCTTTATTTGAGAGTTTTCGAAAAAATGGAGTACCTACAGCCTGTTTATATCGATGCAGTAAAACATTTTTACAAAGAAAATAGAGGCTGTATTAAATCAAAAGAAGGACTATTGGATTGTTTCCAAGTGAATAGATGCCTGAGACAGGGATGTTGTTTATCGCCAACGCTATTCAAAATCTACTTGAATTCTGCTCTAAAACATTGGTACAAAAAATGCAAACAAATGGGGATCCAAACAGGAAAGGAACATATTAGTATATTACTTTATGCAGACGATCAGGTTGTACTTGCTGAAGATTTAGATGATGTAACATACATGATAAGGAACCTGGTAGAGGAATTAAATAAATGGGGACTAGACGTGAACCTAAAGAAAATCCAATATATGGCAATAGAAGATATAACTCGCGATTTAAATATAGAAGGGAAAACGATAAAACACACATCAGAATATAAGTATTTGGGAGTTACGCTGACAAAAGATGGAAGTGACGAAAGAGATATTCTCCAGAAAATAGGGAAAGAGAAAGCTATTACAAGTCAACTGAATGCGCTGCTATGTAATAAAGAAAAACAAAATACACTATAAAACACTAGATGAGAACACTGTGACTTACGGTTCAGAAATATGGACAACTAATAATAGCATTAAATCACGAATAAATGGCGTAGAATATAATTTTAGGCGAAGATCCTGAGAATTTACTTTAAAAGATCACGTTCCTACAGACCAGTTCAAACAGTCGATCACATGGGAAGAATGGAAGAGGAAAGATTGCCCATTAAAGCACGAAAATTGATCCCAAACCGAAGACGGAAAAAAGGAAGACCAAATAAATCCTGGGACAAAGGTATAAAAAATGCTATGATCAGAAGAGGTATTGAAGAAGGATCATGGCAGAAGAGAAAAGAATGGCGTTCGAAATGTAACAAACGGCCGATGGCGCTGTAAAAAGTCACCGCATATATATATATATATATATATATATACTGATTATTTCTTGATGGCTCGAATTATAAAATGCCCTAAATGTAAGCTTCTTGTCTATTATTCGGTCACTTGAATGTTAGACCGATAAATGTTTTAGACTGAACTAAGGACTATCAAATATACGAAGAAATGGTTTTGGTTACTTAAATTAAGGTTTTTTGAAACTATTTGTAATCAGTAATACAGGTTGATCTATGAAAAAATCGTGTTATACAAAAGATTTTTATAAAAGTTATAGCTGAATTTTATTTAGTACATAAATGCTATATGCAAAAAATACAATAAATTTCAATAAACAAATCAATCAAAGACAACCTGCGAGTTAAAAGCATTAAGATAGAAAATATGCATTTAAATGTAATACCTATTTTATAATTCCAAATAATTTCCTATGGCGTTGAATAATTTTAAAATTAATTTGACACGCAAAGTTGGAGCACTATATATATAATAACATATTTTAGAAACGTGCTTGGATTCAAATACATATCGTAATGAAAGCGACTTTTTATTAAATTTACTTCATTCCGAACATTTGGGGAAATTTGGTATCTAAGTTTTAAGTTTTCATTAATATTGCTTATAACTAAAAAATACTTTTATTTTAAAAAGATTCTTGAATCCTTTCAACTCAACCCGGCTCCTGCACCGGAAACTGTTAAAGTTTTCGAAGTTATCATCGAGATATTGATTAATATCGGGGTAGTATTTAGACCTCTGATAGGATTTTTGATGGAGTTTTATGAGCGATGAGAAAACTTCGCTGAACTTTTCCGCATTTATTTAACGATTGGAAAATTATTCTTTGAAGTTTGATCTCTCTTCCGATAAAAAGCGGTCCTTAAAAAATGATTAGTTGTTGTTTAAATTTTTTATTAAAAAATAATGCTAAATTTTAAAAAATAGAACCTAACATTTTTTAATATTTTAAGTAACGAGTCCTTGCTTACTTTACTGCCAAAATTTGTAAACAAATTACAATTTATTAAAGATTTTGTGGTTTGTTCGATTCAGTTCATTTTGTTTTATAAAAATAAGAATTTTCAAAAATTTTCAACAATATTCGTTATAACTTGTATCCTTGTAACATTACTTGAAAATGGAATATACATTTAATAAGTTTCGAAATTACTCGTAAATAATAAAGTATTGTGAGAAAACAGTACATAATTTTCCATTTTTCTTTTAAAAATATTTTTATTTTTTTTTTAATTCTTTTGGTTCCCAACTTATTGGGGGTTGTTTCTTTATGAAGGGTTTTTTAGTTACACTTTAATTTGGGATCAGAATCAAACTTCTATGGGCTAATTTGTTAACATTAAACTAAAGTAAGATTTCTTAAAAACATCCAGTTTTTTATCTGAAATCTATTGGCAGTTATTTTGAATCTTTTTAGTACAGTAAGGATTGTAGAAGTTGGTTGCGATATTTTTTAATCATTGGTGATATTTTTACCTTTTGCAGCCATTGTATCATTAGTAAATGGAATGATGGAATCATTGCATTCTAAGTCAGATATCGTTTGATTGCTCCTCATATCTCATGCTAATCTGTTTCCTCTTTCTTCGTCTATGTTCTTTCCAAGCAAGTTTGTTATCTAAGAGCAGTGCCAGGTACTGTATTGAAGTATATATTGAAATTTTTATATTATTAATCAAAACTAAACGACAACGGGTTGTTTGAAACTAAAAGTGAACATTATTTCATTTATGGTTATTACTATTTATAGCGCTGCACAAGCTATGGAGGCCTAGGCTCATATACATTTACTAGTTTCTATACATAACTTATAACATAAAGGTATATTTTCGTAGCGGTTACTTCAAGTAAGGGTTTGTGAATATTTTTTCAGGATCCCTCTCCATTCTTTCCTATCCATTTTTTTTTCTTTCCAGTTTATAACTTCGATGTTGATGAGATATTCCTCTACTTACTCCAGCCACCTTTTTCTTAACCTCTCCTTACTTTTTTTTTTCAATTGGCTTTCTGTACAGTTCTTATTTATTTTGTTTTTTAGCGTCTTCTTATATTTTTTTAAAAACCCTAACCAATTCATTTACTTATTCATTGATAGTTATTTTCCATTATTTTGTCCAATCTTTTAATAGCTTCGGGAGTTAGTGCAGTTGGTGAGATTCAGTATATCTACAAGATACTGGCAACCCATGTAGAATGAACAAAAATTTAATACATGAAATGTTTCTTCTTGGCAGAGATTATATGTGACTTCTCCTCTTAGGAGGGTGGTTTGAATAATGATTTGGCGAGGCTCTCTTAATAAGCCTATTTGCCTGCCTCTACCTTGATTAGTCTACTTGTATTTCTTGAATTTTATTTACCTCCATTGATTTAGGTATGTCCGAATAGATGTTTTATACTGCCGCAAACATTTTTCGGTTCAATCATAGTTTAGCAGATATGAAGTGGTTACTTTTGTGCCAGTACAATGTCAGTTTATTCTGATCAGCTACGTTTTGGCACGTATTAAATGAAATCTACTCTTTTTGACAGTATACGGATAGATAGCTTAAAATAAAAGTTTATAACTGACTAAAAACTATTTCAAAACAAAACTTTATTAAAATAAATTTTTCACGTCGTTTTTATTAGATGGGTTATATATTTTAGAATATCTTTAACATACAGAGTGGACCAAAAGTCTGGAAACGGCCAATTATCTCTTAAATTGCTAGTCCGAATGCTACAAAATTTGGGATAAGCCTATTTTGGGATAAGGAGATTGGAATTTGGAAGTGTTACATATGGTTGAACTCGCATTGAAGAGAAGATTCCAAAAATGACTGAATATACAGGGTGAGGTATTTAAAAACCAAAGTGATTAATAATATCAAGAAAACGGCAAATCTAGCAACATTGTAAATGTGCAAATCTGCAATCTCCGTATTCCAAAATAGGCTTATCCCAAATTTTGTAGAATTAGGACTAGCAATTTACGAGATAATTGGTTGTTTCCAGACTTTTGGTTCACTCTGTATACTGCTTTTATGTCTGTATTGATTTACATTAAAATATTATACAGATAAAATTTCTCGAGAAAGATAGACAAGACTAAAAGTAATAAATTTCAGTTACACTCTTCGTGCGATTTTGAAAGAGTTTCATTAATTTGAACCAAGTTTACCAGAAATTGCTAGGAGCTGTGGTTTTATTTTGGCTATAAAATACAATATTCCCAAACCACACCTGGATTCGCCAGTGTAACTTTAACACAGCGTCGTGGCATAACTTACTATTTTTCATGTAGTGACTTTAATTTGGAATTTAATATATCTTATAATAGATCGACAGTTAAGTGTTTTATACAGGGTTACTTAAAGTTAATATTTCTGTAGATGCCAGTGAACAATTTCTTAATTATGGGCGGAGATGCTGGTGTTTCAAATAGTTTTGGTAAAGCGAAATGCTTCAAATTGAGGTTCTTATTAATTTAAGGCACTTGGGAAAATAAAATGTAATCATTATTATATTCTTAATAGGTTAACAGGAGAAAGGTTACAAGTTTTCACAAATTCCACTTTTTAATTATTTCTCAACTATAAATGGGGTATATGATTGAACAAATAATGCTTGAAATTAACTGTTACTTGTTCGTCAGTTAATCTACGTCTAGTTAGTAATTCACAATTGTTGTTATTTTATTTTGTTGCTAGTTTAAATAATATATTTTAAAAATCTTCTTCTTCGTGTGTCGTGTTCATATTGGCTATTATCACTTAGTTAACAGGAGCTCTAAACAAGGCAATACTTGTCGTATTGAACCATTCTCGTAAATGACGAAGCCAGGATGTTGTTCTGCGCCCAGGGCAGAAAAAGATAATATACCACATTTAACTGTTAGTATTTAGGTTTTTATTTTATTAGTCATACAAAAAAAATTATAAGTTGCTAAATGTCTTCCTAAGAGCGTTGTGCAAGCCGTAGAGGACGATGTGTCAGTAAAGTATATTTCCATAGTTCCAAACGATTCAGTGACGTTTGTTACCCCTACCATTGATCCCTGTTAGTTGACTTGGCCAGAAGGAAGTCGAGGAGTGAAAAAATGGCAGAAGAGAACCAAGACCTGAAAACGAGAATAGCAAGCCTGAAGGTGGGGCTCCAGAAAATCAGCACTCTGCTGATGAAGGCTGAAGAAAGAGCCGAAACAGAGGCACAAGAGCGAGCAAAACTGATATTGCTCATGGAGCAATATCTAACCGCCAACAAAAAGAACGTCTCACCGACACCCCAATCGCTCCACCGACGAAGAAGAAGAATTATGCCAACCCCAAAAAGGATGCCGCCGCCGCCGAGCCAGCGGACGTAGAAATGGACAACGAAGATGGATTTTAACTGGTAGAAAGGAAAAAAAAGAGGGAAAAGAAAATCGCCCAATTCAAGGCGTTAAAGGAAGCAGAGGAGGTACCGGCCCAAGAAAAACAGGATGATAGAACCTCGCCTATCATCCTAGAGGGCCCAACGATGTGACCAGGTATCCGTAAGGAGCTGCAGTCCAGAGGGATACGGTACAGACTTGTACTGTGTACCCTAGAGGGCTAAAGGTTCATATGCACACCATACAGTCAGACAGAAGTGCGACCGCCCACCTCGAAAACGAAAAGAAGGCCCTAAAGCGGTGGATCTTCCTATTCCAGGAAGAGAAAGGTAAGAAAATACGAGGACTAATCGAAACTTTGCTTTTAGAGGACATCCAGGAATATTTGAAAGGCCAAGGACTACACCCGAAGAATTTTACGCAATTATAGAGCCGAAGAGGAGACAAACCACTGTTGCCTCTGTTTCTAGTCGAAATAGAGGAAGAAGAAGAAGCCACGTACCGTAAACTAAAGCAAATAATGGATTTGTGTGTGAAAATAGAAGATCATAGAAGAGGAGGAGCAATGATCCAGTTCTACAACTACCAAGGGTTCCACCAAGCTGAGGATAGAATCATGGAATCCAGTAGGACTACAGAAGAACATGAAACTGAGGGGTGAAATTTTGAAGCGAGAGGAACTGGATGTCGTCGCCATCCAGGAAACCAAACTCTAAGACCCACATAGATGGAGGTAACCAGGATTCCACATCTGCAGGGATGACGCCCGACGAGCTCTGACGGGACGAACTGCACTGATGGTAAAGATAGGACTGGACTACTATCATCTTCCTTCATCGGAGGGACCCAGAGGACTTGAGTCAACAACGATATTTTAATTTATGTTACTTGACTTGACTTGAATTAGAAAGAATGTTATTCTATATTATTTTTTTGCTCCAAAACTATTAGTAATATAGAAAAAAAGCGATAGATAAAAAAATAATAATAAAATTCAACCACATAAAAAAACGCTAAGATAAAATAAGGGTTTATTAATTTCACCCTCTTATAACATAAAGGTAAAACTGAATAAAAATCTATAATTACCTCTCTATGAATATATGTAGTCCCCAAAATTTCAATTTTCTACATCAACTCTCGGAGTTGAGAAGAATCTAAAAAGTAATATTCAATTCCGTTCTTTCGGGGGTGATATATTTTTATTGGTTGGACTGAAAAAATGTCTTTAAAGAAAAAACGACGTAATTTTCAACTTAAAATATACCCCTAAATTTTTTCGAAAGACTTTAGAAACACCTTGTATTTGTACATGGAGGTCTAAAACAAATTAATTTATTGAATTTTGGAGGCCTCTAGTAAATCTCCTTGACAAAATAGAGAAATAAAGACATTAAAGTTAGAAACAGGAAAACAAGAAATTAAAGAAAACCCTATGACACTCAATAGGCACTACAAGCAAATAGGTACATTTAAAAAAGCAATGAATGCGAAACGAAAATTAGAATTCATGAATCGTTAGTACATATATGATATATGATTGATCTTATACCTGTAAAGCGTAGAGATTATATCGCAAATAAAGTTATTTACTGTTGGATTTGGACAGCCTTGTAGAAGTGGGATCTGTGCTACTGAACTATGAAAGCTAATGGCAAGAAACAGCCACAAAGAAATCATAATTTTTGAAAATTATTTCGACCTTTTACTATGTGTAAATTATGTTGGAAACGATACATTTATATCCAACTTTTCAAACCGTACCAAGTGTCTGCAAGAGTGAGGAGCCATGAATTCTTTTAAAACACTGTGGTAATAACAGCACGCAGTACTACCGACTATTATTAAGGGATGCCTTCGGTCTAGAGGAGAAATAAAATTAGTGAAGTCATAACTATTGAATATGAGATAATACCTAAAATACCATTTTTAACAGATAAAATGTTTTAACAAAAATATAGTAGTATTCTAGTGGTTTTACTAAAATATTTTAGAAAGACAAATTCATAATTTGGTACGTATCATTAAATTTAGTTAATTCTACACCAACATTTCCTTCTGTCTCAACAAAAAATACCCAACTTATATTTCCTGAGGGTAACCACCCCCTATGTAATATTTAATCATATAAACTTTTTAAAAAGGGCTCGTTTTGAAATGATAGTGCAGGGGATTGTTTCACTGCCAGATTTAGTTTAAAAATTAAACAAGAAATGCCGGTCAGTAAAGTAAATAGGAAAGATGAATTATTTAATTAAAAATGTAGTGGAAGAGCCTTTCAGTTCCAGGTATTTATTTTGGATATTAAAAAATCGTTTTTAACCAATTTTATTGTAACTAAATTATATAATGTCGCTAACAAAGATACTCATTTCTTTATTAAATATTAATTCATCTTTTTTTCTTTCTCTTTTATTATGCTGACATCATTTTCTTTTTAGTCATTTTAATTAACCTACTTAATTTTACGTTAAACCTTGTTATTTCAACGATGCCATTTGTTTACTTTTTTTTATTTAGTCACAAGCCTTCTAAAGAAGCATCTGTTTACTTAAATTGGTTCGACCTCTGGTTCTTCTCTTATTACTGATTTTTATTTCCTGCTAACTCCTATTTTCCGTTTCAGGTATTACATTTCAAGATATTTTATTTTTTTGTGTATTGGAGAGAGTTCAACACTCGCATCCATGTGTTGGTCTGTTTATGGTTTTAAAAAGTTTAATCTTTCTTTGATTTGATATTTCTTTTTTATGAATGCACTTTTTGGTTCGTAGCATAGTAAAGTTTTATTGTTTTATCTATTCTTTCATTAATTTCAGCTTTTTTTTTTGTTTAGTTTGTTAAATTTTTAAAAAATGTTACTTGTCTAATTCGAACATTATCTATTTCGGTTTTACCTTTAGTATTCTGGCTTCCTATTGCTACTATTTTGGTTTTAGTTTTTATATATGCAAAAACTCCATGTGCTATTTCGACTGTCTGCAAATTTTTATAGTCTGTTAACATGGTTTTGACATTACGTTGGCATTTCTTGATAATATTGTCCATATGTAGGTACATTGAATCGGACTAAGATTAGCCCTCTTCCTTATCTTAATCGCATCACTAGTTTAATCTGATTTTCTGTTACATTTTATTACAAAATTAGTATTCGTTTTGTAAAGTTCTTATCGTTTCGTTATTTACTACTTTCAAACCGTTTCCATACATCTATTCTTGGGACTACGTTGAAACTTTTCTAGGTCTGTGAAAGCTAGATACAGATTTTTACTTTAGAATTGTTTTTTGGTAGCATAGTTAAAAAATGATTTTCATGCGGTATCTTTATTTGGTTCAACACGCCAGTAAAAATAAAAGAAACCAATCTCGCATTGTCAAAGGGATTTAGCGAAACTCGAGTCAGAGAAAGATATTGATAAAATAACTTTGAAATACTGTGGAAATTCAAGATAAGTATAATATAAATTTTAAATTTATTATGGATAAATTCCACAAAGTAATGTTTGCAACAATTAATTTACCTCCAGTGTATACAGGACGTTTACTTAAACTGCTCCTTAATTCATTTTTCCGAGTCTCGATTTGATTCTTTCTATTCCTTTTTTGTACCATTGGTATCTTCATAAACAGTAACTGCTCAGACAAGTTGATTAATGACTTCAAACAAAATATGAAATAGTTTGGTTGATCTTTTAGAGACATTTGGCGTTTTATTGAATGAAATTATGTAATGGCAATGGCGGTCGGCTCAAATTAATATGAGGTAAGGTTTGGTTGGATTTATAAATAAACACCTAAAAATTATAGAAGTATTTTATTAATATCTTCAATAAATAAACATTTATCAGTAATATTTTAGTACAATTTCTAGATATGTTGAAATATTTTTCTAGTCTATACAAAACAGGTTTGATAGATGATACGTTTTTACAATTTTTACAAATATTATTGGAATTACCCTCTTTAATTTTATTATATACAATCTGAAATATCTTCCATTATTTTTTCGCTATTATCATACTAATTTATTTAAGTTTCTGTATTCAATTTATATAACTCTGTAACATTCAGTCAAATAAATTTATATTTTTATTTTTAATTATCTTATTTATCATTGATCATAATATACAAGTATAATTTTGTTACAAAATATTTTTTCAAAAAATGTAAGTTAGCATTGACAATAAAGTAATGAAAAAAAAAACAGATTAGGAAATTAAGAATTGACATTGTGTAGATAATAATGAGCGAAAACATGTTGACATAGTTCAATTATATGTGAGGATCACAAACAAAAAATCCAACACAAATAGAAATATTGATAAAATTGAAATAAGAAATAAGAAACTAGCTAATCTAGAAAAATTGACAAAGGATGCTTCAAAGATAAACGGGTAAATAAATATAATGTAAAATTTTGGAAAAGTATAACGATTTTAAATAAAATGTATTTATTGACTTTTTAAACAAAATTGTAACTTTTTGTAGATTTTTCTTTCATTTATATATTTCAAATCAAGTTACCTTTTACCAAAGTCTTTAGCAAAATAAATTTTACGTTAATACCCTTTGACATTTCTTCATCTCCTTAACAAATAATCTTAACAGTCGGTCTAAAACGAAAAGAAACATTTTGAATCGTTACTAATTTAAAAAGGGCTACACTTAACCTTCAACCGTTATGTACAAGTATATACAGCTTTATTATACAAAAAGGGGATTAGTAGTCCGTGGGCCAATCCGCTTTTAATTTGTACCAGTGAATTTTATTACAAGATAAATAAAAGAAACCAAATAGTAAATAATTTGCTTCTTTTTCCGGCGAGGTGAAGGACAAGTAAAACTTCTAAAATTCCTTAAAGATATTTTTAATAAAGAATTTTATTGTAAATTTTTCTTATTTAATAGAGACGGTTAGTTAGTTTATTAATTTTCATGTGGTTGTGAGTTGTTCACTAACCAAATTTTTCTATTAAGTTTACGAGCAATGCGTCTAGTAATTCATAATTAGTTATGTAAACATTTAGTAATGTAGTTGTAAGGAAAAGTTAATAGAAAAGTATAGATATTGAATTAGACAAAAGTTCTTAATACATTAAGGATAATAATTAATGTTTTCTCACGTTGAAACTATTGTTTGGGTTGCTTTACATGCAATGGTTTTTAAAGTACTTTATATTTGATGATAAGTTTAATAATATGGCTCAAAAAACTAATTAAAATACCTTACTATAAAATTATTAATAATTTTATGATAAAATATTCATCGGTTCTTTCTAAGGTTTTTCATGGAAGCAATTAAAAATTAGAAAATCAAATTCGAGACCCTAACATAAGTTAAATAAATTATTGTATTTACAAACCAGTACCAAAACTTAGATTTTGTAAATTATATGCAATAGCAGCAACATTTTTGCAATAAAATTTATCAAATAGTTTTGAAATTAAAGTATCATTGGCCTACGAACTAAGAATGGATGTTCTTAATTTAAAATTTTCATCTATGTAAGGTCATCAAAACGTTTGCGAATAAAGCTAACAGAATGCTCAAGAAAAGTGCTGTTGAAACATCACTGCTGTTGGCATGTAACATGGCAGCTGGGTTTTCTTCTGAAAAGAAAGCATTCGAATTAGAATAATTAGGTACAAAAATATCTGCTCTTGGTTAAATAATATAAGAAACATTCTTGAAATTATTTTACATAGTCCAAACTTTATAATTGCTTATGTTTTTTTAATTTATTTTGGCACACCAGAAGAAAAATTATTAGGATAAAGCAATTAACGCCGGTTAGAAAGACAATTTGTAATCTTTAATATGTGATAGCTTTTGTTAAACAAAAACATTTTAAAAAAATAGGTGAAAGGTTATACAAAGTCATAATTGGATTTAAAAACATGGCAGAATACGTCTGTTGCCATTTAATATTTTTGGGAAATAGCAGTTTATTTGTTGATGACCCAAATCCAAAGTTACATCATTTTAACCTTCTTGTTATTATTCGCTTGCTTAAAACTGAGTGTCCATTAAATTTCTACAAAAGGTTTTTATAAATGTTTAATTAGTGCATAAATGCTATATGCAAAAAATACAATAAATTTCAATAAACACAACAATAAAAGACAAAGTAAATGTATTTTAATGTACCTATTTTAAAATTTTCAATAATTTTCATTGACGTTGAAAAAATGTAGTTTTTCTAAATATTGCTTAGAAGTAAATAACACTTTCAAATAAATTGTAATAAGTTCCTTAAATCCTTTCAACATAATCCAACTCCTGCACTGCTTTGATAAGTTTATTTATAAATCTTTAATTTTATATGTGTCCACTCATACTTAGTTGGCAGAAATAAAGAAGTTTATTGACCAGGTGACTTTTGTGCCAAGAAATTCCAGTTTATTCTGATAACTTACATTTTGGGTCGCATGAAATTTTGAATGAAATAATAAAATCCACTCTTTTTGGCAGAACAAGGGTAGATAAATAAAAATAAAAATAATTCCAAAACAAACTTTGATTAAAACTTTTTATTAAAATACATTTTTCACGCTGTTTTTAGTGGATGGGTTATATTTGAAAATATCTTTAATATACATTGTTATTATGTCTACATTGAGGCACAATAAAATAATATACAAGATGAATGTTCTCCAGAAAGATAGACAAGACTAAAAGTAATAAATTTCAGTTACACTCTTCGTGCGGTGTTGAGAGAGTTTCATTAATTTGCACCAAGTTTGCCAGAGGAATTGTTAGGAGCTGTGGTTTTATTTTGGCTGTAACATGCAATATTCCCAAACCACACCTGGATTCACCAGAGTAACTTCAACACAGCGTCGGGGCATGACTTATTATTCCTTATATAATAACTTTGATTTTGACAGCTAAATGTTTTATACTGGGTTTCTTAAAGCTAATATTTCCGTGAATACGAATGAACAATATTTTGTTGTTAATTTCGTTAGCATTTAAGTTATTAACAAATATACATATATGGTTGAATCAATAATATTTGAAATTAAACTGTTACTTTTCAATCACTTAATCTACTTCTAATTAATAATACACAATTGTTATTTGCTTTTGTTGATACTTTAAATAACATATATTAATAATAATGTACACTAATGTAAAAAATATATGTTTTAGGAATTTTTTACGTAAAAATTAGCAATGTAATCCTTAGTTAAAAATGTTTTGTCGATAACATCAAAAATTGACGTTAGATACAGTGACTCTGTTCGTCAATGCAAAAGCAGAACAGAAAACTATATACAGAATAGACCAAAAGTCTGGAAACGGCCAATTATCTCGTAAATTGCTAGTCCCAATTCTACAAAATTTAGGATAAGCCTATTTTGGAATACGGAGATTCCAGATTTGACATTTGTAATATTGCATTATTTGCCGTTTTTCTGATATTATTAGACACTTTGGTTTTTAAATACAACACCCTGTATATTCAGTCATTTTTGGAATCTTCTCTTGTCACATTTATGATTTTGTGTAGACTAGAAGGTCTTAAATAAATAAAACAGAAGTCTGGCAACGCATAATTGTCTCAATGAATTTTTTAATACAAACTATTTTCAACTACATTAAAACGTAACAATTGAAAGATTACAACACACATTTTTAAAATAATGATTATTTAATCAAGTGTTCAAAATTTGCTCCATTTTATTTATCGAGATTCATCTATAATTCGTTGCCTTAGCTATTCAAGACTTCATGGTTTAGTTTTGTAAACTAACTTTTTTAAGTATCCCCAATAAAAATAATCTTTAGGATTGAAATTAGGTGAACGTGAAGGCCATACAGACTACATAAAATTATAAGTGTTACATATGGTTGAACTCGTATTGAAGAGAAGATTCCAAAAATGACTGAATATACAGGATGATGTATTTAAAAACCAAAGTGACTAATAATATCAGAAAAACGGAAAATCATGCAACATTGCAAATATCAAATCTGGAATCTCCGTATCCCAAAATAGGCTTATCCCAAATTTAGTAAAATTCGGACAAGCAATTTACGAGATAATTGGCAGTCCCCAGACTTTTGCTCCACTCTGTATAATAAATACCCAATATGATAAAGCATAAATAATTAAATAAGGAGAATAGGGATGAATCTTCAATATTCGTCTTGTGTAAGTTTAAATACAACATTTTCATTTTTTGTGACAGGAATTATTAATATAAAAGTACTCTTAGGAAATTTACTTGAATAATCATTTTTTCTGTTAAAAAATTAATTAATTTTGAATAACTATGACATAAAATATACAATCGCTTTTATATTTAATTTTAATTCTTAGGTATATTAAGTTTGAGTAGGTAAACTGAATAAATTTCTTTTTTTAGAAATCAATAAGATTTTCAGTTTTTGATGAGAAATTTCACCCGGTGTCATTAATATTGAAAAATGTTTTTGAAAGGTTCAGTTTTATTGCGAACTAAACTGACACTACGGCAAATTTATTAATTGAAAAACTAACAATGTCAAAGTTAGTATTTACTTACGATCAGTAACAATAGAAGGGAAAGATTTATCCTGTCTACAAATAAAAACCTTGCAACGAAATTAAGAAGAAATCATATTAATAAACAAAGTAATAAATAACCAAATTGCTTGGATATCTTGGATAGCACAAGACAATACTCCAGTAAATGTAATTATGAGTTGACAGCCAGAAAGGAAGAGGAGAAGAGGTAAACCAAGATTAAAGTGGAATAACAAATGCACAGAAAACCACAAAAGACAGGAAAGATTTAATAAAAGCCTAAATAAATTGGAACTCTTCTAACTGGTAATTGCAGACCTATAAAAATATCTTAACCGGGAAAAGAAGAATTTTTGGCGAAATGGAGAAAGAGAACAAATTTAGAAATTTTCGACTGTACAAAGAACTTCAAATAACTGATGTAATTAGAGCACAAAGATTAAAATGGTTGGGACATATCACAAAGAAGGTCAATGGGGAAATTGTAAAGCAAGATTTAAATAATAGAGTAATACCTAGTAGATGAAGGGGTAGGATATGGGTTTCTAAAGTATGATGCGTTATATAATTCTGTCTAACCAGTATAAAACATAAACTCCGATATTTTAAACAGTGAAATATTTCTCCTTATTTCTTACTTAGCGATATTGCCATAGTTTTTTACAATATCAGAGCGAACGTCTAATTAAGCCACCCTTTTAAGTTACTAGAAAAATGTTTTATAACCAAAACTCTTTTGACTTTAATTTGTAAATGCGTTGAGGCTCCCTACTTGTTTCAACAGGAATTTATAACACACTTACTCACGTTTTTTAAAAATGATCGTTTTTTATTAGGAGTACGTTAAATTTAAGTTTTTAAATGTCATAAAAAGTGAGCTGGAAGCTATGATAATTTCCCGAACATTTTATTAGGCGTCAATAGTTTTCTTAATTATTCGAAAAGTACATAAAATTCAGTCAGAAGTAGTAAAGTGAAGTGTCAAGTTCGAGGTAAGCGAATTAGAGTGACTCACATCCATACGTGTTTGACTTTTTGTTTTTTTTTGGAACCCCTCCAGAGACCACAAGATCCCCGTTGTTATACGACCACAAGATCCCCGTTGTTATACGGGGTCCTGATCACCTCCAGTTTGGGTTTTTTGTTTTTTGTGAGTCGGTGTTTCCGATAGTCTTGTAGTCTTGACCCTAAATGTAAGTCTGATGGTTTTTCGGCGATCATTGGCATTCAACAATGGCTCCTGATCGCCTTTCTTATTGTGTGAATTAGAGTCGCAATTATTTGCAATTTTAGTTTGTAAACAAGCAGTTGTGGAGTTTTCTTGCAAACAAAGTGTTACGTGTTACAAATTGGTATCAGGTATGCAGTGTTGAAAGTTACTGTAAGTTACTTTTAGTTTCATCCTTTCATTAATCATGTCCCTAATCTCATCAGTGTCATTTGATTCTTTCGACGATGAACTATTGCTAGCACTTTCTCAACCGAATTGATATTTTTGGAATATTCGTGCCTGCCCATGCTGTTACTAGAACAACTAACTTTAGTATTCACCATAGTTGAAGGGCTTGTCCTACGATTTCTTAGAATTCTTGCACCATTTGAGTATACACATAATAAACTGCGCTACTTGCTGACATTCTGGAAAAAGTGGCAATTATGTTGGTGAGGGTTATGATAGGTGTAAATGACGAAATAACGAATAGAAGCATATTTTAAGAAACACCGTCCTCAATCCCAAGGATAATAATTCCGATTCATATCTCTGGAGTGCTGCAGTTTTTTATGTTTATACTCAAATGGGTCAAAAATATGTCAGATCAATAAGTCTAAAAAATCGTGGCCCCTATCTTTTAACTATAAAAAAAGGAAAGTTGTCCTAGTAACGAAATGAGCACAATTTTTACAATTGGATTGAAAGAGTGCCAGGCAGTAGTTCATCTTCGGAAAAATCAAATGAAGGTTAATCTATTAACGTCCAGCTCTCCCAGAAGTTATAAAGCCAGCGCAACTAAATATCTTACACACTTAGCAGATATTCAGCCACCGTAACGGGTTCTCCCAGTAGACAGCCACAAAGAGCCGATGAGCTCTCCGGGCAGATATTATATCTCAGCAGAAAGACCAGTTCTGTCAGAAAATTCACTAAATCAAGCAAGAGTTCCAAACGATATGAGAGTCTCCCAGCAATCTCACTCCAGGATCAGAGACAAGAGAAAGGTAACTCACCAAATTTGGCTTCGAACAATTGAAGATCGAGTTTCTTGCCAATGAAATGAAGAACGACAAGAACTTAGCATCATCAGGGAAGTCAGATTAACCCAGCTAGGATTCGGTTAATTCAGAAAATTCAATAAACATCATTTGCATAGGTTTTTTGGTCCGTGCCCTTGACAACGTTGCTAAGTTAAGAAATTTAAACACATCACGAAATGTTAATTAATCTAATCCGCGATGTTTTGTGTCATTGTTCCAAAGATTGTTGGAAAGTGTAGTGTATACCTGAAAAATAAATCGTCGGAATCGTGTAATAATTGCTGAGAATACATTCTTCACTTTTCTAAATCCTCTGTAATCAACCATTCTAAAAACTTATTTTTAGAACGTGTAAAAAACCGTTGTTTATACTTGATTGAGTTATCGGTGTTGCTGGCTTTAGTTGATTTTCGGTTAATAGTATTAAATAATATTTGGATAGATCTAAAATACTAATATTTATTTCTTTGAAAACGGTCGATTTTAGAAAAAAATTTATAAGACATTTTTATTATGCATACAATTTTACACCTCATCCATAAATATGAGAAATATTTTTGCGGACACCCTTTGTATTGTCACAAATTCCTATAATCAAAAAAAATTCTCATAATTATATTAAAGTAAAAAGTACATAGTACATGTGTATCCATACGTATTTACAGACTGTACCCATTTTTGCTATTTTAAAAATGACGGAAGCTCATCCTTATAGTTTCAGACAACAAATTTGTTTACAAGTTCGTTAATCTATTGTTAAGGCCGCCATTCTAATTTTAAATCAAATTCAATTTTTTGATAAATAATACAGTACATAAGTATCTGTAGAACTTCTTGATGTAACCAACGACTTTCCAAAAATCGCAGAAATCAATATGAAGGTAAAAGAATTCTTTACGTCGACTTATTGTAACCACCCCCGCAGCGCCAATACCGCAGAAAATCAACAAAAACAAAAAAAGTGAAGAGGCAGAAAAATGGAAACTCCGGTAGTCTGTTGGCAAACACCGTGGCAAAAAATTCTTTATTACAGGCTTTTCACAACTAAGCACAGTGAAATTAGGGTTTCATGGGAGACGCTGCAGTAACATAGGAAAGACTGAATAAATACACGAAGACAAGACACTGGAAAACACACGCACCGAGAAGGGAATAAAGCTGACAGAGAGTGAAAAGAGCTTAACTGTGCCACTGTAATCTGTATTACTAAAACTTGACCCCACTAAACTATCAGCTGGGCAAGCTAAATGACAAATGTTGATTTGAGAACCTGTCGAGATGTATTCCAGTATACCAAGGAAACAACCATTCCGGGTGGACTGGATGTATTTATCATCAACAAACAGCTGTGGAACTTATGAAATAACGAGGAGAAAATTAAATTAACGGTATCTGTATATAGCGAACGAAGCTTTGCCCTTTCGCAATTTTAAACTGTCTACAAGGTGGTAACTTTTAAATAACGATATTATTGATGTCTCGAAAATGGTAGAAATTAAAGAATAGGTTAAATAGGTGAAAGGTTGCATATTTGAATAAACTCAAATTTAATATAATCTGATAATCGGTAAAGTTTTTCGAAAAAATCGACATTGTCAATTATATTTTTTGAAATCGCCCAAAATAAAACAAAATGTGTATTTTTTTTTTAGTTGTAATGGTAGAATACAATACATCGTTTAAATAAAAATTGATGTTCTTTTCAATTATGAGAGCAGTCTAATTTAGGTTACGAAGAAGTGAAAAAAAAAAAGTGACTTTTCGTTTACTTATCGCGAGTCCTCCTTCTTGAATTTTTCGGTTATTTCTAGGATGATGATAACATTTTGAATTTCAGTATGTCATTTTATTTCTAATTTGTTAATGTCTAGTGTCAATTTAATTTAATTGTTAAATATATAAATTTTTAGGTTGCTGTATATTATCGAAAGTTTTATTTTGATAAATTCAATTTTTATTTGTTATGTTTAAATATGTTCTAACAAAATGCATCAATCATAAATATTGAAATGAAACAATATTTTTTTCATTTTCAGTGCACCACTTCCCATATATTTAACCTACCGCAAATATGCATTATATCCATTCGTACTTGCACCAAAAAAATTAAATAAATTTTCTGTTAGAACCGGGCCTGTGCTAGGGAAAAAGCAATGTTGCCAAAGCAATTTTGTTGAAATTGTATTCGTTTCTCTTTTTATTTCATGTAATCAAATCAGAAGAAAGGAGACATGTTTATAGTTCGTGTCTTTGTAGGCCTGTATGGACTATATGGTCTATAAGAAGGCAAATGTTTTCAGTAGGAAATAGTCACGTGATGATGTTGGCTCTTAATAAATTTCAGCGATATTTGAGAATTGGATTATGGTGGGAGAATTTAATTTTGTCACTGTCCGTTTCTGGGTATTTTAAAACGTTTACGACACCCAAATTAGGATTAAGTATTTCTACGTTTCATTGAGGAAAAGCGTCGGGTGTATGGTATCCTCTCGTACATTGCGTACATAGGTATAGCTGTTTTAATGGTTCAAAAGGTTTACTTGTTTTAATTAAACTGTGAAGTGTCAACATCCCTGTCATCTTCGTCGTGACATCATATTTGTTGTCTGTAAGAGTATGTGTTTCTTCGGCTTGAGCGTCATCTATTCTCAAAATTGACTACTCAAATTTTGAGAATAACAAAAACAAATCAAAATAAAAATTTGAATTCGTTCATAATAGTTTTACAATATTAAGTAGTTATTCATTACCGGCTGAAACTATATAAATTTATTTTTGAAACCTGTGAATTATCACAAACTTTATTTTATTTATTTTTAATAAAACGTTTTTTTTTTTGTTAAAACCATTATAATAGCGTTTGCTTAAAATGGTTGGTGAGCAATATTTTTAGAGCGACCAAGATTTTGGTGTATTTCCCAACATCGGCAAATATTTCATTTAATTTAATACAGGCGCGACCAACTAAATTTTACAAAGATAAGGTATGTACGGACGTATGATGAATTTGCTTTATTGTGTATACTGTGTATACCTTTATACATAAAAATTCCCATTTACTAACCACTTTATTTACGGTATAAATATTTTGTACGAAGTATGCGATAAGCGCAAAAACGTTTACTTTTAGGAAATTTACGAGCTCCATTTTAGACGAGATTTAGTTTGTATTTCATATATTCCATCAATTTATGTGAAATATTTCATTTATGTCAGAGAGATAACTATACCTAGAAATATTTTCTACTCTACGTAGTTTTCGGATTTTCTCTTATACTTGTACTTCTAGTTTATTGCTTTAATAAATGGTTAGTTCCAATGGTATACGGGATGATTGCCAAGAATTATAAGAAATTAAATTAATTGTTCAACCCTTACTTTGTGCAAATATCCATAATAAATATAAAAGATAAATTATACTTATATTGAATTTTCAAAGTATTTCAAAGTTATATTTAAATATCTTTCTCTAACCATTTTTAAATCTAAATATAAATAAGTGCTCCATAGTTACTAGAAAATTTCCAATGTATTTATGTATTTTTTGAAATGTATTGTTAACTTTTTCCCACTCTGTAAATGATTTCTTAACTGTAGAGTTGTGTATGGAAAATAAAATAAAATAAAAAAATTAAAAATAAAATATGTAATTATGATTTCTTGCTATAAAATTTTTAAAATATAAAAAGATTTTTCTTCCCTTAAAAAATTTGGTTAATATTATATAGGTATTTAGTTCAAAAGGTAATCTAAAATAAACGAACTTTCCAGGTTTAATTTAATTGTTCATTCAGTATTGAGGATATTTTACATATTTCTTAATTTCCAATTCCTCCAAAAAACCAAATCACTCTATTTCACACAAATTAGCAGCTTATAATTCAATGACACATAGAGCTTTTTCAGATCCAATGAGTGGGGATGATTTTGAAAGGGAAATTAATAAAAATAAGAAAAATAATTGCTACCTCTAATAATTATCCATTACATCTAATAAATAGATTGATCCATAAAAAGGAAGAAAAGGTCGCCATTAAGCTTACATTTCCGAAACAATCTAAAGAAGGCAGATCATAGAGAATTATTACATATTTGGGAGATATTTCAAATAAAATATCAAAAATTATATCTCTTACAACAACTTTTACAATATCTTTTAAAGTAAGAAATAATGTAGTTCCATTTGTATTAATTGTAATTCCTAAATTTTATAAATTAAAAAAACCAGGTATTTACAAACTAAATTGTCCGGAATGTAACGCCATCTTAGCCAGATCCTTAGAAATTTTGAAATAAGGTACAGTGAACACTTACGATCTTATTCATTGAAACAATTAGATAAGCCAATTCAAGCAAAACAACGCGAATCCTGGTTAGAGAAAGATATTTAAAAATATCTTTGCAAAAATTTAAAAGCAATATTAAATTATTGTAAAGACATTTTTCTGAAAAATTCGAGGTGAGTCAATGTTGATCCTTAGAGCTATTGCATATAACAAAATGCTACAAAGTGTAAAATTTAAAATCTAGTTTATTCCTAAAAATATTCAGCTCAAAGTTTTACGTTTTCTCGTCTACTATTGATGAGATTATTTAAGTGAGAACGGCTTTCATTTGTATATTTTCACTTTGTTAGCCCTATAGATGTGATGTGAAGTTTTATTTATATAGTGATATATAATAATATAATTAATAAAGCTCTTTTCAGGAAACATTCTAAATTAACTAGATACCAAATTATTACAAAATATATACTTACTGTAAGTCAATGTACAAAGAAATAATTAATAATTTGACTAAAGTTTTTCTTCTATGAGAAAATAATTGATACTAATATATAAATAGATCATTAGAGTGATATAATGATACGAGGGACTGTTGGATTCATTTGGAAATCTGACAACCCCGCTTGTATGAATTGATTACACCTGCGTAGCGCTACAGTACAACATGCCCAGAATTTATCAGTTTTTCCGATTGTTAAAATCTTTTTCCGTTTGTACACTATACAGTTATAAAGTATACGAAGTATATTAAAAATGTAATTAACGTGAGAAAACGTGCGTGCTAAGATTTATGAAAATGTTTGCAGTGGTTTAACACTACAGTTGCAACATTTAGCCGCGAAGAAAATTTGTTCTCCATGGATCATCACATAAAATAGAAATAATTGTAAAATAAATACATTGGCAATAAAAAATAAAAAGAATCTTTTAATTACGATCTAACATATACAAATTAGAAGAATCCCATTATATCTAGAATCATTTTCAAAATAAACCAAATCCGAACTAGTCGATGAGCTATAACAATAGCTTACAAGGAATTTACGGCTTTATTTCCCCGAAAAATGGTTAATATTTCAAGCACTCCATTATCAAACATTCAGAGGAGTTAATTAAACTACTGAGGGCTGTGTATTTTATTTCAAATTGCATATTCTCGTATTTTCTGAAATTAAGCTGTTGGTGGAAAACAAAGATTGTAGGGGGGACCAAGCCCATATTCTTCATTTCGTTATCTTTTCGTAATTTTCAGATCTTACAGACTAGGGTTAAATGCGTGTCGATGGACTATTTTCTTTTTGTTCTTTAATTTGAAACGTAAAAATGACCAAAAACATATTTTTTTGATTTGTATTTTTTCAAAAAATTGCCATATGGTGAGTTTGGGTTAACATTTCTGAAATTAGTTATCTTAAAATTCCCGGGCTTTAATTAGTATATGCCCCGCCTTATTTTAGTTCAAGATTTTTTCGTTAGCGCTTTGAGCCCTCTTCTGAGAGATCCAATCGAGCGCAGATGCCAGAATATGTGATATTTCTTTAGATGTAAAAAACCATATGCATAATTGTATAATTATTATTAGTAGACATGTATTAATTTAAATAAAATATCTGTTTGACCTTGTTTAAACACCCAAATTGTAGATATAAATGGGATCATGACATTAATCATGTAGAAGATGTACCTAAAATTTGTTTAGTTTAGATTATAGGCTATAAGTAGGATATCTATTTTAGAATTATCCCAGGTGTATCCAAAATATATTTTGTAATATAAAATATATCTCTTATCATTAAAATATAATAATTTCGATTAATTTCAATTTAATAAGGTATATTGATATACTATCTTTATCTATAACGTAAAAAAAAGATAGTTACATATCTAAACTTATATTAGTACAACTCAATACAACACAATTAGCAGAACTCGCTTTAAGTATATTGAAACTAGTATTACATATAAGTATCATTCCGTAATCGTCACATTTAAAATACTAAACAACATGATTGACTGTACTGACTTACTGGGGATGTTTAATATCTCTGTTCCAAGGATCACATCTAGAAGAACACAGACTTTTTATGCAAGTGTACCCCGTACCAATATTCTGAAAAATTCTCCGATTCATACAATGTCTAGTATAACTAACTTAATTAGCTCTGATATAGATATAGTTGCTTGTAAACTAGGGGATATTAAAAAGTATTTTTTTTTCTAAATCTTAGATTTTTTTGTATGTAAACAAATTTTCTTTTATCTTATATGTTTTGTTATTGTTAATTGTTCTGATTTTTCCTGCTCTGTAATTGGGTACCTGTTACCTGTAGAGCAGTGTAAATAAATAAATAAGTAAAGGAAAATTGTCTACAGATATGACTACTATCAAACCAAATTTCAAGTACATATTTTAAACAAATGTTTAGGCCAAATTAAATAATTCGTAAACGATACTGGTTGCGACATCTAAGCGGATAACACGTTCAAGTACATTCGGGCTACCCTTTTAATACTCTAGTAATGAAACATAAACTTAAATGAATAAAATATGTATGTACGCCACAGGACACTTTATCTAAAAAACAACAAAATTTTCTTTTCGTCAGAACCCCGGTCGTCCCTATTTATTGCCCAAAATTAAGATTGTAATGATAAAATGATTTGTAGATATGTATTCGCTGTTTTCCAGGTGTAACCTACAGAGTACGAATAATGAACAAAGGAAAATTGATAATGGAATATTCCACCGGAAAAATTGCAACATTCTTGCTTTGTTACAGGGATAAGAAAATTGTTTGGGTTATTCCTGTTAAATTTTGTGTATATCTTTGAGGGGCGTAAAAAGCAAATTAGATTGCACAACAAAACCATTACCCTCCAATATCTGGTTATTATTTCCTTATCGGCCACTCAAGATAT
The DNA here is from genome assembly GCA_951812935.1 of Hermaeophaga mercurialis. Lineage (NCBI taxonomy): Eukaryota > Metazoa > Arthropoda > Insecta > Coleoptera > Chrysomelidae > Hermaeophaga > Hermaeophaga mercurialis. The sequence continues at coordinate 29,914,395 of OX638360.1, read as the reverse complement.
TTTTGATGTGGCAAATTTTACTACTATTTGTCTCAGTGATAAAGTTAGGAATTCTTTAAGTGGTGGGGTAAGGAACGAACTTTGTTGCCTAAGTAGCGACTTTTTTGTTTACCTTTCTAGTGTATTTTGCTATTCCATGATTCCATTTTTTTTTAGATATTTCATTCTGCGTTTTACTCAAAACAACCCATAAAAAATCTAGATTTTCTGTATGTTGCCATACGTTTGTTTTATTTCGAAATATCAGTGTATTTTTTGGTCTAAATGGTGTTGGGAATCACTAAATCTTTTTTCAATTATGTATTCAATTCGATTTTCATATTCTCTAATATATTTTATATCCTTAGTGATAGTGGTTTGCAATTTTGTAAACTGGTATTGGGAAATCAACTCTCCTCTATTTCCTTGGGATTATATATTTTGTACAAGCTACATTTTTAACAGTTTTTACTTATAATGTACGAGAGAACGAAGAAACGTAAATACCCCCAAATCAAAATGAATTTCTTGTTAGAGTAAATAAGAAAAAAACCTTTTGCCAGTAAACCAGAATTTCAATAAGCTCATAACTTTTGAAGTTTTTATTGCGTTAGCCCAATATTGCATAAAATTGCATACAATTGCATTATTTCACTTGTCAGCTTTACGACCATGAAATGAATAATAAAAAGTAAGTATCGGAAGGGGATTTATATGATTTAATTTAAATTTATGAATTTTAGTTGTTTTGTGAATGAACGTTAACTTTTCTTATTATAATAATATATATAAAATGCACTCGGAGAGTTTAAATATAAAACAAAATCATTACAAAAAATATCCAGAAGCATTTATTAACAGCCATTCTAAAATACGCCGACCAGCCTTAATAGAAGATTTATCATAAAATTATATTTTGAAATTTTATAGTTTGAAATAGGAATATTGTTTTAAGACTTAGAAATTTTTGTTTTATAAGTCTTATTTTAAGGCGCGTTTGAAGTATGAATACATTTTCAGTTATTTCCGACAGCGTTACTACATTCTAGATTGTGTTAAATTTTTTTTGTTTTTTTGGGTCGAAGTTGAGTCCAACTCTGAGATGTCGATTTACAAGTAACACTTCAATTTACAAATATCTTTGCCAAGCAACGTTAAAGTTACATTTCTCTTTTTATCTATTTGTTGGTTGTTATTTTTGCTTCCAATATGTCAGTCTCGGAACTAGACAAATGGAACTAGCTGTTCTTATTATTTTTTTTGTGGCATATTCACATCTAAATAAACCTTGTCTTATTCAAATTGACGTTTTATCGTATATAAATATAGGAAACAAATTTTATACGTCATAGAGTAATATTATATTTTTGTTAAATGGTGTTAATTAGTTGTTAAAAATATTAAATTGAACATTTATACATGAATTACTTTGTTAAGTTCAGAAATGGATGAATTGTAACATTTATTCTTTAGATATATTTAATCTATTGTTAGCAATTTTTGAAATGCAATTTGGTAGAAGTATTTCAATTGAGTATTTTTTTTTTATGAAATCATGAAAAAGTCTCGACTTGAGCAACTTTAAATGAAGACACTTGAATTAATACTAAATAAATCAAGCTTATAAGAACTTGAAATAATTACTAGAACAAATCAGCTTGAAAAGAACGTGAAGCAATTTTCGACAACTTCCAATTTAATTCGTTCACGTTCTTGAACGCGGTTCGTATCCAGTGATCGCCAACTTAGCAATTTAAAAAATGTATTTCCTATTAACAGTAACAGATCGACTGACTTTATTTTAGACCCTTTCCTGTTAAAATTCTGCACGGGTGCTCGACTGCGTAATCCTCTTTTTCAGAATAAAATGTCAGCAACAGCAATATTTCACAATATCGTTCTTGCTTCGAATGGATTTCAACCCAATTACATGTTATCCTGTGTTCGTATAGTCCTTATTCCACACGGAAATCATCGACCTGCCTTCCTCACGTCACATGCACTCTTGATGCATAATATTTCACGTTTCTTGTCTCCGGCTTTGGGTTTAAACCACAATGGCACCGGCAAACAAACGACAGAGTCTAGCGAAGGTAGGTAAGTAGGTAAACAGCTATATTGTTTTCGGCTCATCGTTAAAAAAATTGGAAGCGATGACGCAAGTGCTTCATCAAAATGTTACTTGCGGTTTGATGTATTTTTTGTTGCGAAAAGTAGAAGTAGGATAGTCTTAATTTAGTAGAGGTTGTGGTCGATTATGCTAATCTGAGTTCTTATGATATCAATATTATGCTACTGAATTCTAGTGCCATAATGAATATTTGACACTATAATTTAACAATATCAGTTTTAGAATGAATATCAAAAATCGATTTATATACTTTTTTGAGACAGTGATACTTGTGTAACCCAGACTTTGTTATCTATTAATCATCGATGGTCTAAATTTTAAGTATGCCAACAGATTATTCAATCCCACAGTATAGCTTAACAAAAAGATATTCTGTACAAATATCAGAGAGAAAGGACCGGGACAAAGGACCTCCCATAACAGCGAATCTAAACTGGTATACCAACGGCTGCAAAACTGATTCAGGAGTAAAGACAGGAATTTATGGGGTCAAAGAGAGAAAAGAAATCCCCTAGGTAACCATGCCACTGTCTTTCAGGCGGGAGTCAGGCCTTACAGAAGAATTAATGTTACTACAACTACAGCTGATATTGTAATATTACTAAAAGGCTCAAAATGAGACATTTAACATTAAAAAATCTTAAGATTCACTAAACGGTTTCATAACTCATCCATTTTTTATGACTACAATTCTACTAGGAATTTACTATTATAATGCAGTTACAAATATCTTGTCGTTTTGTTGAAAAGTACATTTGCTAGATAGGGATCTCGTTTATGATGATTAGTAACTGTCTATAAATAAATATAGATTGTAATAGTTTCCAATCGGCTTTAATAATCGTTTCTGTTAATTGATTCCGGCAATTACTTTGAACATACTGGTACTACATTTTGGAGTATGTGCAATTTAGGTCCTATTATAAATTGAGATCAGCTTTTCATCTATATGTATATTTAATATTAAATATTAATTAAAAAAAAAGTGCCACAAAGGAAAAATGCAGCAAATGTTAAATAGAATTCTGTATAATATGGAAATTGGAAGAATGATAAATAAAGTAAAGAAAATTTCTAGAATATCAACGAGTTAGAACAACCGTCAAGATGAAATCAAAGCCTTTTTATTGAATTTAACATGAACATATTATAAATATCAATTTCAAATGGTTTTTTTCACGTATGGAAAAATATTCTGTTAAATACAACCCAAATCATACTGATTTTAGTGTTATACCAACCATAATTACTAACAGTACTACCAGGTGTGTAAATTAGGTAACGAAACTATTTTTTTTTTAATTTTTCATTCGAAAACAATTACAATTTATTACTGTCTACCTTGAGATAACGATTCTTTTACTCCTTATAGCATTACTGGAACTCATATACGGGAATAGTTTTCAGCTGGTTGGTAACAGCATATTTATTATTTTCTAGTGCATTCAAATAACAGCTTTTGAAGTGATTTCTTCTGCATTAAGTTTATTAAAAACTTGGTCAAACTTTTGATTAACTCTTTGGTCTTGAGACACAAACTCTTTATGGACGATGCCCTGGCTACTATAAAAGCAACTCAGCAAGCATTTGCTCTTGTACTTGTTATTATTGCTTTTTTGGGCTTTAAAGAAGTTAATGAATACCAGTCCATGCCCTGGCGGATGATTTCCGGATCATATAATAAAAAATATTTGGTAGAAGATTAGAGAAGTCATAAAGAGACATTTTTTAAGCGTGCGGTCATGAACTGCAATTTTTAATATTAGCAAAAATAATTTTTATTTTTTTATTTGTTTCCAAACTAATATATTATACCCGTATATTTATGTCATTTACTTGTGTTTTCCAGACACACTAATTAAAATAAAAAATGTATTTAATATTGTCAGTGTTTTATGCAGAAAGGACTGAAGTTGGGCCTATTTGTTATTTTTTCTAGTGACGGACATGTCTGGATTACTTGACTTATGACTAAATATGAAGCTATGATATTAAATGTTTTATTATATTTTACATGGGTTAAAATACATCATACTCCGACAAGCTGTTCAACTTTTTTAATAAAACAAACGATAAATCAGTTTAAATTACGGGTGCACTGAAACACGTTTTGACTGTATGGAGTTGCATTTTCATTAACATTTTAATACATGTACCTATTCTCTTGGAAATTTCGTTAATACAAATAATGTTGACAGTAAACTACAGGGTGGTAATTACAAGAAACAATATAACAAGCTATTAGATTTTTTCTCTTCTCTCTAGCCGGCAGATAAAATATTTTAACCATAAATTGATAATTTTACCGAAATTGGCACGAAATAAAAATAAAAAAAAAATTATATCTGTAAATGCTTAAAAATAGTTATTTATATTTGTCAAAGGAACCAGTATTTTGGTAACAGGTCCCCATTTAAGACCATCCTGTATGCAATTGTTTTAACAAAGGAAATTACATAAAGTTAACGAGAATTTATAAAAAGCTACAGGTTGTAACAATTAAAAATACCATATTTTCTGTTAGAATAAGAGTATTGAAGGCAGGCACTTTAAATAGGATTTTAAAAAAGAAAGGGGGGTTCACAAAATAACCAAAAAGAGGTAGTGGTAAAAATTAGTCATTTCGACAGTCCAGTAGAGGTTCGCAAAATTAATTTCTTTTCCATTTTGATTACTTTTCTCCATTACGGTTTTTTCTTATCTCGTTTCGTGCAGTTCATCAAAATTTAGGGTTTATTCAAAATTGGGGAGAGCCGAAATCTCTACAGACCATGGGACAGTACAAAGGAAGGACTTTGTTGTCAGTAAGTCGTTTAATCCTGTTAATCCTTTCTTTCATTAACTACATTTTTGGTACATATTTTGTCTGAGAATGTGTACTGTTCTCGTTGATTTCCAAAATTTCAGCAATTGTTTATTTTCTCACTTTCAAAGAGATTTTATAATGACTTGGGGGTTTTTAACAATTTTAAGGAGCCAACATGCATGAGATATATTTCATTATCTTAAAGCAATCACATTTTACCAGTCATTATAATTGAATTTTAAAAGGGTTTGGGCCTAAAATATGTACATGTAATTATCGATTTAGTTTGATAGTTGTCATATCAATATAACGTCGACAACGAGCCTAGGCTCAAAAAGAAGATCGAAGAGAATATAAAAAACATTATTCATAGAGAAATATTAAAATAATAGAATGGTGCCTCATGGATTATTTTTTATAATATTAAGAAAACGCTTTAGCCCAATGAAATTATAGTAAGCAAATAGTTCTCAAATAAAAAGTAAGGAAAGAATTCCGTCCTGTAAGTACCTACATTTACAAAAAAAAACAGAAGAAAAAAGAAAAGAAGAAAGAGAGAATGTAATTAAAAGTCTACCAAAAAAATATATAACTTTATTAGAAATAATCAGACGTGGTTTACTGATTTTTGAAAAGCTTTATATTATAAATATTTTAACCTGAACATATTTATTTCTCCGTATTTTTGAATAGTCTGTAGTCTGACTACCTATATGGTTTTAAACGATAATACCTATGGAATTTAAAATTAAAATTATTAAATTAACTTTTGAATAAATAGAAAGATAATTTTTTACAAAATATAAATTCGATTTTAAAAGAAACCTATTACAATTCAAATAAAATAGCAATAATGCCCTTTATTAGGGTGTGTTATTCTGTTTTTAAAATTTTATTCCTGCATGCCATTTTAAAATCTGGTATTACTATAGTAAAAAACAATTTACAAGAAATTAAACAATGTTTTTACGTTCATCAAATTCATCGAAAATTTAATATTTAGCCATAAATATTTAATTTAAAAACTTCGTAATAAAGGTTTTATTAAGTTTCCACATGAATGTCTGCCCTAATTAACGTTTTACTGTTTCTCTTCACAAAATATATGAGTTTTGTTCTGAGAGTTTACTAACCGAGAATGTCGTAAAGTGTAATTACTTGTATATCATACCGTTCGTCCTGTACTGAATTAAGACGTATAATGTAATAAAAACATATAGAATTCCATCAGGCTATTTCGTTTGTATAATTATAGTTGATGGTAGCCAATTGTGAAAATGGAGCACTCTCATCAACTTCTCAATAGAAATATGACCTTTTCATCGATTTTCCTTTGATAAACGTTTTCAAATTAGTATTGCTGCTTTTTTCACGATTAATGTTTTTGTGTATTTACATTAATAATTTATATTATCACCGCAAAAGAACTTATCTTAATAAATAAGTTATAGACATTTATGCAAAAATTCATGCAAAATTCGGTAGATATTACTTTAAAAATGATCCTAACTTAACTGCATCACTTTTCCAAAGCAGATATGTGGAAGTTCTCCACTATCTCATTGTTGGTGATGTTCGGCACGAATAATATCACAACTTCAGTTATGACATGTCGTTGAATAGTTTTGTAGACAGGTTCTCAAGGATAACGACCAGACTCGATAAGGGACTGACTATTTGGGCCGTGTTAATATTTTTGATAGAAATTTGATATTTTTTGTGATAAAGCAGTCCTCACGTATCAGTTAACTTATGCTCTGTAAAACTTTAACAAGTAGAATGAGCTGATTAAAAAAGTAACTCAATTCGTATTGCTATTTTTCAAAATAAGTTTTTTGTTGCTGTGTTGGTTTTATTGCAATGTAGAGTAAAATGTGCATTATATATAGTTTGTTGTTTTTAAGTAATTTATAATTTTATTTAAATTTTCGCTGGCCTTACTGAATTTACAATTTATAGTATAATAATTAGAAAAGCAAACGCATATGTTTTAATACCATTTTTGTATTTTTCTTGCTACAGTATCACACTGTCGAATATTATAAAACTAGCAAGGAAAACAAGTAGTGTATCTAATCAAACTCAGGATTAGATCCCTGTTAGTGTTGTGGAAGAACAGGAATATTCCATGTCAAGTTCTTACTAAAGACAAAACTCTTCGAACAATCGCGCTAAAAGTAATTTAAAACTAGCAACTCAGGAATTAATCAAAGAAAATTCAGGTTGTAAGGTATTTTTTAGGGAAACTGACGATTGACCAATAACAGATATAAATCCAATTTATTGGTAATATTTATATCTGGTGACTATAGAGTAAGTATGATGTGCATTTCAAAATTGATGAACAAGTAAAATATACTTAAATTCTATCCTTCGAATACCAACTCAACAATACCTTCTGCATTAAAGGAATATATAGAACGTGGGAAATCTTCATCTTCACACCAAAGAAAGATCAATGTGAATTATGTATCGAGTACACACATTAAAATGGTGGAGAGAAATTCGATTCAAAAATAAAGTATCAAAGTTAACCCCAATATGGCAAAATTATCTCGAAAGAAAAAATACCATGAGATGAACCAAAATACAATTATAGCTGTGATTAAGTTACACACAGTTCTTTCCTGTCCATCTGGTCTAGCTGCAGCTTCTACTACATATAGTTCGAGGTTAAGTGAAGTGGAGTATTTATATGGAATGATCAAATCAAATTGAACCATTTATAATGTGCTACCTTAATGTAATAAAAGCAAGAATGGAATAAGTGAACAGCGAAAGGAATTCAAATTGTTTTTCTTTCTGAGAATTTTTCTTGCCAGCACAAAACAATTATCATAGCTGTGTACATGTATGGAATACTATAGATCAAACGGGCTCTCTTCTGGATAAGGGCGCGGTGTGTAAGGGAAAAGAGAGTTAAGCAACAATTACAATTTAATAAAGATAAATAAAGTGCTCAACAAACATTAGCAAATATATAAAAACGAGTTATTACCAAGGGATGCTCTTGAGGGGACCCATGGTTCCTGTAGACATTTCTGAAAAAGGGCAACATCTAAAACAAAGGACAACACGCCGATTCTGTGATTGAACGGCAGATCAGTAGAGCCATAAAATTAGGATAGATTTATACATCGAAGCAATATATGTATACTATGCTAAAAATTGATACCCCCTGATAAAGTCACTGAAGTTTTTGATTAAAAATCTTTAACATCTGACATAGGATGGAATAATGTGATAAAAAATGAATACATTGACAATTACAGTGGTCAATGATTGAATGGTTGATAAAGAATTTGTTCACAAAATTCTACAAAACCAGCAATGAACAAGATGAATTTTTGAGGAAACTGATATTATAAAGAAAAAAAAGTGAAAAGAACTTCCACAAGCATATTACATTTTGATAAGAATGACTCAAGAAAGGCATACAAAAAAAAAAGTAGCTATTTTAGAAAAGTAGATAGAATTTCTGCTCCTGTTTTTCAAAAGAAACCCATACAATATTATATTTTTCTCTTTGTAATAGTCGTTACTTCCTTATTTAATACAGTTTCAATCTGTTTTTGATCCATAAAATAGTAATTTTTTTACGTTAGTTGGTATTATATCAAATTATACATATTTTTTTCAACAAAAGCGAAATACATATTAAAAAATATGTCAGAAATTAAGTATAATATAATTATCACTTTTTAAAATCATTGAGTTTACTTATTTGGCACTATTATATCAAAGCATATTAGGTTTTTTTCAACTTTCCAAAAATTCTTTTAAAATTCTCAGTATTTTAATTCAGCCTACCTACAAAACTCGATTTTCTTCTGGAGTGACAATATTTTTGGCCAATTTTAACAGTCGCAATAGCAGGTCATCTTTTCTGTTTTAAAATTGTAATTAAAAATATAGCTAAATGAGTCAAGATTTTCGATTGTTTAAGCGGTTCATCCCTTATAATATCGATTATATAGTAGTTGTCCTAAATAATTTAAAAAATTCTTACCTTCTGTGGCGTTTAGTACATGAATATTCACGTAAGCTGGTATCGCATTTGAAGGATAACAAGTATAGTTGCCATTATGGCTGGTATCTGCTTCCTCTAATTGAAGAACGCTGGAAGACTTATCTGCTGTTACTAAAACACCGGGATCATGATTAATCATTCTTTGGCCATGGTACCAAAAGACATAAGCTGGTGCCTCTGTAGCATGCCTCAAAATACAGTGCAAACGTAACAGAGAACCTGCTTTGATATGGAGATCGGGAGCGCCTATAATTGACGCTATTGCCTCTGAAAAAATAAAATAACATTTGTACATTAAAACTGTAAATGTATTACTTATACAGAATTATCATTGAATTCGACTGAGTGAGTGACCTAAACAATTTATCTTTTTTCACGATTTTTACTCTTCCACTTGCATAGAACTTTTATTCTACCCGGAATATACTATATATATATTATAGTATCTTAAGACGTCTTATTTTTTTGAACCGAGAGTTTATTTTTATGAAGGTATGACGATTTTGTTGCCCTATTAAAAGTAGCTGCTTATATTGCCGTAAAGGAATAAACATAAACTGCTGAAAGCGCTTGATGGACAATGTTAACTTAAACTTAAATTCTGGAATTACCCTTTCCAGATTGTATACCATTAACGCTCGTAAAGTCTAGTTTTAGTATGGACAATGATAGTGAAATCTCTTCTGGTTTTGTTTACAAAGCAAATCGCAATTTAGAAGCGTTTTGCACAGATTGTTAGTTCGCATTTACTTACAATAAATTTAATGGAGGTTGTAATATGCATATGAAACTAAAAAGCAGAATGGAGGTCACCGCGGTTAGATCATAACAAAACAGAAAAAAAAATGATAATAGTAGTACTTTACACGGAATTTAACGGGAACAAGAAAAAGAGGTAGGCTGAAGAAAAAAAGGTTTCAAGGTGTAATGTCGGATGTCAAAAAGCTGAAAATACTAAATTGGATAGAGAAAGTAAGAAATACAGAACGATTTGCATTAGTTTTGAGATTTATAATTGAGATATATTGTGTATCAAATCTTAACGTTTGAATTTTTAGTTTAAAATTTTTTCAATAGTATGGATTTTTGGCAAAGACTATATTCGTAAATAAATACTTTATAAATAATTTCTTAATAACAAATAATATTATTAATCAGAAGAAACTCAAAATCCAATTTACCACATTCGAAGCCAATGGAGAACCTTCTTTAATAAATAATATTATATAAATAAATTTTTCAACTAATAGATAATCCAAAGCAATTAATTGTTTGTCCTCTCAATGCATACAAAATAACTATTTGTAATTTTTTAGAACTACCCAAAGCTTTAAAATAGAATCTACCCCCAAAAAAGTTACGTTGCGCTCTTGAATAAAGATTATTATAGTAAAAACACTAGTTTAAAACAATATAAAATATTTATCTTTAGAGATATAGAATAGTAGAAGAAAAATCCCACATATATCGGAATATTTGTGAAAATGTATGTTCACTTGTACCTCTGTGTATAAAATGGGTGGATTTTAAAAATATTTTGAAAATAATTGTAAAATTTTGTTCGAGTTCATAATTGTAAAAAAAATTTTTTATCGAATAAAATAAAATAAATTAAAATTAACCTGTTTTTGAAATGTAATTAGTAGGCTAAAACTTTTAATAAACTGTGATATACGAAACACTTCATAATCGGCAGGATTTTTATTAACATGCCAACACAAGCATAGTCACAAAATGTGTTGTTAGAAATGTAGGGGACTGGCCGAGAGTGGTTAACCTTGAACAGATAAAAATTACCCTCGTATATTCTAATTTTTATATTTTAATGAATTTTGATGATTATAATGAAGTATATGGAATTGACTGATAAATTAATCTCCAAATTGTTGATTTAGCTAAGAAATAAAAATCTCATATTAAAGATACAAATAACCACTCTTACTAAGTAATTAAATATTTCTCCTTGACATCTGTGGCTCTACTACAGTTTTTGTCTGCTACAGAATTTCCAGATGGCCCATTTTCTTGGTTTTTACTTTCTTACTATTATTAATTTCTAACCTAGTTCCAGATTTTCTCGAGATCTCTTCTTGAAGTTTTTGTAACGTTGTTACAGGAATTTCGAAGAAATTTATGATCTTTCTAGTGGTTACGGGCTTTTGGTTGGTAGAAATTGTTCCTGAATTTTGTCGATTATAATATTTTGATATAATAAAAAAGCATTTAAATGTATAATTTTAGTTATTTTACTAAAAATGGAAGAATAGTTTGTTCTAGAGAAATATTGCCTTTGACGTGATTTTAATAAGTAATACATGCAAATTATTTTAATTAATATTTAATAAATTAGGGTAAAATTATATTTTTAATTAATTTTTTTAAATTAAAATCAGCTAGGTAATTGATAATATTACTAGTTGATATTAGTTTCGTGGTATTTCTATTAACCAAGATGTTCCTTTAATTATAGTTTTCAAAAGCACATTAACCAATAAAATATCATTTATTTATTTAGTTTTAATGAGATGTGGAATTCTCCTTGTAATATTACTGTTTCCATTTTATGTTTTTAATCGTTTTTTCTCGTTAAAGAAAGATTTGAATATAAGTTCTGCAAAAGTAACGTTATATTATTGTAAGTGAATAAAATAAACTTCCTTCGAAAAGAATAATACCATACAGCAATGAAATACGCAGGTTGGTAGTAATTTTGCATAAATTGTGAAAAATTTACATAATAATGTAAATACACATTGCATTTAGAACTTAAAGTGGTTTGCAATTTATTTTTATTTTTTCAACAACGCTTTATAATAATATTCCTTTGGTGTATGTATTTGAATTTTATAGCAATGAATTTTATAACATCAAATTTTCATTTAATCTTGTTTTTATGAGAGTCATTCATTAATATCTATTTATTAAAAAGATTTTTCCATTAGAAACAATCAAAATCGTAAAGTTTAATAATTAGTCTATTTATCAGTGCTAGTTTCAAACAACGCGTTAATTTAATAATTAGTGAGCGAAAAAATTACATTTCAACATTTCTACTAATTCATGGATAAGCTAAATATCATAGATAGGATATAGATATAGATAGAAATCAAACACGACATTTACAATGTTTAAAGCGCTTACATAATAATGGATAGGGATTACCCTTCGGAAAAATTGAAAGGCATGGGATTTGAAGCTACCAATTGAACCAAAATATATCAAATACAGACGCAGAGGGGATCTAAATATAGGAAAAGTATTATTTGGTTAAATTTATTAAATTTATCAAAATTTGGAAGATTTATTTCTAAAAGTGTAAAATCTAGTGTTTTCTAAAAATAAATGTAGTTGTATAGGTGGGAGGTAGTGATAATTATTTTATTGCTGTAATGTAAGAGGATACATTAACTGATTTATGTGAAGACTTAAATTTCTACAGTATTAGCTGATTTACGGTAACAAAGATTCATCAAGCTTTCTCGGATGATTCCACTTTTGGTACTAATGACTTAGCAAAAGCCATACTATTACTTTTCTATGGTGAATGGAACGTGTAAGTATTAATGTCATTCGCAACTATTCTCTGACAAGAAAATTGAATAATATTAAAGGCTTCAGGCGATTATACCTGAAATTTCGCTTATCTATTGACAATGATAGATAAGTGGTCGAGAAAATATAGTTTTAAAAAGCTTTGTAATATTGTAGAAATTGAAATAATTATAATTTATCTTTTTATATTTATTATGGATAAATTCCACAAAGTAAGGGTTGAAACAATTAATTTAATAAATTAAGTATTTTCATACAAACGGTCAATGATTTTGAATTATACTGTTTAAAGTAAATACGTAATTTAATAAAATATAAAATTCTGTAACTTTGAAAAGTTTTATACATATTTCCATTTGCATGTCCGAATTTATTATAACAAATATGCCGGAGGCAACTGTTGAAAATGCGTACAAAATAGGGGCTACTGAGACTGCGAAATGTTATTTTCTCCATTTATTCTATAAAAGTTCTTTCAAAAGTCCATCTCATGGTCCTGGGTAATGAAGTGAAAATCCCCACAGGGATAAAAAAGTTGCCAGAGTGTATATAACCTCATTCGGACGCAGGCAAATCCAGCGCCAAGTGTTAGCTCATCCCTTATCTGCTATTTTTCCACAGTTAAGGGTCACAGGTGGGCTTTAGTAGCCAAACACCGGTTCCATGGAAGTGACTTCCCTTTTTTTGTTATGGAAATTTGGTTGTAGCACTTGTGCATTTTCATAAGAGTGCTTGATCCATTCTCAATTTCTTAGGTCTCCGATATATTTTTCCTATACTAGGGCTCATTTTTTATTCATGATTTGTGCCCACCTAAGTATAAATCAATTTGTGAAATGTTAGCTTTATGTGATCCGACATATTTTCTGTAGATTTGTATTACATTGATTTTTATATAGTATTTTCAAATCAATTCCATCCAAATTTTCAGTGATTCACTTATCACTACTTAAAACTAAACTTAATTTTACCTACGTAGTGATAAGATTCATTAATGATTTAAACTTAAACTTGGTGTGCCAGTTTATATTTCAAATTATGTCAAGGACAATAAACAACTTGAGAGACTCTAGTTTTGAGCGGAGAGTGAGTGCGTGCATTGCTCAGTGATTTCTTAGCATTCTGAAACTGTAGACGTGACTAAGGGCTGTTGATGCAAAATGAATGAATTTTAAACATCAATGTTTATAAAAAATTATTAGATGTTGTTAAGCTAAAACGATCAAACAGACTTTTAATGCTTGTAGGTTACTAAAAGTATTAATAGATATTGCTACAACACACTGAAATTGAATTTATATTAGGGTAAAATAGGATTTTCCAAATAAACTCAGTAAAATAACTTTTCATTCATTCAGCACACTACTGCAAACCACCAACCATTTTATAAACTATAAAATTTTATACACAAACCTAGTGTATTAAAACCCTATGTTATTGTTAAAATATTAGTTTATTCCAGCAGCATGACTCAAGAAAATATTTTACTTTCGAACCCATTGTATTGACAACATATACAGGGTGATTCATAACTAGTGGGACATAGGCTAAGGGCAGGTTATTTGACCCAAAATATAGGACTGAAGAAATGCGGAAGATGGTTTGTTTATACGTACAAGAAAATATTTGCAACTAGAAGATACGAATTTTTATATCCAGACAGAAGGCAACCAAATCACAAAACTTTTGCAAATCTATTTCGTCGTTTGGGTGAAACCGGGTCATTTCGTAGTAAAAATCTGGGTGGTTGTCCGACACAAATCACATCTAATAAAGAAGAAGAAATTTTGGTTCGAGTAGATGAAAATCCTGATGTAAGTTCACGTCAACTGGCAGCAACAACAGGAGTAAGTCAGTCGTCTATTATTAGAATTCTAAAAAAAATGTTCACCCTTATCACTTCAGTCCTGTTCAAAATTTGCTTCCAAGAGGTCTCCTACGACGGTTATAATTCTGCCAACGTATTCTCAACAAGTGTAATGCTGACCGAAATTTTATTAAGAATATAAGGTTCACCGATGAAGCGACTTTTACCAGACGAGGGGTTTTTAATTGGCAAAACAGTCATTACTGGGAAGAAAAAAACCCGTATGCTGTTAAAGAAAGACATTTTCAGCATGAGTTTAAATTAAATATTTGTTGTGGCATTATAGGTGACCAACTACTAGGGATATATGTTCTTCCTCTAAATTTAAATGGAGATTCTTATTTATTCTTTTTGCAAAATACTTTTAGTGATATTTTGGATGATATGTCACTAGATGTAAGAAAGAAATTGTGGTTTATGTAGGATGGAGCTCCACCTCATTTCCCATTATTTGTTAGAAATCATCTAAGTGGTATATTTTCTCAACAATGGATTGGCAGAGGAAGTGATTTTGAATGGCCACCAAGAAGTCCTGAATATAACCCTCTTGATTTTTATGTTTGAGGACATATACAGTCTTTAGTTTATGCCCATGATATTAATTCACGAAACGAACTCTGAAGGAAAATACAAAATGCGGCTAATTTTTTAAGGGAACAGAATAATGTTTTTTTATATCCGAAAATTATTTATTACAAGAATTAGAAATGGCATAGAAGTCGGAGGAGGCCAGGAAGAACATTCAATTTAAGTTCGCTCTTTTTATGTTAAATTATTTTTAAATCTGCTTTACCGTTAAAATAGAAGCCTTACGTTACAAGTTTTTTTGTTGTCTGTTATTTGAAATCCCCGTCTGTGACTCTGAACTGTTCAATTGCGTTTTTCTCGAAAACGGGTGAAATTATCGTGTTTAAACAAAAGTACCAATATTACGTAGAAATGATGTTTCTATCATATTTTCTAATCATAACTACTAAAAAGTTTCGTCAAAAAAGCTACCACTTAATTTCATTATCAGGAATCATTCACGTGGCGTCCCCTATAACAAAATGTGAAATAATACATAAAATAATATTTCTTGTCTAAAGCTATTCCTCTGTGCCGATTTTGATAAATATACTGTGTCCTATATCCTATTCCACAGCAATATTTTATTAAAGTATATTTGGTTCTATCGCCATATGTTGGTCCAAATAACCTGCCCATAGCTTATGTTCCAATAGTTATGAATCACCCTGTATTACCAACACAGCGTCATTTTCACTCAGAAAGAAACTGAATTCAAACCAGGCTGATGTATTCTGAACGTTGGCCGCATAAATCAATTATCCAGGATCTAGATCTCTCGAAGAAATTCTGCTTACCTGTTACCCTCAATTCCAAAAATATACTGGTAGTGGGATATGTGGATATTTGACATTCATACACTCCAGCGTCTTCCGATCGGACGTGCTTAATAACCAATCCCCAGTTCTGCAGATGTCTTGCATGTTCTACGAAGAATCGATCGTCGGCAATGTACGTTCCTACACCAACTGTCAATATTGTTGGAGGAACATCGTTTTTGCGGATCCATGAAACCTGTAAAGAATGACATTTATTAGTCATTACTTATTTACCCAGAACAGTATCGGTATCACCAGATTTTTTCAATAATTCGAACGATTGTTCGTACAGAGTTTATTACAAAATGGAATTATTTGAAGACTATTTACACCCGTTAATTCGTTTATTAATAATTTCATAAATTAAATTACATTCAATAAAACGGTTACTTTTCTTATTGTAATAATATTTAGGATTCAGATCAAATTTATATATTTTTGATGTCATTATTTTGGTTACTTGTAACAAATTTATATTTAGTTAAAA
This sequence comes from Hermaeophaga mercurialis, assembly GCA_951812935.1. Lineage (NCBI taxonomy): Eukaryota > Metazoa > Arthropoda > Insecta > Coleoptera > Chrysomelidae > Hermaeophaga > Hermaeophaga mercurialis. The sequence continues at coordinate 29,898,158 of OX638360.1, read as the reverse complement.
GTAAAGAAAGGCTTAGCGGAACCTTTGACTGTTTTTGTCGGTAGGTACTCTGTGGAGTTTAAGTATGAACATGTTTTGCTTACAAATAGCCGTTGTCAACAATGGACATCAAGATTGACATTAAAACATAAGTCAAGCTGCATGTATGTAATTGCTTTGATACTGTTCTTTACTAATTGTACATTTCGATTGGCAGAGGGTAAATAGTAAGAAACTTCCTTCCTCAAAAGCTATTTCTGCATCTCTGTTTGATGCTTATTTACAATAAGCTTAGAGTGCTTTAACCCAGTCTTATTAGACCAATTCTGAGACAATTTGATTATGACAGACTTTCTGATGAAGTCTTTTGCATAGTTTTGGAATAAGTTAAGAGCTGGTTGTGGCTTGGGTCAATTATTTCTGAGTTAAAAAATATTTCTATCAATAAATACGTGTAAGAGATTATTACATTATTCTATACGTATGAAAAGTGCCGTATACCTTTACTTTAGATATATCACTAAATTTTATGATATTTATTTTGTTAGTAACTGATTTTCATGATTAAAAATTAGGGTGTCATTTTTAAGAAAAAAAATATTCTTTGATCCTTAACTTTGAAAGTATTGTTCAAAATTCAATGCTTTTAACGAGCTTTTCAAATATATCTAAATCATGATAAAGTATACAGAGTGGATAAAAAGTCTGGAAACGTCCAATTATCTCGTAAATTGCTAGTCTGAATTCTACAATATTTAGGATAATCCTATTTTGGGATACGGATATTCCAGATTTGATATTTGCAATGTTGCTAGATTTGCAGTTTCTCTAATATTATTAGTCACATTGGTTTTTTAAATACATCATCCTATATTTTCAGTCATTTTTGGAATCTTCTCTTCAATACGTGTTCATCCATATGTAACACTTATGATTTTATGTAGTCTGTATGGCCTCCACGTTCACCTGATTTCAATCCTAAAGATTATTTTTATTGGGAATACTTGAAAAATTAAGTTTACAAAACTAAACCAGCAAGTCTTGCAGAGCTAAGGCACATTTTAAACACTTGATTAAGTAATCATTATTTTAAAAATGTTGTAATCTTTCAATTGTTCCGTTTTACTGTAGTTATAAATAGTTTGTATTAAAAAAATTATTGAGATAATTAGGCGTTGCCAGACTTCTGTTTCATTTATTTAAGATCTTCTAGACCACATAAAATCATAAGTGTTACATACGATTGACCTCGTATTAAAGAGAAGATTCCAAAAATGACTGAATATACAGGTTGATGTATTCAAAAACTAAAGTGACTAATAATATCACAGAAACGGCAAATCTAGCAACATTGCAAATATCAAATCTAGAATCTCCGTATACCAAAATAGGCTTATCGAATAGCAATTTACGAGATAATTGGCCGTTTCCAGGCTGCTTTTGGTTGACTCTGTATAAAACTTATAAGACATATTTTCTTCCATAGTCCGTAATTTTCATTTTCATTCGTTCATATAAAAACTGTAATTTTATTTTGTGCGAATAAATCAGCTACGAAGTACAATTCGGAAATGTTTTGTTCATTGCTACTCACTAAATGAAAATCACTTCTGAAACGACGAAGTTCGAATCTCGAATCTCATTACAGGGGTGTTGCAACGTTGCCCCATCGTGCGTTGGTCAGCAGAGAATATACATTTTTAACATTACTATGCCCAGAATAAAATTACACAGCCTGTATAAATATGTATTATCTAACTAAGCTAATCTATACTCATAATATTTAACGACAAATTACCATATTTCTAAGTTTTGTTGTATTTAATATTTTATAAAAATACTCAACTTTAACTTAGATTCCTAGAAACAATGAATTCATTCGATTCCAAGTAGGAAATCTGCATAAACTTTAGTTACTTGCGGAAATGGTTGCGTCTTAATTTCCCAGACAAACTAAATTCACCAGCAGTTTATCATAATTGTATCTCATTATTAAATTTCCTTCTTTGACTTTTCAATGGGGTACAATTGGCCGAGGAAAATCAAAATCTCTAGAATTTCCTTATAAAAAGGAGTTGATGATAGATGAAGGGAAAATAAATTCCAATTGTCTGAATAAAAGCGCAAGCCAAGTTCGGAATGTCTTTCTATTGTGAACTTTTCAAGTTTAATATCTATTCAAATGCTAACGCAATGATTTTTTACATGAAAATCTCCCGTTGTGAACTTTTTAAATGTTGGCTTTATAGAGAAAAGAAAAGCATTTTATTATTTTACATACATCACATTAATATCATTAAGTGGGTTTTTCTCTTTTAATACTAATTTTATTAATTAATACTTAAAACAGGTAAGAACTAAAACATTAAATATACAATATATGTATTAATATGTATTTCATCTCGCTTATATGGATTAGTTTTTATACATCGTCTTCCATTGTAAATAATAAAGTAATTTTTATAACAAACGCAAAAATATATACAAAATAGTATTCCTACTTAAAAATTGAAAATATGTGTAATGCACAATTATTTTTCGTAATTGCTGGAGCTGCTAGTTTATTAAATATAAGATTACATTTTTATAAACACGTTCCCAAAATTTAATAATGAGGGAGATACAATCCCACAAAAAGTTTTTAAATATTTTTCAGACTTTTGTAAATAACAGTTTCATTTTTTAGAAGTGAATATGTGAGAAAAGCTTGTTAATTTTTTGTTGGCATTTATTCCATCCGTTTTGAATAAGGGGTAGTTTTGGATGATAGGTGTGAATTTTACGTCGAATGTTCTTTATTTTGTTATTAAAAAGGCCCTTTAAAAGAACATTTCCCCAAACTATTTTAAATTAATAAAAAGCTATTACATTGTGATATATCTCATCCCATATCAACTAATTTGAACTAGAAGTACTTGTGAATTTTTATGACATTGTAAATGAGTGAACTACGGTTTGGGATAGATAGATATATCACAATTTTTTATAATATGAACCCTTACAAAATGATCAATAAAAATTAATTAATGAATTACAGTTCTCCTAAAATATCCACTTGTTCATTTAAAAGTGTACTTGAGATTTTTATTAACAAGTGGTTTTTATTAAGTTTTGGAACAATGTGAAAAATTACATGATTGAACTATAAACTCTAGGATTAAAAACTTATTCAAACTATATAGCTTCTCCTCAACACGATGTACTCCAAAATGATAGATTTTATTGAATTACTACTATTTTTAAAACAAACTCTAAACGTTTGCTTTGGTTTACTACATACAATTTATTTTTCAGTGGTTCTTATTTAATATCCCAAAATAATACAGGGAAATAATTAAATTAATTGTTTCAACCCTTACTTTGTGGAATTTATCCATAATAAAAATAATAAAGATAAATTATATTTGAATTTCCACAGTATTCCAAATCTTTTTTTAAATATCTTTTTTCTAGCCATGTTTCGCTAAATCGCATTTTCAAAAAGAAACAGATTTCTAATAAGCATACTTGACTTCATGGCATAAGCATTTCAACCAGTCATTATCAAGCAATATGCACAGTATATGATTTCTTCCTATAAAATTTTTAAATATAATAATTCTTCTTATCCTAAAAAAATTGGAAATATTATAATATGTATGTAGTCCAAAAGGTAATCTAAAATAATTGAACTTCCAGGTTTATTTGTTCATTCAATACAATATACTGAGGATATTTTATATATTCCCTAAAAGAAATCAATATTTAAGTTACCTGATTCAATAAATTCGTAGTAGAGATCCAACCAACAATAAATTGAATATTGAAGATTACAATTTACTCTTTTGATTGATTTATAGAACGGTTTGTTCTCTTCAACTAAATCAAATTAAAGAAAATATCCAATTGTTTATCACTACTTGTAAAACCAGCCAAAACATCATAAACATATCTATAGCAAAATAACACATTCTTGGAGATATTTAAATCAAAATTTTTTGTTCTAAATTATTCATAAAAATATTTGCCAAAATTGGTGATATTGGACCACCCATTGGTGTTCTTCAATTTGAATGGAAAACTGGGGAAATACAAGATAAGTATTATTTATCTTTCCATATTTATTATAATTTATCTTTTTTATATTTGTCAGAGAAATAATATTGCCACTCTGTCAATTTTTAAAATCACAGTATTTCTTCTCCGTTAGCTTTGTACCTACATAAACGAAAAGCAGATTTTTATTGTACTACAAAATCTGGGACACCATGTATGATTAATAACGCACTAACACGTTTAAATAGTGCATCTTAAACCTAAAAAATTGCAAAATATAAATATTGTAATATTACAAAATCTGGTTTTGATTGGAGTGTCGGTACTACAATCACGATAAATAAATAAATTATAAATTTAACTGTAAACAACTGTTTTTTTATATAACGGAAATTGTTTTTTTTTTATAGGAAAATGACAATTTCATATTTTATTTTGACGATATCATCAGAACATAACAATTTTAATTTCAGATGTTTACTTTCTTACGTGAAATTGATTAAAAAATATTGTAAAGTATTTAAACATATTCAATTTTAAAAAGCAGTGGTGTTTGAGTGTTTACTAGCCCTTTAACAAATATTTTGAAGTTGTTTTCTTTGTCTTTCAAATATCAATAATTATGCCAAGAATATCCATTATTTTCATTTGTTGAAATATGGAAGATAAAGTTGTGAAGCTGCTGAAGTTGTTATTATAATAACAAAGACAAAAATATAAGATAAAAATATTTCAAGTGATGTTCTATTTAAACCTAACTAACATAATCATTAATTACAATTAACCCGTACAGCTCAGAAATCTTACTTAAGTCTGAATCCGTTTCCATTGCCCAGGTACATTACCAATCGTATTTCATACTGAGGATTAAGAACACTCAGTAAAACGACAATTTATCTTTGGCATTCTCGGGCTCTAGACACCGACACTAACGGTTCAGGTGGACCAAATTGCTAAGCGAGGGAAGCAAAAATGAATATAAAAGTGGCATTTAATTTTGTTAATAATCATGTAAGACCCTAATTATTTTTGGATAAATAATATAAAATATACTGGGATTTCAAGGTAAATATATTTCTCGATTATTGACATTTTTTGTAAAATGTTGTTTTATGTTTTAAGTATCCGCTAATTGGACAAGACAGTAAATCAGATAATTATAGAATTATAAAATTCCTTATTTCAATTTTAACAAAGTTTTTTTTATATTAGCAAGTTCCTCAGGCGAAAATTGAAAAAATAAGTGGTGTCGTTATATGATTATCATATTTTCATATTTCTAAATTAAATTATAATTGTATTATTAACAGAGGTATGTGGCAACTTACTTCCTTTTTCGCTAGCTAAAGTACTCAATACGTTGTTAAGAGGCAACTCTATGAAAACAATAAATTAAATAAACAAATAGGTTTATATTTTAGAATGAAACCATCTTAAAAAGAATATTGTAGTTTATTTAGAATCTCTATTATGGTTTTGTTTTTTACAATTTTTATGCATAGAAAAATTGCTTTTTTACATAATAGTGGATATTGGCTTAGAATTATCTATGCATAAATCCTATGTGCTTATCTTCTTAGACATATTTATTTTTTAACAACTTTAATGAAGATAAGGAACATCAAAATGTAGACTTTAACAATAACTTCTTCTTGAGTTCTTGAGTGGTTTTCATAATAGTTGACAGAAATTTTTCCTGATCACAACTTAAACTAAACTTAATTTTAAATATTTCATAGTGAGAAGAGTCATTAAACTTTTAAATTTAAGCTTGGTGTGACCATTTATATTTTAAATTATGTGATAGGCAGATAAATAACTTGAGAGAATCTATTTTTGAGCGGAGAGTGAGTGTGTGCATTGCTTAGTGACTTCTTAGCGAGTCTATCTTTCTGTAACTGGAGTGACTGTGATTTTGGCGGTTTGGGTTGATTGTTTAATTGTGTACTCAGAGGGCAGTTTTCGTTGGTCATTATTTGTAGCATATTTTAGCGAAATGTTGATTGGTTGTAGTAAAAATTACGGATGATAAAGTTATTTTGGAGAACGTACAATGTATACTAATATGAGCTGAATATTATTTTCACTTGTTTTCTTATTCAAATCATTCAAATTCTATTACTTCTGCGAAGCAGCTAATTAAGATATAAGCATATACCGCTCAAGATAAAATAGAGGTGGTGAAAGTTTGGAATTATATATTTATATTGGATAGACGTTATTTTAAAGGCTCAATATAACATAAGGAGGAAGCACAAGAGCTTAGTGATGATTAAAGAAGAGGATCCCTGAAGAAAATAAAGATGAATAACTATACGGTAGAATATAAAAAATATAATTAGTGGTGATTGCTATATCTAGTTTCTAGGTTAGATTATTTAACAATGGTGAGCTTTTGCCAAAAATTACAAATGCGTATTTTCAAATTTAGTTTGGAAGGTTGGATTTTTGGACAGGGGACATGTGTATCCATTAGCTGAACCTGTTTTTTTCTTATCCTTAGTTTCAATGGTTTACACTTTTTTAGTTTACTCTTTTTTTGTGAGAGATTAACTACGAGTAGAAGCCATATACGCCTAGAGGCTTTTTAAAAGCGGTTAGATACAACGTGATGGGCTACTGACAGAGAAGGGTAAACGTTTTTTTTTTATTTATAGATATAACATTTCTATTCTTACAAATCTATGATTTTATTAATATGCCGAAAAAGCAAACTATAAACATGTAAGTCTTTGGATTGTTGAAATTGCTGTAGTATGCATTTTCAAATTTAGAAGTTCATTTGACAAAGTTGTTTAAAATAAAAAGGCGTAGGCTTGTAATCTTTTTTTATTAAATTAACTTGACTTTTGACTTAATAAATGGTCTTATTTTTACCTATCCAAAAAATTATTATTGCTTAAAATTAGAATAAATATTCAAAAAAATACAGTAGTATAATGTAAATTATCATCCCCTTTTTAAGTCATAACAACAATTCATTTTACCTTGAAAACTTTCTAAATACAGTAGATCGTAATCTAAGATTGTCCTTCCTTACTTGAAAAAGCTTGAAATTAATGCTTTCTTGAACGTTACATCCATTTGTTTCAATTTCTTTTGAACTACTTTGAATTATTTATATTATTATATTTATAAAATGTTTCTTAAAATAAAATCATCAATTTCCAATATTTGCATATCTAATAACAATTAATATTAAATAATAATGCTTGCTTTGTACTGAAATTTATAACGTACGATATACCCAATTCAGTCTCAATTGAGCTATAATATGGTTGTTCCTATATAAGGATTAAATGGATGGGGGTGCGATTGACACGAATATGAATGCTAAAAGCTTTTGTAAATGTCAGAACATTGTGTAACAAAAACACCACAAAAGTGATTAGTTGATTGATTTTTTAGAAAAAAAAAACGGAATTGATTGCAATATTCTTGACATATTAAGTGAAAAAATAATTTATTTTTATTCTTAGGCTCTCACAGGTTCGTTAATAATTTAAAAAAGACTTAAACAAATTTAGTTTGATTTGCAAATAGTATCCGCCAGACAGTTTGCATAATATAATAATACTTTTTGTTATTGATGTGATGGATATATTAAAAATTATTGATTATATACGAGTAAATAAAAAAAGAACTACGAAAATTGGGAACGGAGTAAAACAATTTTTCAAAACCTCTTAATGAAAATCATGATAAAAATTAATTAATTAATGAATTAATTTATAAAGTAACTGGATTATAAAAAGTATATTATTAGTTATGTACTGCGAGATGAGGTTGTTAAAAAATCCAAGAAAAAATATCATTTTATTTTATTCAATTATTAATTAATAGAGCGGATATTTTTGTTGAAACTGAAATAAAAAAATATTTGTATAGGTAAATCATGAATTATCGAACTAGAAAATTTTCAATGTACATTTAGTGAATGGAATTTTCACTAACTTCCTTACAATAAAATATTTGGGGAAATATTAGGATAGTTTAATTTTTCTTTTTGATGAAGTATATTTTAATTATAAAAAATATCAATTAATGCTAAGGGTAGTATCCCCTAAACATTTTTAAATGGCAATAGGGGTCGAGTTTTTAATGCTTTATTCAACGAAATACTTGTAAATGTACTTTATTAGAGTTGATAGGTAAAATTATTGTTAATAGTGTGACGAAAATCTGCAATTAATAAAAAAATCATAAATAAATTTCTGAAAAATTTAATATATGGGCAGAAATAATGGACGACGAGTTCGTAGATCCAATATTTATTTACGAAAATCTAGGGTAATTAGAAAAAACAATCAGCTACTAAAATATAAAATTGTAGGAAAACAATTTAAAAGTATTTAAAATGGATATTATTTTTCAACAAGACTGAGCTCTGCTTATTTCGTGACAGATTTACGTCATTATTTAAATGTTGTTTATGAGGGAAGATGGCGGGATTACCTTAAGTCCACCAAACCATTCGTGAATCGATAAAAAAATTAAGCCAACGGATACATCACCAGAGAAACACTGCAAAATGTAAGGAAAGCAGCAAAAAAACAGACTGTAAAACAGAAACAGAAAACAGAATCTTTAACGACAACATTTTGAGCATTTGATAAATTATGTAAGTTTATAATAATGTATTTTAATTATTATAGCAGTGCCGTTTTGTCACGTCTGGATAATTTATTTGGAATTTAATTCAGTAAAAATCAATAAAGTAAATTTAGAATTATACCATTGGACAGAAAATTAAAAATTAAAAGCTCTTACCCTTACAAATATTGGGACGGCTAACCTGGGATAAGCATGTTATTTTTATAATTCAAATTTGCTTTAGCATATATAATAATCATCCTTCTCTTTAAATACCTTGTCGTAGGTGAGTTAGTGAGGGGGGAGAGGGTGAAAGGGGTCACCCCTTTTTTCCCACTCCCATAATTGTTTGTATTCTTCCACTATATTTAATGTTTTATAAGATTATATCAATTTAATAGTATTCCAACTATAATCGATTTTGTTAACAAGTAAATTAACCAAAAACGAGACATAAATAACTATAATAATTTCTAATAATAGTCTAATACTAATACTAGTTCTCTGCATCTCTATATTTCTTGATAAATGTATTCTAAAATAATATGCTTCAGTTCCCTTATAAAACTTTGTCCTCGTAGATAGTGTTTAAGTTCCTTTACAACGCTCATTCGCCGTAATAAACGGTTCCGTTTACGTTTGCGGTTTCATAATGATCCCAGGTAAGCAAAAACTCGCAGACACTTTTTTGTCACTTTTGACGGATGGGTTATTGGCAAAAAACACATCAGTTCTCCTCCGCGCGTACCAAAGAGGAAAACAAACAAGCTAAAGAGATATTTATTCTCTTAGCTTAAACATACATCTAGAAAAATTTTAAGGGCGTTTCTAGAAAAAAGCAATATTATTAAGTATACCGGAGATAAAATTTAAACCATTTGTTTGTTGCGTCAGTGATATAAATTTTATTGGTTTGATGCCTGAACAGTTCATCTCAAGGCAGATAGTCACTGTCAAATAGTTTGTAACAAAATTCAAGAGGATTTAAAATTTTAGAAGACGCAATTCTCTAATGACGGTAAATCTAGAAAACCTAAATGGTATTATCTACAAAAAAAAAAGTCGAAAATGGCGCAAAAACCAAACAAAGTTCAGAGAATTACATCAGATCTTAAATATGACAAGAATGCTCTGTGCAAGCGTTTGTCAAACTGTGTTTACTAGTTTATTATCAAAAAATAATAATAATAATAATAATAATAATAATAATAATAAATAAACAATTTTTAGTTAAAGCAAATATGACAATAATCGATAATTCCAGAATAAAGAGTGACCGATACCCTGAGGAGAATTAAAATCCAAATTTTGTCCAAAGGAAACCATATTTCTGAATCCCTTACCTGTAAAATTTGTATGGATACTGTGGTTTATAAAAGTCAGCAGAAATCGATTGGTTGCAGCAGATGATACAAAAAAATATTAAATTGTTGAAAATTGTTGAGACAAAAAAACTGAAATCTACCTTCCTCAAATTTATGCATGAAATTTAATAACATGTAAAATGTATAAATATAATTCTTAAGTTGTAATGCAAGGAAGAAGGATTTTACGTATACTTCTTTCTTCACCATATTATTATTAAATTTTTTTTAGTTTTTTCGATACACTACATTCAAGTTCCCATAGTGTTTTATTGGTTTTCAATAACAATGTTATATATGTATATAAAAGAATAACATTTTATTATTTATATTTTCTTCTTCTATAAAATTTTATGTTGTTTAAAATTGAAATTTAATGCACCTCATTGTTAGAAAATATAACACAGAAAGCTTATTGTTTTATATTTCTGGAATTTATCTTACTTTTTATTATTTTACCTTTTTTTACCTTTTACCGTATTTCATTTACCTCTGTAATCAGAACCTCTGCGTAAAAGTTGCAGATCTTGCTTTTTAATTTTTTCTTCCTTTAGAAATCCTTTAATTCTTACTTTTCAGTTTGTAAATAGCATTGGAGGTAAGTAAAATTGAGTGCATTCTATAAAATCTGTATATGAAATTCTTCGATTTTAATTTAATTCAATGTATTTGTAAAAAAAACTCTACATTCAAAAGTTACAAATAAACAATGTAATTGTTACAGTAATGAAACAAATAAATAACCGATAGTAGCCCAATGTACTACAGTCAATAATGGAAATGAAAATTTAATACCAGGTGATGCCGTACGTCATATAATTTTTTCGTGTCTTCCTTATTTATAGTTATGGTTGGTCGTCATTATTTTTGTAGACTTTATTACTACTCCTGCCCTGCTAATTTAGAATAATACTGCTATTCATAAGGCAACACTAAATGGTCGATTGGGGCGTCACTTCTACGTAATATTTCTAAAAAAATAAGAAGTAATTTTTTCCTCAGGTGGGTCTCAAACCAACACCATCTCGGTTATAAGTACATAATGGTAACTAATGCTCACTCATTCCTCCAGAACATTTTAAAATATTTTATTATTTTTTGTATACCTATTATACTAAAGAGAACAGGAAAATACAAGGTATCGATTTCAGTTCTCATTTATCTTTTGCTCTTTTTGATTTTGTTTTAATTTTTTTAAGTGGTAATGCTCTTTGCTGAGAAAACAAATATACGGAAACATAATATTTCAACCAAGATGTTGCTTAACGATCTTTTTTTAATACCATCTCTATTATAATGGGTGCCTCAGAATAAAGCGGGATAACTCCATAGGTAAAATACAGGGTGTCCCACGACGATTAAGACAAGTAATATATCAGAATTGGGCAGTAGTAGAGAATTATAATTTTGGGGGTGTAAATTAGAGCAAATGTTGCATCTTTTCTTGTTATTGTGTTACCCAATGAGGTATTTGTTTTTGGTCACGTGACGTCGCAATCAAAATTATTAATGGGACAACCTGTATATTTGTGCCTTTCTGTATTCCTACCGATAAAACAATTCTAACAAACTAGCACACTTGGGGTCTAAAGTGATTAATTCAAGAGCTACAGGTACTTAAACGATTGTAAGTTAAAAAATTCATAATTGAATCACTTGTAATTTTCGGCAATCTTATATCGTACGTAATGATTAAGGCAAACCAATATTATAATTTTTATGCTATTTACTGGCCTCCAAGGTCGCCAGACCTGACACCGTTAGATTTCTTCCTTTGGGGATATCTTAAAGGTATCGTATATGAAACTCCGTCTAGAGATTTAGACGATTTGAAAAGAAAAATACGCGATGCTTGTAGAACTGTGACACCGGAAATGATTAGGGCAGCATGTAACCGAAATCTATTATCAAGATTTGAGAAATGCATTTACGAAGATGGGCATCAATTTGAACATCTCCTTTAATATTGTAAGTTTTTTTTGTGACAGTTAATTTGAATTTTTATTAAAAATTATAATATTGGTTTGTCTTAATCATTACGTACGAATGTAAGATTGCCGAAAATTACAAGGGATTCAATTATGAATTTTTTAACTTACAATCGTTTAAGTACCTGTAGCTCTTGAATTAATCACTTTAGACCCCAAGTGTGCTAGTTTGTTGGAATTGTTTTATCGGGAGGAATACAGAAAGGCACAAATATACAGGTTGTCCCATTAATAATTTTGAATGCGACGTCACGTGACCAAAAACAAATACCTCATTGGGTAACATAATAACAAGAAAAGATGCAACATTTGCTCTAATTTACACCCCCAAAATTATAATTCTCTACTACTGCCCAATTCTGATATATTACTTGTCTTAATCGTCGTGGGACACCCTGTATATATTTAATTTTAGGAAAAATAGTTATAATTAGCATATACAGTACGTGCCAAATGAAAGGAATACATTTATTATTTCGTAAATCGGCGATTTTAGAGGAAAATCCTGAAACCCGTCAATTTTTATTTTTAAATGAGCGCTTCGTCAGATTACCATTTTATTTTTGACGTCATCTCTCTATTTACCCATATCAATTATGTCTAAGTATTATTGTCAAAAGTAATATTAATGATATTCGAACAGATTTCTTAATTTATTAAGTATCGTTATGATGTATTTATTGATACCCAAAAATAAATTTGGAAAAGTACGTCACTGACAATGAAAATATGTCTAAACTACTTTTTACCTTTTTTTTTAAATACTTGTTACCTTATCAAAATTCTTTTAATGACCCACTTTTCTAATTGCAAATGTTATTGACGACGTCATATCGCTTACGGCGATGACGTCAAAAAAAAGGTGATCTGACGAAGCGCCCATTTAAAAATAATAGCCCTTGGGTTTCAGGATTTTTCCCTAAAATCGCCGATTTACGAAATAATGAATTTATTCTATTCATTTGGACCATACTGCATAGTATTTCTATTCTAAATTGCAAAACCTCCAAAAAAATGCTCATAAAAATCCAAGAAACAAAAAACATCCATGGGCGTAGGTAATTCATTATCTACATAAATTTGATATTCATGTAAATAATAAATGAAAGACTCTATATATAGTGTATAATTATAATCCACTTTGAGTTTTCGTTAATGAATGAAATATTTTTTTTCCTAAGTTGAAAAAGTTTCAATACCGTAATTATGACACCACACATATTATTACTTAATTAAATTAGCTCAGTCTAGTTTGTACAAAAAAATTAAATTTTTTAAACATACATTTTCATGTTGACATACATACAAAAATAAATCACTAAACATTATTTCCAAAAACGATTTTTATTAAACTAAACTATTCATAAAGTGCTGCTGTTAGTAGTCTTGATTTTTAATTTTTTGATCGTCTTATTAAACTCTCTTTCTACTTCTATTACACAATATACTCACTTTCTATTTTTATGATATGCTCATTTATTTTTGTTAGTTTTGATATTCTTTTAATTATTTTATTGTCCGATTTTACATTACCTTCTTTTTTAAACACTGGAACATATTTAAAACAACTTGTTGCATTTGTATGTGTAAATCTTTATTTTTAAGTATATAATAAAGAAAGGAAAAATGAAAATTTTAAGAAATAGAAGTAAGAAGGGGAATCATTTACGACCATAGAAACTCAGTCAAATACTTAAAAATGCGTGTGCGGTTGACTAAGACGACTTGATTTGGCCAACTGAACTTCACTACCTCAGATATAAAATGATTATACGTGGTATATATAATATTTAGAAGCCCATTTCTTATAAAGTTCTTTTATTGTATGAACCTCGTAAATGGAGTTGAAATGTAAGTTTTGCAATTTAGAATAGAAATACTATACTTTAAGATGATTATATTTATATTCAAATATTTTAAATTGTGTTACGAAATAACTGGAGCTTTGTTTTTCTTTATTCTTGTAACTATATTAAAATTTAAGTGAACGAAGAAAGCGTAACCAATTCTTATATATTTGTTTTATTTATTAAACTTGAAAGTTACTGAACAAAGTTTCAAGTAAATTTTATTAAAGCTAAATCCTCTACACACTGCCACAGAAGATAGTTATCAAGAATTAAAGCTATAACGTAATAATCTTCTGCGAAAGCAGATGGCAGAAAATGAATCAAGCCTCTGAAGTTAAGTGAAACTACCTTCATTTATCATATTTCTCATTTCGTAAATTCTGCTCACATTCAGTAGCTCATCACAAATTTCAATTATACGTATTAAAGATTGCGATCACGATAACGGAACTCTAAGTCTAATAATGGAGAAATATTTCTGTTTCACTTATCAAAATTACGGTCGAGTTGAGACAACGCGGCTTTCAAAACTTTCAATATAAATACAAATGTGAAAGACAGTTCTAGACATGGAATAATTGGTTCTTGTTTAAAACATCTGAGCTGTATATTTTTTATTTCATTTCGGTTATTCTGGTTTATATACAAGGTGATCAACTTATACTCCGAAGTTTGATATCTCCGTTATCTTGAGAAATAGGAAAGAATGTTTTAAATAAAAGTTATACATAAAGTCAAGCTTCACATTTTATCAAAGTTATGTTTTTTTTAATGGAATACCCCGTATATTTTTAGGTTTTTATAAATCTCCTGCCGAGCTAATTTCAACGATGTATCACACTTTAAGTCTATTATGTTTAATTTACAATTTACAGCCACCCGAAAATCACATTTTTTTTTTATTTAAATATGATATATAGCCAAACTATTGAAAATCAATAAAAATGGTTTACACGTCTCTTGTCCTAAATTTTCAAGTTCTTTACTATGGCATAAAAAATATTTGATACATAGTGATTAAAAATCAGATGGGATTTCCAATTTTTGATCACTTTATCAAGTATTTTTTAATATTACGAAATAATTTTAAAATGTGAAGCTTGACTCTATCTATAACTTTTATTTAAAACATTCTTTCCTATTTCTCAAGATAACGGAGTTATCAAACTTCGGAATAAAAGTTCATCACCCTGTATGTTACTTTTTATGCATCTTTTAAATGAAATTCATTTTCTACTCTTATTACGTCACGTATATTACACGATTAATTTAAGGATTGTTGCAATACCAGGCACCAATTTCTGCAATTTCTGCACTGGAAAAACATATATTTTTGTATTATAATAATTACCATTTAAAATAATAACTGGTGTTTGTATATTAATCTAAGAAATATATAAATGACAAGGAAAAGTAAATATCATTAAGTAACAAGCAGAAATAAAACAATATTTAGAAAGAAAGACATGGATAAGACTAAGTACATAAAATATTGGCGTTTTAAAAAATGGTGTAACATAACCTTTTAATAAGAATATTGGTGTCAGAAAAAATACTGAGAAATATAGAAGTGAAACAAGTTGTCCATTATAGAATAGAGAAAGGCGATACAATGAACTGTAACAAGTAACTGGAATTAATTAACCATTAACATAGAAAATCTAATATATTTGGATATTTAAAATAAGCAAATGTGAGATGAAGGAAACAAGATGTTTGAAATAATAATTTTATTAGATACAAACACCTAAATATAACTGCAACCTGGCGGACTTTTTCAACTATCGTTTTGTTTTAATAGAAAAAACTTTCATTCGACTATTACTACTTCTTTATTCAAAGCATGTTTGAGTTTTTTGCGGTAAAATTATTTTGGGAATTAGAAACAACCACATTCACTAACGTAGCTCCGAATTATATTATCTCTGAAAATGCCAAGAGATCTTCCTCTTTTTCGATTCCGTTTTTTAAAAAAACCGTTTATTTGAACTAGACGTATATTGCAACTACTTATTATACCTAGATTTATCTATAGTTTTACCATATTTAGACTGGCGAACCACGAAAATTACAGTCTAAAATAATATAAATGAATACTGTTCTTTTATAGTTATAGATTATTATTCATTTTTATTAACTGTGGGCAACATTAAATGAATCAGTGTGCATCTCAAATTACATGTGTATAGATACCGGTGTTCCTTGTTTCTTATAATTTAGAAACAAAAAACTTTACAACAAATTACTATAATTTGGTAAAGGTCATATAAATTATATGACCATTAGTTTTGGCTCATTACAAAGTCATCGTCAGGTCTGAAATTACAATGAAAGTGTCACTAAAAATATTACAAACAAATGAAGGAAACTTACATCTTACCAACTATAGGATTCCAGTAACAATAATAATTAAATGTAAATTTAAACATAAAAAATAATTATTAATATGTGGGTTAAGTTTATTATAAATAAATATCTAAATTAAATTAATTGAATGTTAAATTAAACTTAAAATTAACATTGGCATTGAGTAAATTACATAATAATTATATTAAATAATCATTTCACACTCGAAAATTTCGTATATAACCTTGAAATTAAAACAATTAGTGGTAAATATTTTGATTCTTTCTAATCCATATTTAAGAAAAGGGATAATCTTTATCAACTTAAAATTTAGTTTTGAAACTGGCAAATTAATTGTTTCTTACCAAAATTCAGGACCTGATTTTTCTGTTATAATTTCAACACTAAATATACAGGGTGTCTCACTACGTTTTGAAAATTATTCACATGACAAATATGAAATTTGGCAGCTATATTCAGTCGAAACTGATGCTTGTATTCGTTATAAAAAAAATTCCGTTTTTCCTCTCATTTCCGGTCACGTGAACCCCACAAAATTTTGTGAAATAGGACAGCAGGTATAATATATTTTTAATAAATATGGAAAGATAAATAATACTTATCTAAAATTTACACAATCTTGTGTTTTAATATGTTTTCTAGTCTACCTAGGTTTCGGGATCTGACAATACCATTTTCCAAGACAGATAGAAGTTTGACAGAACGTAAATAAATTTCATGTTATAAACCTGACAACCAATCAGTATTAAGTAATATTCTTCTTTTTCTAAAAATATATTTAGTTCGTATTATTTACTTCAAAAAGTAATCTACGATAATTGAACTTGCCAAGTTTAGATGTTCATTCAATACTGTATATTGAGGATATTTTAAGTGTTTCTTTATTTTAAATTTCTCCAAAAAATCAAGTTCTTCTTTCTTGTCAATTATACTGCTGTTTCCAATGTGTTATTAAGTGTAGGTTTGTGTTTGGTGTCACTAAGGTGTTTTGCGTATTGTGATTAATCTGGTTGTTTTAATATATAAGCTCGTAAGTGTTCACAGTAGCGTATGTTAAAATTTCTTAATGTTTCGCTAAGATAGATGGCGTTACAATCCGGAAATTTAGTTTGTAAATATCCGATTTTGAAAATTTGTTAATTTTAGGTTTTACATTTAATAAAAATGAACCTACATTATTTCTTACTTTAAAAGATATTGTAGAAGATGTTGTACGAGATATAATTCTTGATAATTTGTTTGAAATATCTCCAAAAAATGTAATGGTTCCGAATCACCCATCATCTTTAGGTTGTTTCAGAAAGATCAGGTTAATGGTAACCTTCTCTTCGTATTTATTAATCAAAATATTTATTAGATGCATTGGATAATTATTAGAGGTAGTGATTTGTTTTATTATATTAATTTCCTTCCCTTTTAAAATCATCCTTACTCATTGGTATTAAAAATCCATCTCAGGCGTCTGCTAATTATATTTTTCTTAAAATGCACACGTGGATCATATCCTAAAACGCAATATCTGAAAACAATCCCTAAAAGCACTGGATGCAAATAGTCACGTAGCTAGTATTTTGAACCCTCGAAATATTAACACAGAAACACTTACTCAATCATCAACTTTTGACCGAAAAACATCTCATAAAAATACTTGCTTTCTCAATTGAATCTTAAACATGTAATGTTTGACAATCAAGTGTGAACCGAAATATATATAAACTCTGCTCTCAAAAGTTTAAAATAGCAACAAAATTAAAAGCAATCTTTGTAATGTAAAAATAAGAAGCTAAAGTAAGCTAATAGGGCATTGTCCGTTTAAAAATGTATGTGAGAATTTCTCATTAAAAAAACTGTACGTCTATATCTTAATGCAACTAGTGCTTATTTTAATCAATGAGCAACCTATATCAGTTTAAAATAACAAAAAATTTAGAAATCACAAAGGATATTTTGGAAGAATAGCAAATAAATTGATATCTTTTAAAAGTCATGTTATTCGATTTATGTGAAGTCTGTATGTACTAAACTCAGTGAAATCTAATATCAAAAAAAGGGATTAAATTACTGCTTTAACGATTTTAACTATTTTTAATTAAGGGTTAGAGAGAGTTTATCCACTTGATATGTCCATTATTTTATTCAGATTAAAACGTGTTAAACAAATTCTTTATTGAATAGTTCCTTTGTAACATTTTTAGATAAAAAGAGAGAAAATTCCACGACGTTAATAAATTGTTTTAGTATACTGAATCGCAATTAATCCATTCTTATATCTCATTAATTTACAAATCCATTTGGATGAAATTTGTGTGACAGACGAATACAGTCAAAATGGGTTTAATTAATTTTGTTTTTTAACAAATCACAATATATTTTAGGTAAATCTTTAAAAATATAGTATGGAAATCATTTTCATTGAAAAAACGGGATACTGGACATGTCTAAATTACACTATATGAACATTTTGAAATTCGTTCGTACAATTAAGTTCAAAATATGACGTGTCTCAGAGTTTTTAAAAAAATTCTGAAATAACAGCAAAATTAATTTTAATCCGTAAATGGTTTCCATACTATATTAAAAAAATTAACCAAAGTGGCACTGTAACGCTCTGTATAATTATTAATAAAGATTTAATTTAATGCACTTACTACGCCGTTGTTAAATTTTCTTACGACGCACGGTAATTTGGCTGTTCCGCCAATTTGAGCAACTACTATTGTTGAATTTTCAGTGAGAAACATCGTTGGGCGTCCGGTTGACGGCGTTTTTAGAGCGTTTCCGGAAGATTGATCTTTGCTTCTGCGGTTTTCATAACTTCTACGACTCCTTACTACTCCTGCAAAGAGAAATTGATTGAAAAGAAACGCCTAAAGATGAATACCCTTTTCCCAATTTCCTCGTTAAATAATTTAAAATAAAATGTTATAGATTAGATTACAAAAGTGAAGTGATTTTCAATGTACAAAAACAAAAGAAATTTTTTATTGTTTTCTTTAAAAACAATTTAAAACACTTTTTCACAACAAAGTTTTAAACAGTAAAGAACTTCCGCGTGGCTTCGTAACATTTTACAAAAAAAAATTACCAGTTGCGTTAATCTACAAATGTCTACTGTGCATTTTGTGGTTCCATCTAGGCAAATCCGTTGTAATTGTTCAGAGACATTTACGTTTAGAATTCTCAAATCGTTGTCCTCCAAGACTCTATTAAACATTGATATTAACAATTTAAGTTTTAAGTTTAAACTATCGTTAATTAATTATCAGTCCAATGAACCATAAATTTAGAAAATTTAAAACCAAATTTGTGTTTGGATAATTGCAAAATAAATCAGGTAAAGAGTAATATTCTCTTATTTAAGCTTTAGATTAATTAGTGCTAAACTGTTGTGTTTTATGTTAACCAGAACTTCGCCTTCTTTGTGAAATCCAAATTGTTGTTGTCCAGACCAAAATTCACTTCATCAAATGAAATCCATAAATAAATACACAAAGTTTCAAAACACTTTAAATTAGGATTCATTTTTTATTAAATTTTAATTATAGCAGGCAACGGATTTAAAAGATTTGTACAATGTGGACTCTAGAACGTATCAAAATTCTGACCTTCGTTTTCTGAGTTTTAGGAGTTAAAGCCAACTAAAGTCAACATTTTATAGTTTGACATTTCTTAAACACAATTTTTATACAAAATTAATTTTTAAATACCCTTTTTTATTTTTTATTGGAAAACATGCTTCTTTTATATTTAAATATGTTATAATGATCTCTTACGGGAGAGTTCATGAGAAAATTTTGTTAATAAATAAATATGAAGTTCAAGTTTGTTATGGGCGCCTAATACGAATTAAAATTTTGATTTTCTTCTGTCTTTGTAATTTCTATTACACTTAATTCATTTGACCAAAAAAATGAATACCTATATAAACATTAAATACACAAAATTAAACATCAATAAAAAATGTATCATAGAGACAAGAAATTTTAAAAAACTTAATATGTTTCTTCTATGCATCAATGCGCAAGTGTTACTTTTCTAAATTATAAACCACCATAACCTTGAACACAAACTGTCAATTGGTGTCTTCGTATTCCATGTAATAAATACAAATGTTCCAAATCATTAGACAATTCCATATAATTTGTTCCAATCTAGCAATTCTTGATGAACGTAGAATTCACTGGTAAGTATTATTGTTGCACTATGATTTATAAAGTTTTAAAATTACCATATAACATTAATTGTTTATCAAACTTTTTTATGTTGTTTATTTTAATAAATACTGAGAAAAGGTTAAATTATTTATAATTTTGCAAATGATTTATAATGTAATCAAAGTTTGATTGTTTTTATCCTTTTCAAAAGATAAGACCCACTTTAATTTGATTTAATTACCTTTTTGACATCTCAAAAATGACTGCCGTTTTCCCAAATTTTGAAAGTCTATTTGTAGTCTGTCCATTCATGGTATTCTAAATTAACAAACATTCATTAAAGTGTCTTAAAGTTCTTGAAATTATTTTACTTAAATGTAAAATATTCAGTTATAATTACTTCTATACATTTTTCTTTTTTTTCTCTATCCAATAAATTTATTATTTTTTAAATCTATACAAATTTTTACTTTTATACAATTATGATGAGAAATATTACAAAATTATTTTGAATTTAATTGATTTCTAATAAATATTATTATACAACATGTAGGACTGCATTTTTTTAATCCATTTTAAACATTTATTTCTATTACTGACTCATCTCATATTATATCTGTCACTTTTTTAAAATAGTTAAAAATTTTCTATAAATCTATAAAAGATGTGATTAAAATACTTACTGTATACTGAATATTAAAGAATTCCAGGTGATTTAAACACATTTCAATTAACCAGATAAGTATTATAACTTTTTGAAAAATCTTAAATTATTTTTATAGAGTCTCCTCTCAGATTGTGTTTATTAAATATCCAAAATTTTATTATTGGATTGTTTTCTATCAAATTATACTATTATATAATTGAATTATAAAGTTTAATAATGGGTTTTACTTAATTTACCACTGGTTACATAAATTCTTTCTTTAAAGAAATGAAGTTTTACATGTTGAGATGTTCATCTTCTGTCAAGTTCCAAGAAAAATTATTTGTTTTATGAAATAATAACATTGAAATTATAACAAAACAAATTTTATGTGTTGCCAATATTAGTTTTGTTCAAGAAATTCCTTATGATTAATAAATCAATAATATTTTAGTAACATGGCCTGTCACTTTTAGTGTTGAAATATATCATATCATTTTACAAAAAAATAATTTAATTCATTTAAATTACCTAGATTCAAGTTTATTAATGATTCTATAAAAAAAATTCCTTAAAATATACATATATTTAATTCTTTAATAAAGAACGGATCATTTTCAAACATAATTTAAATTAATTAAGAATTCTAGTTCCATAACTTTGTTGTAATTTTTATAAAATTTACTATAAATTGTAATTTGTTTGACATTATATCTATTATTATATTATAACTATTATAATTATAAAAATTAATTAATTTAATTTACGAATACGAATTTTGGTTAAAAAATATACAATAGAATTTATATTCAATTTTAAATTAATAGCCTTATATGATTCTAGACTTAGTATCTAAAATTATAAGCTTAATTAAACACTAAAAATTGAATTTATTTTCAAGGTCCTTTGGAAAACATTCAGTTTAGATAAAATTTCTAAATTTGTTATAATTTACAGAAAGCTCAATAATAATGATAATTTGTTTTTTATAATTTAGAATGTTAGTGATATTTGTTGATTTAATACTGGGAAATATATATTTTCTCAAATTTCATCAGATATGATATAAATTGTTAAGTGCTTCTAGGTATATTTACGTATATTTTAGGAATTCAAATAAAGCTTCTCTTTTAAAAATACAGGGTGTCCCACGACGATTAAGACAACCTAACCTAACCTAACCTAAATTTTTTACAAAATATACTTCCAGACCTACTTGAAGACATTCCATTGAATGAAAGAAATACAATGTGGTGGCAGCAAGATGGTGCACCTCCACATTTTGATGGTAGAGTGAGAAATTATATTATATAAGTATATTTTGTAAAAAATTTAGGTATCTCTCTCCCGTTAGTATACCATCATAAAAGTACTTTAGACCCCAAGTGTGCTAGTTTGTTGGAATTGTTTTATCGGGAGGAATACAGAAAGGCACAAATATACAGGTTGTCCCATTAATAATTTTGAATGCGACGTCACGTGACCAAAAACAAATACCTCATTGGGTAACACAATAACAAGAAAAGATGCAACATTTGCTCTAATTTACACCCCCAAAATTATAATTCTCTACTACTGCCCAATTCTGATATATTACTTGTCTTAATCGTCGTGGGACACCCTGTATATTAAATTCCATTTACACTTAATAGACCATTGTTATCTGACTTGCCGCAAATTCCTTTGTCAAATAATAATGTCATCCACATACAATCGAATTTCTATTGAATTTTAGACTATTTTAGATATTCAATTTTAGCCATTAAATGAAAACGACAGGTTTTCTAACATCACTGAAATCAATATCGCTATTTTGCCGGCGGCCCACATTTCAAATTCAACCGTCTCATGAATTTGAGTGTTCTCATTAAGGATACGTCAATATTCATCAATATATTTGAATATATTAATTGAGAACTTGAATAAAACGTCTGTCAAACACGCAAAGTGGTATTTTTGGTGAAATCGATAGATGTTCCTAAAATTTAAAGGCAATCAGGACCGGTTTTCGTCTTCTGATCAATAGATTTTGAATATTTTAAAAATTGTAAATTTTCTGTCGATCAACTTTTATTCAATATCTACAATTGCTAATAATGTAAGATGGAAATAATTTTATTTTTTCTCTATTCTATTTTTAAATACTTTTCAAAATCATCATATTTCGTGACTAGATAGAGAAAAACAAATTTTTGGTCAAAAAGCCCTTACAATAAATAATGTTTTTTGTTATCATTTGTATTATTGACTTAAGTCGAAGCCACATTTGTCGAAATAGTCATATTTAAGACATAATAAAAATGGCAATTGTGTGTTGCCTGAAATAAGTCAAAATCTAAATAATAATTATAACTAACGGGAGCATTTTTTTATTGACTGACATTCGTTAATAATAGATTTTTTCAAAACAGGGTCAAATGTTTTGTCCCACTCTCCATTTTTACTGATAATTGAGAAATTTAAGCCAACTGAACAATATTGGGATAGTATAAATTGCTGAAACAATTGAAATAGTAGTTTTGTGACTATTAATTCACATTTTAGCTAAATAACTGTTATTGTATTTTATATAAAAAAAATTAAAGCGATCTCTGAACCAGCTACTTAAAAAAGAAATCTTTAAGATAAATATTAATAAATCTTGCCCATAGAGCTTTGCTTAACCCAAAAGGAATATTCTTAGACCAGCTCTGATATTGGCAAACGAAATCAATGATCAATTCGTTATTGGTGGTATTTGATGACAACGTGATAACGGATCATTCAATCGTACATTCAAATATTTGATTTGTATAGGGGTTTTCCAATTATATTTTTAACCCCAGGTTGTCGTCACATGCCTAATGAATTTCACTTTTATAATGTATATTTTTTTATTTATCAATAGAGTCAGTTTTCCTTCACTGGAACAAAAAATATTTTACAATTTTTACAATATTTATATCTAAATCTCTTGATTTAGCAAATAATTTTTTTTCTGTTAAAATCTACACATGATGATAAAGTTACACAATAACTTTTTTGCCTTTTAGTAGTTATTAATTTTTCAAAATGTATTACATATTATGAACAATGTAATAGTAATACTAAAAAATGTCAATTTTAAAGAGCTATTTAATTACTTCTCACCCAGTTATGAAGTTTTTTTTTTGGAAAATATTGACAAACTTCAAAAATATAGTTTGTTTTAACAAAATTAAGGAATCCGGGATGTTATTTTATATTATTTATTCTATTAATAGAATTTTTCTTCATTAAAGTGATTATATCATTAATTTAATCATAATTTAAAAATAGAGGAAAAATAATAGTTTATCTAAATAATAATATAAATAATTATTAGGTATAAATTGCTTAAATATAAGAACTATTTAAATTTCAAATTTAATTTTCTCTATACATTTCCAACAAAAATACGAGGCATAATTAGATAAAAAAATTCGTGAAAGGTTTTTTATTTTCAAAACTGTAGGTAACCAAATGTATTTTTCAAGGCGGAAAACAACGGTATCTGCTTTCCTGCAATAGCGTATAATAGAAATTTATTACTGTGTTCGAATGTACATTCAAGTTCTATTCTTTTCTAGAAAATAAACAATTTATTATGTCAATAGAGTACAAGGGTAATAGTTAAAAATATAAAACCCATTTTTGAGGTGTAACTTGAGAACGAAGGAAAATGTTTTCTGCTTTGATTAAACTTTTTATTGGAGTTTTACTGATTTCAATCCTTACTGATTAATGTTAGTGAATGTTTTTTTGTTTTTTATTTAAGCCATTTGTTTTCTACACTTACTAGCGGAATTTTATTATTTATACCACATACAGAAAATGAACTTATATTTAGCTTTAATAGAGATTCCTTCAACTTAAAAATTGGAAAACAGACTTTTGATAATAATCTCTAACAGTTTTTATTTCTACATCTAACAAAATACTATACAAGGTTGGGATAAAGTATGAAATCAAGTAATTATCTTTAAAACGAAACGGACGATATTTATGAAATTTTGTAGGTAAGTGAAATGGGTTTTTGAAATGCGATTTTATTTTCTGATAAAATCTTTTCTAATACTCAGTTCTTTAATACGGTTTTGGTGCATGGTTTTGTTGGTCACCCAAGAAATTTATATCATGAACAATTTTCCATACCAAATTCCCGTACATTTGTAACTATTATTCCGCATTTAAGAGGCTATGGGTTTTTCCGTTGTTTAAATGCTAATAAAGGTAGAAATCGCTATGTAAGAATACTTGACGCCGAAAAATAACTACTGGAAACAATTTATAATACATCTGAAATAAGTTATAGAAGACTTGCTTTTGAAATTGAAATATTCCATATTGTTTTCCATAGGTTTGTAGCACAATGTTTGTAGCAGAATGGTCGGACGAGAAGAAAATCACTGATACAGAAAACTTATTAAAAATATTTTATTTACTGATGAAGTTAGTTTTATCCAATGTGGGTTATTTAATATACAAAAAAGTTATACGTGGTATGTTAAAAATTTTTAATAAATGTTTGAGCTGGCATATTTAGTAACCATCTCATTCGCCCCTATATCTTTCCGAATCTAAATTCACCAGATTATCTTCATTTCCTTAGGGAAGAATTGTCTACTCTTAAGAAGAAGCATCTCTCGCGATAAGATAAAGTTTGTGATATTTACTCGAAGAGAATCACCTCACTTTGTTCTAAGTGTACGATAGTTGCGGTAGTTACTCAGAGGTGAATTAGGAGGAGTGGTGCTACAAGTTGGCCACCTAGGTAACCAGACTTAAATCACAGAGATTTTTTGTGGTACCTTATGAATCAATTAGTTCATAGTACCTTATCCAATTCACTCGTTAGAATAGTTACGAGACAATAAATATTGGAGCTGTAGAAATTGGAGAGAATCATGATATAATTTGTAGGACCAAATTTCTGTTCAGCGGAGACCAAAAATTTGCGTCGCTAATAATGGCGGTATTTTCAGCAATTGCTCGTTTTCTAATCCTAGAACTTATGAAAAAAAATATAAATAAAAAATATCGGTTACGGGTACCACATTTTTCAATTATACCCTATATAATACTCTCGGTAATTTAGGCGAAGTATGTAAACAATTTGATAATAAGGTGTAGTCAGAGGGTACAATATCTATATATATATATTGAAATAAACCTTTAATTTCAAATAGCCACTCAAAAAATCTAGGGATGTTAGATCTAGAGAACACGGTGGCCATTCCACTGAACGTCCTATCCATTGTTCTGGAAGGAAAAGTAGCGTCCAAATATCGTAGAATATTTGTTTTTTGATTTTTATATATGTGGTGATGTTTGTTAAAAATAAAATTTGAGTCTTACGCAAGACATTAATTTTTTTATATGGTCGTTCAAGTGATAAGTCCCTCTATCAAAAATCAAAGAAAAAATTGGGGGTTGTCATTTGAAAAAAATTAAATATGACTTCACCTCGCAAAAACTAAAGACGTTACAATTTAAATTTTGTTTGTCCATAGTGTAACTTAAAAAAATAAAATTGACCTGTCCTAGGAATTTTCTTAAACAGTTGCATAATTGAGTTGAAAGTTGGGTTCCGGACTTTATCATCACACCGTACATTAACTTTATAGGATAGAGGTTATCCATAATGTTGATGATACAGGATGGTGAGAAACTAGGTATATGATATATATATTTGATGAGGTCAAACAGATACATTAGTTTAACTGAACCCTGTACGCTGATTGAATGATATACCTACCTAGAGATTCCATGGTTAAACAAATCACCGCGATAAATTTTATTGGTAGGATTTGTTCTGACTGAACAATACAGATATATTCAACAATAAATCTCAGAAACCGGAAAGAAAAGCCTAAACTTTAGATAACAATAGGCTGAAAAACTTCCGGGAATTTTTTATGGGAGCATAAAAAACTCGCATGTGATGAGGATAACACGAATTCTAAATAGAATAATACGAGTATATTGTTGACTTTTTACGATTACGATCTGAACGTTTGTCGACTCTCGTTATTTTTAAATCGACATTAGTTTCCGTAGAAATAGGTCGGTTATGCCTCGATAATGGCAAAATTCAGTGCGATTGGATTTGGATGTTTAGCTTTCAAATTGGTTTCATAGCTAGAAGCATAAAACCTACACAAACAGAAAACAGCAATTTCTGCATCAATAATTGTACATTGCAGATGTATCTTTATTAAGATGAGCAAAAACTGATATCTAGGTCAAATCAAATTTATTGAAATTATTCGTGAAATAATTTATCTTGTTTTAAATATCTCTGTACAAAGTATTCTTAAAATTTTAAAATTTCCTTATCACCCTTCATGAATGTACGATATTCCTATATTAAAGATACTAAACTGCGTAACAATTGTCATTGTTTCTAAAACGTCAAGTTAATTATAGTCCCACAATCCAAATGAAAAGACAAACTGTTGGCGTTGAAGGGCAACAAAACTGCCATTATCTGGAATTCTAGCATGGAATTGGCAGCAAAATAGCATTATCGAACCCCCGTCCCACAAAATAGCCTTCAAATTAGAAAAGGAAATGAACGATGAGTGATACGAACTGACACCAAATCCATATTTGCATTATAGATGGATGGACAAGGGAGAGAAAGGCATAATTAATGTTTATGGTACATGTTCCTGCTTTAGGGACACATAATGAAAATGAAAATATATAAAACCTAATTAGAAAAAGTTGGACATTTTTTATGTATGCATAACGTAAAAAAATATGCTGTGTTTAAAGAGATTTATCTGAGCTGTACTTTGTTTATTTGTTTGGGTTTTTTAAATCAACTTATAAAATGGGTATAATGAAACATATTCTATAATATACTGGGTAATCAACTTATACTCCAAAGTTAATTATCTCCCTTAACTTAAGAAATAGGAAATAATATTTTAAATAAAAGTTATAGATAGAGTCAAGCTCCACATTTTAAAATTATTTCGTAATATACAGGGTGTCGTATAAGATCAAAGTTATTTTTTAATGGAATATCCCGTATATTTTTACATTTTTATAAACCTCTTGCCGAGCTAATTTCAACGACAAGAAGATTTAGATTTTTACTTGCTGCTTTCTTAATTCATAAATACTATGAACAAAATAATTATCTAAATTGGTCTTATATTTAATAAGTTGATACATACTAGTATCTGAAACAAGTACTTCTCTTACTATTTTTGATGTACATACTCCTCACCCATATTCACTTATTTTAAACAAGTTAAAATAATATTCAACTCAAATTAGAACACCCTGTACATTCTCCAAAAGGACTTTATGCATGGAATTTGTCACGTCCGCAATTTTTACTTCAACTAATCAAAATTTCGCTAATGTACGCTACAAAAATTGACCAATGAAAACTGCCCTCTGAGCCAACAATTAACTAATCAGATTAGCCCCAATGCCACAGTCACAATCACTCCAGCTCCAAACAGAAAAAGTCGCTAAGAAGTCACTAAGCGATGCACACACTCACTCTCCACTCAAAAATAAATTCTCTCAAGTTGTTTCTCGCCTTTCATACAATTTAAAATATAAATGGTGACCCCAGGTTTAAATTTAAAAGTTTAATGACTCTTCAGGCCACATATTTAAAATTAAGTTTAGTTTAAGTTGTGATCAGTAGAAATTTGTGTCAACTATTATAAAACTACTCAATAACTCGCATCAAAGTTATTGATAAAATATACATTTTGGAGTTCCTTATCTTCATTAAAGTTGTTAAAAATAATTCTGTTTGTCAGTTATTTCACTGGATGGATTTGATTTATTTAAGAAAATAAGCACATAGTATTTATGCACTATTATGTAGAAACCAATTATGCTATGCATAAAATTCTACAGCCCTCGAATTAGCTTAGTTATCAATCCCTAGTTGTGATTCAAAAACATTTGTTCTTATTGGGATATTTAATTAAAATTCCATTACACTATCTACACTCTAGCACCGAGTCTATAAATTGGCTGTAAGTTCATAAAAGGTCCGAGCATCGAAGACAAGTAATGAAGGACGAGCTCTCCTAGAGACAAGGAGCAATATATAGCTATTGGAGTGCTCCTCTTTAATCTGGAGAACCACTGAAATTGTATTGAGTTGTAATAACTGGAAACTTTATTGCCTTAGTTTCCACTGAGTATACGATGTAGATTATCGAAAACTGAATTTTAGGCCAGTTCTGAGAATTACACACAGACATTGTCAGATTTGAAGGTAGAAATGGGATAAATACAGACGTATCTAAAATTCTTACAGGATTAGACAACTACATTTATACAGTGAGTTTGGAAGATAGGTGCAAAGCTTTGAGAGGAAGCCACCATAGACCATTTAGAAACATTTTAGCTATGGTTGTCTTAGACGAAGTCTGACTATTTTTTTTTATCTAATTCTTAAGGTGTTTGGCAAAAAATCCCAAAAATTTATAGTCATTTGCTGATAATGGCCAGCTTGAATAGGTAATTTTTTTTTGAATTTTATTTAATTAAAGTAATGTGTAAACAATCTAACCAATCATGTTCTAATCATATGTGTCGTCATCCATTTTTTTACAGACATTTGAAGTTCAAAATTTTCAAAAATGTTAAAAAACTGTTTTTGACCATTGAAACAAACGGAGGGAGATTTTTCAAAAATATGCTTGGTTAATGTTATTTCTTTTGAGGTATGATTTAAGTGGATTTCTTTCAAACTATTGAAGTAAAGACCTACAAACCAAATTGAGGAAGAATATTAACATTTTTAGGCAAAAAAAATACTTTTTATGCTCTAAAAAAGAACTGAGTTCAATTCAAAAGATAAAAAAGAATAGTCTTAGACAACCATAGTTAAATGGTTCTAAATAATCTATGCTAGCTTCCCCTTAAAGCTTTGTACCCTTCTTCTAAACACCCTGTATGCTACTCTTTTATCAATATAGATAGAGGAAGAAAAATAACGATACAATTCTTCAAGTTTTAATAAACCCATTCTATATCTTCCAAAACAACTATATGAAATTTTCAATCTGCCCTGAAAAAGATGCTCTTTTTAGATTCTAAATCAATAGATCAATTTCTCATTCTCTGATAAAGCTGTATGTAAATTGTAAATAATATTAAATAAGGGACTTCAATTTTTATGCAAATAATGTACATTATTTTATAGGCATTATAGATATACTAATTATTCGACTATTTTTTGTTATGTTGGGTAACTAATTCGTTAAAATGTGGAATATATCGTTACTAATTTTAACAGAAATACTCGGAAGACTCAAACTATTAAAAATAAAATGGAAGTTTGAAAGGACAAGAATATAAGGTATTAAAAAATATAATTCGCTTCCTGGCAAGTTTTCAAGTGACTACTGGCCTATTAAAACGACGTTGGTGAAATGAATTCATAAATTAATGGCAAAGTTTCGATTTAGGGAAATAAAATTATTCCTATTAATTTTGCTATTTGAAAGCGAATTTATTCAGTTCTTAAGATTAAACTTTTATTTCGTTTAATCAATTCAACAAAACAAAAATGATGCTATTAATACGATTTCTGCTGGGGTCATTTCAAAGGTAGTCATCAAAAAAGAAAATATCTCGTTATGATTCTAGTAGGATCTCTTCTTAAGATAAGGCATTGATTTGAAGAGAAAAGACAATCAACTAATAATTATTATTAATAATAGTATATATTTACAAAAGCTTTATCGATCTAGAGTTGTAATTGTTTTCAATCCAAAATAGGAATTATAACTTCTGAGTAGTCGGACTGTGTTCGAAAAATCCAATAAAGTATTTAATTTCTTCGAAATAAGGAATCAAGCCCTTTAAGTATAAGGGCTTAAACACTCACAACAACTTTTGTAACATACAACCTTCTGAAATGTCTCAAAGGCTTTTTCTTTGTCCATTTTTTCTGGGGATTATATTTCAATTTAAAAATATTACAAAAAGATTTTTGGAAATGTAGCTTCACAAGCCGGAGAAATATATACCTGGTATATAAAAAACTTCGAATTATTTTGATGGTTAAATAACGCTATACTGTTTATCATAAAATAAACAACACAATTAGCTTGTTTAGACAAAAATGAGCGAATTGATTACAGCATGCCCAAAAGTTTATAAGTAATCTAAATAATCGGTTTCTATAGATATATAATATGGCCCTTCATGTGTCTTAAATGTTCTAGAAATATTCCTTTTTAATTCAAAAAGTAAAAATAAAACAAATTGTAACTCATACTTAAATAATTATTTTTGTTTATATTTAATGTTGAAATTTGTGAGGCTACAAAAAATAATGATGACAGCGAGTTTTGGACTGGAGTTATTGTGAATAATAATATTGTTTTGCTTATACGCCCATGAAACATTATTTACTATTGCTGTTATTTTCTGTTTTTTTAAATTGCTTTTTTTATCGATGAGTGATACAAAGTCTATAGAATATAAAGTAAAATAGAGGCAGTCCAAAATCGGCTGCAGGAAGATAAAAGTCCTTCGTGTATTATGGAATTTAATAACTACGTCACCAGAATACCCTAACTATGCGTTATTTCGATAGCATTTTTTATATGCGAAGGTTCTACGAACATAATTTTATTAACTTTGTATCGTCATATTTTATTATTTTTTGCAGTTTATAACTTTTAAATATAAAAGATGTTCAAGTTTTAGTCACATATATTCGGTAATTTTTATCGAAGAATGTGTAAAACAAAATATTAAATATTGCTTTTTTTAAATAAATAAGTAATGCATTTTCTTTATTAATTCATATTTATTTAAGACTTTTACTTTTTGTTGAAAGACTTCATTAATTGGTTATAACGAGAGATGCTCATATGTTTATCAATTATATTTACTACTTTATATTTTGAGTAAGAATTGTTATTAATTTTTAATAAGTTTCTGAATTGCCTGTGTGTATGATTTAACTAAACTATCTACTCACTAAATAAGATCAATATCTGTTTTTACAAGAATGATTAGAATTAAAAGAAATTAACAAAAAATATACTCAAAGGAAAGCTGTGAGTCACACAATTTGAATGTCTTCTTAGACACTTTTCAGTAATTTTCTCCCAAAATTGATTTAAGACTCTACTACTCTACTTTTACTCAAGAGAAACATTCATACAATCCCTTGAGGAATTGATTTACCGACATTTCTAGTTAATTTTGAGTTAAATTGGCAGCGGTTTTATAATTATTTAATACGTCATTTCAATTCAATATACATTTGGGTATGTATATATAATATAATTATAATAATAATATGTTTTTAAAAT
Organism: Hermaeophaga mercurialis; assembly: GCA_951812935.1. Classification (NCBI taxonomy): domain Eukaryota; kingdom Metazoa; phylum Arthropoda; class Insecta; order Coleoptera; family Chrysomelidae; genus Hermaeophaga; species Hermaeophaga mercurialis. The sequence continues at coordinate 29,865,867 of OX638360.1, read as the reverse complement.
AATCTAATTTTAATTTCAGTTTTGTCACTAGTTGACAAATTAATCAACATCCTAATAATCATAATAACAAAACAAAAAACAAAAACTTATACTAGATCTTATAGTTAAAATATGAATTGTTATATCTAATAAAAACTTTGTTACAAAAAATTTAATTTTCTTAATAATATTTCTAACGTTACTGAACAAAATCAATTTTAAAATAATTTACAGTTTCATTTACAAGTCAGAAATTGAGTTCCTAATTTAACTACAAGTCTAACTTAACAAGTTAGGACCCAGTTCTCGCCCCTAGCGGTAATTCCCACTCGAGCAGTCACTGTTGGCTTCAAATTAACAGGGTTGTTCCTAAAGTGGCGTCGGGACACAATAACAAAGTCCACACAGAACACGAATGCTCCAGAGGTTTACGTCACACACAAATAAAAAAAATAACATATATTTTTTTAAATTATTGTAAATGTTCAAAACAAGAAATATATAATTAAATATAAATTAAAATAAATTATGTACCAAATACAAAAATTTGTTTGGAAAAATTGTTTACAAATGATAAAAGGAATATATATAGAGATTTTCTTTTATTTACTTTTGCAGAAATATAATAAAATTATTTTTTACCCAGAAATAACTTAAAAACTTTTGTAGTTCTATTCTATAATTTAATGTCTCGAGAAATATTTTTTTATTTGTTGTTAGTAATTTAATTTCAGTACTTTTATTTTATAATTCTTGGTTCCATATTTGCCTGTCATATTCAATTTAAATTTCTATTTTTTTAAAATAAATTTTTTTTTAAATTTATCAAACGTATTTCCATATTTATTATTTCTTCTTGTATCCAAAGTCTTCTTTAAGTTGTTCTTTTATAATATTCAAATTATTCTTATATTTTATATTCATATCTTTTTGAAATAATATAATGTCTTTTTGTAATTTCTTGTTGTCAAATTTTCCTCACCTACTATATTCATATTCTCCTGTACTATTTTTTTTCAACGTTTCTCTAATATCGTTATAATTTTATATTCATTATTACGTTTCTTTCAACTCTTTTATTTGTTTATTTGTTAGTTCTATTTTTGTATCTTGTGATACCAATTTCTCTTCTATAATTATACGTCTTTTATCTATTTCTTCAATTTTTTTAAAAATATTTTTTTATTTCTTATATTTTATTTCCGATACTATTTTATATTTCTCCATATCTTCCAACTTAATATTCTATCTTATTGTTTCAATGATTGTTGTTGCTATTTCTATTATATTTATTGTTTTCTCTTCTTCTTCTCCAATGATGTACTTTTATTTTATATGGTTTCTTCCAGATTGGTTTCTCTTATTTCTTATATGTCTCCTTGTTTCTATTTCTTCTTTATATGTTTATAAATTGTAAATAATGAAAATGAATTTAAAAATACTTGATCACCATCTTGTAGTTTGGTTAATCAATGTTGTACGTTCTATTTTTAAGATTGAAATGATATATAGGCAACTAGAGTGATTACTGCAAAATTATGAACACTTCACCACTCTTTGTTCACTTCAAAATAATTTATGGTGCTTGGTCACTATCCTATTTCAAAATTACTACTCGCCTCTATTGAATAAGCACATTTGTAAAAGTGTTTTTGTTATCATTTAGCCGAGAACCGGCAGTCCGAATTTCACGAAAGCTTATCCACTAGGATGTGCCGTAGCACAACAAAACAATAGGCGATACGAAAATTCGCATCCAAATAAAATTTGTATAGAGTTGGATTTACTGTTAAAAAAAACTCAAACAATAATGAAGTAACGCTACATATCTAGCGCAACAGTAGCGTCAATTGTGAAGCTGTAAGAATCTATTTTGCTAACGAGTAGTTTTTCCTAACATTTCTTAAACTACCCATCAAATGGTTTGTAACAACGATAAATAGACAAGAAATTATTTAAGGAATTTTTAACTTACAAGGTGTTTTCCACATTAATAATTTTTTTCTGGTGTGACGATGTAATGCAGTTTTCTAATCTACTAGCCTAAGTGAAGGGGGTGTTAGATTTAAAACGCGACCTGTCTGTGTTCTCGTAAACCCCATTTTGAAGTTACGTAATCAAATTGGGAAGTCCGCTATAATGTTTCCATTAAGACAGTAGATTTGCAAGTAATTGCTTGTCAAAATCACAAGTTCTCCGATGACGAACCCAGCAGTATAAATCTATTAAAATACTATTGGGACAGAATTGAAAACATCAAGGCTCATATTACATACGCTCTAAAGAAAATTCCGGAAAAAACGCTAAAGGGCGCTACTTCAAAAATTTTTGATTATTTGTATGAATATATTCAACAAATTTTATTTTTAGTTCAGTGAAATTGCTTATGAAATGCTGCATGTATCTAATAAACTTTCAGATGATACATATTCTTATGAATTTTGACCATTAACAGAATTCATTAACATTCATAAAGGAATAAAAAAAATCTTCTGTGGCAACAACCTTTCATCGACACAATTTTATAATTTTATAATGGCATGTTATCAATACTTCGTGCTCTTGGATAGATGCAATACTAGACTTTCGAAAATGCCTAAATATGATGATCTTACATAGAGAATCACTCTGGTTAATTAAATAATTACACATGTTAAAAAAAATAGCACTATTTTTTAGATAATAAATGTTAAGAATAGAGTATTTTCGAAATGTTTAACTATTTACACTGAATTATCGTACCTAATTTTGTAATTTGATTGTCTAGCGTCTCAATTACCATAGTCCTACATTTTGTAAACGTACGTTTATTAATATCATATTAACTCGAATTCTTGACTTTGTGTACATGTTAGAGAAACATAAATACATACCTTTATCATGAATCGTATCTATGCTTTGAAGAGTGGTCTCTTGAGCGAAGTCGCTAAGGATGAGCACTAGTGCGCAAAATGTCATGCAGTTTAATGGTAGCAGTGTAACCAGCATGATGTGATTAAAATATCCCAAGACTGCGTATTTCTGTCTCACTGCAACGAATAAACACTTTGCTACTTCATATTTGCAATTCGTATTTCTCTGTCATCTTCAAAGACTAATTTCGATGATGAAATTACTCCGATAAGTGCTCATCGGGGCATGTTATGGTTGTACACACCTAAGGAGAAGCAATTACGGATTAATATCTTATGTATATCGAACATAATTCGGATTATATTGATATACTCTATGTTACTTGTAGGCATATTATTCTCTTCTATACGAATTATTTACATATTGGTGTTTGGAAGATGAATTTAACAAAAATATATGGTAACTATAATATACATAAAATTTTTAAAAGATAACGTGAAATGTCCCTGTAAGTCAAAAAGTTTGTTTTATACAGGAGAGACTTAATTCTACATTTTGAAGACATTCAAGCAAAGATCCGACATACGAGGTTTCAATTGTCTACGAGCTGTATAAAGGGTTTTTCGATAGTAAAGATCCATTTTTTCAACAGCACACAATGGAAGTTTATAGTCGGAGAGGTGGTATCTTTGGTAAGCGTATTCTGTTAGTTTTGACATTGATATTGATATTGAATAGTCCGAAAGAGTAAAGTATCTTGGTGTAACCATGGATCACAATCTGAATTTTGGACGATAGTTGGAGTCCGTGAGAAACAGAGTAAAGAAAGCGAGAATCTGGATGAAGGGGATAATGGGAAGACAAAACAATCTGAGTTTGAAGACCAAGGAGCTACCGATTCGTACTATAATCATTCCGATTTTGACATACGCATTAGAAGCATGGAGACATACTGCAAAGAGCGACAGCAAGAAACTGCAGCAACAACCGAATATCTGGTTAAGAATGGCAATCAACGCCCTCTAGTATGTGAGCCACAACCAAATGTACAGGGGATTAGAGGCCACACCACTGCTAGAGGTACTACATGAAACAGCAAGGAAGAAATTTGAGGAACTAAGGAACCATTCCAATCTGGCGATTAAAAATCAGATGGGATTTCAAATTTTTGATCACTCTGCAGCAAATATTTTTTAATACCATAGCATAGAACTTGAAAAATTAGGATAGGAATATGTAAGCCGTTTTTATTGATTTTCAACGTTATGGCTGCTACATACATCTAAATGAAAAAAAAAATGTGATTTTCAGGTGGCTGTATATTCTTTATTAAACATAATAGACATCACGTATGGTACATCGCTGAAATTAGCTCAGTGAGAGGTTTATAAAAATTTAAAATTTTCGGGGTGTTCCATTTAAAAAAACCAAATTTTTGTCTGGCACTGCGTTCTTGAACACACTGTATATTTGGGACTAATTTTAAAATGTGAATCTCAAGACTGCCGTTTTGTAAAAACTTTTTTCTCGTAACTTCAAGAATAGCGGACGAATCGAGCTTTGCCACACTAACGGCTGACCCTGTATATTCCAGATCTCCTCATGGAATAAGGACTGTAGAATTTAGAATCTAGTTCAGATAGTTGTAAACCTTAAATCCTTTGCTAATTAATACATTTCGAGTGGAATTTTTCGCCAGTTGAAAAGTTATATGCGATTTTCATGTCTCTCCAAAATATTCATCTCCGATCATAAGTTTTTAGTAATATGTGGTTTTTCCATAAATTTGTTTGCAATGTTATAATCAACAAAGGTATTATCGTTATAGAAATATAGAAACCCAATTAATAATTCAAATAATATAAAATTAGGTATTATAATTAATTAATATTATGTAATTATAATTTGATAATAATAGAGGCTTAGTTGAAACAATATTTTGGTTTTACAAAAACCACTTTTAGATGAAATTTATTTTCGCGGACAGGGATAACCTGTATAGAATAAAATTATATTGGCCTCCCTTTTGTGGTAAAAACGCAGAAAATACTTTAGTTAAATTCACGTAACATATTGTACTCTTACCTTACTGTGCTAATTTTACCCTACTGGCGATGGGGGTCCTGATTATTACATCAAAACAATGGCCTTCGCGGTCTCATTCCTCCATTTTCTGGATCGCTTCGTCATTGTTTCATAATTAGGCAAAGCTGGAAAATGGTGACCGTAGATTGTGAGTGCTATTTTCTGGAATAGAATAGACCAGGGAGCTTTCTATCTCAGCGGCAAACACCGTAAGGTTATTAATGTTGTAGTCGGCTGAAACAAGGAAAGTACATTAATAAAAGATTAAATAATTGTTATGTATGCCCGGGCTAAAGGCAACTGCACCGTGGTGTTCCATTTTTACAATTAGGTGGATAACTTTACATATATATTGAATTTTTTATACATCTATAGAAATTTGTAATGCGTAGATCAATAAGTATTTGCATTTTTTTAATTTTCAGTAGTAAGTAATGTTCATAAGATGTGAAGATTTGGAGGGTAGGAATTAATTGAGTCATAGAAAGCATAACTCTATTTATCCAGTCCTCCAATTTTCATATAAATACTGATAATATTAAATACACTTTTTAAAATAAATAAGTGACAGTTTTCTACGAGAAAATCATTATGTTGAATGGTTTTCCCAATAGCAGGCTTCGAAACCCAGAATATACAATTTTCATTTATCTGACCAGATTATTGTTTACAAATTAAATAACTAAAAATATACAAGATAAGAAAGAAAATTGCTATTAAGCTATCACATAGTTTTGGAACACTCTGCATATTATTCGCGTTTGATTTTTAAAAATATGATATGCAATTTTTTAATCTTTTATATGGAATTGTTTTTTGTATTTTTGTTAATAACCTTAAATTATCGTACCATACAATAATAATTACTTTGGAAACTGGGCATTTCTAGAAAAATGTAAATCTAAACGCCTCTATAAAGACAACGTTAAAAAAATCAGCTAAATTGGATTGGTAGATCCACCTTATCAAAATAAAACCAGCAAAAATAATTTAAATTGTAATATAAGAGACAAAGGAAAAACTGGCAAAAAGCGTAAGATCAAAGAAAACGGATGTGAAAATTGATATTTGTAAAATAAAAGATTTAGAAAGTCTTGGAAAAACTATGTATGTAAAATAAGTGACCTATATCTGATGACTACCAGACTACAATGATAAAAAGAAATGTATATTTATTATAGTTAACTTTCAATATTGTTACGATAGTATGTACAGGGATTTAGTTAAATATCGCCCTGTACGTAAAACTTTTTTATTTCCCAAATTATAATATTTATTATTTATTTAACATAACGTTAAGGAGCAAAGGCGCGAACGAACGTTAAATAAATATTTTTAGTAGAGTCATCAAAATTTATAAACATTGTGGTCTTCTTTGTTAGAAAAATATAAGGAGATCGAAAATCAAGTTTGGGGTCTCGGATGATCGAAAAGCTGATAGTGCCTACCCCTGCAATTAAAGGTATTAGTAACTTGCCCTTATATTTTGTAAGAGCTGTTCTTATTCATTAGGTAAATAAATTGTTATTGCTTTTACCCAGCTTCTTTAATTTCCATTAACCAAGTTATGTAGTGGGTTAAACCCCCTTGAGATACTATTAAGATATTTTTCATGTATTTATTCAGAAAAACAATCAAATACATAACAATATGAGGAAAATATAAAGTTTTAACACGCAATAGGAGTATTCTTTGACTCAAAAAGCCTTTATTTAAGATTGTGGCGGAAAATATTCGAATTAGGGCTTAAGGAGACTTTACTAAAATACATCATAGATTTTTTTAGGATATGAATTATTAACATTGCAAACAATAATATGTCATAGTAGTAACTAAACTTCCAATATTCTTTTCTCGTTCTTAATTAGAAAAGTGTTGGTGCATATTAGCCTTCTTCTATTAAAAATAGTAAACCACAGTTTATTACAGTAAATTAATTTTATTACATACGCCAATAGCATTTAGAGTATATTTGGAGTTATCATTGTTTACAGACGTAAAGCATTCTGGCTCATTCTAGATCAGTCATCCAAGGAACATTTTCTCGATATTCTCTTGGAATCTCCATAAAGTAAATTGTATTTCCCAATACACTTACTTTGAGCTCATTTTTAAATGTAACAGTTTTCAAGTGTAGAAGTAAGTTTGTTTGTTCCGTACGTTCTGAAGAACAGAAATATTAAAAAAAACATAAGAGCTCATGGGTATTTCGGTCAATATCAAAGAGCCAGTTATTTATAGGAATGATATAGACACTAATTGAAACAAAGATATTGATAATCGGTAGAAAAATCTAAAATTCAATATTTATTGGGTGGTGCACCGTAAAATTTGGTGCTGAAACATGTTAGATTTCTACTTACCGTAAATACAATAAATTTCATGGCAATATTGAGGTATTTATGTGCCTCATATAACCCTGTATACTACTATCTATTGCGATATTTGAAGATTTACATGTAACATTTATGATCTAAATGAATAAGTAGTGGGTGAAATTTTGAAATTCTTTAGATTATTATTAATATTTTTAATTCTTTATTTAAATCTTAGACTGATTTCTCAAGTCTGACTATTTGAGAAAATTTCAGAAATAAATAAAACCTAATACGTTCAGAAATTATTATGATGTAAATGTAAGAAATTACTTAAGCGATATACTTCCAATAAATGAATTGTGAGGTATTTTAGTGGCCAGCTAAATCACCAGACCTTACGCCGTAGATTTCTTTCCATGTATGCAACACAGCCAATTAATGTTGAAGATCTCAAAGGAAAAATAACAATAAATAAAGTATATTTTAGTTGATTTGTTATTATTACCAATCATTAAAAGGATAGCATGTATTATAATATACTACAGTTAATAAAACCGAATCTTTGATGTATTTATTTTTAAAAGTTAAACTGCACTTATTCGTTTAGATCTAAAGTATTATCGGTCGTTTAAGTTAATTTATTGATGAGCTTTCAAAACTGTATAATAATTGAAAAAACATGGTGTTAGTTATTCTGGACTTACATGATTCACCCAGCATTTTTTAACTTCATTAAGTTTAAAAGCTTTTCAAAATTCTTTAAAATAACGGCAAGAACAATTTTTATTCCACAAGTGGTTCTACACTGTATAAACACTGGTTTTTTCTATGAAAAGTTCAAGGGTTGTATTTGACAGATTTTCCGAGAATCTGTTGCTGCGTAGCACTCTTGTGTACCTCAAAAAAGGTCTTCAACGGATATTAATTTTGAAAATATATTCAGAAACTTTTCTAAATAAACAAAAATATTGTCTTTATAAGATTCCCTCTCGTATATTAGTTGAAAAGTTTTCCGATCCAAATATACATACATAGACGGTCTTGTTGAATTCAGAAATGATTCTGCTTAGTTGTACTAGAATATATTTTAATAAAAACATTAAACAATATATGCTGACTTTTGTTTATAAAAAAAAGGAAAAATATGGGATTGTTTAAATAGAATCCATACAAACAATGACTGATTGAAAACGAATATGTCGGGCAAATAAAGCAGGAGCTGATTGTTCGATTTCGAATTTGAATAAAATTTAATGCATTTTAGCTTAAACCGTAAGCGAAAAACCGTATTTGATATTGGCTTTGGTTCATTTTTTCTTCGTATTTAGTTTAGCCGCAAATTGTATATGCATTATGATCCAATTGAAAGTAATAAATTCATTATTCTTTTATATGACCCGTTCCTCTAATTTTTTTTTCTCAATTTTGCTTACTGTGGACTGTGAAATTGGTTCTGGGTTGGGATATTTATTATTGAATAACGTGCATACTTCTTTCTGCGTACGTGTTTTATCTCCACAACCAATTAATATTAGAATTTCAATTCTTTCCGTTTCAGTCAGCTTCATGTTGATAAATCAGTGAGTAATCAGTTTTTTTTAAAAAAAAAAGGTAAAAAGTAATTTAAACATATTTTCATTGTCAGTTACGGCCTTTACTTAGACATAAATAATATGGATGAAAATATATTTAAAATACCTTTCAATTGATGTATTGCAAGGCCCACTTTTCTATTTAAAAATTTTATTGATGACGTTATCACGCTCACAGAGATAACGTCAAAAATAAAAAGGTGATCTGACGAAGCGCCCATTTAAAAATAAAAATCGATGGGTTTCAGGATTTTCCCCTAAAATCGGCGATTTAGGAAATAATGAATGTAGGTATTCCTTTTATTTGGACCATATTAGTGTATACAATGGAATGACATTTTTTTTAAATTTTTTTAGTAATATTCAGCAGAATTTATTTTAAAATTCACTTAATATTTTTAAAACTAAATTTAGGAAAATGGAGGTAGACGTTTAGAGGTGCTTATCTTAAGCTGTCAAAGGGTGTTCTAGAATACTATTTTCATAGAAGATATATAAATTTTGCGTTTTGAATAGCGTCAACATTTGCCGAATTCTAAAAGTTTTAAAATACCTCTCACAATATATATTTCTTAAATTGTAGCCCCCTTTTTTGTAATTAAACATTAACACTCTGAATTATAATTTGACTTCACTAATGTACTTTAAATCATACAAAGTTTTATATACATTTCATTCGGACTATGCTTTTAACACATACACTGCAAAAAATAAATCTCGTAAATGTTAGCAAACGTAGCAACTACAGTATTTTCTAATAACGATTAATCGCAGGTATATAATAAGTAAAGGGTAGAGCTAAAGATGATTTATTAAGAGTCCTTTGCTTTTAATTAATATTTGGTCCCCTGTTTTATTCTAGTTTGTCCGAGAGATGCTTGGGAATCTCCCCAAAACTCTGAAAAATGTACATTTAAAAATCAAATGAAGTTAATGTGTGAAGCTAGTATGTTAATATCAGTATTTCAAAACTCGTAAAATATGTAATTTAAATTCCTGCGTTCCACAAACTTTACTGAATCGACTGATGAAATGAATTCCAGCAGCAGGATCCTTGCAACTTGTATAATAATAAATGTGTATTACATCGTATTACGAACCGCAAATATTTATCATTGACCATTTTAAAGTGAATAATTTATTTATGATGTGGAACAGCCGAATGAAAAAATTTCATTTTTTCAAATATTGTGCATATTTATAAAAAATGTCGGAACATGTGAGAGAACAGTGAGAGTTGTAATCCATTTTTAAATGGGAAGTGGGGTCTTATATTACATCATTTGTAATGGTGTCTTAATTCTTTATTCAAAAATGTAGTTGTTTTCAAATTAACACTAAAAAAATAAAATCATCTAATCAACAAATTTAGCTACAACACAATAAAAACCTAATAAGTAATACCGTCTTCTTGATAATATAAAAACAAAAAAAAATCTTAATATTTCTGTAGGAGATGTTCAGAGTGTTCGCCACGAAGGTCTTAGCAACATCTTAATCTAACATAAAAATGTCTTCTTAAATCAGCTAAATCGAGTAGTTTAGTTTTATATACCACAATTTTCACGTATCCCCATAACAAGAATTCAAATAGCATAAGTTCAGGTGATAGTGCTAGCCATATTGTCGATCTTCGTCTTCGTACCCAACAATTTGTAAATATTAAGTCAAGATATTGATTCGTTAACGTTGAGCTGTTTCATCTTGCTGGAACCATATCATAATCGCTGGAACTTGTGAATTTGCTGGATCAGGATTTAAGTTTGCCGGATCAGGATTTAAGTTTGCCAGAGTTGTTTTGGAGCTGTGGTAAATAATGATCTCTATTGAAACTATCAAAAATGAAGAATGGACCAATATCATGATTTCCAAGTATCCCTATCCAAACCTTAACCTTTTTAGGGTATTACCTATGTTCTACTCTCATCCAGTTTTTATGCAGACTAGTAGCAGCAATTTTGACAATTGGGATAACCGTAAAGTTTAAAAGTGCCCTTATTATAAAAAAAAATATGTTCTAAATGTATCACATTGTTGTGTAACATTTTTTTCCCAAAAATATATTCTTCTATCAAAATTGTCTTTAATGGGGGCTTAACTTGAAATTATTTTATATAAATGCATTTTATTTTGTTTTAATATGCGAAAAATCAATCCATGGTTAGGATCCAATGTTGCGGCTGCTTATCGATTTGTAATATGAGGGTTTTCCTCAATCTGAAGCATTACATCCAATTTCGTAAAATTAGTTATTACTTATATAAGTATATAAGTATAACACTGACAACTACTGTTATGTAGTTATAATCACACAACAATTTTCTAAACAAAATTTACATTACCAAGGTAACATTGTATGTGTTTTCTTTAATTGATACTATTCAAAAAGAACGAGGAATATTGAAATGGTTTTTGGTTTTACTTATTAATTTTTAGTGTGTTATAGCGAATTTCTTTATTCAGGTGATTTAATTATATTTAATTTTAAATTTTGACAGTAAATTAAACATTTTTGTATAGAAAATGAACAGGTCTTTCTAAAGATGTATCACAAGCTCCTACTTCCCATTTAAAAATTTGGGGTGTTAACTGTCACTCGAAGGTGGTTCAATAAAGTGATAAAATTGAAGTCTTGAGGAATTTTCTATAAATATGCACGATAAATGAATATTCCATTAAATGATATATTCCACGATATATTTCTAATCCTATTCACAGAAACAACGAAACAGATAAATAAAAAATGTTAAACGGAAGATAAGCTTTTATGATATTCTGGTTTAGTACCTGAAAACAAATTTAAAGACCGATTTTTTTTCTTAGTGTATTAGTACTTGCAGAGAAAATTGTTACGATAAATATTTTTTTTTAACTTCAGTTGACTACAGATTGAAAAACACACTCAATTCTGTTTTTGACACATAGCTAAGTATATAAAACAAGCTGCTGCTAACTAACAAACGTCAAATGACTCGTGTCTAACTGCATAATAGAAAGAAATATTTTCATAATTATTGTGAGAAAATTTTTAAACAGGATGAAATGATATATTCTTCGATACACAATAATGATGATTTGTTCCACTCGAGTTGGATATTTGAGTGACCAATTGGAGTGAAATCAATTATTTACCCAACTTCTAACATAAATTGCTACTACAATGAATTTTGTTTTATGTTTGTGTCTTATTACTAACCTTAATTCACGAAATTATAAATAAATTATCCAAACTCATACTTTTTTGTGGAATTTTTGTGCGAAATTAGATATTAGAATGTGTCTTCTTTTCTTTCTAGATTAAGTCATCCGCAACTCCTGTTTATTTAAATAAATTTCTAAAATTAAATGAAACCGATTTTCTTCAACATCGGATGGAATGTCTTCGGACGCATGTTAAATTTTTTATTAAGCACTACAAACATGCAAATTTTGCTTCAAATATCTGATTGGGCGTTATAATGATTATCGTATTTTTGGAGATCTAATACATTCTATTTAATTTGTCATTTTATATTCGGTTGAGGTTATTTGAAATAAACATATTTTTCAAATATATTTAAGGTACAATGTTTTTCACACTTAGATCTATACACCGTTATTCAATTTTCATGAATTTTTTTAAAGCGTTATTGACAGTATTTAATATTTGTTTTTGTTCTTCAATTAAAAGCAATTTATAGGTAATTTAATAAAATAGAAAATGTAGCTTTGCAATCGAAATAACTAGATTTTTAAAAATTACGTACTTATTCCCAACATACGCTTAGCGCATACTTTCTTAAACTAAATTTAATAGATTTTCTAGCTCTCCGCTAAGATATTCATTAACGATACCCTTATAAAAGATTTAAAACCCTTGAAGGCATTAATAAAACCAACGAAACGTGTACATTCAATAAACACTCTATCCAAATTGAATTTGGTCATAAATCAAACACCAAACTAACCTCAAAGTTAATCCTGTCGGTTTTATTTTTTTTATAGTTTTTTCTGTAGGTCCGAGTTAAAACCAATGGATGTGGAGTGGTGAAAAACGGCGAACAGAGCGGACGATCGGCACCACGATAGCGACGCTCACGACACGATTACTTCCAGACACTGAAAGCACTGAAATCCTGAAATTTCAATGGAGCTACTCGCTCCGCTATTCTGCTGCATGTCGTTTCTGCCGCTCTTACCATTCTCTCCTCCTTCAGCAAGGCAAAAAGGGTGACATCTGTTAATAAACGCTTATTATTTTACACGCCGAGTCGAATTAGAAGTCTGAAGGGAGCGCTATTGAGGGAGCAAAGTTGACCTCTCGGTTAATAAACACCCTGTTCAAATTTCCAGATTTGGCTAGGGTTGACTGTTTTCTATGATTAATTGAGGAATTTAGTACATTGTGCCTTAAAGAATAGGGGAGCGTTAGATAAAATGGGGTGTTCAGATAAGATGAGGTACCACCCATTTATCGCATCTGGAGCCCCATTATAGGACTCAAAATTCATATGTGGTTTGAAGTTTGAAGTAAATTTATGCGTTAGGCTTATCTTATGAATAGACATCTTAATATGAGATTTGCTTCAAACCTTATGTATAAATATGGTAATTTGTTAATTTAACAGCATTAACTGTTTTTAAATTTAAATAAATATTTAATGGCATTTAAATAAAATTTTATATGCATTTTTTTGATTATGCTCTTGGTTGCATACTAGCACTAGTAATATATGTTATTTCCGCGTATTATACGTCCTAGTAAATAAAGAAAAATATTGTTTTATTTTTTATTGCGCTGTAATGATTTTTATTTGAGATAAACGTTTGCCATTCCTGTGAAGAATTCGAATTGATTTTAACTATGGAAAGATAAATAATACTTATCTGAATTTCCACATTCTTTTAATAATATTCAAGTATACCTAGATTTCAGTATTTGACATACCATTTTCCAGACAGAAAGAAGATTCACAGATCTTTTTAAAACGAAAATAATTTCATGTAATACACCTGACAACCAATCATTATTAAGCAATATTCTTCTTGTTCTAAAAATATATTTGATTAGTATTATTTAGTTCAAAAGGTGATCTAAGATAATTGAACTTCCCAGGTTTGGTTGTTCATTCAATACTGTATATTGAGGATATTTTGGGAGTTTTTAATTTCATATTCCTCGAAAAAATCAAGTTCTTTTTTTTTGTCAACTATATGAAGTACCTCTACTGTTGTTTCAATTGTATTGTTAAGTGTAGGTTTGTGTTTGGTGTCAATGAGTTGTTTTGCGTATAATGACTTATCTGGTTGTTTTAATCTATAAGCTCGTATGTGTTCACAGCAGCGAATGTTAAAATTTCTTAACGTCTGGCCAAGATAGATGGCGTTAAAATTCGGACTGTAAATACCCGATTTTAAAAATTAATTAATTTTAGGTTTTACATTTAATAAAAATGAACCTAGATTATTTCTCACTTTAAAAGATATTGTAGAAGATATTGTATGAGATATAATTTTTGATATTTTGTTTGAAATGTCTCCTAAATCTGTAATTGTTCTGTATGACCCATCATCTTTAGGTTGTTTCGGAAAGATCAGGTTAACGGCAACCTTTTCTTCCTTTTTATTAATCATCCTATTTATTAGACGTAATGGATAATTATTAAAGGTAGCGATTTGTTTTATTACATTAATTTTCCTTTTAAAATTTAATTGAATTGATTGGTTTGAACAATATTTGATATTTGAAAAGTGTACATTTTATGTTATTAATCAATAGATTGAGCTGTTATTTTTGAAAGTGGTATAAACCTACTTTTAATAAAATGTGTTAACGGTAATTTTAGTAAGTTATAGATACCTTGACTCTATATTTATAATTATATATTCAATGAGTACGATTTTTTCATAAAGTAAACCAAAGAATTTTGGTTATAAAATGTTATCGCAAAAGTTTTTATTTAGAAAGTGGAATAAGTCGATTCTTAATAATTATAATTAAAACAACTTTTTTATTGCAATTATTATTTGGAGTTGTGGAAACAGCATTAATAAAAAAGGATCAATTATATACTGCTCAAGACTATTATAATGCTATAAAGACACGCCGAAAAAAATAGCTACATTTTGTATGAAATGAAAGGAGAAGATTTTGCTCCATTTAAAATCATTTTTTTATTTGAAAAATAAGGAAGACCTAATAACCTCAGCAAAATTACTATGTTGTCACTAAATAAGACTTCAATACCTACAATAAGAGAAAATACAACGATATGATAAGTTTACTGCCTTTCATACCACGTATTTACCATGAATACTTCACTATGATAACTGTAAAGGAGAAATAACTTTAAAATATATATTTTTTACTTTTAGTTATCTTAACAAAATAATTTACATTTTACACTTGTTTATTTATATCATTGAATCTATTGAAAATTAATTTTGTTACATTCAAATAAATCCTTTTCTTTGTGTAGGTATCTAATAAAATATTTTATTCATGAATCCCTCTTCCTAGTAATTTACTCCAATCGTTTTAGAAAGCATATTTATTATTTGTTGGAACAGTTTGAGTGACAACGAACTTCACAAGGCGAACTTTTCTGTATTTTAAAGTTATATCTCAATAAAAAGTTTTTTGCTCGCTTTGATTTAAGTGCAGCAATTGATAAAAGAGACTCATTGATAAATTTATGCATATTTTATATTGGCATATTTATCGTAGTTTGTAATGAACATAAAGGTACATTTCTGTGATTGGTTTATATATTTGATTGGTAATTGGTTATCATTTGAAATGTGAAGCAATATAAGCACTTAATAAACATTGGAATATTGTTTACACTAGTTAGTTCATTGCAGAAGTATGACAAACCGGGAGTAATATTGCAAACACATACATTTTATATGATCATTCGTAGACTGAATATACAAACAACAAACTAATCACAACATTTATCGTTGGTTGTGAATTCTATTTCAATTAGATAGGGATAAATGGAGCTAGATAACTGTGAATATTGTTGTTTGAAAAAAAATGTTTTTGTGAAAATTATTGTCTTAGATTTTAATGACATCTTAATCATAAATTAAAAAGTAATAAATAAAACTACCAACTATATATTATAGATTAATGTTTCTCTATTTTTTTTTATTAATAATATTAAACGCCCATATGAGAAAATAAATTCTATGAGGATGCAAATGTGATTACATTCGAGATCTGTTGCTTCAGAGTTTATTTGACTCTAAATTATTTTATAAAAGTTATAACTAAGTTTATAAAATTAATCTGGAAGGAAAAAACAGACAAAAATAATAAGTATGATATTGTTTTATATTTTGCAATCAGATCAAACAAAACTTGTTCTATTTTAAGCTAAATGATAACAAAAATAAATTTTTCATATTATAAGGTCCAACAATATATACATCAAAAAACACTAAGACTGGAATTATTTCACAGAATCTTTAATACGTTAGGGAGAGCCAAACAGGTGTTTTTTGGAAAAACATGTCACAATCGATTAATTAAAATCCACCATGATACTTAAATTTAAAAACCGTCTAAAAAAAATTGAGTCATTAGGGTTCCCTAGAATACGAAGAGTTTGAGTTGATAGTAGAAAATATACTGTCTTGTGAATAAGCTTCAATTTAATAATTAATAAATAAATATAAATCCTGGAAATATAATTTAAAAAGCTTTGTAATACTGTGGAAATTCAGATAAGTATAATTTATCTTTTCATTTTTATTATGCACAAATTCCACAAAGTAAGGATTGAAACAATTAATTTAAAATAATACTTATGAAATAAAACATTCATTAAAGAATTTCTATATTTAGAAATTCAGATAATACCATATAAATATCTCTAATACTGTATCATTAAATTAAAGGAGTAGGAAGGCCTGCAACCAGCCTTGTTTACATGTATCAAATAAGAAGATAAAGAACATAAATTAAGAATTTTATCCAAGACTAAAAGGGCTGAATGAGATGGGTAAAGAAAAGAAGAAAAACCTTATTTAAAACTAATTAAAAAATGCATAAAGATTTGAGATGAAAGAAAAACTTAAAGAAAATCAGTTTGATAATGATTTTTATGAGTAATAAATATGGCACCATAATTAAATAAAAATGTCATAGTAAGATATTCAGGCCATAAGCATTTATATTATAAACTTATTTAGAATTCACTAATTTTAAACAAGTAAATAGAATATTCAATTCTTTTTGTTCCACTTCGTATACGTTCGAGAACGTTCTGTCTCTAAATACAAAACTTTCAGGATTCGCCTTTTGATCTCACATCTGACCAATCAGAGCTTATTCTCTCGCGATCAACTCAAGTTTAAGCTCGCGAATTGAGCTGAATACACCGAAGAGTACTCAGAGAGTCGTTTTGAGTCACCCACACAATGTTGCTTCATATTCAACCTCAAGAAACCACAAGTTCATAATATGTTATTTGTTTTCTTCAATAATGTACATTAAAAATTAGTAAATTAAATGTACAGCACATGTAAATATCTGTAATATAAATGTAAAGTTGTTAATAATCTAAGTCGTGAAGTTAGTGAAAGTTTTTTTTGTGCCAACTTTGATAAAAATATTTGTTAAAATAAAGAAGAGTTTTGTTCGTTCAGTCTATTTTTTGAAAGAACAGTCCATATAGAATTTATATGTGAAGGACATGCAATAACCATTTACAGTCCACTTTAGAAGATTATTGCTCCCAAATATAAATTATAAATTTCTACAATTTTCTTTTCTCATTTGTTAAAGTTTGGGGTGTTTTGGATTTATTTACTAATCTGAGTATTAGATAGAAACTCATAAGAGTTTTCAAATGAGGTGTTACTCAGTATTCTGTACTTTTATAAAAGTAATGGAAGTAATGATCAAAATAGGCAATATTTAACCTGTTCTGGCATTATCGAAATATTCTCTAGAATACTGTAAATTGTCCTTAAACAGTTCTTAGTCAGTTTGATTAATAGGTGATGTCAAGTGTTATTGAACTATCTTGGTTTAATTTAGATCCGACGATTACTAAATAACGATTAGTTAAATTGTGCTCCTCTCCCACCCCGCCGAGTTTGTAAATGACAGGCTATCAGGGCACTCAGTGGAAATTAAACTCATTGTGTCATGTGTGATTTATTTAATTCGGTGTTATTAGATGGCAAACCGCTAATTTAAATAATTATTATGGCAGATTAAGATCTCGGGAGTTGCAAATCGCTTTGGATAGCGTCAGCAAGCGGGTTTAACATTTTCATCTGCGGTGATAAACTAAAATATATACCCGCTATGGAAATTAGTGTCGAATTAAAAGCTGGTATGTTTTACTTTTTATTCGCGTGCTTTTAATTAATAGGTTCGCTTCCTTTTGGATTACTTAATCAACTTATCGAAACCACTATTCTCTATATTTTCAGGATGTGCATAAATCTACAATAATAATGCTTATAAATATAGAACAAAATTTTATGATATGACCCCATATATTTTTTTGACAAACTATTTTTTTTAACTATTCATATAAAGTAGAGTTGCTGTTTAACAATACACCCGAATCTGTTTGAATAGAAAGGAAAAGTTTGCTTTCTAAATATACATGAAGTGAGCAAACACTTTTTATATACATTTGTGAGTTAAATGGCTGTATGTCAGCATTTCTATGACACCGAAAATTCCAAGTAAATTTAATATTTAGGTATTATTGTAACTATTCATGTATTTCAACAGTATTATGTATATATCTTTCAATTTCCCGATAGAAATTTCAAATCAACTGACATTAATATAAAAAAGATATTTTACCTAAAAAGGGTAGGATATGTTTTTGTTTGTTATTTTTATGATTAAACAAGTGGCTTGTGAAAGTAATATATTTAATCCTAAGTTAAAACAGTAAAAACATTTTTAAATTTTGCAAAGCCAAGCCTTGGTAAAAGTGAAGTGGAGTTGTTAGATAAAGTGCCCTAATAGACTATACGTTTTGACTACGGTTGAAACAAGAATCATTCAAAAAGTTGATGAACATCTGCATCAAGAGAACAAGATTATTTCGCAGGCAAATATTAAGCAAGTCAATTATATAAAAAGCTCTCGTTATCATTGCTCAGAAACCTTGTGCAGTAATATGTCCAGAATTTAAACGCAATGATCCGGAGGTAAATATTCTAGATGTAGACTGCATTCGTGGTAATTTATACGATGGTTCGTCAACCAGTACCCGGCTAAGGAATTTTCACATTTTTTTTTTTCATTTTTTGGAATAATCTTCTTTCAGGTTGATAGACTTTTCATAACGTGTCTGCTAGTTTGTTTAACCGCTACAAATATTTGATCTGTTAAAATCTTTAACGATTCTATCTCAGCGATAACCTCTTTGTTTGAGATAATTTTTCTGTCCCCAGCCATGCGTTCATGTTGGGGAACAGAAAAAAATTAGCCAGGTTGGGTTGGGTGCATCAATTCGTAGTGCATGTAATTTGGCCACCATAATTCCAGATGAATCTGCTGGTATGTTATCGTGGTAAAACTGTATTTTTCATAGCCAAATGGGGTCTTTAATTTTCTATCGTAACGGTCTAATAATTTACTATAGTAGTGCATCGTGATCATTCTTCCTTGCAGCAAAAAATCCATGAGAATCCTAAAAAATCGTGGTCATAGTGATCAAGCTTAGTTTTATTATTGTAATTTGGTGTCACGACACTAAATAATGCGAGTATTTTCATGTCAAATCAAACAATTCATTCTATTGTGATAATTCGAATATTTTTTCTGCATTGTTTTTAGAGGTAAATTATCAAATTCATATAAGAATATGAAGCGCTAATTCATCTATAAGAAATACCTAAACGTAGGAATTATAAAATCGATTGTATTTGTGAACAAATTTTTTATTCAATTCAATAAGTAGATTTTCATTTTAAAAAGAATATATTCTGTTATGAATGCTTGCTTTAATAAAGTATTTATTTTAATAGTTCAATCCAAATTCAAATTTTTTATATAATTTTTAATAAATAAATATGTTTTAAATTAATGATTAGGGTTGTTTTATATTTATTATTGTTTATTTGTTGTGCTGCTATTGTCAGATACCGAAACTTAGGTAGACTTGAAAATATATTAAAACGCTTTGGAAGACTGTGGAAATTCAAGATAAGTATTATTTATCTTTTCATATTTATTACTATAACTAATTTATTTTTAGCTAATACTAACTAGTTTTGGGTTTTTATATACTACCGAGCCACTTCTTTTAGACCCTGTTTGAGGGAGTAAAATCTTGTTTTTAGTCTGCTGGGATGTAAAATTAAATGACCATTTTTTTCCATATTTTTTGTATTTTGTTGTCAATCTGATCTCTAAATACGTCGACTAGTTTATCAAGCTATTCTGTTACTGTGGTACCCTCATCTATGTAACTTACCAAATATATTAATGTATTCCTTTCCTGGGTAGTTTTTACCAAATTTCTCTTTATAAATAGTGAATTGTTAGTTCTTAGTATTATGTTTACTCTATGTCTATAGAAGAGAAATTTTATTATTATCTATTTGTATTTCACTAAAATATTGAATAATAATATTTTTAGATTTAATAACAATATAAAATTTTTATCGTGTACTTGTTCTTATAGAATTACTCTAATATTGAATTTCCCAACTAGTTAAAATTTATTAAATCCGAGCATCTCATTAACACTGACTTTCAAGTATGCGTTAGATGTTAGTTTGTAATCATATTCTATTTATCGATCCAATTAAATACAGCAAGGGGAAGTTTATTTTTAATCAGGTGGTTATTTTGCATCCCTCATCTAAGTAGAAGTTATTCCTATATATTAAACATAGTTTGTAAGTATTACAAATACCCAATCTATTATAATTTGTTTCAATTAAATTACTAAAAAAATATAATATAATTTTAAAAACTATTGAATAACTGTTCATAAGAGAATAAAATCTATTGTGAGTACTTTTCGTTATTGCATTATTCCAACTAAAAATTGTTGCGGGTGTAAAATAACGAACATTTTTATAATATAATGCAATAGAGTGTCTCTTGTTATTTTAGGATGCTAGAAGCTAAATTATTGATTTAAATGTAAGGGACATTTTAGTTTTTTTTAAGAGAAAAGTAATACTTAGCCAATTGTGGCTACGTGTTTTTAAATACCAAATATTTCTTGATCAGCTCTATTCCGCTTATTGACTATTCGATGTCATGCCGCTGCCAAAAATGAATAATCAATAAATTACTGCGAACGCCAAATTAAATTTCGACACGTGGCTTCTCTCAATAACAATATGCACCACGCTGCAAATGTAGCGAATAAATTCATTTTCGGCGTATTCGCAAATTAGAATTTATTTTGCTTCTCCTCTTTCAATTGCGTATTGCTCCCGTTTCTATATTTTGGGCGAAACAGATTTTTAGATATAATTATAATAAGACTATGCCATATTTTCCCATTTTTTAAAATAATAATACAGTGGATAAGAATCGAGTCCATATGTCAACAAAGCCTTCATTTGCATTGAGACTTCCTTATTTATTATGTACGCTTTTACCTTAAAAAATGAATTAAAAAGCAGTAAAGTCAATATTGAGATTTCTAAAGTACAGACCAAAAAAAAAATTTCAAAATATAAAAAAAAATGAAAAAAATGCCTCCTTAGTACAAAGATTATGCTACCTCTAATTCAAAAGATTAAAATGCAGCTTTTCACTACAGAATATGTTATATAGTATGGTCCAAATGAAAGGAATACATTCATAAATCGGCGATTTTAGGGGAAAATCCTGAAACCCATCGAGATTTTTATTTTTAAATGGCCGCTTCATCAGATCGCCTTTTTAATTTTGGCGTTCCCATAATGGTTTATGCACGTTGAATGCGTCAACAGAAAAACTCCTACCTAGTATTTCCGAAACTACAGACATTCAAGATACAACTGCAAAAAACAAAAATATGCCTCGAGCGATTCCAATTTAAAATATAATGACACTGATGCGACCCAAGATTTATTGGCAAGAGGTGGAAAACCTAAATCGCGAAAAGCTAAAGAGAAACCATTGGCGACTCTGGCTTATAGTAAAGTACAAGCTGGAATTACTTGTCTGGCCAGATAGTTAAATATGTTACTACTCTAAGGAAGGACGAAAAATGGTATTAGGAAGCTTGGAAAGGAAAAGAGAGTGGTAGTGGTAAATGCATACATGTATATAGTCTGGAAAAGCTAAATTGAATAAATACTTAAATCAATTATTGTGCGTATTATTTATAAAAAATCGCCAAACACGTTAATTTTAAATTCCGAAACGAAAAAATTTCATACCTAAATTGAACCCACAGTTATAACAGTTATAACCCCCAGCTTTTTAAATAGGAAGCAGAGGCTTACGATACATTATTTGAAAGGTCGCAGACAATATTTTTATAATAGAAAAATAGGTCACGTGATACTTCATTTGAAAATTAATTTAAACCTCTATTCAACGATAATTTCAGTTACATAATGATTGTTGCCATGGTGTATTAATACCGGCAAAGTTGTGAAACAAATGAATAGAGCTTGTGCCGCACTTCTTAATCATATCTGAAAGTAAATTATTCTATTTAAGAGCCTTTATGTGGAGCACTTCTGACCATAACTTGAAATTCATCAAAAAAATGTCAAAATCAAAGTACCTACCGTTGTTTAAACTATAAAAATATAATTCAAACGTGGTATCACATTTTTTATTTTATTATAATTCAAACTACAATATTATGTCAAATAGTATATACATATAGTCGTAAAGCAAAAATCCTAGTTTTATCCACAAGGTCACTTTCTTCTCATTCAAAAGCTAGTAGGAATAGAGAGCACTTTAGACGCGTACTGTTTATTTTAGAACAATAAATAAAATATAAAGAAACACATTTTTTAATCGCAATGTTAGCCTATTAAGATTTTGGAAATTTCACGCAGAATACATTTTTTCTGACAGCTCTTGCTTTAAATTATTTATTTTTATTCACCAAAATTAATTTTTAAATATTTTTGATTGAACAGAACTGAAAGCAAGGCTTTGTAGTATATTAGTTGGAGCACAGAGAAAATTTTTATGACTTCTTTCGAGATCCCCTATGAACATACAGAAAGAGTGTGTATTATGCAATATCAGAAAGGAAGTAGTAATCTCAAGAATCAGTTCCATAAATTTGAGTTAGATTAAAATTTTATTGTAAAGAGAGAGCGGATCGCTTTCATATTTCCATATTTGCTGAAGCTGAGAAAATAGTCAAGTATAGAATTCAATTAAAACATATGTCAACCGAAGACCGCGCCAAATGAAAATTTTTGAACGGGTATGAAGTACGCCATCATATACGTATTTGGTCTATTAATGGAGAGTCCTATTTCATTAAATTCATTGTTCAGATCATCAAACATAATGAAAGGGTCTTTTATCAAAAGAATCCGTGAAAATCTGTTTATATAAAACAGTGGGTGTTTGTCGATCATGGGCTCTTTAACTTTTTATTAGAATCATAGATTTATTTCAGATTTTCACATAATTTAAAACGTAAAATGTAATTTGTGATCCCAAGTTTAAGTTTAGAAGTTTAATGACTTTTCAGACCATAAATTTAAAATTAAGTTTATTTTAAGTTGTGATGAATTATTGGAAATTTGGATCAAGTAATATCTAAACCACTCAAGAACTTGCATCAAAGTTATTGTTAAAGTGTAAATATTGAACTAAGTTATCTTCATTAAAATTTTTAAAAAATAAATGAGTTTATCAGCTGATTTGTATAAGAAAATAAGCACATAGGATTTATGCATAGATAATTCTTGGTATCCACTTAAAAATACAATTCAGTTTTGAATAATCATCAATTATGCTATGCATAAAATTCTATAACTTGTGAGTGCTTTAAATGTTTTAATGAAGTCCAGGAGACGATAATGTGGAGGTACAAGAACTGATTTGTAGATCAGGACAATATACCTGCCTATACCGCGATTCTGACAAAACAATTTTTGCAGGAAACCACATGTCTGTTGTGCCCTATTCATCCTACTCACCCGACCTAACACCGTGTTACCGTTGATAAAATGTAAGATTAAAGAACGTCGGTTTGACAACATGGAGGAAATTCAAGCGGAATCACAGGAAGTCGTAAAAGCATTTATTTCAACCCACTTCGAGGAGTGTATTCATTTATGGCAGAAATGCTGATATCGGTAAGTAGATATTGGGTAACCATTTTAAAGGTGATAATTAATTTTTTTACTAAACGTAAGTCGATTCTTCTGTAGTTCTTAATTAACTCCTGGAACTTTTGGGTAGCACCTCGTACAACCAATAAAGAAACTATAAAGATGGTCCAAGGTAAATGTCAATTTTAGGGGAAGTTACCAAAAATCAAGTTTTAAGAAACATCAAGATAAAATTAAATTATTTAAAACTGAATTATTCTGTGTACACTTATAACGATAATAGGAATAATTCGGTCCTGCAATTTCTACTCTTAGTGGGACTTCGGCCTTTGTTTTCCACATTTCGAGCTCCGAATTAAAAAGCTTTCGCTTTATAACACAACTTTATAGTTTTCTTATAGTATAGTTTAGCTCCGTTAAGTCTTTCAGAGTTTGTCGTTGCTTGTTCACTGAAGATTCTTTCGAGGAGATCAACTACTGCAAAATTATCAAGATTCTTAAAAGCAATCTTTCCCAATAACAATGGCCAAATAAACTTAGTTTAAGGGACTCAAACCCATCTAATGCTAGAAGTTTAGAACCAATTTAGTACAGATTCGTACCAAATATAAATAATTTTCTAATACACAAGTATTTGTTTCTCCAAAAAGGAAACTTATACACAGTGACTAAAGAATAACTATGCAAATAATAATAATGGTATAAACTTGCAACTCCTTTATCTCAATTTTATGTCGAATCGAATATATTTAGCAACAGAGGTAAGTAATTAAGACACTTGATAAGCAATTATTAAACGAGTCATTTCAGTCCGTTGTTATATAATATATAAATAATAATCAGTGATGTACGTTGACTTTAATACTAATATTAAATTTATTATTTCGTTATGTATTCGTTTATATTTAGAGCTTGATCTAAGCCGAAAATAAAGCGGAATATAATATTACCCTCATCTTGTCACTGTTTTTACAGACACGTCCTTGTCGTATATTTTACGATCTTTGTTATAACGTTTGTTTATGATTTCAACTATACAAAATTTGATTAGGGTTATGATAGAACCAGAGATCCCATTTATATGTGCCATAAATAAAAGACTCAGAATGGGAGGATTCCAGGTCCTTAAAATTGAATTAGTCGAGATATTAGAGATAATTTTATCAGACCCAGAGTCTGTCGGTCCTAAATTGGATATTAAATTGATGTTACAAATCGCTCAAATAATTAGTTAGTTTTACTCTTATAAACGTGATGTCACACGTATACGTTTACCCTTATTATATTTCTTTTAGTAACTTTTTAAAACCGGCCATAATACCCATTTTTCTTCTTATAATTCTTAAAATGAAACACGCTAAATGTTATAAAAGTTGTTCGTAATATCCTTACGGAATTAAATATACATTCAAGTTCTGTTGTGTGCTTTGTTTTTGTACTGCACAAAACATGTTCAAGTGATTAGGTCTTTTTCAACCTACGTACTAAGTTTTGGTTTTTCAGGAGTTAAAGAGCTTCTAATTCTTATCTTTCTAAAATTCACTAGAAATAAATGTAAAAGATAAATTATACTTATCTTGAATTTCCACAGTATTTCAAAGCTATTTTTTCAAAAACTTCCTCTAACCAAGTTTCGCTAAATCGCATTTTCAAAGAGTGACGTAAGATTCAAATGGTAATCTACAATAATTAAACTTCCCAGATTTAATTGTTTATTGCAGTAATATGTACTGACTACATTTTAGATATTTCTTGATTTCATATTTCCTTAAAAAAATGAAGTTCTTTTTTGTCAATTATATAAAGTAGCTCCATTGTTGCTTCAATTGGGCTGTTAAGTGTAGGTTTGCGTTTAGTGTCAATAAGGTGTTTTGCGTAATGTGATTTATCTGCTTGTTGAATTCTATAAGAAGGTAAGTGTTCCTGTACCTTATTTCAAAATTTTTAAGGGTCTGGCCAAGATAGATGGCGTTACAATACGGACAATTTAGTGTGTAAATACCTGCATTACATTATTTCTTACTTTAAAAGAGGTAGATGATGTACGAGATATAATTTTTGATATTTAAATAGGTTTAATTTTGCCAACTATTTACTATTGTACCTATATGTTGAAATGATTCCTGAATATTAAAGTAGAATGTAATATTTAAATTTTTTGTTTGCTAATAGTGAAAACACCTCCTATGTCTTGATAATTTGTTATAAAAGCCATTCGTAGCTCAAAGAAAAGTCCCTAAAATCCTTCAATCAAAATTTTACAAAAGACCCGCCCTGTTCGAGGCTTTGACTCTACAGCGTTTATTCGGACACAAGACTCTTTATAAAAGGTTTGCAAGTTTTTGCTTTTGTTATTGCACCTTTTTATTCTGCTCTAACTCGAGAAGATGCCTTTAAGGAAGAAAATATTTGCTATTTTGCTAACAGATCCCTCGCAAAAAGGGAAACACCATTTAATCTTTTTGTAAAGTTAAGTTTTTTTATCAAAAAAATATGTAGCATTGTTTCATGTTTTATATTTACCTTACTTTAAATTTTTACCTCATATATTATACTGAAGCAGAAGAGTTTTCTGGAAAATCGCTTAGCAAAAATTTTCACTGATAATTGTTTGAGGTAGTACGTTTCTTTAGTCCTATATGTTCAATAAATAAATTAAAATAATTAATAAGGTTATTAGAGGAAATTAAAACAATATTTTTTTTTATTTGTTAGATTGCATCAACCCCAAAGGCTTATTAGCAAACAAATAGTAAATACAATAATACTGATTGGTTAAATATGTTTGTGCATTTGTAAAATGAGAAAATAATTTCTATACTCTACATGATTTTAGAGAGGCCTTTTGAATAATTTGATTTAAAACGAATTGTCTATTAATGGAAACGATTGAGTTTTCTAGGTATTTTTTCCGAATATAAATATACTGAATTTGGTGGCAATATCATGAGTTGATAGAAAATATTACATATATACATTGCAAATAACTAGTTACCAATTAAATAGTAAGTGATTAAATCTTTTAAACAAATATAAAACATTTTTAATCGATTGTTGAAAGAGTCCAGAGACATATTTAAATAAAATACATCTAATTAGCACTAAATATACAAATTTAACAACATCACTCAAATTAATATTTAATGTAGATATAGTTCTGCATCATGGATAGATCAATTTTAATTACTAACATAAAATTGAAGAATTTAAAAATAATATATTTTTGCCAATTTTTTACAATAATTTAAAAAAAGTGTTAGCCCGATTAAATTATTGTGTCAAAACATCTCTTTTAGAGAACATTTAATTGAAAATATTTCATTTGGATCGGCAAATATTAGCTACCAACTGATGCGTTGAAGTTAGTTAAATATTAATCACAAACTCATTATTAATGGTCAATGAAATTAATGTAGTCATAAATGAGTTCCCATAATTTAACCGATCAATCTTGCTTACAAGCATCATTTTAGAAATACATTCGTGATATTAGAAACACTCGAGCATAAGCACGGTAAAAACCGTTTTGTAAAGCTGGAGAATTAAGTCAGTATTAACAATAAGTCGTTTTATTTGTATTTAAACCGAAACTATTTTAGCATTTGTTTATAAATAGATATGGCTTGCTGAAAGTTTACATAGATCGACGAGGGTGGTATTTTCACAGGTATTTTACATCTCGTTAACATGTGTTTGATGTTGACTATTGGGTTAGAGATTTCTTTGATCGGCCACATATGCCGATGTTACTCATTTGTGATCTTTTGCTATCGGAACGAACAAGGATTCTAAAAATCAAACTAACAACATTCGGTTCATTATAATAAAAACTAAAATTTACTTCAAATTTATTTAAAAGTAAGAGCTTATACCGGGAAATAACTAAAGCCCATTTTATTAGAAAAATTATTTGAATTTTACTATTTTAATGGGTTGTAAGTTACAAATGGGCACAGATATGTTAACTGGGTTTGATGCTTGGGATTTAAGGGTTTGTTTGGTAATACCAAAAATAAATATTGACTTTTAAATTACGTTTTTGTTTTTATTACTTCAGATATATTTTAAGATATTAAAGCTAAAATGAATATTACATTTAATACCCAAATTTTACAAGCTGGTCTTGCTTTTCAAAATATTTCAAGTTTTAGTATACTATGACGTTTGTAACAGGAGATTCTAAGAACATTTGATAATATAAAGTCTCTCTTTATTTATGTATAAACAAGAGCAATACTACATTTATAGTTTATTTAAAGCTATGAATTATAATAAACTTAAAAAATTTGCTCTATTTTCTCTTATCGTCACAACATATTATTACATTTTTGTTCTACTGCGAAGGTTAAGTTTTTTGAATAATTCATTTAAAAATATTAATTGATAGAATAATAGTACTTTATAACTCTTAAGATATTAATTATATTTATTAATAAAATATAAAGATTTGTTTTGCACTTTTTGTTCTCCCTGTATACATGTTTAATAAATACATTGATTCGTAACTATTGGGACATAGACTAAGGGAGGTTATTTAGACCAAAATATGGCGATAGGACCAAATATACCTTAATAAAATATTGCTCTGGAGTAAGATTAGAGCGTTAAAGTTGAAATCTTTTTTTCGTTTTTTCTGATAATGATACAGTATATTTTTCAATTGTTATCGAAATCGGCAGGGAGGCGTTAAAAATAGCCTTCAAAAATGCAACAATGGAATATAATCGCACAGCAAAAATAATTCACTGACAAGAAATGACATTTACCAGAAACAATTATCTGACAATCCAAAACACACTTATCATAAATGAAATCCCCTTTTGTGACTGAAAACGGGTGAAATTATCGTCTTTAATGTTTACATCATATTTTGTAATAAAAAAAAATTACAAGGTTCTATCACCTAAATAAATATTTTATTATTAATTACAATTATTTTTATGAAGTAGGTATACAGGGTGATTGCTTTTTAGTAGGGACAGTATTAAACGATCTATCATTTGGCTACATCGATTTTGATTGTGAAAAAATAAATCAATATTGAATTTTTTCAGATATCTCAGGATATCTCAGAATAATTTGATATACAATAAATCATTTTATTTGTTTCCTTATAATGTAATTTTATTACTCGTTAATTTCTACCGTTTACGACAGAGCAAAAGTTTTATCGCAACTCTACGTTTAGGTTTATTAAAATTTTATAGCGTTGCTGTAAGTTCTACAGGTAAGGTTGAAAGGGTGATTCATAGAAAGTATTAGCTAAGTTTTTTAACCTCAGATTCAGAGGTTTAAAATAAGTATTACAGAGATCGTTATTTATAACTGTAATAAAATCTTGGTTTAATTAAAAATACACACAATATTCTCTGAAAATATGTATGTAATATTTATACGTTTGTTAAAATCACATACTTTTATTTTTAAACTAGATGTTATTTAGAATAAAAATTTATTTCGTAAACATAAATTTATGCTGGAAGAACTGTATGTCTACTTTTGTAGTGAGTTATATGGTGGACCATCCTCTTAAAAATAAAATCCAATTGAACTTTTATTTAATCAGCGTTGTTGTTTTGCACTTTTGGTTACTAGCAATTTATACCCATAATTTTTAATAGAAAACAAAATAAAAACTTACAGTAGGAGGGTAGTGACATATCAGAGTTTTGTGAATTTTTTTTGTTAAAGTTATTAACCCCAAACAAGTATTACAATATTAAAAAAAATTGCATAAAATGTACCTTACAGAACATTAGTAAAATAATTTAGTGAGCAGCAAAATACAGAACGTATAGCCCTATTAGCTGAGGCCTCCAAAGTTGAAGAAAAAGAAGTTCTTAGTTTTCTGTTATTGATAATAATCATATTAATTTACGAAATATCTAGATTTGAGTATTGCCAAATGATAATCTAAACATTATTAAAAAAATACGTCCATTAAATTATTATAATGTAATTAAAAGTACTAAAAGAAATTGAAGATATTGATTGTGAGATCCGAAATTAAATATTTTGATTACGAGTGTCTTACATAAAGAAGAAGTTAAATATCTATGGGTAAGATATTTTGCTCAGAGCAGTGATGGAATTTTTGGATTTGAATAAAAAAAAGCGTGCTCAAAATATTAAGGTTTGTTTGGCAGTACCGATCTCAAAAACCAAAACAAGAATTAACAAGAATTGTAAGTGTCAGGACAGTAAAATTTAAAAAGATTAGAACTCTCTTAGAATTCAATTACTTAACTTATTTATTGCAAAAACAATATATTGGATCACCTCTATCAATAAATTGGAAATAATTAATAGTAGACGTTAATTTATTTAACTTGGATACTAAAGTGAAATAAAAATGTAATTTCGAAGTCATAAAACCTCTAATGATCTCGAGTAAGGACCAAACTGCATTAAGCGTCACACGAAAGTCTCTTAAAAATAGAGGTTATCTGTTATTTCTGTCCGCACGAAGATGAAAGCGGAAAGTGTTCAGGAACTTCTAATAGAATTAAAGAGGTGTTTACTTTTTGCTTAACATGATTTAGTGGGCCTTACAAAATGTCACTTTATTTTATTGGTTGATCTTAAAGGCATATTCGCGTTTAGAGAATCATAAATCTTCGTTTTATTTAAACAGCGTTTCTTGGGATGGGACGGAACTTATAAATTATTTAAGTTCTAAGAATGCCATAAATATTTCGTATTAGTAAGAGGTACGTACTTAGAAATAAGGCTTTTAAATGGTAAAAAGATAATCTCGAATTTATGTGAACTATTTATTATGGCTCAAATTATTTAGAAAATTTGATGAATTGATAATGTAACGTTTTAGATGCATAAAAAAAATTGAAAAAATATGTTGTTTAAGCTAATATTAGAGAAAAATATGAAATATTGCCAAAACAAGACATCACAATGATAGGAGAATGCAGTGCAAAAATAGGAAAAGATGGAATGTCTAGGGCACAATAAAAAAACACATTAAACATGAAACATCCAACGAAAATAAAGTGGTGGTAACCAAACAGGCCATGTTCTGGTAGAATGAAGATGTTTAAATTTAATTACTATTGTTTCAGTCATTTCAATCATTAAACGTGCGTCATTCATAAATGATATCATCAAACGCAACCCGTTCATCTAACAACTTGCGTAACAAATATTTAAAATTTTGTCCTTTAGTGATAAAAGTATGTTTTTTTGATGATTATTTATACCCGCAGTATAACAAACAGACATAGCATTACAAGCGGTACTAGTCTTGTTGACGCATACTTTTCAATTCGCTCGACCTCTATATAAAAAGGACGACAAATCCGTACGTAATGATTACAGGGGCATTGCATTATTAAATATAATTTATAAATTGACGGCAAAAATAATTCAAGAAATACTTAGCGAAGCTTCACACAATTCACTAGCGGGGGAAATACCAAGCAGAAAAAAAACATATTTAAATGAGCACAAAACGCATGGATTCGTTCTCTAAATCAAATGAAAAGACCCTAAGGAAAAAATGTTAGGAGCCATATATGGTGGAATAAGCACTGAAGAGGGATGGCGAAAGCAAACTAATACAGAGTTAGAAATTATTTACTAACAACCCAACATAACTACAGTAATCAAAATTCAACGTTTAAGATGGTTAGAATGTAATGAACGAGTGCCAATTGGAAAGAATGGGAGAATGGGACGACTAAGGAGAATATGTGTAACGTGTGAAATGAGATCTACAGAAAATAAAAGCTTAGAAAAGCAGAAGCAGAGTTACCTAACCTGATTATTGACAGTGCTGGCAGTTCTTAAATAATAAATTTTAAAAATAGCGTTGAAAAAGCATTTAAAACAAGGTGTCACTCGTTCCTAAATGCCATTTGAAATTTCCGACTTTGTATACATTCCAAAGCCATCGTAAAAAAGTCGGTGTTATCTCGGTACATAATACGTATTTTAAATATAGTTTCATCTTGTTTCTGTCGCATTTCGTTAACACAATCCGATAAAAAAAATTATAAGGTAGATATGACTTTATAAACGCACGGTATATTAATAAACCTTTCATTGCTGTATAGTTTCAAACTGTTGACTATTCCTAAATGGTTATAAATTAAAAATAATAAAAAAATGTTAATTACAAGGATTTATCCGAAAGATCTTTCAATCTTTGATTCGTATAGCCAAAATAAATATTTATTTAATACATTTCATTCTCTACTAACACTTCCACAATTAATAAATCAAACGCCACAAATCGTTTTCCGCTAACTTGGTTGGAATCCAATATAAAAAAAAAAGAATCCTTCCACTTCCCATTTTCCTTTCCCTTTGTCACAAAGGCTCACATTTGTCAGTATCTTTGCACAGCATGGGGAAGTAATGACCACAATCATTTATTATCGTCAACTTCTTTTACATTGCTGCTGGTAGTTTCTGCTTCTAATAAAAATTTTAGGATTAGTGAAAACGTTAAGAAATAATAGGGAGTCCTAATTATAGACACAAAAATAAATTTCTTTGAAAAACAATTTAAATTATCGGCTTTTTCAAATTAAAAAAAATCTAAGGAAATATTTTATACTTTTATCTTTTATCTCAGTTATGCAACGTTCAAGGAAATCCTTTAGTGGTGTTAAATCTGGAGAACGCGGTGGCCATTCCACTGAAACTCTTCGTAATATCCATGGTTCTGGAAAAGTAGTATCCAAATATGCACGTACCTGATTGCCACAATAGGGAGGAGCCCCATCTTGTTGATTTTTATATGGTGGCTTCGTCAAAAATAAAATATGAGTTTTCCTGAAAAAAATTTAAGCAAGTTATCAATTTTATTATATCGTTATTCAAATGGTAAGCCCCTTTATCAAAAATCACTCAAAAAATTTGGGGTTGCGATTGAAAAAAATTAACTATAATATCACCCCTCAAAAACTAAAGACGTACAATTTAAATTTTGCTTAACAATAGTGTCATAAAAAAATAAATTTGACCTGCCCAGGAATTTTGATGCATATTTGAGTTAAAAGCTTGGATCCAAATTTTATCATTACAGTGTATACAAAAAAGTATGAAATTCATCATATCATATTTTAGAAAAGATAGTAAAGTAAAATCTATAATCATTTAGTCAGTCGTACCTTATTTCTGAGGAAAACGGAATATCTAAATTTGTCTTTGCTACCAAATAATTTCGCAAGACCAAAGATCTAGTGATTTTGATAAATGTCAGTCTAAAAAAATGCTTGTTAATAATTTACTATTAATTAAGTAAAAAAAATATTAGAAATATAATGAATACAGGTTTTTGGTTTGTTCTACCAATTCAAATATTTCTTTTAAAGTTTCCACATAGACGGAATATTCATTTCGATCTGTCATTGCTAATTTTTTGATCTACCTTTCGCTATCTTTGAAAAAATTATTTTCCTAATTTTGTGGCAAAAACTGAGATGAAAAAATCGCAAGATTGAAGAGATTTATGATTATAGAATTATTATTGCATAGAGATTATTGTTTAAATTTTATGGTTAGCATTTATGGATCATTACTTCCGTACACAACGATTTTTTAGATGACTCGTAAATCTATATTTTATAAAAAGTAAATATATAAAAAATAATTAAATATTTGAATTAATTACTTTGTGACACGGGAGCTGTCGCACAAGTTCAACGACTATTATTTTTCAATTTGTAAGACGAGAATATATACGACAAAAATTTATTTTTAGATGTTGATTAACTCTACTTCGATCTACTTAGTTCATGGACTTATTTTAAAAGAATTATGCCTGAGACTTTTTCCGGACTTTTTTATGAGGCCACTCCTTCTTATTAATTAATTTGTGACGGATTGTTTACCGCCTTAGAAATGTCGCAGAAAGGAAGTAATAAATTATTATTGCTGTTAAAAGTAGTAAATGCGATAAATCATTTTTCATTGTAAAGTTGATGAAGGATATGTAGTTTTCGGATGACTTGACTTTATTTTTATTTAGTATTCTGTTTTTTAAACCTAATACTACAAGATCTCACTTAGCCGAATATTTCTCAATATTATCTTCGAATACTTACTTTCAGTGGTAATTTAACAAGAACAAATTTAGCAAAATCACGAGACGTTTTTAAACAGATTAAGCAAAATCCCTATAACCCATATAGAGTAAGTAAGAAAAAGTAAGAGAAAAAATATCTGGGTGAAAATCTGATTTCGAACAGTGGTTGCCCACAGTTCCAAGAATAGAGATGTCTCACTTAAAATCCATTAAACTTTATCTAACATTAAACCAATAAATACTAAAGAACAATTGTTAAAAAAGTATTTGTGCTGTTCGTAACCCATAATAAAACCAATGCAAAAATTCCTGTGTAAATGTTAAATTAGATGCACGATCCTGTAGTTATAAACCAAATATCAGAACAATTAATTAGATTTTCGCTAATTTCTGAGGGCTTTAAAATAGAAAATATAGAAATTTGAGGCAAATAATTATGTCTCGTATTATATAGCAGGTATTGTATATCTTTCGAATATTAATCTAAAATAGCTGCCGGGATTCATTTATTTACAGAGTACAATTAGAAGATTTGAGTATATTTTAGGGTTTGGTAATTTAATTAAACCAATTTTATATGAAAATATAAAATATATTATTATCAATCATTCCGATACATGACAGTTGAAACAGGTATTAAATTTAAAAGTATGTAGATATAAAACTTTTCAAAGGTACCATCCAGAAAAAGTTTTTAAAAATGTAATTGTCAATTTTATGCTTGTTTCATTAACTATGAATTGAATAATGCATAATTTTAATATAGTTTCCAATTTGAATTAAATTGCAACGTAACTCCTATAAAATATTGTCATTTAGAGTACATTTATAAAAAAAGTGTTAATGAAAAACTACATAAGAAACCATCATCATTAATGAACATTAATTATTCAACAAATTTTTAAATGATTTCAAATCTGTTTTTCATAATCGTTTTTCAACTTTTTTAAGTGGTCATATGTTTTGTCAAATAATTACGTTTAAAAGGTGTATACTACTAGGTATAGTTCTATATTAATATCGTAATGTGAAGATAAAGATAAAACTTGCAATTTCTGTGTAAATGTGTTCAAGCATGAATAGATCCAGTTCTCGTTATTTCCCAACGCTAACATTACTTCTTCGGAAAAACAAGTTCGACATTGGAAACCCTTTTGTTTTAGATCGATATAGAGAACCAACCGAGATAAACAAAGAAACAAAAATAGTTTAGTTCCAGTATCTGAGTAAAAGCCCGTTGTATTCCATGACAAAATCCATTGACTAAAATACATAAAACAATATATTCGGAAAGCCGTAACGTTATTTCGGTAAGGTTATTTGCAATATTTGTTATGGAACAACGTACACCAACAACGGATGTATATATAACAAAAAATTTAAAATTCTCATAATATATAAAAAATATAAACTCTATGAAAACTGTGTATAGCACATTCTCTCCTATATATACAGGGCGTCAATTACAATACCTTCCACCCTTAACATTTCTATTTAAACTTTGTAATACACTATGTGCATTCTCCAAAATAATTTTATGCATGTAATTTGTCCGCAATTTTTACTTCAACCAATCAACATTTCGCTAATATATGTTAAAGAGATTGACCAATGAAAACTGCCCTATGAGCACAAAATTACCCGATCAGTCATAATCATCCTCAACGTCACAGTCACAGTCATTCCAGTTCCAAAAAAAGAGTAGCTGAGAACTCACTGAGCAATGCACACACTCACTCTCCGCTCAAAAACAGAATCTCAAATTGTTTATCGCCCTGCACATAATTTAAAATAAAAATTGTCACCCCAAGTATAAGTTTAAAAGTTTAACGGCTCTTCAGTCTACATATTTAAAATTAAGTTTAGTATAAGTTGTGATCAGTGAATCATTGAAAATTTGTGTCAAATATTATGTACATCACTCAACAACTCGCATAAAAGTTATTGTTAAAGTGTACATTTCCAACTTAGTTAACTTCATTAAAGTCAATTTTATTTTCAGGGGGGTCACTATCAACATTTTTAGCGCTCATTGTTCAACCTTCTTTTTACCCTTAGATTTTTAAATTAGAATGGAGACAAGTGTCACATCATTTTAAAGGGCATTTAATTTTCTATCGAATGCTATGCTAATTTATTATTTTTGGATCAGGAGTTCCTAAACTTTCTAAAGTTACAGATGTAATTAGAGTATGCCTGCACTGAGATTTATGGTTTTCAGGTCATTATTTGAATTATTGTATAGAGCCTCGTTTTAGTTAAAATAGTTAGAATGGACATCCTTGAGTAATATGCAGAAAGTACTTTTACAAAATAACTTAATTTGCTAGAAAGAAATATCAAAAATAAAACACATCCTATCTACTTACACAGTATCTTATAAACTTTTCAAAATATTATCCATTTGGCTCTACACATTAATAAAGTGTGTTTCCGAACTATAACATTTCGAGAATTGAGCGACAGGCTGTTGTAATTCGCATTTTAAAATAATCAATATCAACAGGTTGTGTTTCATAAACAACGAATTTAAGATGTGCCCAAAGGAAGTAGTCTAATGGAGTTTAATCCGGTGCTCACGGAGGCCCTTCAATTGTTCGCCTTTTGCCAATCCGGAAATCTCTCGGGGAGGAAAATAATGAAGTGGAACACTATCCTGCTGGTTATATAACTTTCTGCATCAATTTTTGAGTTCCCAGTTCGTGAATTATAAGAGAATCTTCAAGAATATTAAAGTACAGCCTGACAAGTTTGGCACTTCCAAGAATACCAGCCAAAATATAAACATTTTTTGGGTAATTGTGCATGCCTTTCTCGAAAAATATACTGGTTTTCGTCACTCCAATAGCAGCAATATTAATATTACCACTCTAAAAATGAAAATTAATCGCTCTTACAGATATTCGACAGAAGATTAGGGATGGCGTTAACTTGATGAGAAATGGTTCTATAAGTATCATTCTGACGCAACTCTTGGATTCATTTGAGCTTCACTTAGTACTAGTCTATTATATTTTTTTCTATCTTTCACCGAACCAGCTTCATAAAACGTGCCATCGAATCCAGAACATAATTGTAACTTACATAATGATTTAGATATCTTTGTTTATAAAAAAGGCCTCCCTTCTTGCAAACTTTTCAAACTCTCCATAAATTATAATAATTTCAAATTTGAAGAGAGCAGACCATTTTCACAGTTCATTCCCTTATTAAAGTTATCATTGAACAGCCCAACAAGTAAAACTGAATTAATAATACTGTAATAAATCGCTAAAATTTCCTAAACGATTATTTTGTGGAATTCGAGCGATAACAATTGAAAATCGACCATTTAATAATCCCAAATTAACAAGCATCGACATTTTACTTATAGATTACTTATTGATGTACATTTTTTTAAACTCATTTTGCCCTTGAAAAGGGGTTGGAAAAGTTCCATCTTATCTTCTAACCACTTCTGATAAAAGGAGACTCGATACAATAATTTATTTTAAATATCATCCGTTCACTACTTCTATAACAATTAAACGCGATTTTTCGGAAACTCCTGGTCAAAAAGTAATACACTAGGGCACCAGTATAAAGAGAATTATAATATATACTCCTTCTAGGAGGTTGAATCACGAGGGCTAAAAAT